>JAECXB010000076.1:2040000-3240000 GCA_018151435.1 Zaprionus africanus
ATCCCCCTCCCCCGGCTCTACACACCACAGCTCGAAACGTTACCCACCACAGCCTCTCTAATTATAATGTTGGTGTTGCTTGTTTGGCATTCCACACAACGAAGGGAAGCGACGCGACGCGATGCTGCCTCTGTATGTGTGTGTGTGTTAGTGTGTGTGTGTGTGATTGCCAAGATTTCAACTCTCAGGCACACACAAGACACCGAGAGACCTGCACATAATTGGCTTAAAGTGCAAAAAGCAAATACACAAAGACGAAGACGAAATGCAACAATAACAACAAGAAAAGGAAGAAGATGAAGAGAAAAAAAATGCCTTTAGTTCGCATAAACTTGGTATATCATTCACACAATCGAACAACAGTTGCAAGAACATTGCTTATAAAACGAATCTGAGAGAGGAAATACGAGTTTCTCAGGTAGGGAGAAGCTGTCAAGAGGGGACTTCATTGTGCATTGATCAAAACTATTGTATGACATACTCTATATACAAGAGTTAGATATAAAATAATGCTATTATATGTTAAATATACTGCTAGTATTAAATACTAGTATTAAAATATAATACTACAGAACACTTCCTTCATGGTATCAATTCTTTTATAATTTTTGCAATATTTAAATCAATTTCAATCTGTTTTTAAATATGCCTCGATATGTATTCGGACCTTACCTAAAACAGCAACCTATTGCACTATATAATACTATTATATTGTAGATATAATGCTAGTATTAAAATAGAAGTATTAAAATACAATACTGCACTACATTACCTTCATGATATCAACATTCAATTGGTATTTCATATTTTTTGCAATATTTAAAACAATTTAAATCTATTTTCAAATAGACCTTGATATGCATTCCGACCTAAGTCAACAAAACGACCTATTGAACTACATACATATGTATATAATACTATTATACCCTATTATACCCTATTTTACTAGCTACTATACCCCTTCCGTAGCTTTGTAAATTGTAACTTTTCATATTTTACAGATAAATCGCTTGATTTTCATACAACCTTTTGACCTATTTTGGTCATTTGTCAAGATATTGCAACCTAATCAACTACATCCGATTTTTTCTACATTTAAAGTAAGCATATTCAATTTAATTAAAATCTGAACACTATAACATATAGCTGCCATAGAAACAATCAACCTAAATGAAGGTTTTTGTATGAAGACTAGTATTATTTTTTAAATAACCTAACTCATCAGTGCCAATCCATTTTAGACAGTTATCAACGTATAATTTTTCATCTGAATAAAGTTGAACCACTATAACTTACTTATCCTATAACTTGCATAGGAATAATCACTTAAATATATGCATAAAAATAAGTTATTAAAGCTGTCAATGAATACATAAAATATATTTCAATTCTGTACTTTTATAAATATGTGGGATACGAACAACTTAACAAAAAAGACACTTGCCTAAGGCAGCCTTTCTTTTATTTTATTTTATATGTTCAGAAGTTCTTTCCCATATTCCCCATTTGTTTTAAGACCCAATAAAGTCTTTGCTTTTGATATGAAGTTAAAGAAACCTAAAGCTAAACGAGCGTAAATGATTGAAAAAAACGAGTGAGAGAAGAGAGAGCGCGAGAGCGAGACAAAAAAGTAGCTTGCAGTACCCGCCCGAGCTCAGTTGTAGTAGGCAGACGAATGTGCAGGTAGGCATACAAGTATAGACAGATGCAGTACACACACACACACATGAGGTGTATGTGTGTGTGTGTTGGGGTACTTGTATGTTGTTTATATTGGGCAAGGAAGTGCAAAGAGCGAATACTGCAACTGCCCGTATCCGTATATAGCGAAAAGGGTTAACAGACGAGGCAACCACACAGTGCACAGTGTGCCCCAAGAGAGCGAGCGAGAATGCCCAGTCGGGCCTGCTAGTTGTTGTTGGCCGACAACACTAACCAGTTTTGCAGTAATAATAACAGCAACAACAACAACAACAGCAACTGCTGCTGCTGCAAGTCGAACACAATCGTCAAATACACAAAATCCACTTTGCAAATCATCAACAACAAACAGGAACCAGCAGCAGCAGCAGCAGGCCCCGGATTTGGCCCATGGCCTCAGACAGACCCGGGCAACGAGAGGAGGCTGTATGTATGTATGTTACTCTCTCTATGTGTGTGTGTGTCGTATCTTTGTTGCATGTGCAACTACTGCTGCAACTGTGCTGCCTTCCAGCGAGCACACAAATTCCAGTGCAAAATGCAGCACAAGAAGCATTGCAAGGTGCCGTTTTTCCAGTAAGCTAAAAAAGCAAAACACAAAAAAAAACACACCACACACACACACACATGATGATGACTGTATGTGTGTGTGTGTGTGATAGACAGCGCCCCCTGTTAGGCAACCCCTAAAAGCTAAAGCAAACGTATTATATGCATTGGAATATATCTCTGGCAAGCCTGGACCTCAGCTCGACATGTGCCCTCTGTGGGGAGAAGTGTGTGTGTGAGTGTTTGTGTGGTGTGTGTGTGTGCAGCACTGTGGTGGGGTGTGGGGAGTTCAGTTGAGTTGCTGCCGCTGCTGGCTGCACTTTTTGCCCTGGAAATGTTCGGCAAACAAAAAAAAAAGAAAAAGAAGGTGCGAAATCAAAGCGCGCACAAAGAGCTTTGCGTAGGCATGCAAAACACACGCCAAACACACACACACACAGAAACACACACACTCGTTAACTCACTCACACACACCCTAACACACTCACTCACCCAGCTTGAAAAGCTTTTTAGCTAAATTAGCTAACCCATGGCATGAGCATGGGAAAAAAAAAACAATATCAAGCGTTCCCCAGACTCATATAGCATATTTACCATGAATCAAATGACAGTTAACCTTTCACATACCGAAGGTTTAATACCCTTACCATACAAAGAGATAATGGCTCTTAAAATGTTATAAAAAGTTCTCTTTAAATGTTCTTAAATCTAAAGCGAATCTATAAATTTAATTAATTATCTTTTAAATTCTCTTTAACTGTTCTAAAACCTAAAACGAACCTTTAAATTTAATCAATTTTAAATCTTAAATTAAAAGGTCTTCATAGAAAAATATCGTTTGTTCTGCTGTTTGTTCTTATAAAAGCTATATGTTATAGTGTTCCAATTTCTATGAAATTTGGAAAACATTTTATATACATTTTTAAAGATCAATGTAGCAAGTTTCATTTCAATATCTTCAAAAATAACAAAATTCGACCGATAGGTTCCTTGACAGCTATACGATATATTGAAGCGATACGACCTAAATAGGTTTTATAGACAGCGTGGGGCATTAAAAAGCATTTATGCCAAGTTTCATAAATATAGCTTTAAAAATCAAGTAAATATCAAAAAAAAAAAAAATTAACAAACCAAATTAAATTTTTTTTAAATTTCGTAAAAAACTAAATTCTTTCTAAAAATAAGCCAGATTTTTCTCCAACAACAGTTCTTCAATTTCAAAAAATTTCTACATTTCTTAAAAATTTTTAAATTGAGCTAACTCTAAAAATAAAAAAACAAACCTAATTTCTTAAAGAACTCCACCAAATTAACACTTACAAATCTTAAATTCTTCCTATAAAACTCATTAAAAATATCTAAAGTTTATATAGTAGCAGATATACCCTTCTGTGCAAGGGTTTCTAAAATAAGAAAAAGAAAAACTACAAGAAAATGTAGAGTGTGCAAGCAGAAGAAGCAGAGAGAGCTTTAATATAAAAGCAAAGTTCAATTTGGTACATCAAACACGCAACGCAACAACTTGCAACAAGTTTGAAGTTGGCAAGCGGCGTCTGCTGCTAAATATACATACACACACACACACACACTCGCACACACACATACATGCGCACACAGACAGGGAGGAACGAAGAAGAAACGACGACAACGAGACGTCGGCTGCAAAAAAATGTGATACGACAGTGATTACGCGATTTTCCATAATAAATGTTGTGGTAAAGGCGACCTTCCGGTTATGGCTGCCGATGCCGATGCCGATGCCGACAACGACGCTACAGCATCGGCATCGGCATCGCCGTCGACACGAGGCATACAAATACACTCACACATACACACACACACGAGTCCCGAGCGAGCACTTGTTCGGAACTCAACGACGATGACGACCTTCCTATGGTCGGTCAGTCGCTCGTTTGCTTGCCTACTATGCTGTGTTCTCTCTCCCTGTCTCTCTCCCTCTCTCTCTCTGTCTCTTACTCTCTCTCCTCTGTCTCCCCTGGGTGAGCTCTCTCAGTCACTTTGGCTGCTGCTGTCGCAACTTAGCGGAAAATGTCGGTAAACAGTGCAACCGGTTTTCAATTACGCACACAGCAGCATTAAGAGGGGGGAACAGAGGCAGGCACAGTGGAGCAACATTGCTTTAAGTGTTGTACAAATTTAACAGATACTAAACATATCTGTTTTTTAATGTTAACATAACTAGAATTCTCATTTTCTAAACAACAAATCTTTTAAATAAACCTCTTTGAAGAAAATCATACGCACTTATTCCTCAATGTAATAATTAAGTAATTTTCTGTAAAATAAAAAACAACTCTACTTATTCCTTCTTAAAGTAGACCGAACTATTCCCTACAGAAGTCATTCAGGGTATAAGGGAAAACTAACTTCATTGTTGCCAACACAATCTTTTTAAATTCCTAGTTCTCAGTCTGAATGCTAAATTTATAAATATTTTTTCATTTTAATTTTTGAGCTTAAATTTTAAATATTGTTACTTTTATACTAAATGAACTTACATTCAAATGTTTAAAAAATGTTCACAAATTGTCTTAAAAAAATAAATTAAATTTAATATATAAATTGTCCCCCTACATAATTTTTAATCATTTCCCCTACAACAAGTCCCACTGTGCAGCTGCTCCATCATCGTGAGAGCGTGTTAAAATGCTCACTGCTCTCCCACCCGAAGTGCGCTCCCGCATAGCGCGCTGCTGCAGCAGCGACAGCAGCAGCGTCGCTCGTTTCGTTTTACTAGGCTAATCATGTGTTCTGGTTTCGGATTTGTACAGTGTCCCCCGTCGCGCTGTCTCTGTGCCTCTGTCCCCACTGTGTATGTATGTGTGTGTCTGCGTGTGTGTCTCAGTTGTTGCTGTTTGAGCATTCATTCAACGACGACGACGACGTCGCTGCTGCTGTGCTGCCCCCACCTCTGCCAACATCGCATTGAGAGCTTTGCAATTTTGTCGGTCGCTGTTGTTGTTGTTTTTTCTTCGGGTTTTTTTTTCGCTGCTCGTGTGCTCATGTTCGTGTTCGTACTCGTGTACATGTGTGTGTGTGTGTGTGTAGGAAATATTTCACACGCTGCTTTAGCTGGGCAAGCAAAGCACTTGACTGTTGAGTGTCGTTTGTTGTTGTTGTTGCTGCCTGCTCTGCCTGCTGTTGCTTGTGCTGCCGCTGCCGCAGTCGCTGCCGTCGCGCTGCTATTGGGGTTCGTTGCCGTTGGTCGTGTTATCATTTCAGTTGCTGGCTGCATGGCGCGTCGTTTGCACGCGCATTGCCGGCCCGGAACTCCAACTGGGGTGTCTGGCCCGAGTCTGGGGCGGCGACAGCGACGACGACGTCGACGTCGATTGTAATCGGTTTCAGTTCATTTTCATTTAAATGGAATTAAATATGGTAAATGATGAAATCAAGCTGAACACAGCAGGCGCCTATACACCCTCCCGCACCCTCTTCCACTTCATCAACACCACCACGACAATGTGTGCATATGTATGTATGTGTAGTCGTCGTGGTGAATTGATGTGGTGAAGGTAAGTGAACGCAAGCGAGTCAACTAGACACGATAACAGCAACAGAGGGAGAGAGAGGTGTAATCTATATAATAAATATGTAAATAATTTGAAATGTACAAACGAAAACCAGAACTGAACCATAAAAATTGAAATGGCAGCCGCCTGTCAGGAAGCAGCGCTGCTCCTCACTGCGCCGCTGCTGCTGCCGTTGTTGCTGTCGGTGTTAAAGCGTCGGCAGTAATAAAATCTCATCGAAATCGAGATTCGATATTCGAGGGAAAGAACAGGCGCACAGCAAGCAGTAGCAGCAAAACATAACGACGATGTCGGTAAACTGCTTGCCGGCCTCAGAGAGACACACACACAGAGAGAGAGAGAGAGGGAGAGCGGCACACTCAACACACAAATGAACGAAGAAAAAAAATCGATAAACTTGCAAAAAAAAAAGCGAACAAGGCATTAAAACGGCACCAGACAAGACAAAAGAGACACACAAACACAAAAAAAAAACCCACGCAGTTGCAGCGGCAGTAGCAACAGAGCAGCAACAGCAGCGTACCTGACGCGCGCGTGTAACCGCCAATTTAACAGGCAAACAGGCAGCGCAGCAAGCAGCGCTGCGACGTCGTTAGTTCTTTCAGTCAACCGGCCGGCCAAGTGCAGTACACAGAGAGCGGGAGAGAAGAGAGCGTGCACGTAAAGCAGTGTGCGAGCGCCAAACACTGTGAGAGCGCAAAGCAGTGTGTGTGTGAGAGCGGAACAGGGTTGTCAAGCTGTGCGTTTTAATAACACTGATGACTTGCACTATGTAAAATAGCAATGAATAAGTAGTGAATATTGATGTTTTACAAATTATTAATGAGTAATTATGAATAATAATTTATGAATAATTATTCATGCATTGTTATGAACGCATCATTCGTCAACTCTACAATAATATAAGTAACAATTGTGTTTCGTTAGGCAAAGCGGCAACCCTGACAAGAGCAGACACTTGCACACTTGCTCTCTTACTCGTTAAGTCAGTCCCCCAGCAATTGCACGTTTATGGCACAGCCAGGGGGAAAGAGAGAGAGAGAACTGTTATAATATTTCGGTCAGCTTGGCAAGTGGTTCACGTTTTACTTGTCGCTGCTTGCTGCTTATTCAGCTTGCCGCTTACAACTGCTGTTAACACTGAGTTTTTTGCACATTTTAAATACACCATGCATGCAGGTCGGTCCATGGTCGCTCTTTAATAGAGTCTCCCTTAAGACGATATCGCCCAGTGTTTTGTATCATCATATTTACCTACACACATTTTATGAGCAACACATTTTGTTGTGTGGCGCGTATGCCAAATGATGGGTGTGAAGAAAACGAGAGCAGGCAAACCTTCTTTATGGCAACACATCAGCATTGCGAATTCACCACCCCCCACCTTGCTCGCCCTCACCCCGCATCCACCACACACAAAACACTAAGAGAGCGCTTCTATGTGTATGTGTGTGTGTGTGTGAGTTTTAAATTGTCAACCATCAGCTGAACAACAATATTAAGCACACTGACAATTTGTGCGCCTATTGGAAATGTTAACATAGGGCGAGAGTTCACTTCACACACACATGCATACAAACAGACGTACGTACAGACAGCAGGGAGTGTGTTTACAGTACACTGATTGTACACTGCTTGCTTGTACAGGGGGGCCACTAGTGCAAAAGTAATGCCAAATTGCATTTTTTCTTTTTTAAGAGATTTACAAAATATAATTTTGATATGCAACCCGAAAGTTTATACAGATTTAATTTGTCCTGCAAAAGGACTTTATAAAAATTTAATATTCTATATTTAATATTTTTTTTTGATTTTTCTTATCCAGCTCGTGGTGAAATTTATTGCGCATTAAAGCTTAACACCTAGCCGAATTTTCTTAGTTTTAAAATTTAAAGACAAGAAAAAATAAGTTGGCACTTTTCTTAGTTAAATTTCTTGCTTTCGTCCCACTGTGCATCATTCGTTGATCGTTATTGACACGCCAGCGTGCAAATTGCCATTCAATGTGGTGAGTTGAGCGTATTAAATTGCTGTGACACAAAGCTGTAAATCAACTTGGCTGCAACAACAACAGTAACAAGACAGCAAAAATGCCGTTATGGCAGGCAAATTGAATTGAAATTGAATTGTTTAAGGAAATTCATTCTCTTGTATTTTACTAAGTTTGTAATTTATTAAACCACTGTACACACACACACACACATGTATGAGAACTAAGCTTCACATTACAAATTAGCGCCCCCAAGCGGCCTGTAAAACAATAAACAACCGCAGGCAGTGACGCGACGCTTTACTCTCTGCTAGTGCTCTCTCTCTCGCTCTCTTGCTTGCGCTCGCCTTGTGTATCTGTGTGTGTGTGTGAGTGTGTTGTGATTTTCTTGTGCACGTTTTTAAAGAAATTTTTGTATGTTACATTTTATTAGTAGGCAATGTTGTCGGTCAGCTGCCGCTGCCTTCTACGACGCCGACGTCGTCGTCGATATTGCGGCCAGCGTCGCTGCAATGACGCTGCAGTCTACAGAATGTAACAGGCGCACAGCGCTGGCAGCAGGCAGCGAACTAGGCAGCTTTTAAGCAGTTCACAACTTGCCGAATAAGAGTAGAGTTAGAGAGAGAGCGAAACGGAGAGAAAGAGAGTGTCGTCAAGAGAGCGCGCGCCTCTCTCGCGCATGTGCTTGCTGTCAGTGTGTCTTTCTGTCTGTCTCTGTGTGTGTGTGTAATTTTATTGCGTGTGGTCACACATTGACTTGAAGTAAATTTAATTTTTTTCTTGAACTGAAATTTTTTTCAGTGATTTTTTTTTTTTTTTTTTGGATTAGCTCACCGATTTTCCAGCGCCGACAAAGCGACTTAAATCGCTGGCGTAGCGTTTACTGCGCATTCCAAACAACAAGAGCAGCGACTGGGCAGAGAAGTGGGCAGAGAGAGAGGCAAGGAGGGGGGGCGGCAGTTGCTTGTTGTTGTTGCTTGTTAGTTGGTGTTAATGATGCTGCCTCTGCTGGCGCTGTCAACTGCTTGCTGGGCTGCGCTGCCTTGTGCTACCCTCCTGCTGCTGCTGGTGCCGCTGCTCTGCTTGCTGCTCTTACTGTTGCTGCTGCTGTTGCTGCTGCCTTGGCTACTTTGGCTTATTATTAAAGCAGAGTTGCTGCTGTTGCAAATGCGACGAAGACGACGACGACGAGCGGCAGATGAAAACCATCACTTCCGGAGGCGCTTCAAGTACTGAGGAATGTGTGTGTTGTATATGTACGTGAGGCAGCAGCACCAGCAGAAGCAGCGTCGACAGCGACGCGAGCAGCAATAGAAAAAAAATCAACAAACTCAACACAGCGAAGCACAAGCAGCAGCAGCAGGCAGCAGTGGCAGCGACAGCGGCAGCGAATGAGCCACGCAAAATAAAAGGAAAATCAGCAAGAAGTAGTGGGCAGCGCGGGATGAATAAAGGAGAGCAGCAAAGGAGGGCGGAGGTGAGGGGATGTTAAAGGGGAGGTGGGCTGAGTGAGAGAGGTGCTTGATGTGGCGAGTGGAGCTCAGTTGTGTGTGTGTGAGCTGCTGGCATGTAAGACTGTGTGTGTGTGTGTTTGTGTGAAGGCGCAGGCAGGCAGGGCAGAGACAAAGGCAGGGTAGGCAAGGCAGAGGCATGCAAGGCAGCGGCAGAGAGCTCTGCTTCAAAATAAGGACCTGCTCTTTGTGACGCTTTACATGTGTGTGTGTCTGCGTGTGTGTGTGTGTGCGTTGGCTGGGCAAATGTTAATGTTAGCTGGAATAAGGCTAAAGCTGGCTGCATTAGCAGCATTAGAATCACAATCAGGTTTCAGGCATCCCAGACAAGAGGAACAGTGCACACACACACACACACACGCAGACATTGCCAAAGTACACACACATAGAGATATCAATAAATGATCCATGAACTGGTTCTGAATATGTCTATCCCAACATGATGTCCCTCTTCTCCTTCTGTTGCAGTTTATCTCTCTTTCTCCCTCTCTTTTCTTTTCATTTTTTCTAGATCTACAACTGAAGTCAAAGAGAAAACCCGCTATGGGCGAAAATTCACACAATTGTCTAGCTTAATATGGCTCGACTTGGAGATACCTTAAGTATTGTTGTAGATAAAAGAGAAAACTACGGTAGAAAAGAAGACTTTTATGTACTAGGATTGGGATTAAAGTAATTGGAAAATAGAGAAAAGATAGAACTTATTTACAACGGAGCTTAGAGATTATTTAAGTTGAATAATTCATTAGGAATTTGTTAAAATTTAATGCAAATTTATGAAAGTTGTTATTTTATTGTGCAGCAAAATTATTAGTTTTTTTTTTTTTTTTTTTTATAAGATATTTATGATGAATATGTTTTATATTTTAATAGAGATTTGATATATATTTTTTGCATTATTATTTATTGTGCCTAATTTTATTATTTCAAAAGAAATTTATTATACTTTTTTTGATCTTTTGTTTTATTTTTTTTTTTATGTTTTCAGTGAAAATTTAAAATTCAAGTGCATTTACTATGTATACTTTTTTAATGAAGATTTAGTATAAATTTTATATATATTTTTTTTTTTTTTTTTTTTTTTAAACGTGCAAATTGGAAACTTATTGTGTCAGGAAGCTAGCTACATAAATCATGAAGTAACTGACTTGATCTCGAACTTTGTGCTGCATCATTCCATATAATTTAAACAAACGAAATCGTATTATTTACTTAATTAGTTGTTAACGGCTTTCTTTTTTAAATCGTTTTTTTTATTATAATAGCGATTTATTAGTTTTTATATTTATTCAATTAGTTGTTAATTCATTTTTTTATATGTTCATAAAGTTTTATTTTAATTTTAATCCCTCACAAAACTTTTTTTTTTTGCTTCACTTTCACGGGTGCAACAGTTGCAAATGTAGTTGTTGTTTTCGAGAGAACAATCCACTTGTTGCAAACAACCAAATGACACTTTACACACAAACACACAGACAGACAGACACACACACACACAACACACAAAGTAATTACGAGAAAAAAAAACAAAAATATTTCCAGCAATCCATAAAGAACGAACGATGATTGTCAATGTGCTTTGGTTACGATATATTGGTAATATACGATATTTACCAGTAGATTTCTTAGTATCATCACTCGAAACCGAAAGGAGAGAGCGCGAAAACCGACGACGCTTCAAGAGAATCTTTTCAATTATAGCAACTTATTATGGCAACTAATTGCACTCACTATAATAATAAACTATAAAACACTCTTCAGAGAGAAATAAATACGATAATAATGAGATAACGAAGCTGCAAACGGAGGTTGGAGATGCAACTGGCTCGAAGACGCTACTGTATTTAGTTGAGCTTAGTTTCGCGCCCGATTTTCATGCTATACTTTTGTCGGTAATCAGAAACAAAATCGCCGGAGAGCATTAACAATATGAATGCGAAGCGTGGCGGAGCGAGTGAACGAGCGCGTGTCTAGGATGCAGAACGAGGCACGACGGACCTTTAAGTGGCAATGGCAATGGCAATGCCAACGCTGACGATACAAAGGGTAAACACACTCACACACACACACGCACACTCAGTGAGCTGTGGTGGCCTGGAAGCTGTATGTGTATGTGTGTGCGTGTGTGTGTGGGGTAGTGTAGGTGAATCCGTGTCGGATCGGATCGGTTCGCTTTTTGGTCGTTTGGTTTGGTTTGTCGGTTGTGCGTGGTCCACACACTCTTCCTTCCCCTGCCCCTTGCCCCCTCTCTCTTTCTGCTGTGCCCTCTCCCCTTCCTCGCCACACCCCCGCATCCCTTCAGTGTTGCTGCCTCTGAGTTATGGTCTAAATAGAATCAGAAAATTTTTGGTCGACAAAACGACGACGACGAGAGCAGAGCAGAGCAGCGAACGAGAGGCCGAAGCAGCAATGGGGCAGTGCAGGGCAAGGGGAAGGGAAAGGGGAGGGGGAAAGTGGGGGAGGGGGCAGTCAGTGTGGGGTTGTTGCAGTGGCAGCAACTGCAGACAGGCGACACGGCGGGACCTCTCGGTATTGCCTCGCATCGCCTCGGCTCGTTGAATTTTTGGGAGATGTACATTTAATAAAGCACACACACACGCACACACACAGCAGACCCACACACACACAACACACACGCGCACGCGACAGGAATATTGGAAGTTTCGAAGCTTCGTGTTGAGTGCCGAGAACGATTCGACGACGACGACGACGTTGTCGGGGAGGAAGTCGTGGCTAACAACGATGATGACGACGACGACGACGACGTTGCGTGCTGCAACTGGGGGTGGAGGTGGGGGTGAGGCACAGGCATAGGGACAAGCCCAGGCAGCAGCAGCAGCAGCTGGGCGAGTGCAGCCTGCAGCAGCGCATCGGCAGCAGAAGCAGCGGCAGTGGCAGCAAACGGGACACAGCAGCAGGAAGCAGCCGTTTTAAATGCTGCTGCCTCCTTCGTGTTGTTGTTGTTGTTGCTCCTCCTGTTGATGGAGCCATGAAGCCGGGAAAAGATGCGATAGTTGATGCCCAAGCGAGACGGCAAATTGTGGCAGCGCAACACAGAGACAGTGCGATGAGTGGTCACAAGTGAGAGAGAGAGATAGACAGGCAGAGAGAGAGAGAGCGAGACTGAGGCGCAGCAGGCGAAGGACTATGCAAAATAATAATGCACTGTACAGTGCCACAGTGAAGCAGCAGTGAAGACTCGCTAAGGCGAAAAAAGAGGAGAACGTAAAGAAGACTTTAAAGAGCATACAAAGAGTTGCTATATTTGACCTAGATACCTCCAACTCAGTCGGAACTAACGTATATATCTTATAGATTAAATATATAAAATGAAATGAGCAAGTTTTTTTTCTTTTCAAATTTCATAGCAATTATTATAATGCTGGCACAAGAAAAATGAATGTCCTAGCTTGATTTTTATTGATTTACTCAGGCGTAAAGGGACGTGGCTACGTTTTAAAGCAAACATTATCTGGGCGCAGTAATGGAAGATATTGTCAGCAAATTTGAGAGTCTTAGCTCTTATATACTCCGAGATCTGCGTGTTCATACGAGCAAATATGAACTTATCGACTCAGTTTTGAATGCTGAACAAGAATATATATATTTTATAGTTGAACAAACATATATTTAACGATTAATTTGAGCAAACTGCTCGAAAATATATATATATAGGCATAAAAATATGAAAGGAAATATTGAAATGTATTTACACTGAAGTTTACTCCCCGCCCTATTGGTTACTACAGTTCCCTTGCTCAGTCCCACTCACTAGTTCCTGCCAACGTGTGCACACTGTAGCTGACAAAAAAAGGCACAGAAGAAAATAGCTAAAAGACACACACAAAAAACGAAACCGAATCGGACAGAGGGAAAGCATAAACATGCGTTGGGAATACCAAAACAAGCAGCTCGACACGCAACGAGTGCAGCTTGAACAGCAACACGAGCAACACAAGCACAACACGAGCAACACAAGCAACAACAACAACAACACAAGCAACAACAACACGACAGCAAGCCAGGAAGTAGAAGTCCTGAAAGGCTAATGAAGTGTAGAAAGGGTTGCTAAGCTGCAAATTTATGCATCCTCGGCGCAGTTGCCTTGCACTGTTTGATGGAAAAAGGGAGAGACAGACAGAGAGAGAAAGAACGAGAGAGAACGATATAGGGAGAGAAGGAGACAGGAAGCTGTAATAAAAATAGTAACCTAGCCGGAGTGAGACACAGCAACAGCTGGAGTGGGGGGAGCAACACTGGAAGCTGCGGGCTAAGTTTTGTGGCAAGTTTTTGGGTTTTGATTTTACCCGGCGAAGCTTTAAAGCTCTTCCGTGCTACCGCTGCTAAGTAGGCTACATTTTTATCACTCTACACTGTACTCTGCTCGAAACCCTCTACCCCGCCACTCTCTACTTTACCTCCCCCTTCCACCCCAGTGCTGCCCCTAGTCATCCCTTCGTTGACTATTTAACTTTTACTGCTGCGAACCCTCGACTCTTGCTGCTTGCCTTGGCAACCTTCTCTTTCTCTCCCTCTCCTTCTTCTAACCCTTCTCCACCAACTATCTCTCTCTCTCTCTCTCATGACTTGCTGTTGCGTAGTTACTCTACGTAATTAGGTGACGCCATAGATATAACTATCGCTCTATCCCCATAGAGGGGTGAACTCAATACGCCAGTGTCTCTGGCTCTATCTATGTGTGTGTACGTGTGTGTGCCTGTGTGTGTGTGTGTGTGTGAGTAGCTATTCAATTATAGCTCTATCTGTCGCACACAAGTTTAGTTGCTGGGGTTACGTTATGGCGACTACCTTACGCTATCAATTCGTTAAGGTGAAACACATGAACACCAGCAACAGGATGAGTTCTAATTACGTGCGTGTGCGTGTGTGTAGGTGTGTGTTATATTTCAATGAGTGTACCTGGAATGTGGTTTAGCTGTAAAGTAGTTTGTTTTAACTCATTACATTGCCTTACGTCAGCTTAGACAACGTTACGTATGCTCTAATGAAAAACTGTTCATGACTTTGTTTGAGTTTCAATTGAGTAGCTGCAAATTAGTCAATTTGTTAGCTATAAGCACCTTGTTAGGAACGTATATTTATATCTGTATTTGGGTCAGTAAGTTGAAAGCTTATACGTTGCTTTACGTTACGTAAAGCTCCACGTAGAGCTAGGTATGTTTTGTGCCTTAACTCTTCTTTAATATTTGCTTTCAGATTTATGCTTATAGTTACTTGGAAGGTAGCTCCAACTGAGGCACTACTCAGTGTTTAAGTGTTACGTTACGTAGCACCTACGTAACGTAAAACTGTTAAGTTTGTTTTGCTATAACTTCTGCTTCTGTTACTAGCTTGATATTTGTGGTGTACAGTTTTCATGTGTATTTTCAGGTCAGTAAGTTTAAAGCTTTTACTTTGCTTTACGTAGCGTTAATCATTACGTATAGTTAGGTATGCTTTGTAGCTTTGATCAAGTTGAATAGTTGCTTGTAAAGAAAGTAACTTAGCAGACTTAAACTGGATATTACTTAGAAGGTAGTTCCAACTTAGGCACTACTACATTACGTAGTAGCTTCGTTACGTAATACGTATAACGTATATTCTGCTTTAACACAGCTGCAAATTAGGCAATGTTTTGGCTTTTACGTTGGTATATTTAGTGACAGGACCTTGTCAGGACCTTTATCTTTAAGTTTAAAGCTTTTACGTAACGTTAAACACTACATATAATTAGGTACCCTTTGTACGTATGCTCTACTTTAATATTTTCTTGCAACTTAGACTTAACGTAACTTGCAAGGTAGTTCCAACTTAGGCATTACTAAGTGATTGAACGTTACGTAGTAACTGCGTTACGTAATACGTAAAACTGTCACGTATGCTCTGCTTTAGCTTCTGCTTCAGTTACTTGGTAAAAATTTGGGGTGTATAGTTTTCATATTAAAAGTGTATATTCAGGTCAGTAAGTGTTAAGCTTTTACGTTGCTTTACGTAACGTTCAGCACTACGTATAGTTAAGTACCCTTTGTAACTACACAAAATTGAATATTTCCTCATTAGGAAAGTAATTTAACAAACTTAGCTTTGCGTTAGTTGAAAGATAGTTCCATCTCAGGCACTACTTAGCGTTATAACGTTACGTTACATAGTAACTGCACAACGTATAACTGTCAATTATGCGCTGCTTTAACTTCTGCTTCAGTTACTAGCTTGTTACTCGCAGTAGACAGCTAAATTTGACAAGTAACTTAACATTCAACCTTAAAGATCCCATTACGTAATCTGATACACAGTTATCTCCGTGTTGTTACGTCAGTTACGTAAAATAAACAAAGCCTCGGGTTATATTTTGAAATTGTTTGATTGTTCAACTCTTTATGCTGTTTCAAGTAGGGTTGCACTACAAACTTGATGTTTTCGAAGTTACATCCTTAAAGTGCACCCTCATCTGCTTGGCACCTTGGCAACACGTATGCGTATGAGTTTCCATTGTTTTGGCTGTGTGAAAATGCCTTACGTGGCGCACAGTTAGTTAGGATAATCGGTTGCAATCCATCAAGGTGCCTCAAGGCATCGCTCTGCATTGTGTTTGCCCATTGTTTCTGAATTCTAATTAGCAGACACGGCACAGCACAGACAAAAATAGAGAGTGCAGAGAGGGAGAGAGAGAGAGAGAGAGAGAGGGAAGTAGGGTAGAAGATTAAGTGAAAGAGAGACAACTCGAGAGAGAGAGGGGGAGAGAGAGAGGGAGTACTAGTAGCAGTAGCAGCTCATAACTGAGTATCTATAATTGTTTTATGGCCAAGCTGCGGCAGTGTAGGCGTGGCACCTGTTCACCACACCCAGCATACGCACCATTGTCTGCTCGGGGCAGTCAGCAAAGGGGAGGGGGGGGGGGGTGGAGAGGGTGCTGCATTGCATGCATGTTGTTGCGTGTTGCCTGCACACACATGTGATGCATGATGCGCGCGCGCTGCATATGAAAAACATTGCCAAGTTGCCCCACACACACACACACACACACACACAGAGAACGGGAAAGCGGCTTCGGACCAACAACAGGGCAGCAGCTCAGCCAGGCAGCTCGCTCGTGTCGGAACACAACGCATCGCATCGCATCGGGTCTGGCTCCTAGTCGGGCCCAGTCCCGGGCTCTGGTCCGGGCCTTTCAATCACCACACTCGTTGTTGTTGCTGCTGTTGCCACGGATGTTGCCAAATCGTGGAAAATTTTCGGCAGCCGCCAACGACAACGACGAGAACCACGACGGCTATCGCGAACGGGGGGAGGAGCAGGGGGAAATACTCGACGTGCTGCTGCTGCTGTTGTTGTCGGGCTTGGTTAATACCAAAATGCCTGGCTGCGATAGGGGAAGGGGCAGGGGCATGTTGCCTGGTTTTTGGCTTATTGTTCACACACATACAGAGAGCTACGCGTTGCAAAGAGACGCTGCAAGTGCTTGCATTTTGCATCGACAGATGGCGCTCCGGCTGCAATTTCGGGGGTTGAGCACAGACAGAGAGATAGCGCCACACACACACACACACACACACGGACACACGTGTTATATACACGCATAATGCAGGTAAGGGGTGTACATAAAGTGTGGCAAAGTTTCCGAAAAGAAAAAGGCGCAAAGAAATGGAAAGTCGCTCAACTAGTGCGAGCTGCAGGCGCGACATCATCAACAGCAACTTGGCGACGCTGACTATGGCGAGAGACAGTCTCTCTCTCTCTCCCCCTTATCTCTCTTTATTTCGCACTCTATCTATCTCTATCACTCTGCTTCGCCTCCACATACATTTGTAATTGCGGCAAAATGAAATGAAATTTACATAAAACGAAGAGAACAAAAAAAACGAGAACGAAGAAGAGCTTCGACATGCCGAAGGTTCCATGCCCTTGCAGGTGCTTATATTCTCCGATTGTTCCTATAATAGTTATATATTGGGGTGCAGAATTGAGTGGTATTATGTGTACTCAATATTATATCTCACTTTGATAAGGCATTGATAAGTCAAGTTACTTCTAAAATCAAAACTCATCTTCATACAAAAAACCTTAATTTCGTCCGATTGTTCCCATGTCAGCTATATGTTATAGTGGCCCAATTGTGATGAAATTTTATATGCACACTACATACACCGAAAAAACCTGATATAGTAAATTTGATAGCTTTATCTTGACAAATAACATAAATCAGCCGATAGTTTGTATGGCAGCTATGCGATAAATCGGTACGATACGGCTCGTTTCGACTTATGTATAGCGGGCAGCCATAAGAAGCATGTGTGCCAAGTTTCATTTAGATAGTACTTAAACTGAGAGACTAGAGCCCACTCAAAGCTAGTTTGATTTCTCTGTTGATGCTGATCCGGAATATATATACATTAGGAGCTCGCAGAAGTCTCCTAAGTTGCATTGCAAACTCTTGGCCGTAATTTAAATACCCTCTGCAAGTGTATAAAATCTGTTTCTCACTTAAGTTGGGTGCAAAACTTTTACGAGGCCCGTACAAGTGGAGGCAAAGAACACGCAAATTAGGAAAAAATTTATTTACATTTTTTGCAAGGCTATCTTTTTTTTCTTGGCTTACACAGTTGCTTATTAAATTAAATTAAGATTTTACCTTCAGATACTATCTATATAGAACCTTTATAAGTTTCCTTTATAAGTATTTTTTTAGTATATTTGCCAAATATCTTAAGTAAAAATGTGAATTCAACAAAAGTCTAGAAGTATTTTCTTGATCTTGTCCTTATTGGCTTGCACAGAAATATATATATACATATATATATAAATATAAAGAAATATATATGTAAATAATTACAAAGTTAGGAGATATATAAAATATATATATTATATACTCTTAATCAGTACCAACAAAGGAGTCAAACTAGTTATGCCTGTCTCACAGTTTAAGCGCTATCTCGATTTAAGCCCATCATGCTTTTAATTGCAGCACACTGTAAATAACTTCAAAGGAGCTGGATCAGAGCGACATATCGTAAAGGTGTCATATAACCTATCGCCTGATTTTGCTTGATTTTCAAAGATAATTGCGTGATTTTAATGCAGGACACTTGAAGTAAGCACACTAACTATTAAAATCTAAATGAAATCTGAATTTAATACATTACTAAATTTGATTATGATAGGATAATTAACATAGAAGTTATTTAAGAAATCAACTTAAGAGTTACCGACTTCCATACCACACCATAAAGTATGCAACAAAAAATACACTAACAGAAGAAATTCTTTATTTGTTTCAAGCTGTAGCCTTTGTGTTTGTTTTCTGTTATATTTCTAACGAGAAGGAAGTATATTTAATGTATCTAATATTTTTGATTGAAGAGCTTCTTCTAGCCCAACTAAATGTATTCCTTTAAAGAATATAAATTTGTTTATGAAAGAACGAGCACACTTATTTAGTTGTCATAAATAAAACTAACCAAAAAATAACTCTAGATGAGCACAGATGTGGAGAGACGCTACATCATCGTCTCTCTTTGTCTCTTCCTTTTACTGTTTTATAATAAATAAAATCAACGAAATATAAACAAATATTTATTGCATTTTGTTGCGCAACATTTATTATATAGAACAAGCCTCTTTAGCTTGCTATGCTATTGTACAATATATATTCCAAATTGGAATTCGAAACTGGAAAATTGCAGTAGGAAAATGTAGGAAAATGCTAATCGAATGGCAGCTTTGGCTCTGTTGTTGTTGCTGCTTCAACTGATTTATGTATACCCAAAACTAAAGCTTAAGCGCTGCGAAAGGGCGCTAGGGGAGTGTGTGGGGGGAGGGGAGGAGTGAAGGGGGAAGGCTGCCTAGGTAGGGAATGTTGGCTGTTGTCAGGGAAGGTAGCAAACACACACAGGCACACACACACACAGACAAAGCGCTAAAAGGTAGCGGGGAGAGCGGGCAGCCTGCTTTAGTTGTTGTTGCTCTTGTTGTTGTTGTTCTTGTTGTGTGCAAGTGCGCCAGTGTGTATCTGTGTGTGTGTGTGTGGTAATAGACACACAAAACCGAATCGAGGCTCTGCAGTTTCAGAGCCTTAGTTGGTTGCCGCCGCCGTCGCCGTCGCTGGAAGTGGAAACTAACTACAACAACATTTGCTAAATACACACTGGAAATAGCTGCTGCTGCTGTGCTGCTCTCCCTCCCCTCTCCCTCTTCGCTCAGCATCACCTCTATGGCTGTAGCCCTCAGCTGCCCCAGCGCGCCCTGCATATGCATTGGAAAACTAAAACCAAACCGATTTCAGCGCGGGCAATGCCGCGACCAGCAGCAGCAAATGCTCTTGTTGTTGTTGTTGATGCTATTGCTGCTGCTGTCACCGACAACGTCAACGTTGGCAGCAGCGTCGCAGCGTTGTTAGCTGCTGCGCAATACACACACACACACACACTCAAACACACACATAGACATGGAACAAACAGACACGAAACACACGAAGTATTTCGCTTTTTTACTTTGCTTGCGCTTTAAACCTTCACTCCTCTTTTTCCCTCCCCCCTACGCCTACTACTGCTGCTACTCCTCCTACCTACTCCCCCTCCCTCTCCCCCTAACTCTCCCACGTATCACTAAGCTAAGCGCACACGAAAAAAAATGTACAAATTGCAAAAATACGAAACGAAAAAATTGTTTTTTCGCGTTTGAGGGAGTCAGAGAGAGGGAGAGAGAGGGTTGGGGGGAGGGGGAGGGTAGCAGCAGGTGCGGGTGGAAAGTAATATCCCCTACAAAACTCATTGGTTGTCATTGGTTTCTTGTTCGCATTGTTATTGTTGTTATTTGCCGTCGACTACTGCAAAATAAAGGACCCTAAAATACAAAAATGCTATACGGGAAAGGGAACCCTGCAGTTAGAGAGACTATAGGCAACTTTACCCGTAGTATATGTAACTATACTAAACCTGTTATAAACATATAATATGCCTATGGTATACTGTATCTATACTATACCTATACTACACATATGCCATTCCGTACAACTGTAGAAAGAGAAATTCGCAATCGCAGTTCTGAGGACAAATTTATCATTTCCTAAGGATCAACTGACTTATTATTAGTTTCTTAGTCTAAGTATCTTTAGTCCCTTAAGTACCTTATGTCTTGCAACATCTTAGATTATATTAAAAACTAGCTACCTAAGAAATACCTTATACTATATGTCAAAGCTTCTCCTTTAAACATTAGATAAGTAGTCAAAACATTTGTTTTAAAGAATCAAGAAGAGAGCTTAGATATAAACTATGATTACATATATAGAGTAACCTAGGAAGGGGTAAAATAAGTTAAAACTTCTGTTTCAATTGGTAAATAAGATGTTAACACTTTTAATAATGTGCTGCGTGTTCAGTCACAGTAGCTAATGGTCTTATACTGTATATAAGCACTTGCTTGTCAAATGTTTCAACTTTAGTTTTAGACATCGTGTCTTCAACAGTTTCTGCTTTTGATTTTGTATAAAATTGTGAGCCTTGTAAAGTTTTTGACTGCAATTTTACAAATGTTTTGTGAGCCCTAACAATGCATTCAATTGCATCTGTAAACAATCGATTATAGAGCTTTTACACCTTTCTCTTGGCATTGCCTTCTTTCTACTTTAGTTCATTATATCCAACTTGCTTTGCCTTATCTCCAACGAATATCGAACTTTTTCTTCTTTCAAATTCTTCTTTTCTTTTTATCAACAAGTTCGTTCCTGGCAGTTGCATTTCTTTCTGTTTTTGGATACATCTTTTAATTAACATGTCCATATGAACTTTATATATAAACTATATATTTTATCCTATATTAATATTTGCTAAGCTTGTGTAAGACACAAAGGAACACATGTAATAATTGTGCACAATGCTCTGGCAGAGTTCCTTTTCTATTGGATGCATTGTTGAAAGTGATAGGCGAATAGTGAAAAGGGAAGATGAACTATTATAATACATATAAATTCGTAGAATTTATTGTCCTTTATAACGGTGCATAGCATCACACGATCGATAACTTGCACTGCGAAATACTAAGGCCAGTTTTCCTCTTTTCGATACATTTCTTACTCACTATACCTGCCTCAGTTTGCTGAGGTAGGCGAGGCCCATGAGTAGCTCAAGAGATTCTAACTTAGTTGTATCATCTGTTTATAACTTTTCTTAAGTGTAAAGCAGTATCGAAGACAAGTTTAGTCCAATATAGAACTGACTTCTATTCTCGTCTCTTTATACTATACATCTATATTCTATATAAGTTTATACTACAAATATTTGATTAGTTCTGTATGGGAAACTTTTCATCAGCTTGCAACTATGGTCAGCTTAATAGACGCAGGCAGACAACAACAACATAAGCTCACCAGATCCATAGGCCTGCCCTCCCCCCTACCTCACTCTCCAGCTCTGGCAACAGCTTGTTGTTGAGAGAGTGACAGAGAGAGAGAGTGAGAGAGACAGCGTCGGAGAAGGAGGCCAAACAAATTTGCAGTTTTTAGTTTTAGTTTCTGCTTGAATTCGTCGCCTGTTTTTGGTTTTATTTTATTAGCAGCACAAGAAACTCACCTGCAATGAGAAAGAAAGAGAAAAGGAGAATGAGTAAGTGAGTGTGCAATAGAGATGGCTAGATAAGTCAATTGAGCTGGGCTTGCTGGGCGAGCAATGCAAATGGGAATGCGATTAGTTTGGGTTTTGTGTTTTGGTTTCGGTTTCAGATTCGAGTTTGGGTTAAGGGTTTTTTGCCCAGTGTGTGTGCAACCTCTCTCCCCCCTCTCTCTGTGTGTGTGTGTGTGTGTGAGGCTACAACATAACTCACAAATCAAAACTTTGGTGCAGAGTGAAAAGGAGAAGAGCAGTAGAGAGGGAGAGTAGAAGAGAGAGACGGGAGGCAGTTGCTGCTGTTGCAGTTGCAGTTGCTGTTGGGCTTGTTGCCGCCTGCCACGCGCAGTTTTCGCTTCTACACATGGCCAGCAACAGCAGCAACAACAACTACAACAACAACTACAACAGCAACTGCAACAGCAGCAGCAGCAGCACATACATAACTAATAGATACATAAAGCCGTAGTATCTTTTGGGTGAATGAACTGTAATGAGAATGTGAACCTAGACGGAGGCTGCAGCTCAGGCTGAGGCTGAGAGATGTTGAAAATCGCAACGCAAAGTGCGCAATTGAAGCTGCCGTTGCTGCTGCTGCAGCTGAGGCAACTCGCCAGCAACAACAACAACAGCAGCAGCAGCAGCAGCAGCAACAAAAAACTGGCCAACAACGAGACGCGACAAAACGGCGAGCACAAAACAAACGAATGCAAAAGTCTAAAGCTGGCAAAAAGCTACAGCGAATGGGGGAGCCAAAGAGTAGAGGAAAGACTGCCAGAGGGAGGTGGGGTGACAGAGGGGGAGAAGAGCGAGGATTGAAGAAGGGGGAGGAGGGTGTTTAGGTAGGCGCAGAGGCGTAGCGCAATTGTGTAGACACAACGCAAGCGAAGGCTTTGGCGATTTAAATTGACCAAAGCAACAACAGCAGCAGCAGGTGTGGGAAAGAGAGAGGGACACGGAGAGAGAAGACAAGAAGAGAAGAGGTAAGAGATATACAGAGAGAGAAAGAGAGTGTAAGTGAGAGAGAGAAAGTGGGAAATAGAATAATATAGATGGAGAAAAACAGTGAGAGAGCGACAGAAAGAAAGATAATGACAGAAAGACAAACAGGGAGAGAGACGAAGAGAGGAGAGAGAATGGTAGAGAGAGAAAAATAAAGAAAAGAAAGAGAGAGAGAAATAAAGAGAAGAGAGAGAGAAGCAAAGAGAAGCGAGAGTCGAAGAGAAGCGGGAGAAATGCAGAGAGAAATGAAGAGAAGAGAGAGGAAGGCCGAGAGAGATAAATAGAAGAGAGAGAAAAATAAAAGAGAGAGAAAAATAAAAGAGAGAGAGAAATGCAGAGAGAGAGAGGAGTAGAGGAGAATAGTACGAAACTTAAAATAGAGAGAGACAGAAAGCCGCTAGATAAAGGGAGCGAAAGAGAAAAGAAGGAAGAAACAATATGCTGAAGAAAGAGGGAAAGGTTGAGAGAAACGAAGAGAGAAATAGAGAAACAAAGAAAAAAAAGACGCAAATAAAGCTAGAGAAAGGAAGATAGAAAGAGGGGTTAGAAGGAACCGAGAGAGTGAGGTAAAAAGAACATGAGAGAGAGAAAAGTTAGAAGAAACAGACAGACAGGGAGAGAGAGAGAGAGAGAGTAACAGAAAAGTATAACGAAACAGGGATAGAGAGAAAATAGTAAGGAGAAACAGAGAGAGAATGCCAAGAAGAAACCGAAAGAGAGAGAAAGAAGTAAAGAAAAATCAGAGGGAGAGCGTAAAGTAAGAGTGAACAGAGAGAGTGAAAGAAAGAGAGAGAGAAAAGTGAGGGGAAACGTAGAGAAAAAGATTGAGACAGAGAAAGGTAAAGAGAAACAATAGAAATAGAAAGAAAGAGGGAAACACAGGGAGAAATAGAGAAACAGAGAGAGTTAGAGAAACGGAGAAATAAAGAGAAAAATACAGAGAAAGAAACCTCAAAAGAAACTCAACCCAAATTCTAAAATTCCCCTTATCATAATCGTGTTTCACAAGAAATGTTTCTTTGTTTATGCCTCAAAACACTTGAAATTAAACAAAATAAAAATTATTAATATTTTAGCTTCATTTCGACAATTAAGTCAAGTGCGATAAAAAGTAGGCGTAGTCAAAGTGCAAGAGAAAGAGACAGAGAGAGAGGGAGAGAGAAGACTTGAAAGAGCTTCTGACACCAGGTCGAATATGGTAAAGGAGAAGGGGCGCGGGGGGAGGGGCTTTCTAATAACATATTGCAAACATGCACGCAACGCGGAAAAGGGAAACATTGTTTAAAGAAAAGTCAGCAGAGCAAACGAGAGAGAAAGAGGGAGAGAGAGAGAGAGCAGTAGAGACAGCAAGAGTAGGGGGTGCAGAGCAGCTTGTGTGTGTGTGTGTGAGTGCTGAGCTGGGGTTGGGCGGGGGTGAAGCACAAAAGTTGCACAACAAAAATTGAATTTTTAATTTGCTTGCATAGCGCACAATAAACAAAAAAAAACGCCGCACAAAGATGAGAAGAAAGAGAGAGAGAGAGAAAGAAAGAAAGGGAAAAAGAGAAAAAAAAGAGAGAGATGGGTAGACAAAGGCCAACGGGGCAAGGGAGCAAGAGAGAGAGAGAGACAGAGCGCTGAAGAAAAACGATGAAAACTTGACGTCAATGAATAAAGCAAAGAAAATGACAACAACAACAACAGCAACGACAACAAAAACAATTGCACACGACGAATATGGCTGGCAAAGCGTAAGCAAAAATAAAACAATATTTTTTTGCACTGCACACTCACACACAGACACGCACACACACATTCCCACACATGTGCAGCCACACTTGGAAATTTTTTTGATGTACCCCAAAAAAAAGAAGGTTCGACTTTTTTTCCAGTTCCTTGCGAGCTGAGTTTCCATTTCACTCGCTCTTCGAACTGGGCACAGCAGGGAGGGTTCTCCCCCCCCATTCCCCTACACACACACGTCCTTACTTGCCTGCCTCCCCCTGCCCATGACTTGCCACTGCAGCTTGTAAAAAAGTTTAATTTTCGTTGTTGCGCGTGCAAATAAGATAAAAGGAAGTGACAGACACAGCAGAGCAGCAAGACGCACAGGGGGGGAGAAGGAGGAAAAAAAGAAGGAGAAAAAGGAGGAGTAGAAGGAGGAGAAGAAGGAGGAAAAGAAGGAGGAAAAGAAGGAGGTGTAGAAGGTGGAGAAAAAGGGTAAGCAGCAGAGAAAAGGAGTAGGAAGAAAGAAGCAGCAAGCAAGAAGAAGGGTTACAAGGAGAAGGACGCGTAACGAATTCGCAGCTGAACTCTTCTATATAGTGCATTATATATAGTAAAGGCACATGCGTAAATGGGGAAAAGGGAGGGGGGGTCAAGAAGGGTAAGAGAGGTAGGATTATATAAATCATACAGCATAATAATTGCAGTCTGTCTTATTAAAAATAAACGCAAAAATAAACATTCAAACTTTCAAATTACGCTAGCCAATCTATTTATATCCTTTTTAAGGGCGGCAGTGGGCGTGGCAAAATTATAAAACATGCTATATTTGCACACAATAATAAGACATAACCACAGCAAATTTGATAGCGCTAGCACTTATAGTCTACGAGATTTGCGTGTTCATACGCACAAATTTCAACATTTTTTAGGCTTAGCTTGATTAAAAATAGTTGCAAGCAGTTTGTACAGAACAGGAGGGTAGAAGGGGGGGAGGGGGGTTGCCTTACATACATGACATATGTACATGCATTTTGGGTTGCCAGCAAGTTTAAAAAGAGGAGGAGAGGGAGAGGGGGAGGGGAGAAGGGTTATACACAATGAAAATAAAGTTGAGCAATCGCGTTGAGCTTTTCACTCTTGATATGCCATGACTTACACACACAGAAACACACATACACACACACAAACATATGCACACGCATGTACATCATGTATAGCATGTATGCCTGCCTCTATATACCAGTCAGCTGTACATATGTATGTGTATATAGCGTCTGTATCTGTATCTGTATCTGTAGCTGCATCTGCAGCTGAGCCTGGCAAGTGGCATAAACTATGCGCAAAGTGTCGGCGAGCTGCGGCGCGTTGCAGGCGAATACCACGAGCTGCCACCCACGCACAGCCTCCCTCCCTCTCCACCTCTTTCTCCCACTCCCTCTCCCCCTCTTTCTCCCTCTTCCCCCTCTGTGTGTGTCAAAACTACCAACGAAAATGCGTTGCCAAGCACGTCGAGAGGGAGAAAGATGCACACACACACACTCGCACACACACACATGCACAGCGACGCGTGCTGCACATTAGCGACGCCTAGCGACAAAGCCAAGTCAACTTTGGTCTAAAGCGCGTCCCGAATGCTGAAGCTGAAGCTGAACCCGGCCAAAAAGGTTGACAAAGCGACTAACCGACAAACACAGAGAGGGACAGAGAGAGAGGGAGAGAGAGAGAGGGAGGGAGAGAGAGAGAGAGAGAGAGACCCAAGCCCAGCAACAGCAACGGCAACGGGAACCTCAACCCAAATCTAACCCGAGTTTCTACACCCCAAACCCCCTCTCCTTGCCTGCCCTCCCCACCCATACCCCTTGCCATTGCTATTCACTTCTGCCTGCCCTCCGCTCACCCTCTCTCTCTCTCTATTTCATTCTGTTTCTCACTCCCTGTCCCACTGCATTCATCACTAAACTAGCAAATAGCCGCACAGTGGTCTAATGTCTGTTGAAAAAGTGTAACTGAGTTAGATTTAGAATATATTTAATAAAATAATAATAAAAATAAATAAATCAATAAATAAATAAATAAAATAATAAATAAATAATAATATTCCTTTCTATATATAATGTTATATAGCATATCATTCACATCTCATATCAGAGTTAAAATCATTTAAAAGTTCATCTTTAATCTGTTTTGAAGGTACTTAGATTAATTTGATATTTCAAACGAGAATAAAAAGCTTTCTTCGACATGCTGAAGGTTCTATGCCCTTGCAGGTGCTTATCTCCTTCGATTGTTCCTATACTAGTTTTATATAATGGTTGCAGAATTGAATGGTCTTGTGTACATTCAATATTATATCTAACTTTGACAAGGCACTAATAAGTCAAGTTACTTCTAAAATCAAAACTTCTTTTCATACAATTACGGCTGATTGTTCCTATGGCAGCTATATGTTATAGTGGTTCGATTCTTATGAAATTTTATATGCTTATTATATATACAGAAAAACTCGGATGTACTTAATTTGATTGCATCATCTTGACAAATAAATAAAACCAGCCGATAGTTTGTATGACAGCTTTACGATATATTGGTCCGATCCGACTCGTTCCGACTTATGTACAGCGTGCAGCAATAAGAAGCATGTGTGGCAAGATTTAGCAAGAAACCTTTAAAACTGATAGACAAGAGGCCGGATAGAGCTAGTTGGGTTTCTCTGTTGATGCTGATTGAGAATATATATACTTTATGGCATTTGAGGTAGTTTATAATGTGCGTTGTTCCAAACTTCGCTAATTAATTTTGTATATCACTCTTACAATATATATTAATATGATATTTATTTATTTATTCTCATATATTTATCTAACGATCTTTTCAGAGTTGATTTTGTTTTTATACTAAGAAAAATATTTAAGTACTTCGAATAAATTCATATGATTTAACAGCAAAATCCATAAAACTCTTTGGTTTAATCTATCTATCTATGATCTAGTTAATGTGGCATATATTCTGAGTATATATAATAGCTTTAATCTAATATTTAGCTTAGTATTCAAAAATTTAATTTATAAAAGGAAAATTTATTATGAAAAATATATCACAAATATCAAATATCAAATGAGGTACAAAAACAGCAACAATTTCTACTTCGAGTTTCCTCAAGCACTTCTATGCTGCTCTTGCACCACTGTGCATGTGTATTCAATACCATTTGCAGCATCTCCCCCCATTGTTGCCACCCTAACTTGCTGCACCTGCTGCTGCTGCTTTTGCTGTTTCTGCTGCTGCTGCTACTCATCAAACATTCCCGCAGCTTGCTGACCAGGACGTTGCTTGCCTCGGTTTGTGCCGCAGCGTGGCGTGCAACGCATGATATGAACGCGAGGGCGTAGCTGACAGCGGAAAAGGGAAAAGGAAGGAGGAAGGATGTTGAAGGATATGCAGCAAAAGCCGAGACACAAACACAGCTGCGTGCAAGAGGTACAAAGTGCAGGCCAAGTGGATGCGTAGGCGTGGCAGTGGGAACTAAGTAGAAGGCAAGGGAAGGAGGAGGGCGAGGGGGCTGCCCCTTGCACGTATGTATAACACTTGCATATTGTATAACAGCAACAAGGCTTCAAACAAATCAAACAGCAAAGCCTCAATAGCTGCAATGTGAAGGTGTGCGTGGAGGGGGGTGTGTGTGTGTAGAGGAGTGTACAGGAGTGTGCGTGTGTAAAGGGGTGTGCGTGTGGCCAGTAGACTGGCGCAAATAGGCTGTAATTATATATTAAAGTGTGTCGCTCAAAGCTGTCAAAATGCATAAATTATAAACTGTTTGCCAAATCGGACAAGCTGCGCTATATACCCTATATACACAAACACACACACATATATATACATATGGTATATACTGTGTATTTTACACTCTACTACAACTCTTCTACACTCAACAAACACTCGCAAAGTGCGTCTAAATACATTTTATTTACATCAAATCAAACTCATTTTATAGTTGGGGTTTAACTGTATTGGATGTGTGTATGTATTTGTTGTATGTGTGTAATTGTTGTGTGTGTGTATTTGTTATGTGTGTATTCGATGTGTGTATGTAGTTGATATGTGTGTGTATTTGTAGTGTAAATGTGTTGCACTTAAACTAACCCAAAAAACAGTTTTAACAAAACAAATTTCAACAAACAATTCTCAACAAACAATTTTGGCAGTTGTTGCATATACCCTGTACAAGATATACCACACAGGGTATTGAAATTGAAAGTTGTGGCAATAAATTAAATGTTTGAGAATTGAACTAGACGTACAGACTAGCAAATACCCAGTAAAAGGGTGCGCTGTAATAGAGTGCTCTCTTTTTGTGCTTGCTCATATCTGTAGCTAAGGTAGAAGGGTATTATAGGCAAGTTAGGTAAGGCAGGCAGCCCTAATACCCTTTAAATATATATATTCTTGTTCAAAATCAACAATCAAATCTAAAGAGCACTTTTTCTTAGAACTAAGAGACTTTTTAGAGCGAGGAAAAGGGTTCGAATTGCAAACATCATTTAATAAGCTTCGTTTTTTCTTTCTTTTCAATAATGATAATTTACTCAATGATCATTCACATTTAACACAGTTATGCCTAACACAAAAAATACCCTGTAATTAGGCCGGCGGTAATTTGATTAGCTCATGCAACCCAAGCGCAGTTTCCATTAACCTTTTCTACCTGCAACAAGGCCCAAGGCCATGTGGCAACAATCCGTCAAACTGTTCGCACACACACACACACACGCACACAACAGCGCCATCTGGCGGCGCTGCAAATGCTGCTGCTGCAGTTTTGCTGCGTGCGAAAACTGCTAAATGAATTACACAGAACAAAGAGAGCAGAGGAGAGACGAAGATGCAGAGAGAGAGGGAGAGGTAGAGAGAAAGGGAGAAGAGAGTGATGTGTAAACGAGTAACCTCCGCTTCCTCCCTCGCCCCCTACCTTGCACCCACGCTACAGGCAAATCTACCCCCCTTGCAACCCCCTCAGAATTTCGCCGTGTTCACAGCCAGGCGAATTCCATAAGCGAGAAAGAGAGAGCAAGACAGTATATAAAAGGCGGAAACATGCTGAAAATGCTTACATAAGCAGGCACAGGGGGAGCAGTGCATGAGGGGGGAGGGAGGGTGGCAGCAGAGGGACAGTAGGGCGTTAGCCATTGCGCAGGCCATGCCGCACACGCTCTCTGTATGTGTGTGTGTGTGTGTTTGTGTGTGTGTGAGCTGCATACATTAAGCCGCAAAGGCAACAGTAAATATTGAAAATTCCATATCCGTTTTGATGTCAACTCGGGCGACAACAACAACAACAACAGCTGGCAAACCCTTCTTCCCTTACTCCACCCCCTTCCAATCCCATCCTCCCCCACAGCTTCTGCCTTTGCCTCAAACGCGCAAGAAAAGCAAAAGAAAGAAAAAACTCGTTAGCATCAGCACAGCAAGAAAATCATCGCACTCTAGGGGGCGCCACTGAGCCGACACGGTCGCGCAATCGCCTGCCTCCGGTTCTACCAACCCCACCCCCCCCCTTCTTCCCCTACTTCCACACTCTCTCCCTCTCTCTCTCTCTCCTCCCTCCCTCTGTCATTCCCTTTGAACCTCGGCTCATCAAAAACTTTTTGTCAGCTCAACTTGTCGATGTGTTGCTGCCTTTTACAACACTAAACAAGGGGCAGCAGGGATAGAGGGGGAAGGGGGGTGGTAAAGGGAGCACGGGGGCACGGCTTAGGTTGAGTTCCGGCAAGGGAATATTTAATACTTTTAATGCATAATAAACTAACATCAAATGCGCGGAGGAAATTGAAACAAGCACACGCGGCGTATACGCAATTTTACACGAGCATACACACACACACGGATTACACATACGCCGCGTGATGTGTGCACAAAATGAAAATAAGTCCCCCCCCTTAGGTAGGAGCTAAGGAAGCGAACATACTTGGAATTATACTCGTAATATTTTTAAGAGGCTTTCAACAACATCAAAATTCATATGGAAATGTTTATGCTGCATAACACACACACACACACACACGCACACTCGTCTCTAATCTCTAATGTGTGCACATCTGTCATATAGCATGTGTCATACTTGCGACAAAATATTTTATTTTTAAAACACCAACTAAGAAATTTGTCATCAAATGAGATTATTTAAATTGAATGAGATAATGAAGAGGAAAGAGAGAAAAAAAAATCCAAAAAATAATTGGAAGTGTGCTTAATATAAATATATATTTTTAAAGTGCAATAAAAAGCAACATTTAATAATATATTTCTCTATATTATAAAGATTTTTATAAATTGTTTTATTTACTTTGTCATACAAGAAAAGCTGAAGTCGAAAATTTATTCTTCATTTTCTACAATATTAATTATAAGATGCCAATCAAATTTATAGCAATCATTTAGTTTATAACACTCAGTGTGCGCAGCAATAATCAACATTTAGCTTTTAAATTACGCTTGCAATTGATTTTTTTATTTTTAAGTAGGCGTTAGTGGGCGTGGACAAATTTAAAAATAAACAGTAATTACGTATATTAATAGAAGACATTGTCAGGAAATTTGGTAGAGCTAAATCTTATAGTCAGTGAGATAAAGGTGTTCATACAGACTGACAGACAGAAAATTGATGTATTCGACTAGCATATTGACGATGTTGCACTATATGTATATTCCTTGAAAATTGATGTATGGTTTTCGACTCAAACATTGACTATGTTCCACAATATATGCCTATATTAGGGTCTAAATTGCTGCTACTGCTCGACGTACTCGACTATTGACACTGTTCAACAATATATACTCAAATATATACTCTAGGGAGATCTGTTATAATTTTTTTTTTTTTTTTTTTTTTTTTTTTTTTTTTTTTTTTTTTTTGTCATCAGATCAGATTAACAATTTTTCTATAACAAAATAAGCATCTATATTTGTTTCTTCTCCAGGACTACTTATAATTTAATTAATAACTAGTTTCTGTAATCTTTTATATAAAATAAATAAATAAATAAAAATATATATGAAAATAAAAAATAAATATTCAACATTATAGAACTTCTTACAAACTCTGCTGTGACCCACATACAACGTGTCGCCTCTCTAGATCTCCCCCTCTCGCTCTATGGCTCTGTCAATCGTATCAATTCAGTTAGAGATATGTGTATAACAGACATACACACAGACATACACGCACACACACATATATACACACACATGAATGTACACGTGTAGTGTATAACATAAATTCTTAGCCAAAACTTTTTCAAACTCATTTTATTTATGTACAAAAAAAAAAAAAGAAATAAGAGACACGCGAAAAGAGCGAAAACTGTAAACAGCTGAGCCGCTTAGTTAAGCTCTTTCTCTCTCTCGCACTCCCTTTTTTTTGTACTCTTGCTGTTAACAGAGGCGGCCTCTGTTAACGCAAGCAGTGCCCCCCGCAAGGGGACAGCGAACATTTTTGCATTTTAGGTCAGGTCGCAAATCTTTTTGCAGTGACGCCAACGCCAACGTCGACGTTGGCAGCGACGCATGACTAGTTTCGCGCTGCTGCTGCTGCTAGTTTTTTTTTTGCTATTTTTTTTTTCTATTTTGCTGCCTCTTTTCGTTTTCTCGCTGCTTGCGGCACAGCAGCGTATAATTTTCATGGCAAGTTCAATGAACTTGCGAATTTTTTTTTTTTGTTGCGTTGCCTGCTTCTTCTTCTTCTACCGTTGTTTCTCTCCCTCTTGTTGTTGTTGTTGTTGCATTTGAATTTTGTATTACAGCAGCGAGAAAAAGAGAAATTAGGTTTTCTTCTTGTGCCTCTTCTGCGTCTGCTTCTTCTTCGCTGCCTTCTTCTTCTACGACTACAACTACTTTACTACTTCATCTTCTTCTTCTTCTTCTTCTTGCTCGTGTCTTTGGCAAACTTCTTCTCATCAACTGCTGTCGCTTCTTCCTCTGCTTCTTTCCATTCTTCTTTCTTTCTGCATTACCAGTTTTTTTTAAGTAAGGGGGGACTCTGGGTATGTACAATAGTTTTACAATTGTTTTTAGCTCTTCAAAGACGTGCGAAGTATAAAATCTTTGCTCGACGCACAGTTATCCAGCAGTAAATTCAGTTTTTCACTTTTTATATGGAACATGGAACTAAAACTTATTTTATTTATATGTTACAAGTGTTTTAGTTGGTTTCTTGGAGTAAACATTACCTCAATACTTATCAAATACACGAATTTCATCGCATGAACATAAAGTAAAGAAGCTTAAACTCTTTTTATATGCCTATTATACAGTTAAGTTACAACTTTAGTTAGTTACTCTATTAAGTTTCACTATTAATCAAGTTTAATTAATACCCAAGCTAGTTGATTTAATTTAAAATAAGAAATAACTGACAAATACACGAACTTCATCGCATAAACATAGAGAAATGTAGTTAAAACTAATTTTTTTAAGCTCAGGTTTAACATTAGTTAGTTACTCTAATTAGTTTCACTGTTTATCAAGTTTAAATTAATACCCAAGCTTTTTCTTTAAGATATAATTCGATACAACGGACAAATACACCAATTTCATCACATTAACATGGAGAAATGTTGTTTAAACTTGTTGATGATTTTACAACTTGATACCATTCTCTACTTTGGTTCCTAAGATATCTTAAAAAGAAAAGAGAAATACATTTAATTCATCGCATAAACATTGAGTAATTAACCTAAAGCTCTTTATTTATGCATTTTATACAGTTAGGTAACAACTTTATAATATGCTCTAGTTAGTTCCACTATTTTCTATCTCGACACACAGTAAATTCACTTAATCATTAATTTATATGGCACATGGAACTGAAACTATCTTTAAAAATATATTAAATTCTCACACTCCAAAAATAATTAACAAATACACGAGTTTCATTGCATAAACATTGCGAATTTGCAATTGACTCATTTCGTTTTTCTATTGTTTCTCTTTTTTGCCGCAATCTGATCCGGTTTAAAAGCTATTGGGCAAACTTTGCTACGAATGCGCTTTACTTCTAATCTCGGTTTGTCTCTATCTCTGTCTCTCCCTCTCTCTCTTCGTGTCTCTGTCTGCCTTTTTAATTGCATTCGCATTGAGTTGATGCCACATATCACTTTCTCAGCTTGCCTCGCACAATCGAATCATATGTTCTCTCTCCCTCTCTCGCACTCTCTCGTGTCTCTTTTTCACTTTCCCTGTTCGAATATAAATTTTCACTTCAATTCCATTTCATCTCATCCTAACAAGGACACCATGCAGAGCAGAGACCCAAGAGAGAAGAAAATTGCCGGAATAAAAGGAGGAAGCAAAGCAGAAAAGCTGATCAAAAGGCAGCAGCAAAAAACAGTGTGCACGCGTCTCTACTGCTCTCTCCCTCTCTCTCACTCTATTTCTTTTGTGTTCCCTCTCTTCTTCCCCCTCCTTCACCACTGTTACGTTGGTATTTTGTACTAACCTTAAAGCGACTCATTTTCCGTTGCTTTATCACAGGCATTTCTCGGGTTCGTGTCTTCGCTAAGCGGCTGTCGTCGTTTTTTTATTTTTTGTTGCTTTTGTTTCTCTTTTTGTCTTGTTTTTCTTTCTTTTTATTCTCTCTCTTTCTGTGTTGTTTATTCACTTGCCCCACTCAATGTTGTTGTCTTTCTGTGTTTCTTTTCTTCAACAACAACAACAATAAAAAACAAAACAAAATTATTTAAACATTTCTTTCTCTATTTTACACTGTTTAACAAGTTTAGGCTAACGCACGCACGCACACAAACACACACGCACGTTCGCTGCTCACACGCATGTGAATGTAAAAAAAAAGCTCTTGTCACCGCGCCCCGTACTCAACACACACTCACACACACACACACACTCAAATCAGCAGGCTATCTCGCTCGCACGCACGCTGAGCTGCAATTCGAACTCGAACTCAAACTCGAACTGAAACTCCATTGAAGCGTGGCAATCAACTGAAAAAACAGTGAAAAACTGCATTCAACTGGGGCTGGGAAAATGTGCAGTGCAGTGCAGAAAACGCCGGCTTCGACGCGAACAGCGACGCTGAGACTGCGTCGCGACGCCAACGAACAGCAGCAGCAGCAACGACAATGCAAGTTGCCTCGGCTGTGTCGCTGTTGTTGTTGTTGTTGCTGCGAAAAAAGGAAGAAAAGCAGCAGCAAAGCCAAGCGAACGTTTTACAACTGCCGCCGCCGCCGCCACAGTCGCAGCAGCAGCAGCAACCGCAAAAGTAACAACAACAGCAACAACAACAGAAACATTAGCAGCAGCAGCCGGCAGCCGCAGCCTCAGTCGCAGTCACTGCCACAGCACAGCTTCGTTTTCGTTTGCCATTTTCCATTTTCGCCACTTTTCGCCGGCTTTGCCTTTTATCCTGATCTTCGTGGCTGCGCTGTCTGCGCCTCAACTCCTTTCGTCTGATAACAGTCTCATTAACATTAACGAATAAGCATAACATAACTACAACAACAATAGCAATAAATAATATAATAAACTGATTAACCACAAAAACCAAAGGCGAAACAAAAGCTAAAGAGCCGTTAACAAGCCGGCAAACACTACACACACACACACACACACGAGAGAGACTCTGCGAGAGTGAGAGAGTGCCGCTGTTAAAATGGTTGGCAACGCCGGCTACGACCTACGACTACAAGGCAGTGCGCGCACACAACATTGTTGTTGCCGGTACGCTGGCTCTGCCGCTGCTTTTGCTGCCGTTGCGTCGCTGTTGCCGGCAAAACGTGTCTGTGGCAACGTCACTGTTAATAACATGCGGAAACCGCTGCCGCCGTGTGTATGTGTGCCGGCCAATTAAATGCTATGTTATTGTACATTTCTATGTTACTATGTATGTTAACTGATTATGTATGCTGTCCATATGTATGAATGTACATCAATATTTAATGTTGGGGTGCTCAAAGGGGTGCCTGTTTGTTTGTGTGTGTGTGCATGTGTCTCAACATTTATTTACGCCACAATTTGTGTTAATTTGCAAATTGAGTGAAACAATTTTTAAACGCCTCTACGCGGCGCACAGCAACAGCAGCAGCAGCGCCGTAAAAACAATAACAGCAGTATCAGTTAACAGTGAATTGTAAGTTAACAGCTTACTGTTAACTGCTTGCTGCACACTGGTAACGAGACGTTGGACAACAATTAAAAATACATTTTGCGAAAAATTGAAATTCTCAAATTAAAATAAAACAAAAATGTGAATAATAAATTATTATAAGTATTAATAAATAATTTAAAGAAATTTACAGTAGCCGATCAAGTTTTCTACTAATTTACAGCACATTCAGCCTGGTGTGTTGAATATAGAAATATGGCTTTATTCACCACACACACTCAGTTCAGTCGAACGCGCTCTAACTTCAACCCAGCAACAGCAGAGCAGAGTGTGACGCCAGCGTCGCGACGTCAGCGTCGCGCTTATCAGCTGTTCTTTTGCTTTCTTTTCCTCAAACACACAAAGCACAGCGAGAGCGAGAAGAGACGTGGCACAAGCAGAGGCAATAACCAAAACTCGCCGCACACTTACACACACTCACAGGCCTAGCCCCAAGTCTAGCGTGCGTGTGTGTGAGGGGGACAGAGAGGTGCGATCAATGGGGATTGTGCAAAGAGTATGCGAACTTGCGTGGAGGGGGCAGTTGCGTGCAGGGGGGAGCGCAAATGTGTCGCCATATACTGACATACATACATATGTATACAGGCATGTGTGTACATATGCTTCACAGTGTGTGTGTGTGTGTGCACAGTGTGCAATATTATGTATTGGCCATGCATATTGTGTGTTTACATAAACACACACACACTTGTGCACATGCATATGTATGTGTGCTTAGTGTTTGCCACGGTTCGTCACGAGACAAGATGTTGACAGCAGTGTGTGTTGTATGTGTGTGTGTGTGAGTGAAGCAATTCATTCTTAACATGCACAGCCATATAAATATGTTCATGTGTATGCGTGTGTGTGTGTGTGCATTAACAGCTTTCTTTCTGCCCCTGTACATCTCTTGTTCTCTCTTTCTCTCTCTCTCTTTTATACGCTAATTTATTTGCTTATGCTTCGCGTGTATTTTTTTTTATTTTTCATCATCACCTCCTCATCATCTCTTTTGCTTTGTTCAAAGGCGCACCAAACTATGGGAAAAGCATCTTTAGCATCCATCTTTATTCCCTCTCCCCCCTCCAACCCCACTTACCCTTCTCTCTATCTCCCCTTCTCCCAACACCAACAACAGCACGTTGGAAGTTAAAGTTGTGTGTGCCGCCGCCGCCGAGCTGACAATTCCAAAGTGCAATAACCGTTTGGCCGCCTGCCTCTCTTAACCCAAGTTTGCCCCCATTCCCCTTTTGCAACATTTTTCTGGTTATACACACTGATTAAAAACGACTTTACTAACTTTGTGTACATGTATGAAACAGGCAGAAGGCGTGGCAGTCGCCAGAAAGTATGCAAAAATATATATATATGTATCACCCATTACATTTAATTATTGTTTATTATTATTTTTATTTATGTATTATTTACATGCTTATATATTATTTTTATGTATATATTATTTATTTACTTATATATTCTTTAAATTTATATATTATTTACATACTAATATATATTTTTGAACAGGAATCACAGTTGTTTTATGCATTTAACAAAATTAGGATTATTTTTTTCTTTTCAATAATAAATTTGTATATTTTTCTTATGTTAGAGTACGAAAGGAGTTTTGATAGTGTCTAAAAAGGAAAGCTCTTAAGTTTGGTAGACCTTGATCTACTCTTCAACTTACCCTAACTCCAATGAAACGGGCCTCGAGCAGCTCCTGTTTGCGTGGATTAAGCGATGTCTGAAAATGATCCATTTTGCTCGCCTTGTTTTGCTCTTGTTAAATTTAAGTTTGTTTTTTTCCAACTTTTTGTCAATTGTTCAAGTTTTGGATTTTTTCGAGTTCTTTTTTTTTTGTTGTATTTTTATCACTTTGTTTTCTTTGCTGTTCTGCGCTGCCTCTTCTTGTTCTTCAATTACTGAAGCTGCTGGGATCGAACTCGACAAGCGGTGGCATTCGATTCCAATTAGATTCACCGGGGGCGACAACAACAACAACAATTGTCAACGCCATTTTGTGGCATTAATATAACTGCAAAATATTGGACAATTCTATCTAATTAGATGCGGTTTTTATTTGTTGTTAATGCAAACATTGTTCAACTTAAGTTGGAAGTGAAGTCAATACTATTGAAAACCCTTTACAAAAACTGTTCAATTTGGTAAAATTTTAATTTTGGAGTTAATTGAACTTTCATTGATGTTTAGATGGTAAATTCCACGCAATTCTCTTAAAAAACTTAACGTTATACCTTTTAAACTTGATTTGGTTAACCTTTCTGGAGGATAAGGAAAAGAAATTTCTCATATTTCTATAGAAAAACTGAAATTTAATGGTTTTTATTATATTTTAAACTAACAAATTACTTTATTTGTTATAGTTAACCTTTCTGCACTACCATGGAACTAAATGTGAATCTTTCGCGAGCTATAAAATCAATAAACCGTAGCTATTATGTTTCTATTTATTTATAAGAAATATTCTATTTAGAGCTAAATTGCTCACTAAATACTCATGTAATTATGCCCGTGTGTATGTGTGTGAGTGTGTTTATTTGGTGTAAACAGTTATCCATTCTTGAAATATGTTTAGAAACATCGTTGCAGCTGTTGCCCATTTACAAAGTTTAAATTCCAATTGGTAAATTTCGACACAGCCATCCGGCGCTCGAGGGTTAAACTCGTGGGGCTCTGTCCCCGAAATGGGGGAAAATGCAAATGAAAATCGAAACGAATCCGAATCCAAATCGAATGTTACGCAAATAAAATATTATTATGATCGATTGCCAAGGCCGGGGCTAAGTGTGTATTTGTTATTATTAAATGGCGAGCATAAATATTTATACATAATACAACAATATGTACGTAGTATGTACGGTGTACATCAATTAACGCACGCACGGCAACACACACACACACATACACTGGCATGTACATGTTTTCTTCCTCTTCTTGCTTTTCGTTCGCCGGTGAATTTTGTTTTTTCTTCATTTCTTTTGCCATGAAAACGATAAAAAAAAGTTTGCCGTGTTTCTTTTACATTTTTTTGTCGATGAATTTCGATTGGGAATGTGGGCGGGAGGGAGGTGGGCGTAGTTAAATTAAGTACTGCAACAAACACTTTTTTTCTTCACACAAGTAACTTGCTCTCGCTTGCTCTCTCGCTCTCTCCACCTTTCCACAGACGCGCTTGGCTTTGCGTTTGTGCTTTTCTTTTCTTTCTTTTTTTTTTGCAAACGCTGCGAGGTTAAGTTTGTCTTTGCAGCTGCAGCACAGTTCGTTGCTGTTAAGAGAGGGAGGGAGGCAGCTTTTGTGCTGCGGCTGCTGGCTTAAGCTTATTACAAAAAACAAAACAATCAAAAAAAATATTCATCCGATTTGCAACAATTTGTGTTGCAGTATACGCACACACACACACCACAATTCGTTTGACTTTTTTGCGTTGGTATTCAATGTTGTTTTTGTCACAATAAAAAATTTTTTTAGCAGAAGCTACACAAACGCGACGCGTTGCAAAAATGTGCTAAAAATGCGCTCAGCTGTGGGAAAGGGCTGACCGATTATATCGATATATCGCGCCAATGTTATTATTCACTGTTAAGCTTACGCGCAACTTTGATACTCCCTCTCTCTCTCTCCCTCTTACTCACTCACTCCGCACGAAAAGTACTCAGAGAATAGTTCTGTTTCGACTAGTCGATATTTTGCATATTTATCGAAAACTTTTCATACTAAATTATTTTTCATTTTAAATGCAATTTTGTTTTTTAAACATAAATTGCAAAGTTTGCAAATTATCATATAAAAGTTTATTTGAAGTATCTGTAATTTAAAATTTATTGATACCGTTGTCAGCTGATATTTAACAGCTGCTCTTTACAGCATAGATCGATAAGCAGCACTATCGGACGCTGCAGCTCTGTTAACTCGTCAGGCACGAACGAGTTGCCAGAATGAGCGACAATATGCACATTTTTAAAATGTGAAATGAGCAGTTAAGTACTTGAGAACTGACTTAATAACGTTTTCTAATCGCTAATTTATAAAATAATTTGATTATGTTTCTTTTAAAATCATATGATACGGCAACTCTGTCAGGGCTGCTAAGGTATTTACAACTCTAAGATTGCGAAGTCAGTTCATGTTAGGATCGTATGCGCAGTGCAATTCTATGCTAGAAGAACTGGTTCAACTGAGTATTCGCAATACCCTTAACAGTCGTTAATAGTAACTAAAAACTGCTTTGAAATATGCAAATCATGTTCATTACAAATTTAAATAATTTAATTTTGATTTATTACATCATTAATTTTATTATTATTTTATGTTTTTATAATTTTTCATTAATGTGTTAAATAGATTTCAAATTTAACAGCAATGTTAAGTGGCGTAACAGTGGAACAACTTGAACGGCTCCGAGTCCAAACACAATGAACTAGCTCATGTCGCCCGTTTCGGAACGCGAACCAAACGAATGCAGTGTAACAACACTGTTTAACAGAGTGTAACAGTGTTGTTCTAGTTTTTGTGCGCATCGGAGTTACCTATATATTTATATTAAGTTCGAGGCGTTCGAGACAAAAATTGAAAACTAATTTAGAGCAAAAAAGACGCGCCGACTGCAACATTCAACATACACAACAAAAAATGTAAGCTGTGACAAAAGAAACAAAACGATAAAGAGGCGGCTACAAAGTGATTACGAATTTATATATATATTTTTTTTATGTTTTCGATGCATTGTCGTCGTCTCCCCTCCTCCCTCACAAAGAGTCGTTTTTTGTTGTTGGAAAATAACATTTTTTTTGTTATTGTGTGAATGTATGTGAATTTTTTGTGAATTTCTTTATTGCTTTTTTTTGGGTACAACGTGTGTATTGATGTGCGGATTGTGTGTGTTATTTTATTGCGTTTGCAATTACGCCTTGTTACTTTGTCGTTGTTGTTGTTTCTACTTTGTGTGTTTTTTGTGTTGCGAACGCGTCATCGCGTTTAGATGAGAAAATATGCCAAAAAACGGCACAAAATATGCGCTCGTTTTGCTTCTTTTTTTTTTGTAGGAGTGAGTGACTGTTTGTGTGTGTGCGTGTGTGTGTGGATGAGTGTGCAAGTCAATATTGGTTACACTAATTGATTTATTGCAAGCTGGGTTCTGCTTTTTAGCTATAAAAAAGTCATATAAACAAAATTATAAAAGCCGCCAAAAGGCGAACGATCTCAGTTGACAGCGGCAGCGACAGAAGCAGCGCAGTTGGCATCGAAGAAAGTGCGGCCAGGCGGCTGTGTTCGTTTCTCTGCGTGTGTGTGTGTGTGCAAAGCAAACGGCAAAACTGAAAAAACCAAGCCCAATATGTGCATGTGTGTGTGGTGTATTTATTTGTTGTTGCTGCTGCGCCGCATGGCGCATAGCAAAAGTGAAATTTCTACTTGGATTTCTTTATAATTTAAATATATAAAAAAAAGGAGAAAAAAAATGAAATTTGTATGCGCATCGTTTGCGTTCGTTCTTTGTGCAGAGATTTAATTTGCATTATTGCCATTGTCGTCGTTTTTGTTGTTGTTGTTCCACTGTCACTGGCAACGCCTCTGCTGCGTCGCTGCCTGCTGCTGCTGCTGATGATGCTCCGCTGCTGCTCTTCTGCTTTAGCCATTCAATAATTGTTGCGGCCTTTTTTTATCAACGCTATCAGCGGAAACATTTGCGCCGCACCCCGCTTGACCTTATTCCAAGCGAGAGAGAGAGAGAGAGAGAGAGGATGACACACACATACACGCACAGTCACGCACGTCTCGCCCTCGCAACTGCTCGTTAACTCATTTTCGCACTATGCGCATTCCACACACGCTACATTGCGCTCTCCCTCTACCCCTCTCTTTTCCTCTATCTCTCTCTCTTGCTCTTTTTGCAAGTTGATGCCGTTGCAACTATCAGCTTCAGCCTCAGCTGCGTCGCTAATCAGCTAGGAATGTCAGATCGTAAATAAGTATGTACACACTTGTCATGCTGATATCCCTCTCTCGCTTCCTCTCCCCGCACTCCCCCAATTTAATCTTTCTTTCTCTGTATAGTAAACCGATTATATTTTCTACTCTTTCTCTTTAGCAGTTTTTTGGTTTTCTTGATCGATAAGAAAGTAGAAAAGCAAGTTCAAGTTCGTTACCCAATTGCGTGTGTGTGTGTGTGTCTTATCTGTAGAATGTGCCGAATAACCCCTTTTATCAGTTCCCTATGACTAATGTCAAACACCCTCTTTGAGAGGGTTAAATATTTAGCTTGATCTCGAACAGAAAGTTTGTCATTTCCCTTTGATTGCAATCGAGTCAGCTTTGCTTATCAAGCACACACACTCACGACGAACTGTTTTCGTACCCAAATGGAGCTTTTTTATATCTTGATTATAATTTGTCTGTATATCTTTATTATTGTCATTTGTACATGTGTTTTTTAGGGGTAATGATACTCTGTTTTTTCTTCTTTAAGTTAGATATTCTTGTTTATTTAGATGACAGTTTGGAATAAATATTATTATAATTATTATTATAATTATATATGTTTCTTATAACTTTGAGTATCTAATTAAAGTAAAAAATAGTTTTTTTATCTGTAGAAAATATTTTTTTAATTAATTTTAAATTAGGTCGTTTCTTTCTAGTTTTTTAATTCCTTTTAAATAAGGTCATTTCTTTCTTATCAAGTTATGACTGTTTTGCCCCCCGAATGAATATTTTAAAAAGCTTTAATATATTTTTCGTATGACTAATTTAGTTCTGTGAGTTTCTATATAAAAGTTTAGCTAGATCTGTAAATTTTATTAATTTTCTTTTGATTTTAATTAGTCAAATTCTTTTCTTATCAAGCAAACCTTAAAAAATAGCAAATAAAAAAAAACACATTCATTCATTTTTCGATATTTTGCCAATGTTTCCCATTCCATTTCCATTTTTCATCGTATTGTGTATTGCAGATCTCGTGATAAGCGCGCTAATTTTCCATACTCGATTCTCTTTGAGTTTCTTAACTCTCGCGGTCTCTAACTACAACAACAATTACAAATTTAAATAATTCGCATCTATTGTGAATGTGACTGTCCGTGTGTGTGTGTTTGTGTGTGTGCGGATCTTCGCAATGACGTGAGAATGAATGCAAATGCTAAAGTCAACAATAATGATAATTATAATGATAATGATTATAATAATGACGATGATGACACAATTTTCTCGCACACACACACACACATACACACACATAGGTAGATCTGTTGCTTTTTCTTTTAAGTAAGCTACACTTGATCGTTCTGCTTGTCAAATGCTGTCTTCTCCTCCCCTCCCCTCTCTTCTCTTTTCTTCTCTCTTCTGCATACACCTATTCGTCAAGCTTCTCTGGGCCGTCTTTAAAGTCATTTCGTTGTGCGCCGAAGCAGCGCTAGCCTAATTTATATAGCCTCCAAGCAGCGATTTGTGCCAATTTCTTGAAAGCATCGCCGCGAGATCCGATCAAATAGAAAACCTAGATAACTTTTGAACTGTTCAAGAACAGTTGGATGTGTTTGAAACCTATTTTGGAGGTCGAGGAACACAGTTCGAAAAGGTGAGAGAGAAATGAAGTTATTGATATTATTTCTGACTCTCTCTCGCACTCTCTTCAAGATTCATACCCTCTTCAATATATAGTAATTGCTAATATCGTGAAGAAAGCTTTAATAGCAGGAAATAAAATCTATTCCAGTTGAAGAATTGTACTGAAATATATATTAATTATATTTTAATCTCAAAAATTAGGGAGGGTATATTTAAAATCCATCCCATAAACTGGAAACTTTTCGAGTTGAAGAATTATACTGATATTGATATTACTGACTTCAGACTCTCTCTTCCAACTCTCCTCTTTCTTCTTGATATTATACTGTCACATTGCCAATCTCAGAAATAACTTAAATATGTTTAAAATCCATTCGTGATCCAGAAAATTAAACCTTTTCGAGTTGTAGAACTGTCCTGAAATTAATATTATTGAAATGATTTCTGTATGCTAAGTTTGACTCTCTTTCTTTCTTCTACTATCTTTCTCTCTTTTCAAGCTATTAAACCAATATTATTTCTTGCTATCTGATTCTCTCTCTCTTTCTCTACAAGATCTGCCGAAGAAAGCTTGTTCTTCTCATAGATAAATTCTGCAGTGGTTTTTATAGACAACTTGCAAGATAAAAACTTGTTTGAGTGTGTGCAAATATTGTGCGATTCCTCGTGTCTTGTCATTAGATATATCTACACAGATATGGCGGCTATTTGAAACTTCCCAGAAGATATAGACATACATACAGCTGGTATGTGTGTGTGTGTGTGTAAGTGATATCTGCGTTCTTGTAGTTCGGCACGTCTATTCCGATTTATCTCACTGGGGGAGATCTTAACTCGTGCGCGCTCTCTGCGCTTTTGTCTTGTCTTCTTGTCTCTGGCTTTTAATTAAAGTTTCCCCCTTTTTCGTCTGTTTTGCTGGTGTGGCAACACTTCCCACGCCGCCTCGCTACGTTTTTATGTGTGTCTGTCTGTGTGTGTGTGAACTTACACATGTTTCTGTTGGTGTGAAAATCACGTTATCTTTTCGGGGCAAAATTCCACTTGCTCGGATCACGGATCTATTCGCCTTGAACTTGGCCCCCTCCCCTTAAAAGCATAGAAAGTTTTTGGGGCGACAGCGAAACCAGTTTTCGCCTCAAAAAAAATATAAATGAGAGATGAGCAAATACGAATTTTTGGAATAAGCTTCTGAAAGCTTCCCTCCAAAATGAGAAAGAAGCTATTTAGCATAAGTTGTCATTGTATTTTGAGCTGCCACTTGACATTGAAAGCGCGTCGGCGGGGCGAGCACGTGAATTCGCCGCAAAACTTGCCCGTGAGTCACGCTGCTAACATGAGGCGAACGATCGAAGCTCAGTTATACACTAACTGGGGGTCAGAACGAATGCAGCAGGCACTGTGGAATATGTACTATACACAAATGAATGTATATAGTATATAACTTCTCGTTCAATAGGTATTCTGTATATTATATATACATTAAAATATATATAGTATGTGTAGGTCTTGTTCAATAGCCTGTTAACCTTATATAAAATATATATATGATGTATATACATGTGTACATATATGATTTATATCTTCCTGTTCAATATAAAGTCTGTTTACGATGCATAAATTCAAATTTTAACTTTATATAATTTTTAACTCAATAGATAGTCGGTTTACCTTATAGAAATTTAAACATATATATGGTATATACGAGGGTCGTTTGATAAGTCCGTGACTTTTTGTATTTGCCGCGCACCTGCTCTAAATACAACACTGCTCCTGTCAGCAGTTATCGATTAACAGCTGACTGTAAAATTTTGAGAAAGCTGCGTTTTTTGGTTTGCGTTTTATAGGCATTGAAAGCAGACGATCTCGATCTCCATTTTCGTTAAAATTCACGAGATCGTCTGCTTTCAATGCCTATAAAACGCAAACCAAAAACGCAGCTTTCTCAAAATTTTACAGTCAGCTGTTAATCGATAACTGCTGACAGGAGCAGTGTTGTATTTAGAGCAGGTGCGCGGCAAATACAAAAAGTCACGGACTTATCAAACGACCCTCGTATTTTGAGGGCCTTGAGATCGTCTGCTTTCAATGCCTATAAAACGCAAACCAAAAAACGCAGCTTTCTCAAAATTTTACAGTCAGCTGTTAATCGATAACTGCTGACAGGAGCAGTGTTGTATTTAGAGCAGGTGCGCGGCAAATACAAAAAGTCACGGACTTATCAAACGACCCTCGTATCTTCCTGTTCCATAGAAAGTCAATATAACATATACAAATCTATATAAATACAATATATATAACTTCCTGTTCAGTGCAATGTCTTAATTTCTTGTTAGTTTTCTCCTTTTCTTCACTTTTCTAAATTATCATGCACTAAAAATATTCCCACATCTCATACAGAGTATGCCAGCTTCATCAACAGCGACCTTCCTCTGCGCTTCTCAGTTATTTTCGCTGCTTGTGTCACATCTGAGTGCGCAGCAGAGCAGCTTAACAAGACGAGCAGGCAGAGGCAGCATTAATAGTAGTAAAAAGCAAAAGGTAAAAAAGCAAACTAACTGTTAACATCAGAGAAAAAGAAAGAGAAGAAGCAGAAGAACTCGTGTTGTTGCTTTACTGTTGCTTCTCATTTGCTTGCTGTTGTTGTTGTTGTTGTTGCTGAGTCCAATGTGTGCCCCAAATGTGTTGCGAATGTGTTGCAGGGAGGCCAAACGCACATTCCAAACGGAATGCAAAAAGAAAGAAGCAGAAGAAGCAACACACACACAAATAAAAATGGCATAAAAACTAAAAAAAAAAAAAAAAAATATGTTGTCAGCTTAACCAGTTTCTGAAATGTTTTTAATGTCTATAGGTCAAGTGGCTGACTATATAAACTATATATAGAAGCATTCTTGCTGCAAACTGGTAGCAAACTATGCATGCAAAAATCTGAATGAATTTGCAAATCAAAACAAACGTTTAGTTTACTGTATATAGTGTCTTTATGGATATAGTATTTGATTATTATGATAATGTGTAGCTGAATATGTCTAGTAAAATTACTTAGATATTTTCTCAACACATTGTTCAGTCTTTACTTTGTGTTAACTTAAGTAAACCTTGTGCAGCCTGAAGAATTCTCATTATAAAGCTGGTGATCTTCAACTGGGCGTGTCTGCATATTAACTAATTAATGACAAACGCAATCTCTTACATCCATCAAAAGTTTTCCCTACATTTAACTAATGTCATGAAGATAATTCACATAGAAAGGAGAAAAGAAAATGTGCAAGAAACTGGCAAAACTTTTCTCTTTATACAAAGTTTAGCAGTTTATGTTTAGTTTCTATATAAAATTAAATGTTCAGCGCGATTTATAAATTTTATGACTTTTTCCATACAAAATTCTTGAGGAATTCTGAAATTTGTAGACTACACCAGCTTGTATGCCTGCGTATACTAGTAGCTTATGCTTAATTTGTATGGCATATTGTTGGATCTGTTGTATCTGTTACATATGTGTCTGCATTGGATCATTTGCCTTTTTCTTGGGGACTACCCCTATATAAACATAATGCGGTTTATTGAACTTAATCTTGAGCGGAAGTCAAACAAAATCATGTGTTGCCTTGCCAGCTGTCTCCAACTCTGTCTCTGCCTCCCCCCTCTCTTCCCTCTTCCTCCTTCAGTTGCTGTGCGATGTTGTTGCATTTCTTGCTATTTTCTTTCTCTGTTTTTTTTTTTTTTTTTTTTTTTGCCCCGTTGTAAATGGCGCAGCAAAATATAAAATGCGACTCCAACATCGTTAGGAAAGACAAGCAATTGTCAAAGAGATTACGAAAAGACTATAAGAAAACAACAAATACAAAAAAAAACGAGCAGGAAATGTTTAAATGTTTCCCAGCTGCCCATTTCGCAAGGGGGCGTGGCAACAAGAAAATAAATAAAAAACTTGTTGATCGACTGCAATTACACGACAATTATCTAATAAAGAAAAACTTATTTCTGCTCAAATTTGGCATAGAGTGCGAACCAGTTGAGCTATATAACTATATAATGGACTGAACAGCTTGGGAATTTTATTGAGTAAACTTACGTAAAAGCATTTGTAGGTGAATCGACACATATAAAGGTATCTATGTGATCAATGTTTGGTATATTTTTTAATCTCTTCGCTCCTCTCAGTTTGATATCAAATAATCATCAATTAGTGAAGTCAATTATTATATTAAATGCCCCCTTTACTTGTGGAATATCTCTATAATTGAATTGTAATAAATTTGATATCACGCAAAAAAAAAAAAAAAAAAAAAAAAACGATTTAATCGATTTTGCTATCAATTGAATTGAAGTGTGTTGAACATCGTTGTTGTAACTAACTGTAACTAACCATGGAATTGCCCCAAGGTTAGCAGAGGCAACGCAAGTTGCTCGGCAACAGCAACAATAACAACAGCAACAACATCAACAATAACAGCAACAATAGAAGAATGCTCTAAACAAACCAAGACTAAAAATAAACTCATTAATTTAACAGTTTGCTGAAAACGCAACTAACAAAAAGCGTAAATACAGCTCGCAGAGATAGAGAAACAGCAGAGGGTATGCCGTGGGGCAAGGGGCAAGGAGGAGGGGAGGGGAAGATGTAGAGGTCTCGCAATGTGGAGCAAAGACAACGCAACAACTGCAAACCCAACTCAATCTGAACTCGCTCTCTCTCTCTCTCGCGGGGCTGCGAATCACGCGCGGCACGCAACGTGCGGCGAGTTCGCGGCAATTTGCGGCGAATTGTATGAGTGTGTACGAGTGTGTGTGAGAGTGTTGTGAAGATGTAACTGTTTCAACAACAACAAAAACAAAGGCAAGCCAAGCAGGCAGGCAGGCAGCCAAGAATGGCCTAAAAGCAGCTAGAAGACGCCTGAGAACAACAACTTTGCGGCGCGTTTAAAGTTGACTGCACTTTGTGGCACTCACACACACACACATCAAACACACACACACATGTACACTTGCGCACACACTCAAGGAAACACTCGCACTCACGCGCACATTCAACTGTCCCTTGGGGGGTGGTTGCATGCCTCGAACACCTTCTGCGTCTTTGCTCTTCCCCCTTCCCACACCTCGCTCCTGTCATGCTCGAGCGCTCGCCGTAACAAGTGACGTCATCAATGCAACCACCAAAAGAAGCTAACAAAACTTAACACACGCACCAAGCACAACCTGCGTCAAGTTATGAGTAATAAATAAGCATGCGGCATTCAGTGGTGGAGCAGCCTATAAAGCCTATATAAACCCCACAATAAACTATATAGTTACGCTGCCTGTTGAGCTACAAAGCAAAAGAAAGAAGGTACGAGGAGGCTCGACTATGAAATACCCAATGAATTATCAACAAGTTAAGATGAGACTAAATACAGATACTGAGTGAGGAATCTGCAGTCTTGGTATGGATTAGGATCAAATATCTCCAAAATACCGACTCTGTTCGCATTATCGAACCTCTTACCTGAATGGGAGACAGAATATTATATAGAATAATAACAATAAATTATAAAAATTATCATACACCTCAAAAATGAACATGCCAGCCTTCAAATTGAGCTTACAATTCGATTTTATTTGATTTTCTTGGGCCGAAGGGGGCGTGGCTTAAATCTAAAACATCTATTACTTGCGTGCACTAATCAAACACAAAACTACCAAATTTCATAGACCTAGCTCTTACCAACTCTGAGATCTGCGTGCTCATACGAACAAAAATGACTAAATCTAGACTCAAATTGGCACAAAGTCAAAATACCCTTCTAGACTAGGTATAAAAAACGCCTAAGCGATAGAAAAAACAACTTCATAAACAGCCAAAGCGAATCTACATCAACAAAAGAAGCGCCAACGCAAACTGAAGAGAAAGAAATCTGTTTAAAATCAATTTCAAGCAAATAAATATCATTTGCCCATAGTCGATAGATTCAATATTATGGCAAACACGAGAACAGCACAGCGAGAGAGAGAGAGAGAGACAAAGAGAGAGACAGAGAGAGAGGCCACACAGAGTGCAGAAAGCGAAAGTCGCAGCTGGCATACCCTTTCACAAAAGAATAAATAATTCACTTCTCTCACTAACCTAATCAGGAATATATACTATATACAATATAGTTCTGCAAAGTATAAAGAGCTCGCTAAAAATACCAATGCTAAACAGTAAATACCACATGAATTACCAACTTTAATTGCCAGTATATACAATCTATAAAATACCACAGACCCCACAGACAGACTGAATCAGATATTATCGCAGTACTCCCCCCGCCCCGGATTATGTATATGCACGTCATTTAGCCTGTTTCTCTGTCTGTCAGCGTATCGGGATGACGTCATGCCATACAAGTTTTCCTGCGTACGGTACGGAAAATGAATTTCCGCAAACAAATGGCAAAAATAGAGTTCGGCGTTCAATTCGTTCCTATTCTTCGCTTCGCTACGCATCGCAATCGCTTTTGTTGTTGTTGTTGGGAAAATGTTTTTCTTTTGTTTACCGTGTACCCCCTTTGTGTATTCCATTGTTGGCTTTGCTTTATTTTTCATTTGCCATTTTTAATTAGCCAGCAGCTTTTTTGAATTTTTGGTTGCCAAATAAATTTTCTGGAATTTTTTTAGGTTTCAACAAAAAAAAAAAAAAAAAACGTAATAAATAATCTGTGCCATATAAAATGTGTCTAAGTCCCAAAGAGATTTATTCATGCGATTATATTAAACTCTTTGTCCAGCTTATGTTCATATTTGGTTGAAAGAACTTTGTAACTCGTTGATTTATTTCGTTTAAACTGTTTCAAATCAGTTCTGAATACTTTTTCAACTGCTTGTGGCCCTTTTTCGCATGATTTGAGGAAACTTCATAATCAAATTCTGAATAATGTAAAAGTTTTGCAGCTTTTTACATTGAATTCCAATTGCATTTCCCATGGCAATCATGGGAAGGTTTAACCTTGGCCTAACTTAACTCAATGAACCGATTGCGAGTAAATTAAAACTTTTTCAGCAATTTTTCAACTGAAAAAAAGTTTGCGGTTTTACTTGTGCGTCACAAATGCTGAAATTATTTGAAAAAAAAAAAAAAATCTCATAAAAGAGAGTGACAAGTGCGTGCACATACTCTGTAAAGTTTAGACTGTGAGTCGTGTGCAGAGTATAGGCAAGTCGATCAATTGTTAAGCCAAGAAATAAAAATAAATTAAACATTTCAAATTCTATGGAAATCAATAAAAATGCCCAAAGATAACAAAATGTACACCAAGAAAAAACTAAAAAATAAATAAAACAAAAAAATAATAAAAAAAATAATTTAAAAAAAAATAGATAATAAAAAATAAATAAAAATAAATAAATAAAATAAATAAATAAAAAAACTAAATAAAAAAATAAATAAAAAAAATAAATAAAAAAATAAATAAAAAAAATAAATAAAAAAAATAAATAAAAGAAATAGATAAAAATAATATGAATACAAAAATTGAATAAAAAGAAAAAAAAAAAAAAAAATGAATAAAATTGAATTTCCTTTGATTAAGTCAATCCGGCGCACAATATGAACATATGATCTTAAATATTTATCACGTACTTTACCCATTTATTACATTTATTAATGGGTATCTGCCGCTGCAGCAGCTTTTTGATCGCCGATAAAAACAAATAAAGTTCTTGTGCAAAACGAAAGATAATCGAAAATTGATTTCATTAGCACATTGTAGTCATATTTTTCTGTGTATGTGCGGATGTATATACAGGTGTGTGAGTGCGTATGTGTATACAGGTGTGTGTGTGTGTGTGCGAATGTATATGCAGGTGTGCGTGTGTGTGTTTGTGTGTGTGATTGGCATTTGGTTTGTTGGCGCCTCGTGTGTGCTGTTTAGCTGCAACTTTTCAATTAATTTTGCTGTCGTTCAACGTTGCGTATGAGTAACGCGCCAAAGTGATTGCTGCTACTGTAGTTGTTGTTGTTGCCTTGTTGTAATTGCAGTTATTTAGCATTGAACTACTAAGCTAACTGTCACATCAATCAAAGAGTTGAGAGTTTTGGAGTTTCCGGGCAATTCGTTTGAGAGAGTGAAGGTGAATATGCTTGGGTAGCTACTGCAGGTAGATACGGTCTTTCCTATGAATATATGTTAAAGAAAATATATATATACATATGTTATAGAGTGTATTTTACATTGAACGATATTTTCAGTTAATTTTTTTATGGAAATTGGTTAAAACTTTGTAGAGAACTTATGAAAATGAAAGATCTTTCTATGCAAACTTCTACTATGCAGTGTAAGTGAGTTTTTCTTGTAAAAAAAAAGATATATTTTAGTTATTCTTATACCTGTAGTAATTAAGCAATATTATAAAAGTGAAGTATATTTTTTTAGAGCAACAGTAACAAAGAGTTCTCTGTACATTTTTTAATTAGCCTGCACAGTGTTTTTTCCCTGTACCTAACGCATTTGCTTTGGGGGAGCTTAGAGTATTTCTGTTTTCGCATAATGAAGTTGCTTTGTTTCTTAGATTATTCAGTTGTTGCTGCTGCTGCTGCTGGGGAGCCCAACTGGGCTGGGCGTGGGAGTTTTGTAGGAGATTGTCTTGATGTGTTTGTTTGCATTTGTTTGTCTGTTTTGTCTGTTTTTCCTTTTGCCTTTCAGGTCTATTGATTGACGCGCTCGTTTGCCGCGATTACTCATACGCCGCGTGGCACTCGTCGGCGCTGCTGTTTGCTGTTGTTGTTGTTGTTGTACTTGTTGCGCACGTTGTTTTATTTGACAGCTGCCGTTTTTTTTTTTCTTTCTTTACAATTCTCCCAGGCGCGTCGCCATTGGGAAACCTAAACTGAAACTCATCTTGTGGTGCAACAACAACAACAACCACAAAAACCACAAACAATTCAAGTTCAGTTGAAAACACTCGTTGCGCTGTATATGTTTCTGGGTCAGCTGCGGTTGCCAATAATACCCGAGCTCGTATTAGTTTTATAGCGGTTTTCATTAGCCTAAATTTAAACATACGACTTGTGTTATCCGATCTAAAGGAATTACATAAGTGTGTTTAGTTTAGTGTATCTGAAACTAGAGAGTTTTCCATATAGAGTATTGAAGTTGCGACTCTTTCGCTTAAGTTACTTTTTTTGCACTCACACTCGAGTGAATCATATGTCTAGGTATGAATCCCCCATGGCTATTTATAGCACTTCTAGGTAACCAATATGAGTTATTTGTGAGCTTACCACAATTAATCAGTGCCAGCATGTTGACAAGAAAGCTGCAGTCGAGTGTGCTAGGGAACTATATACGCGATTTACTTACTAAAACTTATTTCTTATACAATATTTTCATATTTAGATTATATTATAGAAAAATTAAGCTTTTGCTTTTATAACTTCTTTATTTATTCGCTGATTAAAATTTGAAGGAATCATTTAGTTTGTGTTAGTTATTGTTTATAACAAAATTAAATGTTCTATTTACTCACTTGAACTTATTTCTTAAATAATATTTTCATATTTATAGAAAAATTAAACTATTTGTTTTAAAACTTCTTTATTATTTCTTCATTCGCTGATTTAAAATTTGAAAGAATCCTGTAAGTTTGTGTGAGACATTGTGGAAAACAAATTTAAATGTTCTAGCTCTTAAATAACGTTAGTTAAATCGATTTAAACCGATTTATGTGGGCGCAGGTAGGCGTGTATGTAGGCGTAGCTGCGCACAATAATAATAGATATTCATTTCCAATTTGGTAGTTCTAGCTCTTGTAATAGCCGAGATATAGATGTTCATACGAACAAATATGGCTAAATCAAGGCTGAACAAGAATATATATGCTTTGTGGAATTGCAGATGCCTTCTTTTGCCTGTAACATTCCTTTTGCGATAAACTATCTTTCCATTTAGTTTGATCTGCAATCGATCTGCTGCTCTGCTTTGTTTTGCTTTTGGCAACCAGCCAAATGACCACGTGGCACAGCATCTCTGTGTGTATATATGTGTGTCTATATGTATGTGTGCGTATGTGTGTTTGTCACCCTGTTTTTCCATGCCAATGCGCCTTTCAATACGTAATTTCACGCCTTAATTTATTGCAATCGATGACGGCGACGCGTCGCTGGCAAAAGGCTAATTGCGAATGGCAGCAAAGCAACAAACGGGCAACAACAATAACAACAACAACAACAACAACTTGCAACCATTGACCGGCCCAAGAGTCATTTTGGCCAGCTCTGCATTATGCTAGTCAGTCAGTCGCATGTGTGTGTTTGTGTGTGTGTGTAAAAAGTTCATTCAACCTTTTTATTTATTTTTTTTCTCTGTTTTTTATGCTTCATTTGTCGATTTGCTCGCAAAGTGGGCAAAGCTTTTTATGCACAACAGCTACAACAACAACAACAATTACAACAACTTAGGCCAAAGTATGCACAATTTGAGCGTGTGTGTAAAGCATAAACAGCTAAATAACTGTCTAACTCAAACGAAGGTGCTGCAATTAGTGCAGCAATCGATAGCTAGCGATAGGTTCACTTTACTATCGCAGCAATATGTTTGTGGTTCATGAATATATATGCAAATAAAGCATGGTTTAAGCAGGGAGAGAAAGAGAGGGAGAGAGAGAGATGTATACTATGATAAAGTAGTGTGAGATTGATGAAATTTGTTCTATAACTAACTAAGATAATCTGTTAACTAAATCTAAAGCAAGTTTTAGTTATTGTTGAAGACAAACAAGATATATAAGAACCAAATGTTTTATATTTTGGGGAAATTTCCTCAAATTGTGCGTAAGAATGGATCAGCCTTTCTTTTTTTTTTACCCCAGTTGGGATCCAAAAATTTCTAATTAGATTCTCTTCTTTCTATTTAAGTTTCTTTTTAATTAATTCTACTTTTTACAAATGAAATAAATTGTTTTACTTTAAACAGTCGACTGACCCTAGTTGACTTTAAATTAAATTAAATAAATAAAATAAATGGGGTGGGTTACACCACAACCCTCACGATCTCAACATGTTGCAGGAAAAAAAAAAAGAAAAAAGCAAAGTCTGTAAGCAAGAATTAATTCGATTTGCTCAGATCATAAAATAGATTTTATAGATCTTATAACATTGGAATAACACATTAAATATACATATATATTATAGTACTTCTTGTACAATCTGTTTACTTTAAAAGATCTCTACACAGTCTTTCCCTCATAACCAATTCCCACTGTACTTAACTTTACTTCTCTTACATAAGTCACATATGTTTTGGTGTTATAAAACACATGGCAACATGTGGCAGGGGGTTAGGAGAAGGGGAACAAGTGTGTTGCAGGCCTTATAAGGTTCAATTGTCGAACGGTTGAAGGACTTAGCCTGTCGTCCATTTTTAGCCATGGCCCAAAGCAGGAAGCCCAAATGCCAAAGTCAACTTGATTGCTAATCCTTTTTCTTTTCATGCCAATTTCTATTTTACAGAGCGGAAGAGCCAACACAGAGACAGACAGACAGAGAGAGAGACAAAGAGAGAGAGAGAGAGCGTTTTTGTGTGTGTGTGCGTGCGTGTGAGCGAGTGCGAAGGCGAGTCTGCCAATTGAACCGTTGAGCGATCTCCCCTTTCCTCCTGCTCCTGTACCTGCTCTCTCCTCCCCCCTCCTTGGACATCCTCTCGCTCTGCGCGTACAACAAATCCCAAAAACAACATGAGTAAGAAACCAACTGCCGGCCCAGCGCTGCACAAGGTCATCATGGTGGGCAGCGGTGGCGTTGGCAAATCCGCCCTCACATTGCAGTTCATGTACGATGAATTCGTGGAGGATTACGAGCCCACCAAGGCCGATAGTTATAGGAAAAAGGTAAGTCTTCCTCATCCGATTCCCTATCAAGTTCTCAACTAACTCTTCTTCTTCTGCTTCCTCAACAGGTTGTGCTCGATGGCGAAGAAGTACAAATAGATATACTGGATACAGCCGGGCAGGAGGATTATGCAGCCATCAGAGATAATTATTTTCGCAGCGGCGAAGGCTTCCTCTGTGTCTTCTCAATCACAGACGATGAAAGCTTCCAGGCCACCCAGGAATTCAGGTGAGTGTATACGAGTGTGTGTGCGTGTGTGTCAAGAGTTCATTCTGTCATTCTCGAGTGCGCTCAGTCGCAGTCTCTCAGCTGTTGAATCTGCCAGCTGCACAAACTCGCTAATTAGTTGAAAGAAAGAGGGAGAAAGAAAGTGAGAGAGATAGAGAGAGAAAGGCGCCCGGGGCAGGTGACACAAGCTATAATTAAAGCTTGCCTTCAAATTGCTTTAAAGGAAAATTCTCTTAGACTGCGATAACAAGCAGAGTGCTAAGTTAACTAGATTTCAAGTGCAAAGTAGAGCAAAGCAAAGGCAGCATTGATACTATCGATAAAAGCAGTGAATGCAAATATCGTAGGTTCTATTCAAGTCTTTAAAGCCTTTACAGCTGTTACTATATATTTAAGCGAAACTATCGCCAGATTAACGACAATCCCTGAGTTTCTTAATTTGTTACTATCGATAACAAATGTTAGTAAAATTATCTGCGGTTCGTTTAGAGTCCCCAAAGTTGCTACTACCGTCAGGTTAATGAAAGTTCTAAAGACTTTAAAGTTAATACTGTTATTATCGATAACAAATGTTAGTTAAATTATGTACAGTTCAGTTACAGCTTATAGCCCTTAAAGCTGTTACCATCGCCTGATTAACAACAGTTCTTACAGCTGGTACTATCGATTGTAAGTTTAAGTTAAGTTGTTAAAACTGTAATTATCGATAAGAAATGTTAGTTAAATTATCCCCAGTTCAGTTACAGTTCATAGCTATCAAAGCTTCTACTATGGCCAGATAAACGACAGTTCTTAAGTCTTCACAGCTGTTACTATCGATTATAAGGCTAAGTGAGAGGTTGAAGAAAAGTCCTTTAGCCTTTTCAACTCTTACTATCGATAACCAGTAATTGTTGGTCAATTATTGTTAGGTGAATGGATTGCAAATTGAACTACCCCCTCGTTTAGCTAAGTTCAGTAAGTACAGGTTGCAATTTCACAGAATTATGCAATTAACTGCCCAAGTTATCGATATTGCGCTTGCTACCCTTTCTACAACCCAACCTAAACAATTTACAGCAAATTTCCCTTTCCCTTGTTGACCCCATTCGAAATGTGGCAAAACACGAGAGCTCAACGCAGCATAAACACCTTCCCTTCTTCTGCTTCTTCGAGGGTGGTTAGCTGTCAGCGACAGGTGATTGCTGGGGCTGCTTTATCAATTATGAAGTGTGACCAGGTGTGGCTGCTTCAATATTGATGTAGTATGTGTGTGTGTGTGTTTGCTGTGAGTCATTGACAGACTCGAGAGTCGTGCAATACCAAACCTATTTCGCCTTGCTTGTTACTCATGCTACCCTCTCTCTCTTTCATGGCATTTGCAGAGAACAAATATTGCGGGTGAAAAACGATGAGAGCATACCGTTCCTGCTGGTGGGCAACAAATGCGATCTTAACGATAAACGGAAGGTGCCGCTCAGCGAGTGCCAGATGAGGGCGCAACAATGGACCGTCCCCTATGTGGAAACATCGGCCAAGACACGCGAGAACGTGGACAAGGTAAGTGCGGGAGAGGGGAGTGGGGCCATGATTGAACTGCGGGGAGGGAATTGTGTAGGTTGTGCCAAGGGTTTCCAATATGAGACTATCGAGGCAGCTATCGATGGAGCTAACTGCTTATGTTATCGATAACGATCATTTGTGCTCTTTCGTAGCTTATCGATAAGAAGTACTAGTACTGGGAATGAAAATTTTATCGATAATGAGCATTTGTCAAGTACTAGCACTGTAACGATAATTTGTGTTATTCGATAACTAATCGATAATTCAAAGAACAAGTGCTGGTAGAGCCCATGTTATCTCATGTATTCGATAACTAATCGATAGTTCAAAGTTAAAGTACTGGGAGAGCATATTTGTTTTATTTGATAGACAGTCGATAGATCATATTACTAGTACATGAAATTTTATTGTTATCGGTAAAAATCATCTGTGTTATTCGATAGCTAATTGATACTCTATAGTACTATTACTGTAAGTGTTCATGTTATCGATAACGATCATTTGTGCTGTTCGATAACCAATCGATAGTACTAGTACTAGTAGAGCTAATGTTATCGATGAAAACGTATTCGATAGTGAATCGATAGCTTATAGCACAAGTACTGAGAATATGCACGTTATCGATAACGATCATTAGTGCTCCTCGATAGCGAATTGATAGTTTTCATAGCACTAGTATTGGGAGAGAGCATTTGTCTCGCTCTCCCTCTCTGTCTTTTCTCTGTCTATATGTCTTTCCATCTCTCCCCCTCTTAATGCCTATTTAATGTAAACACATTTGCAGACACATTTTGAAGGCTCTTCAACAATTGGCTAAGCAAGCAAAATGCAAGAAGAAAATAAACTATTTATTATTATCGATGATTTATGAACAGAAACAGAAAATGCAAAAATTTATTGCACACACAATTGTTTTTCGTTTTCAATCGTTTTAAGTTTTGCTTTCCATTTTTTTTTTTTTTTTTTTTTTTTTGTTGAACGATTTCTAATTGATTTTCATGTTCTTCTCTTTGATTCGAATTTTGTGTGTGTCTGTGTTTTTGTATTTTGCGATTACCGTGCACAGTAATCAGCAGCAGCAACAACAACAACTACTACTACAACTACAACAACAAGTGCTTACAACAACAAGAATATTTGACTCACAATTGGGTTGTTCACTTAAGTTTTTTGTTGTTTTATTTTTAATCTCTCACCTCTAAGTGCTTTACGATTCACCTGGAACATTCTTATCGAAATGTTTCTTCTTTTTCCCCTTTTGCAAATCTCAAGCTAAATAGTTTGTTGTTCGACAGCAGCAATTGTATACACACGCTCACACACACACAAGCAGGCACACACTTACACACAGAGCAAGACGCAGACAAACTCACATACACTTTTATATGTAGAAATTTGTGATTTGTTGTTGACGATAACATGACAAATGTGAATGTTGTTAGATGTGCTAATATTACTAGAGCTCCATCGCTTAACTCAACTGCACATGCAGCTCGATGTTGTGTTATATACATATATATATTCATGTTCGCCAGACCGATTTGAAGCAATGCGACTGTGTTCGGCTTGCCGAAGATCGTAAGAATCGATTTACTTATTATATTATTGTGTTCCGTTTGTGTAAAGACTCGTTAACTTACTGTTATTAGTAAACGATATTGTTATCGTTTATCGATTAATAAATTGATAAAAATAACGATCAAAATCGAAAACTTTCTCATCTAATTCCCTAACTTCCATAACTCTAGGTTGTTATTGCTTTTCGATGTAACCTAGCACACGAATATCCTACGATATTCCGTTTCGATTGTCTGCAAATCGACAACTTATCGTCATTGTACCTAATTTCGATAGCTCTTTATTGTTAACGTTTATGCAAATAACGTATGACACTAGAATTTTACGATATTCAGCTCCGATTGCGATAAAACTCGATAATTTACTGTCTTATTTATTTACTTTATTAAAACCCTTCTATCCTTAACGTTTATCGATGTATCGCTGCTTATATGTCAAGTCTTCAATCTGGACAAATATTTTATTTATTTATTTATAATTTTAAGTTATGTTTCTTGTTAATTTCTTTATGTTTTGCGCGCATCTGAAGCACACACTCTATAATGAACACTTTCCTCGCCCCTTTGTCGTCGTCATCGTGTAGAGACTGATAATATATATAATATATATCCACACAAAAAAAAAAAAAAAAAACCAATATATATGCTATAAATATATCTACATATATAGAGATGATATGTACATGTATATCTTATATTCCCATCACAATTGCAGGTATTTTTTGATTTGATGCGCGAAATAAGATCACGAAAAACCGAAGATTCGAAAGCAACGAGCGGGCGTGCTAAAGATAGATGCAAGAAGCGGAGACTTAAGTGTACCCTACTTTAGGCATTAGGTGCATACGAACAACAATTTACAAAGAAAACCAATTAAACACACTCACACACACACACACACACTATACTTTCTATATATATATCTAGTACACACACACTCTCTCTATCTCTATTTCCTCTAAGTACGTAGTTTGCGCTCTTTCGCTTTTGGCTTTTTGCAATACTAAAAAGAAACCACTTTAATTTTTTAACTATTTTCATTTCCGTTGTTTGAGTTGAGTTTATTTATCATTTTGTTTGGAAAACATGACACACACTATAACAATAACAATAACAGTAATAATATTAACAATAACAACTTGACCCAACCTCACTCCATGCCTTGTCTACCTTCCCTTTCTCCTTCTTATTCTAACTTGCATGTTATTGGGCTTTAACTAACTCGAAACGATACCTTGAGATTTATATTGAACTTCTACTAAACATTTCTTATACGTATAAAGACAAATATAAGTAACAGAATCAGCGTTAAATTGAGTGACCTTTTTCTTCATTACTTTCGCTTTTGGTTAGATCAAACAGAATACTTAACTTTGATGATACAAACGATAATACATATACACGGTACATTATAATCATATATATATATAACTTTAATAGTACAGATGAGGTGTTAATAGATTATAGGATCGATTTGGGCCCCTATATACAATGCATTTAATACATGTTGTATCAGTTTCTCTTTAAACAGTTCTGAAAGTCCTTAGCAATAAGTGAATAACCTAGATAGTACGTTAAAAAGTAAAATATCGATATACTATCGATATATGATAAAGAAATGAGAAGTATTTTCTTATTGAGTGCATATTTTCTTTAACAGAAGCGAATTACCTAGATACAACAATAGATATTAATATTAATGGATTTTAAAAAACTAAGATGTATCGATATACTATCGATAAATGTATCGATAGGTATTAAAGGCCAGCTGAGAAGTTTAAGAATTGGTTTAGAACTGAATTTAAAGCATACACACATATTAACACAAATAAACGTATACCAATTTACACACACACACCTACACCTACTTACACTACACACACACCTACACCTACTTATACCACACACACACATTCCAACACCTACTTACACCACACACTCAAACATATACAAACACCTACTTACACCACACACAGTATGCTAATATATTTGATTTTGCTACACACACACACACGCGAATATGTCAAGTTCTTCTAGGACATATTTTGCAATTGTATTTTACATTATTTTAATATTATTCTATAAATCTTTTTTTTGGTATTGCGCTTGTATTTTTTGTATTTATTTTTGTATTTGGTTTATTTTTCCCGGTTATAAACTTCAAACTGGTGTATGAAAATCTTTTGCTTTTTCAAAATTTTGTAACGTTAGAACCAAACAAACAAACAAAACAAAAGCTTAACCCAAAAATAAACCACAACAATTAGTTATAAACAAATGATTGGAAACCTTAACTAATATAAAGTTTTCTTTGTTTAGGTATTTTTCGATCTAATCAGGGATATTTCATCACGCAAAAAACAACGTCAGATGGACGTGAAAGAGCCGACAAAGCCTTCTCCTTGCTGCCAATTGTTGTAAGAACTCAACTGCGACAACAACGATAACAACAACAACAACAACATCATCAACAACAACAACAAGAACAAGAAGAACAACTAAAGCTACAAGAAGAAGTAGAACTAGAGGAGCGAACGAGATGAAGAACAACAACAACCAAAAGCCGTTGATCATGCAACAACACCAACAACAAAGGCCACATGGATACAACACCAGCAACAACAACAACACATAAATAACAATAAGAATAACAACAACAAGAAAAAGTAGCGCCTGTTTTGTTAATCAAAAAAAATTGTATCAAAATTATTTGCAACATTTCAAAGATAATTACAATTGAGAATAAATTATGACTTATGTGTAATATACATAAATAAAGCAAAGCAAAGAAACAACAATTAAATGCAAAGTGAAAACATAAACAAATACAAAAATAAATATAAAGAAAGCAACAACAACTATATTATTTAGAATAACCAAGAGAGCACAGCGCGCCAGCTTTGAATATAATTATATAATTTAACAAGTTTTTTTGCAATGCTACAATTAAAAAGATGAAAGGGAAAAGAACAACAAATACACACACACACACACTCAAACACACACAGAAGCAAGTACAGTGGAGCAACGCTAAAGCGACATCGATCGGAATCGATTGTTTGTTCTTTTCAAATATAATTTCTATCGATTTCTCTTTATTTGTTTTGTGTATAAATTAGTAGCAAATGTTAAACAATAATAATAATAATAAACAAACAAACACACACACACACACACTGAAAAGCTTTTTATAATTATACAATACGTACGTACATAAATATATAGTTAAAAACAGAAGGAAAAAACAAAACAAACTATGTAAAATGCAGCTGCAAACAAAACATGAGAAAACATAAACCAAACTTCATCTTTTTATTAACAATTAAACAAACAAATGCAACAACAACAACACATGTAACTTTTCTGCAAACTTTTGTAATTTTCTAACTAGCCAGAGAAACAGAACAACAACAACAAACACTTTAATCATATATGATAGAAAAACAAAACAAATTCACTTATTTGTTTAATTTGCATATAATCTATAAAGGTATCGAGAGAAATTATTAAGGTTAATTCTTATTTTTTTTTTGTAATTGAAATTTAAAAAAAACTTTGTTTCTTGCAAACTGCATTCTGTATTCTTAATGTTTAAGCTATTATTATTATTATTACGATTATTATTATTATTATGATTAATATCAATATAATGTTACTTCTAATTATTATTATTAAATATATAAGCTATGCAATCGAGATGATGACCTTACGCTATATTATTATTTACTCTGCATTTCTATATATTCCTATTCCCGTGTTTTGTTGTACATTTCCTCAGCTTGTTCCTCTCGCTCTCTCTCTCTCTCTCACTCACTCAGCTTGGTTTAGTGTTTTATTTTTGTATTTCCACTTAATTTTGTGTATAATAAATTGAGAATCCGTAAATGTTGCTATGTATACATAAATATATAGAGTATGTATATCTTTATAACGATAAGGGCCTAGGAAACTGAATAGATGACACTGCAACTCTGTTCTCCCACACTCAAACACACACACACACACACATCCTACCTGCTATCACCTATACTCAGCACACTCACACACGCAGTCCCATACTTTATAAATATATATACACACATATATCGGAATTTAAATAAGTAACAATTTTTTTAGCAGCAATAGCAAAGCATTTTTTTGATAAACTATTATTATAATGATTACTGAGATAAAACTGGATTGAAAATATGTTTAGCTTGGAAATAAACAAAACTATGAGAAATCTATGAAAAATGTGTTTTTTATTTGTTAACGAGGAAGAAATGCTGCCTTCAGCATGCTTAAAGTCTAATCTCCTTACAGGTTCTTATCTTCACCGATTCTTCCAATACGAGTTATATATAATGGTGCAGAATTGAATGGAGTTGTGTATATTCAATATTATGTCTCACTTCGATCGGCACTGATAAGTTATTTAAAGAATCATAACTGTTCTTTATACAGAAACCTTTATTTCGGCCGATTGTTCCTATGGCAGCTATATGTTATGGTGGATAACATTTCATATGCATATTGATATATATATATAGTGAAACTCCGATGTAGTAAATTTGGCCAAGTTTCATCAGGGTAGCTCTTAATATTAGAGAAATAGCTTGATCTCCCCAAGTGATGCTGATTCAAAACATATATACTTTATAAGTACGGAATTGTCTAAGATACAAACTCCTATCCACAATGAATATACCCTCTGCAAGTGTATAATAGATAATCTGGCCAAATCCACTTTCTTCAACCTGAACATACCGTCTCTGAAAGATGCAGCCTCCCAAAAATAAATACAAGTGTAAGAAGTTTGTTTTGAAATCACTTTTTTATTTTTTTTCTTGCATTTTTGTTTTCTTTATAGAATATTTATAGAATATATATATATATATATACATATACATATATATATCATTTGTCATATATATTTTTTTATACTCGTTTTTGCATTTCTTTTTTTTCCGTTTCTTGTTGATGCATTTAAAATTAATTTTACATGTTACATTTTACAGCTAAAAGATGTTCGTTTTCTTCTTTTCCTTTTTTTGTATTTTTCTTTTGTCTGCTTTCTCCACATATCAATATATATATAGATACATACATATATATATATAACATTTTGTGTTTGTTGTTTCCTTCGTTCATTCTTCATACATTTATAGAATTTGCAATACTCCCGATTTGTTTTCAATGTGTTTTAAATTAAGTAAATAAAATAATAATAGCATTTCTAAAATGAAATCGTTTAGTAAATATTAGATCAAAAAAAAAACACACATATATATAGCATAGAGTAAAGGCTAAAATTAAAGTATTATGTTCATTACTTGGCTACTTACAAAGGTAATTAATTAATTTAATTTAATTAAGAAAAACGCATTGAAAATTAACATTATCTAATAAGCAAACATATAAATATGCAGATCTTCAAAACGAACAAACTAAATACACATTAGACATTATGTTTTTTTGTATATATATATACATATATATGTATATATGTATATCATATATCAATATTGTATACATAGTTTCTTATTATTTTTTTACATTTCTTTTTATGGTTTCCAGTTTTTCTTCTTCATCATCATCATCATCATCCCGTAGAACTTATCAGGCTAAGCATTTTACATGTACATTCAAAACATTTACACAAACATTTATGCTTACTATACTAAATTGTTGTTGCTGTTGTTGTTGTTGTTGTTTTCTTTTTGAAGTAGATTCAACTGCGTTGTTTTTCTTTTTTGTTTTGTTTTTCTTTTCTTATTTCTCTCGTGTTTAAAAACCATAAATTTCTTTTTGATTTCAATTTTTACTTATCGTCTGCTGAAACTGATTACTAAAATTGTGTTCAAATTAGAAAATAAACTTGATATTTGTTGTTGGTTCTACGGCAGACATGCGCGTACATGTCCCTGTCATAAATATATATTAATAACAATTTTCGAGTCATCGCAACGAAAGTATTTACAAAATATTTTTTTGTTATTTCTTTTTTTTGTTTTCTTTTGCAGTAAATAAACATTTTTTTGTAATCTGCTCTGTGTGTTATGCGGTTTATTTGTTACAATTTCTCTTCTTACTTATTTATTTTTTCCTGTGTAGTGTTCTTACTTCATTTTGCCCAAAGTGTTTCTAGAGCTTCTCTCATAAAATAATATTAAAATTTGCGAAGTTCGTAAACAGTTTTCAATTATTGTTCCTATTCTTCTTCTACTACTTCTTCTTCTTCTTCTTCATCATCATCGTGTATTCCTTTTTGTTTTAATACTTTTTCCCCACGTTAACACACGCACACACACACGCACGCACACACACATTGAAAAAAATGCTCCAAAATATAATATTTAGTTTAGTTTCCTCTTCTTCTTCTGCTTATACAAAGTTCTCATAGTTATACATAAATATATATCTATATATAGTATATATATATATATTGTTACTGTTTTTGTGTTTTTTTTTTTACTTTTCTATATCCTTTGTGTATATAAATATTCCATACAAGTTTTTTTTGTTTTTTGTTTTGTTTTTCATTGTTAAATTGCATCAGATTTTGGATCAGTTGACGTAGAGCTCTTAAGGCGTTAAGGTTTCTAGCTTGCTACGAGAGTCGTGAAACAGGATCAGAAAGGAAAGTAAAATGAAGAAAAGGGAAATCTCTCTCTCTTAGAAAACTGAAGAAACTTGATTCTACGGCGGCCAAAGCGAGTATTAAATACTCCAGAGAGAGAGTATTGAATATTCCAGAAAAACTTCTTTCGGCGGGGCAGATACAGACTTGAATATATATAAACTATATAGAGCTAAGCCAAGTGCGTGTAAGGGAGACAGAAAGAGTGAGAAGAGAGAGAGAGGAGTATGTGTTTCCTACTGCACTACAACAACTACACAGATATGGGCATATAACTATATAGTACGTTACATTACATCGAATCGTGTCTACAACACATTATAATTTCTCTTATATGGGGATTAATCGGCTACACACGCAGTGAAAGAAGATGCAGAAGGTTGCCTTCTCTCTCTCCCTCTCTCTCTCATCATTATAAAGATGTATAAATCAGTTATAAGAACTTAGCAGAGAAGAGAAGTTAGAGTATTTGATTTTTTAATTTTCTTTTTTTTTTCCTTTTTTGATTTTCACTTAGGTATCGCTATCGCTATCAGATCTAGCTGGGGGGGAGCTCGCTCGGGTTGTTGTTGTTGTTGTTGTTGTTGGGAAATGTTACTTTGCTTTTGGTCAATAGAATATAGATTATACTATATATATATATATTGACATTTACGCACACACACACACAGTCAAACAGACTCTTATATAAATATACACATATGTCTTTAGTTTGTGGTTAAGTTCTTCTGCTTTTTTTTCGAAGAGTTACAGTGCCTACTACACACATACATACACCTACACACACATACACATATCATTTAGCATGCATTGTAGTTAAGTTCCTTCTTTTTTTTTTTTGTTTTTTTATACATAAAGCGTTACCCATTTTGGTGGTTTCTGTTACAACAGCGCGTGATTTTTTTTCTTTCTTTTTTTACATTTCGTTTACATTTTCTTTATATTTTTTAAACATTTAGTTTTGCTAATGTGTGAGTGTGTGTGTGTTGTCTGTGTGTGTGTGTTCTGTCTATGTGGTTTCTGTGTGTGTGTGTTACATAAATTCAAAGTTCTCTACAGCTTTTCTTGCCTTCTTTCTTTCTTTCCTATGCGATTCTCTCTTTAAGTTAATTCATTTCTTATTGTTTACATGTGTGTGTGCGATGTGTGTGTGTTGTTTTTGTTGCTCATGTGTGTGTGTGTGTGTTGCTCTATTGTTGTTGCCCACTTGAACTTAGTGTTGTTGTTGTTGTTACTGCTGTTGCTGTTGGTGTTCTTGTTGTTGTTGTTCTTCTTCTCCTCTTTGTGTGTATAAAAAATTATTTATTAAAAATAATTTCCTTCATTTTTTTGTGTTTTTTTCTCCTTTTCTTTAAGTGTTTCATTTAGTTTTTTGTTTTGTTTTTTTTTTTTTTTTTTTTTTTTTGGTATTTTTGATTTTCAAAATCGATGCTTAAATGTTTTGGGCGGAACTGTTATGCTTTGTTGTTGTTGTTCTTATTCTTCTTCTTGGTGTTGTTGTTGTTGTTGTTGATGTTGCTGCTGTGTGCGATTGTTTTTGCTGCTGTTCTTGTTGTTGTTGTTGTTGTTGCTGCTTGGAAACAGAGAGAGATAGAGAGTGAGTTCGTTTCCAGCTTTTGTTGATTTCGTTGTTGTTATTTTGTTTTGTTTCTTTGTTGTTGTTGTTGTTGTTGTTTATAAGGTGGGAGCTGTTGCACACAATTCAGTTGTTGTTGTTGTTGTTGTTTTATAGTTGTTGTTGTTGTTGCCTCTTACTGCGCCGCCGTGCTGCTGCGTATCAAAAAGTTGTAATTGCGATCCGTGTCCGTCTGATGAAAGCCACCGGAATGAGCTGCGTGAGGCGCCACAACGAAAGAGACAGAGAGAGGGAGAAAGAGAGAGAGTTAGTTTGAGTTCTAGGCAAGCTTTCGATAGTTGCTACTTTACCATTTGCAGCACCAACTGTTGCCCCATTCGGCGCTGTTGCAGTCACAATGGTGGCGCCACCAACTCCAGCGCTGCCATGAAATTTAATATTGGCACTTCGCGTCGATGAGCCCAACAAATGCTGCGTCGCTGTTGCCGCTGCTGCTGATGAGGACGACGATGATGAAGATGATGAGGACGAAGATGACGATGAAGATGATGACGATGAGGAGGAGCCGCCGCCAATGAAGGAGACCGACGAAGAGACGCCGCTCGATGTGGAGCTTGGCGATGGCGATGGTGTCGATGGTGTCGGTGATCCTCGTATGGTTACAGTTGCTCCAACCACATTGCTGGGACTGCCAGCTGGGCTGCTCTGCTGCGATGCTGAGCCATTGCTGCTGCTGTTGCTGATGTTGCTGATGTTGGTGTTGGTGTTGATGTTCTTGAGCACCCCGATGGCAGTAGTTACGGCGGATGATAATAACGAATTCTGATTCTGTTGAAAGATGACGCCGCTGCTGCTGTTGTTGTTGCTGATGTTGTTGTTGTTGTTGTGTTTAATGCCGCTGGCGTTGCTCTTGTTTATCACAGTTGACATGGCCGTTGTTGGCACGCCGGTTTGCAGCTGCACAGCAGAAGAGAGAGAGAGAAAGAGGGAGAAAGTCAATCAGCTGTTAAGAAATTCACTTGCAATGCTTAAAGTAAGCTAAACTTGGGAGTTTAAACACTAATCGATATTATAAATATCGATAACTGTAATTTATCGATGAAATTGCTAACGATAAACATTATTTATCGATAACATAACTATCGCTTACTCTTAAAATGTGTTTACTTTTCATCGATAACACAAGTATGCTATTTATCGATAACTCTACTAACGATAAAAATCATGTATCGATAACATAACTATCCATAACTCTTAAAATCTGTTTACTATTCATCGCTTGCATCATGCTCTTGTTCTCGTTTTATTATTACGCTGGCAATGCGATTTTTATCGATTTATGCAGTTGCATGGGGGCGTGGCCAAATTCGAAAACATACTTTAGCTTCAGGCTTTAATTAGTCGTATTGCCTCCACATTTGATAATCCTAACACTTATAGTCTCTGAGTTTAGCGTGTTCATACAGACAAAACAGACGAAAATTGAGGTGCACAGTCGACCAAACAGATTAAATTCACTTAATGTAGTGCCTTATAGAATAAAGAGGTCTTTCTCTGCCTATGAGATGATTTTTTTTTTCTTTTTCTAAATTGACAGAAAGTTTTAGGCGCCTCTATCAATTGTATAAATATCGACAGCCTGTTTTTTGGTCCTAGGAATATTTAAATAGATGGTGTGAAACCCAGAGAAAGACCTCTTTATTCTATAAGGCACTACAACCTAAAAAGAAAGCTTAATGGTTTAACTTCTCAAGGGTTTAAGCTCTCTAGGGATTTAGCTCATAAGGAGTTAACTGTACAGTGAAGTAACCTCTGCAGTTGTTGCCTTGCTAATGTAAACCTTTTCCGGGTAACTCCATTAGAGAATTAACTCATTCAGGACTAACCTCTCCAGAGAGTCTAACCCCCAAGGAAAGTACCTAACCTTCTTTCTTGCTATAAAGAACTAAAACTAAGAAGCTTAAGTTCGCCAGGCAAACAGCTTAAGGGAGTTAACGAGATAAGGTTGACTTTTCTTACAATAACTGTATTATTAAGGAAGCTCTAAGCTCAGCAAAGGGTACGATTTATCTATTAAGAACCACAACTTAGAAAGAAAGCTTAATGAATTAACTTCTTCAAGGTTTAATCTCTCTAGGAGTTCCCTTCCATTAGAAGGTTAACCATACAGTGAAGTAACCTCTGCAGTTGTTGGCTTGCTACTGTTAACCTCTCCTGGGTAACCCTACAAGAGAATTAACTCTTTCAGGGCTGAACTCCCCTAAGGGACTAACCCTAAAGGAAAAACCTTAACCTTCTTTCGTGCCAGAACCTTACCCCTCAAGGGATAACCCTAACCTTCCCTCGTTCCTATACCTTACAGTCAATAAAGAACTAAAACATCGAAGCTTAAGTTCGCCAGGCCAACATCTTAAGGGTGTTAACGAGATAAGCTTGACTTTCCTTAGAATAACTGTACTATTTAGTAAGCTCTAAGCTCAGCGAAGGGTACAATATATCTACAAGGGGTACCGGAAAACGAAATAATTATATTAAAATATTTCTTATAGAGCACCTTATTGAATTTCTTTAGTTGCGGCTTAGTAAAGCTAAGCTCGACTAGTCTTTGCTACCTTGTGGATGCTCTTACAACGCCATAATGCTGCCTGCTATAAGGTGCTATTCGTGCTGTTGGTACTTTGGTGCACTGGTTAAGTTTACTTACACCAGCGACACAAATGGGCGTGGCGGTGCCATCAAACAGAATGGGCGGTGCGGCATTGCGAACAGATGTTGCCGTTGCCGATGTCGTTGCCATTGCCCCCAACAAGGGGGATGATGCTGGTGATGATGATGATGTTGTTGGTGTTGTTGCGGTTGTCAGGCAAACAGCTTCATTAACATCTGTAAAAGTAAAAGGAAATAAAGGTTAGATAAACTGGAATCGTTGATCTTATTGCATAAGCTGAAGGTTGATCAGGTATGCACAACTTGAGCTAGTTTTGCGCGTATCCAATTTGCTTTTCATGGTTGCAGCTTGCAACATTTGCAATTGCAATCGATTACAGCACGCTCTCTCTCTCTCTCTCTCTCTTCTCTCTCTTTTACCTTTGTCATTTAGTGGAATGCTCTGTTCCGTGGAGCGTTTCAGGCTATTGAGGGCATTGAGACGCTTCTGCAGGTCAATTTTCTGCTTGGCAAGAAGTTCTATCTCCATCTCCTGTTCCCGATCGACACTGGCCAGTTGCTGCAAGCGAATACAGTTAGAAAGAGTCTTCAGAGAGGGAAGGAGAAGGTGGGCGGGGCGGAAACCTTACCAATACAAATTTGTGCGCCTTGTCGAGTATGTTCAAGTTTGATGTCTTTTTGCGATCCTCATCGCGCAACGGCAGCTCCTTCTTTAGCTCCTCATAGCAACCCTTCAGCTGAGCACGTCGATTCTTCTCCAGCTTGTTGTGCACCTCGCGTGTGCCCGCGCTGCAACAAAGAGAAGATAACGCAGGGGCAGTTAGAATAAGTTGCAAGTGTTTGCCCTACACCCACTTCAATTTTTATTTGATTAATTTATTTATGCAACTATATAACATATCTCTACCAATTTTGGTATCGCTACCTTTTATAGTCTCTTAGATAAAGGTGTTCAGACAGACAGAATTTGTTAAATTTGATCACTTATCGATAACAGCACTAACAACCACTGTTATCGATGCATAGTTGCCCTCTCTTTATCGAATATATGCAATTCAATAACATTCTAGATTGCCTATAACATGCAATGCGAATTTTAACGATTTATGTGGTCGTTAGGGGGCGTGGCTAAATTCTAAAACTAACTTTAGCTATGTGCATGACTAAGATACATAGTCTCCAAATTTGGTAATACTAGCTCTTAGACTCGCTGAGATATAGATGTTCATACAGACAGCTAAACGGAAATTACTGTTATTACTCAACTCTTGACTTTGGTCAAGAATATATACACTATATGGAGACGAAGTTGCCTCTTTCTGCCTGTTTTTAATTGGCACAACATAAAAATACACTTCTATGCCATAGTTACCCTATAAAATCTGTCTATTATGGCACTTACTTCGACTTAAAGGCACCCATTGCTATTGGAACTTGATTGTTAACTTTGATCAAGAATATATATGCTATAAAGAGCTTGAGATCCCTTTTTCTAACATTGAAATACCCTTCTTTGAGTATAATCTTGCCATTAAGGCAGTTACTGCGACTTTTACTCGCCTATTGCAATTGGCACTCAATTGTTGACTTTGATCAAGAATATATAGACTATATAGAGTCTGACTTGTCTCTTTCTAACATTTAAATACCCTTTTGCAGTAGATTACTTGTAAAATCTTCCCATTAAGGCAGTTACTGCGACTTTTACTCACCCATTGCAATTGGAACTTAACTTTTGACCTTGATCATGAATATATATACTATAGAGTTTGAATTGCCTCTTTCTAACATTAAAAAAAACCCTTCTAACCCATCGAGACCTTGTTTAATCTTGCCATTAGGGCAGTTTCTTCGACTTGTTTTTACCTTAACTTAACTTCTGACTCTGATCAAGAATATATATACTATAAAAGGTCTGAAAACACCTTCTATACCATAAATACCTAAATAATCCTCCCATTTAGGCACTTTCTCCCGCTGTAACTCACCCATTGCTATTGGAACTAATCGTTCGCCTGCGTCCGCCATGTCCGGTCAGCTGTGAGCTCGTCACCGGCGCCGAGGTGGATACAGATGAGGCTGCTGCTGCTGCCGCAGCTGCTGATGTGCTCGCTAGCAAGGCCTGGTGAGGATTGAGAACCTGTCGAGTGAAGGCAGCAATCGGTGCATGTCGCTGCAGTTGCACATCCTCGCCAGAGTTGATGAAGATGCCACCGCCGCCAGCTGAAAGTTTATGTGAGGACATTGAATAGGATCGATTGCGTGTGGTCTCGACCACTTTCCGAGTGGCCATCGGCGGTGGGGTGAGCGGTATTTGCGATTTATGTGTCGCTGCTACGGCTGCTGTTGTTGTTGTTGTGTGGTGATAACGCGCTGCAAGCGCTTGAAATGTGGCACCACCCAAGGGGACTGCGGGTGCGACGGTAGCAGGTGTTGCTGCTGGGGCGCCTTTGGCATCGGTTATCACGAAATACTTGCGCGGTAACTCAGAGGAGGAGGAGGTGCTGCTGCTGCTGCTGGTGCTGGTGGAGGAGGACGAGGGGCCAGCAGCAGCAGCTGCAGCTGCAGCTAAGCTGGCAAGCTTATGCTTTAGCGTGGGCGTTGGGGGCGTGGCTGCGGCAGACGAAGGCAACTGAATTTGCAGTGGGAATGCAGCAACCTGTACAAAGGCAGGGGTGGGGGGAGTTGGCTTTGCTGCTGTTGTTGTTGTTGTTGCTGCTGCCACGACAGTTGTTGTTGCTGCTGCTGTTGTTGTTGTTGTTGCTCTGCCTTTTGCTACTTGTTGTTGTTCTTGAGGTTGGGAGTGGTAGGTGGTGGTGGAGTTGGAGTTGAAGTTGGATGAGGAATTTTCATCCTCTAAAAAAAGAAAAACGAAAAACAAAAAATGAAGAAAATAATAGAGATAAATACATAAATAAAGAATAGCAAAGAGAATACAAAACATAACAAGAAAGAGAGCAATAGAGAGTAAGCAGGAGAGAGTGCAAGAGAGAGAGAGAGTCAGAGAGATGTGATGATAAGGTGAGATAACAAAACAAAAGCACAACAAACAAAAGCAGCAACAAAGACAAAAGCAACAACAACAATTTGCAATCAACAACAATGTGTGTGTGTGTGTGTGTGTGTGTGTGTGTTTATGAATACAAATGAATAAGCCGCAATTCACATTCAAAGCACATCAATTTAATTTTAATACATGAAAATCACTAATCAACATTTAAACAATTTAATTAATTTAATTCTTCTACTCAAAAACACATTAAGAACATTTTGAATGGTAATTAAAAATACGAACAAACAATTCTAAATGAGCATAGAAGGAAAAGGGGGAGAAGGGAGAGAGGGAGAGTGAAGAGTAGGAAGGGAGGAGAAAGAGAATTAGAGTCACACATTTCTAGTACTATTCTTGTTTTTTCTAGCATGCAGCTCGTTTTTTAACGATCTAAGTAGGCGGCAGTGGGCGTGGTCAAGTTCTTTAATTAACTTTAGTTGCATGCAACATCAAGCAACATTGTAAACAAATTTAGTAGCCCTAGCTCTTATGGCAGCCGAGATAAAGCTGTTCATACAGACAAACTGTAGGAAAATTTGCTATATTCACTCAACTGTTGAAACAGAACAAGAATATATATGCCTTGTAGCAATCAGAGTTGCCTCTTTAAAAGATTTGTGACTCCCTTTTCCTCTCTACTTTTCTAACTTTTCTACTTTTTCCTATTTGAACCCTAAGTAGTTGCTTGCTATCTCCCTTTCTCCGTCTAACAACTAAACACAGCACGCCTACACAGACACGCACACACACACACAGACACACCCACACATGTGCCTTACATTGCTTTGATTTGCCTTCTTCAACTTTCAGTCGCTTCCCTTCTCTCTATGTCTTTTTCTCTCTCTCTCCGTTGTGCTTTTTTCATTGCATTCGATCGCCACGTGCGCTTTCATCACGTGGCGATGACGACAGTGCACAGAGAGAGAGAGAAAGGAAGAGAGAGAAAGAGAGGAGAGAGAGATTGGCTTTAAGTACGCACATGTGTGTGCGTGTGTGTGTGTGTGTGTGTGTGTGCTACACATACCAAGGCAGTAGTGGCGATAAATCCATTTCTTTTTGGGCGGCGTCGCTGCCAACTGCGACTGCGACTGCGACTGCAGCAGAGTAGTTAGCAGCGCTTTCAGCAGACGCAGCAGCTCGCTGAGTAATTCCTTCACGTTGCTGTTCTGCTGTTGTTGTTGTTGTTGTTGTTGTTCTAGTTCTTGTGACATTTTTTATATATGTGATAAGTGCAACAAAGCGCAACGAAGACTAAACGGCAAATGATCGATTTCCACAGATCAAAACAGAAGAAAATTGTGATCAAAAAAGAATGCAAAATAAATGCAAAATGCAAATGCGAAATTCAAATTACAGTTGCAGCAACAACAACAACAACAGCAAATTGAGAGCGCAACAAGCGCAGCAAGCTTTTAGGCGCAGCACAAAAAGAGAGTGAGAGAGAGAGAGACAGCAAGTGATCTTCAGTGTTGAGTAATTCTATTTGTTTGTGTGGGAAAAAGGATTTGCAGCGACAGCACAACAACAACACCTACTCTCTCTCACTTCTCTCTTTCAAGCTCCTTTCTCTTACCTACACACACACACTTACATTGCTGCCTGCACTTCTTCAACTCTCTCTGCCCCCCTCCCCCACTCTATCTCTTGCATTGCATAACTTGAGCCTCAGCAGAGTGCAGGCTAGAGAGAGAGAGAGCGCAACAAGAACAGCAGCAAAGACAACAATAACAACAAAGTAATGACAGCTGTACTAATATTACACTGCGCCAAATTGCCGACATGCAACAACATGCACAACAACAACAATAACAAAAAGAACAAATTTAAAGTGTGAAGAAAATAAACATAAAAAACATAATAAAAAGAAAGGCGACGCTAATAAAAATATGAAGAGTGCTAGATGGAGAAGGGGGGGGGAAGGAGGGAAATGGGAACGGGAACGGAAGCGGGAAAGACAAGTAAAGAGCGGGGAGGGAAGGGCAAAGGGAACCCGCTCTTTTGCTGTGCCCAAAAAAAGCAGCAACAAAACAAAAGAAAAGAAAAAAATAAAATAAAAAATGCGTACAAAGTTCATTGACTTTGAAGAGAGAGCGACGACGACGGCGGCAAAGGAAACCAGAGAGAGGGAGAGAGAGTGATGCAAAGAGAGGCAGCGCAAGAGAGCGGTTTGCATATGCTGTATGTGAGTGTGTTTGCAAAGACAAAACACAAAACAAACACACGCACACATGCAAAGGCAAAGGCAAAGCGCTCTCTTGTGCTCTCTCTGCTGCTGCTGCTGTTCTCTCTCCCTCATTCTCTCTCTCTGTGCTGCTGCCGCTCACGTGGGACTGCTGCCGCTGCTGGCGTCGTTCGCATAAACAACAATGGGGGCTGGCTCTGTGTGTGTGTGTGTGTGTGTGTGTGTGTGACTGAGTATGACTAATTTGCCTGTTTTTTTTCATTTCATAGTTGCGCTTCGCTGCGCGAGAGAGAATGAACACGAGCGCAAAAAGAAAAAGAGAGCGGCGACATGACGTGACCCCAAACAACAACAGCAACAAGTACCGTCGGGCGAGCGTACGTGCAAAAAGCCAAAGACAAAATGGTAATATATGTATGTATGTATGTGAGTGTGTGTGTGTGTGTATGTCTCTCTGTGTGTGCGCCTGTTTGTCTGTCTGTCTGCCCTGCTGTCTGTGTTTGTTGGGGTTTGCAAATTTGTCTGTTTGTTCCACTGTGCAGCCAATAAGAACAATTAAAACAACAACAGCAGCAGCACACAGTAACACAAGCAGCATATTTAGCACAACAACAACAATAAAAACGACAGTCGCAGCAGCGCTAAAAATATAACAGTACCTGCTGCTGCTGCTTGCAACCTGAACAAGAGAGTGGGAGAGGGAGAGGGAGAGACGCATTGAACGGCAAAGTGGTAGGGTGAGAGAGCACGTAGTCAATATGGTGGCCATGCTCAATATTTGGGGCTGCCACTGTGTGGGCTGTGTGCTTGTATGAAAGGGGGTACAGTGCGGGCCCAGACAAAGTGCAATGCGCATTGTTATTGTTATTTATACTGAGATGATGATGCTTGCTGCCGCTGCTGCGAACAAGGTCAAAGCAAGGAAACAAGCAAAGAAGAGAGTGCGAAAAAGACGCGAGCACAATGCGAATGAGGGAGAGCAAGGGAAATGTTTGTATGTACGATATGTTTGTTTGTTGTTATTTTTAAGGATTTCTTTTCTGCACTCACCCGAAACATTGACGCGACCTTCGCTGCTGTTGCCATTTCTGATCACAACGGCGCCGCTGCTGCTGCCAGCGCCGCTGCCAACGTATTCGTAATCATGAGCAACAATTAATTGACTGCGTGGACTGCTGTGGCCGTTGCTGAGGCCGACGACGCTGCTGGCTGACGCTGCTGCTGCTGCTGACGTCGCTGCATTTATGCCGTTACTCAGCCCGTTATGGCCATTTACGTTGGCGGGTGCTGCTGCTGCTGCTGCTGTTGTTGTTCCTGCTGCTGCTGCTGCTGCTAAGCTCACTGCTGCTGCGGCGCTGGCTGCAGCTATTGTCGCTGCAGACGTCGCATTGTTTCTATTCAGTTGGCTGGCGCTGTTGTTGTTGTTGTTGGCAATGCTTTTACTGCTGCTCGTATAGCCATTGCCATTGATGAAATGCTGCTGCTGATGGCCACCGTTGCTGAAGGTGATGCCAACATCTGCTGCTACTGCGCCGCCTGCTGCCGCCGACTGCGGGGAGAGCCGAAGCTGTTCCCGCTGCTCAATGAATTTAGCAGCTTCCAATAGCGTTGTTATGTTGAGTGACATAGCCGCGTCTCACACACACACACACACCACACACACTCACGCACCCACACACACACACACTTACACTCACTCACACACACTGTCACTCCCACACGCTCACACTTTCACACTCACTCACACACACACACTCACACACACGTACACTCACTCAATCCCACATGCACAGGCACACACCGTTACACACACGCACACACAGACAGACACTCACGACGAAGCGCACGCGATCGACCGACGGAGAGAGAGAGAGAGAGAGGGGGAGAGACACGTAGATTTGGGTCGACACGTTTACAGTTGAGTTGTTGTTGTTGGCTTTATTGGTTTCTTCTTCTTCGTCGTGGGTTCTTCTGCTGCTTCTTCTTTTATTTGTTGTTGTTTTAGTTGTTACTGTTGTTGTTGCTGTTGCTGGTTTGCTTGGGTTGCAGTTGCAATAAGCCGCGTTTGTTGTTTGTTTCAATTAATGTTTCTTTTTGTATGCTGCAATTAGAGAGAGAGAGAGAGAGATGGAAGCATAAGCGAAATTCTAATAAGACCTTTTGTCAAATAAACATCAACTTCCCGAACAATTGATGAACTATCACATTATTATTATCTATAATAATTATTTAGTTAATTGTATTTATTTATTTATTTTTATTTATTTATTTTTATTTATTTATTTTTATTTATTTATTTTTATTTATTTATTTATATTTATTGATTTATTTTTATTTATTGATTTAATTTTATTTATTTATTTTTATTTTTACATTTTGGGTGTCGTCATTTATATTTATTATTTATGTTTATTTTAAGTATTATTATTTATATTCTTCACTATATTTATTATTTGTATTATTATCATTAATAATTTAATTACAATTTTCATTGTTGATAATATTATCTATTTTATTTTTAATATAAATATTATTTTTGTATACACTTTATGATAATTTTTTTTTTCATTATCCATAATATTATTTATTATTTTAATGAATATTATGTTTATGTTGTTAATTTAATATTATTTTTATTATTGTTGTTAATATTATTTTCATTATTTATTTCATAAACATTCTCATTATTTTAACTATTATTATTATTCATATAATTATGATTTTTATAAATATTTTGTTCATTAGTATTATTATTAATATTTTTATTATTTATTATTTTTAATGTTATTATTTATATTTTTATTATTATTATTTATATTATTATTATTATTATTTATATTTTAATTATTATTACTTCTGTTTTTATTATTATTATTATTTCTGGTTTTATTCTATTTTTCTTAATCGTCAGTCATATCATTATTATTAATATAACTTTCATTAATATTTGCATTACTATATTTATTATTATATTTTTTTAATATAATTATTATTTTTGGTTTTTATATTTTCATTATCATAATTATTTTCAATATTTTTTTCATTATGGTTTTATATTTTTTTTATTATTTATTTTAATTAAATGTTCATTTTTACTTTTTTCATTTTCATTATAATTTCTGCATTAGAATGAATAAAATAAATGCAGAATGTATCAACTTCATTTGTCGCCTATGTGTGTGTGTATGCGTGTGCGCACTGCGTTTAACTGTTAACTGTGCCATCGTCGCTGCTGCCTACAAATCGAACAGCGCAGCCGCGTCGCAGCCAACAACAGCTTCGCGGCGGCGGCGGCAGCGGCAGCTGTTGCGTTTGCGCTAATTGTGCACAGCTGCGTGGCGACGGCGGCACACAAACGTAAACACACACAAATACAGGCGCAAAGGCAAACGCAAATACAAATACAAATACAAAAGCAAAAGAGCGCGACAGCCCCAACAAGTTGCTGAGGGCCCTCAGAGACAATGACTGCGATGCCAACGTAGACGTTGACGGCGCTGTCGACGTCGCAGCTATCAATAAATATTATAGTGTGGCGCGTGCGCGAATTCGCCGCCAGCTGCTGCTGCTGCTGCATGCGGCGAGTGCATTGGTATGCGTGTGTGTGTGTGTGTGTTTGTGCGACCATTGACAGCTAATAATGCTGCATTATTGTTGCCGCTGTTCATAATTCATAAAAAAGGTCAAGGGTCATGACAGTCGGCACCTGGCCGGGGCGCTGCAAAAGGACTCTGCTGCAGCCGGCTGCGGTTAATGGCGCACGACAGAACGGATAAAAGAGAGTGTGTGTGTGTGAGAAAGAGAAGGGAGATGAAGGGGCAAGGGGGATAGAGGGTAGTCAAAATACCGAAAGTGCAGTCTGCATTGGAAGCTTTTTTGCGCTACGCTCTCCCACTCTCTTCCTCTCTTGCGCTCTCTCCCCCACATAGGCGCTCTCTTTGTTTGTGTCTCTCTCTCTCTCTCTTTGTGTGCGTTTCGCCTTGACATTAAACGCGTTTTTGATGGTCGCCTCAGGGTTGTCAAGGAGTAAAGAAAGCTTTGTTGTTGTTTTGCCTGCACACACACACATGCATATACAACTGTAACACACACACACACATACACAGAAATAGTTGGCCAGGGTGCGACGTTGACATTTTTCATTTGGCAAAGAGAACCCAAGAGAGCCTGCGTGGGTGACACAGAACGACACTGACAGCTAAGATGGAGAGTGAGGGAGAGCGAAGGAGAGGGAAGGGGTACTGGGCAGGGGCAGAAGACATGAGCAGTAAGTGGAGAAGGCAGAATAGCGTGTGTTATGTGGAGAAGGTTGCGTCAAAGTTGCGCGTGGCAAAATTCTATAAAATATTTAAATGCAAATCGCTGGAAATAGAAAACAATTCGCAGTAATTGCCCCAAAGTGGAGCTAAAGGTGACAGCTAACGGGACTCACAGTCTAACCTCACATTAAAGAAAGCTTCCCCTCCCCCTCACCCTCCCCACCACACCGACCGCACTTTAAGGGCTGTTGTTGTGGTCACCGTTTGGGAACGTGACTTTTGTCAAGAACGATGAACAAATGCCGCGATGGCGTTCACGACGACGTCGTGACGCTGACTGCCTTATCAACGTCGTCTCTCTCACTCTTTCTTCTGTATGTAACCACCTTCTCTCCTCCACATCATGCATTCCTCCCTTCACCCCTTGGCAATAATAATAATAACAACAACAACAACAGACGACAATCTGCCATATCAACCCCATGTGTTCAAAGGGTCGCACCTTAGACGACGATGCCTCGTCATATTTCCCAATACTTTATGGCCCATTGTCGTCGCGGGGCTAACGGGGCTTTCTTTCATTCATTCACTCATACTTCTTCCTTTTTCGGGTGAGAGCATCGTGTGAAAGAAACCTTTCCAAATATACAGACTGCATATACCTGGACTGGCCTAAGCTGGCCTGTAGGGTTGCTAACCCGGACACTTCAATATCTCAGACATTCTTATAGGGCACTTCAATAAACCGGAAAGGTTCCGGAAGGCGCCCCCTGAGAACTAAAAAAGTCAAGAAATCGCCTCGACTTTTGTGAAAAACTAATGAGACACAAATTATTTGGCATTTTTGGTTGATTAAACTTCAGCCGGTTTATGGTATGATATGATATGTGAGAAGTGTTGCCAACTGAAGAGGAACCAATTCCAGCTATTTTCTTTAAAGGGAAAAGAAGGTAAACCTTTAGCAATGTCATTTTATAATATACTAACACAAATGTCAACAACATAAAGAAACTAAACTTCATAAAAAAATGTAAAACGAAAAAAACGAGAAAAGGCTAACTTTTTATTTTTAAAATTTAAATTGAATAAAAAAAAGCTAAATTTTACCTCTTATAAACGTATTTGACAGCACTGCATTAACCCACACATCAACAAAGAAATAATCTCCCTGATTCCCCCATAAATACTTTATAGGGTAACTTGAACATTAATTGAACCGAAATCAAAGGCTCTTGCCAAATTTTGCAGCTAGAGAAAGGGCTATCAAGCAGAAGCCTTATTAAAAATGCTTGAAATCGGGTCTTATGTTCGGGGTCATACGATACATTTGGGTCTTGAAACTTAATCGCTATGAATTGCATGAAAATGGAGGAAAACGAAAATGTTAAGCGTGCAACAGTGTGAGTGCCCCAATTGGCACAGAGAGAAATACAACTCACCCAGACACATACTATACGCTTTATTTATGCACGTGTGTAACTTGAAACAATCACGCAAAGTTTATATATAGTGAAATTTTAATCGAATTTGCAAATCGACTTCCTTTATTAGGAGAAAGTATTTTATAAAAATAAGCTGATACTCTTTCATAACTTAATCTTAAGCAAAAACTTGATTTTAAGTCCTTTGGCCCTTAACCGTATAAATAATTGGCAATATTTACCACAAATCTGCTATGCGCGAATTTTCGATTTAGAAACTTTCGAAAATTATAACATGATAGTGAAGACATTATCAAAACACCTTTGAAACAGGTATAGACCGATCTATGGCTCTGTTTGCAATTTATTTCCCCCTTTTCTTTTGCTTGAAACCTTTATAAATACAATATTAATATTTTCACATTTAATATTAATATATATACAATTTGCTTTTTTAAAAAAATTCCTCAACAGACCATACAAATTTATGAAAACTTTTCCATTTTGTATAAATAAAAAACCTTTTTTTCCCTCTTGCCTTCACTTCTTTTTTAAATGTTAGCCTTTTTTTTAGCCAAATATACAACTTGTTGTACTGTTTTCATACTATTTCTGGCATTTCGTTGATGTTTTTTCTACGTATTAATTCTTCTGTTTTTCATCATCACATCTTTTTCTAGGCAGACTCTCATAGTAATGTTGTGCAATGGGAAATGCGTGTAATCAGAAACTATCGTCAAGGGGTAAATCGTGATCGTGTTTGTGGTTGTGTCATTGTCACGTGCACATCTCTAGTTTCCAAGCTTATTATCGAAACAGATGCAAATGGCTGTATGCCTGTGTGTGTGTGTGTGCGTGTTCGTATTCTCGCTCTCTGACTTATATTGTAGTTCTGTGACACATACACACACTATATCTGTCTGACTGTCTCTCCATCTGTCCGACAGTTGCTGTCGCTCTTTGCGCTTTCAAAGTCATTCGCAAGCAATTTTCGTACTAACACACACACACACGCACGGTCACTTCATCTGTGTATGTATGTATTTGCACTGGGCACTTTCTACTTTAGCTTTATCTTTTTTGTTTTTGTGTGTCAAAAATTATTTATCGACAAACTTCAACAACTGCAACCAAACAGGACAAGAAAGAAAAACAGAGAGGAAGAGAGAGAAAACCAAACGAAATGTAGAAAGTGAATTTCAAAACAAATCGGAAGACTTTAGAAGCCAAAAGGCGAAAGAAAGCAACAGCGAGAGGAAAAAAATTTAAAACAAGAAAAAAAAAACAACAGTTAAAAAAAAACAAAATACATATACATATGTAAGTATGTATGCATATTCTGACGATGCGAGGGTTTTCTTGCTAAGTTTCGCACAAACACACACACACACAAACAACAACAACACAGAGGCAAACACGCACGCAACAATCGCCGTCTGTGAGGTTCAGAGATGGGGCCATACACACAAACACACTCACAGACATCAAGAGAGAGAGGAGCAAAGAGAGTGCGAGAGCGCAGGCACATACACGTGCCCACACATAGACACACGCACTTTCTTTGCATTTCGTATACGTGTGTGTTTTTATTATTGTTGCTAATTTTGAAACGAAGAGAGAGAGAGAGAGGAAGAGCGATTAGCTGCCGTTGTGTGTTTGTTGTTGCCTGCATATAAAAATAGCTAAGCGATTGTCTGGCAAGAGAGAGAGAGAGGAGATAAAGAGAGCGCGGCGTGTGCAGCGCTGCGTGCGTGTGTACATATATATGTATATATGTGTGTGTGTGTGTGTGTGTGGGGGAGTAAAGGACATGGGGGCAGCAGAGAACTTGCCGACATGTTTATTGTTGTTTTTGTTTTGCCGTTAGTCAGCCACGCACACACACACACACGCACGTACACGACACTTGCACACACACAAACACGCAAATGTACTTGTCATACTTTTTGTATTTGCTTTTGTAATTGCACAATTTATTAAAAACAAAAAACAGTGCGAAGAGAGAGACGAGAAAAAAATGACAGCTGCATGAGGCAAGGCACGCGCTTTGTGGTATGAGCTTTATGAAAAAAATAGCTCGTACACACGCACACAAGCGCAAACAAACACGCACGCACACTTGCACACACACACACACAAACAACACACTAACGCGGGCGGGAGAATAAAAAGCTAAAACATAACGCCGAAAATTGCTTTTGTGTTTCGCTTTTTTTCATTTCTTTTTCACTTTTTTTCTTTACATTTTTATACATTTCGTTTTGCTTGTTTGTTTGCGAAAAAGTTTTCGTATTTAATTTTTTTCTGCGTTTTTTTTGATTGTGTTTTTCTTTTTTTGCACCTACTTCTTTGGATTTCTGGTGCTGAAGGTGGACGAGGCGAGAGAACACAAAAAAAATAGTAATAGTAATTTTGTTATTACTGACGCAACGACGGGACTCTGACGTCGTCTCTGCTGCTTTTTGCTGCGACTGCGACGACCACGACGCGCACGGCACGGCTAAACAACTTATAATGAAAACGCAAGAGGCGGCAACGGCAACGTTGACAAACTGCCAGCACACAAACACACACACACACAAGCACACATTGCTAGGCAGAGAAGAGAGCGGCAGAGCAAGAGCGCTAGCCAGAGAGAACGCAACGTAGATAGACAGAGAGAGTGTGGGAGAGCGCTGCATGGAGCTTGCGCGTGCTTGCGTTTTTTTTGTTATTCCTCATTCTGTGTATGTGTATTTGTGTGTGTGTGAGAGAGAGAGAGGAAACCAAAAGCACGCGAGACATGTAGAAAATGTGTCTGTTGTGCATGCTGCCCCGCCCCACCCCGTGCACAGAGAGCCGACGAAGAAGAAACACAAAACTCTCTGCTTTGTGTGCGCGCACACACACACACACACAAACACGGGCATGCATGTGTATATACGTATGTGTGTGTATTGCACACTGAAAGGCACATGCTAAAAACAAAGCCAAAAGCTGACGAACTGGCCCGCAGCGGCAGCGCTGCTACTGCGCTGCCCTGCACTTTGAACCGAAATTGTTTTTACACATAGTGTATGTATGTAATCACACACACACACACACGTGTGCATACATTTTGTTGTATTTGTATTTACCGTTGATATTATGAACAATTTGAATTGTTGCTTTGCACCAACATACGCAGACACACACGCAGGCAAACACACACCTGCACTCGACACATATACACTTGAAAAAAAATGAAGTGTGCAAATATTGAACGAAGGTTGTTCTTTTTTTTTTTAATTTTATATTTTGTACAATTTTCGTGCGTCTTTCTTTTGTGTTGCTTTAGTATATTTTAGTATGTTGTATTTTGTATTCCCGTATTTTTATTACACTGTTTTTCTTTTCTGCTGCTCCTACCCGCACACACTGCAATGACACAAGCAAAAGCAAACTAATCGTTGGCGCTGTCCGCTGGCTTTAACTTTGACTGCTGCCACAGCTGCCGTTGCCGTTGCCGTCGCAGTCGACGCGTCTCAACGACGCGTCGCAGTCGCAGCCAACAGCATTCGCAAAAACAAAACGCACAGTGCAGTCCGCGAGAGCAGAGAGCGCGACGCGAGCGCACGTGACGTGGTGCGCCGTTGCTTTCGTTGTATGTGTGTGTGTGTGCGCCAGTGTGTGTGTGTGTATTTGTTGTTGTTTTCTTTGTATGAGCGTGAAACAGGAAGAAGAAAATAACAGCAACAAAGACGCAACACACAACAGTGGCTGCAACGTCGACTGCGCTATGTAATTGTAAATAGCAGCGGAGCAGCAGCAGAGGCAGAGGCAGTGTTAAGAACATTAGGGTGGCACCTGACGCATACGGGCGTAAGTGCGGAATGTGCTGGAAATTTGATCATTTAAATGAACTTAAAGGCGAAATGCTTAATAACAAGTGGGCGTGAAATGATGGAAGAGAAAGGAAGACAGATAAAGAAAGAAAGAGGGAGGCGGTGGTGCGCTGTGCTGCGCCACTTAGGGACACCCGTTGCTGTTGTTGTTGTCGTCGTTGTTGTTGTTGCTGCGTGTTCCCTTTGGCCTTATCGCTAATTGGGAATTGGGTTACACCAACTGAGATTTGCTTTACTGTTTGCTTTATTTATGCATCACACTGTGCAACAAAATACAGTTAGTCACCATTTACTCAAGTATAATTGTATAACAGTATACGGCGTTCAAGAATTTCTGTCAAATCTTGCTTTGTTTGCTTGAAAAATGTTGAAAAAGCTGGAAATTTCGGATTTTTTAAAAATACTAAATTTTTACTTATTTTTGGATTTTTGAAAAAAAGTTTGCCGAAATTGCATGTCTTCCGCCTTTTTTCCTAAAAATCGGGTTTTTATAAAGGCAACTGCGGGAAAATTAAAAAAAAAAAATCATTCCCTTACTATTTTTTTTAGATTTTTAAAGAAAATTTGCATTTTTTCCGTTTCTTCGCATAAAATCTGGCTTATATAAGACAACTGCGGAACATTTTAGAAATAGCGATAAAAGGTCAATTTTTTTAAAATTGAAATAAGCTTCTTTTATTATATTACTTTGTTATTTTTATTATTATTAAACTACTCGTATGTTATATATATTTTTTATTTGTCAAATCGCATTATTTATGTATTTTCTAGCTGATTTACGGTTAAATATAAAAGAACCTTCCTTATAGCTTTTTTTCAACCAACTTATTAGCTTTTTTTTCGTTATTTTATATGTTTACTTTTGTTTTTTTCTTTGCTTCCCTTCCATTCCAATACATATACATACATACATATATACTGTAAATATTCTCTTTACATAAAACAAATTTTTCTTGTTGTTTTTTGTGCTTATTGAGCAGGGCCACCCTAAGATGCTCTGGTATTGCGAGACGCCGCTGCTGCTGCTGCTGCTTATGTTGCGACGGCAACTGCGGCAGCATCTTCTTTATGCTGCAGTCGCTGTGTAACTTGTTGTTGCTGTTCTGCTTGTTGTTGCTGTTGCTGCAGCGGCTTTTTATGCACTGTTTCGTTTTCAAATTGTTTTGTTGCCGGGACTTTTGTTATTGTTATGATGCGTCGTCGTCGACGTCGCTGCTGCTGCTGTCGCTGTCGCTGTTGTCGTCGGCAATTTCGAAACGTGCTGGCATTTGTGTGGAACGGAACTTGTTTTGATATGCATGGGCTCGTCACGGCAGCAGCAGCAGCGGCAGTGGCAGCAGCAGCAGCTGCCGCTCGGGTCCAGGGCGAACTTGCAGCCCCAACAACAACAAAAGCAATTTGTTTGTTTTTACAATATTCCTCTTGCATTTTACTTTGTTGTGCGTTTCCCTCTGTGTGTGTGTGTGTGTGTTGGTGTGCGTCGCTGCCGCTGCCAGCGTCACTGCTAAGTTTGAAGAAGGTTCATTGTACTTTTTTGGGTTTCCTCTTCGTCGGCTTCGCCTTCTTTTTCTTCTTCTTCGCCGCTTTGTCGCACTTCCCCCTATTAACATCTTCTTACACATATTTCTCTCCCTCTCTTTCTTACTTTTTTGTTATGCTCTAGCGCACGCACATTTCTTCCCGCGTGTGTGTGTGTGTGTGCGTATGTGCACATATGGGTCAAAATTTACAATTTGAAATGCTGCGTAGTTTTTCTTGTTACTTGCTGCTTTCTTCTTCTTCTTCTTTTCGCATCCTTGTGCACAGTGTGTTCGTGTGCGTGTGTGCGAAACAAGTTGCGAAGTGCAAAGCAAAACAGGAAAATGGCAAAAGCCAAGCTGAGAAGAAAACAACAACAACAAAACCAGGTCCAATCTGATCTTGAGGACTCCGCGCAGTCTCTCTCTCTCTCTCTCTCTCTCTCTCTGGTCGTTATCTTTATACTATAAATGATTCCGTAAACCCGGAGCAAATGTGGGTAACCTTATGTATGTATATGTATGTATATTACTTTAGTTTGTTGTTTCCTAAGTCTATTCATCAAAGTCTACTTTCGGAGTAAAATTTAGGGAACTAAAAAGTTGTTTCCGAATAAAATTAAATACAAATAAACATTTATGAATACAACCTTAAAAATATGTTTTGTTTTTGTGCTTTTTTAAAAATAACTAGTCTGAAAAAGTATTCCGAAAAACATTTTGGGAAAAAATACTTTAAATTGTATCGGGAAATACTCAAATTTGAAAACTACATGTTAAAAGCAAAAAAAAAAAAATATACTCGGAACAACACTACCACTAAATGACTGAGAAATTATCTTCGGAAAAGAAATACTTCTAAATTACTATTCCTAACAACCTTCTCTACCCTATGGATAGAGGGTATAACTACGCCGAAAAGCTACTTAAAAAAATAACATTGATAAACATACTCCGAAAAAAACTTCTCAATAGTCAAGAAAAAACTTTTTCGAAAGCACTAAATAAAGAGCCGTCTTCAATGAGGCCACATATCTACTCCAAAATACAACTCCGAAAAAAATACCGAAGAACTTTTAAAATTATCTAATTGAATACAAATGAATGTACGAGTAACCCAACCTAAAATCAGATCGCCAAAAAGTGCAAGCTCAAAAGGCTGATAAAAAGTTGTTTTATTACTCCGAAATGTTTTATTTACATTAGTACACGCGCAAAGGTTCCCAATTTTGACCTATACTTGGATAATTGGGGATTGTAGGCACTGCTGGTGGAACCTGGTTAAACAAACATTTACATAAAGAATTAAGTTGAGCATTTATTATTAAAAGTTATTTGCGCAATTGTTCGATGCGCAAGTTAATGCCACAATATGGATAACGGCACGTGCGTTCAGACCTTGCGCGGGATCGTTGGGTACTCTATATAATGACGAGGTGGGACCCCGTAACGCAACAGTTTAAGGCTTCACTGCAGTGAGTTGTGTCAGGCCAGCGCAACAGCCCATCCAACATGAAAGTATCGATTGCCTGTCTCGTTGGTAATGTCGCATGATGAAGAGGACCTTCAGTACCGCAGAAGGACCTTCTAAATGTCTATCAATGTCTTCTCTCTTTGCTATTTAGCGAGCATTCTGCTCCTCCACAGCGTCGACTACTGCAAAGGAACCTGCGGATGCGTAACAACTTCGACAACCATACAACCACCTCCACACTGCACCATACCGCCTTCTCCATGCACCTCAACGACAACTACAACGGAACCTCCACACTGCACAATACCGCCATCGCCGTCGACAACGACCCCCAGATCAACAAGAACTCCCAAAACAACAAGAACTCCCAAAACAACAAGAACTCCAACAACAAGAACTCCGAAAACAACGACAATTAAAACCACAAGAACTACAACCACACCGAGACCAACGCAACCACCATCCACTGAAGGTCCTTGGACCCCGTGCCAGCCATGTGGTCCCGGTGGTAGAGCGTGTCCCGGTTGTAAAGGTCGGCCAGACCTCTGCGAGGATCTGTTGGAAAAACTTGAGGCGCTCGAAAAGCAGATCAGACAATGCGTGTGTGCTGAAAATGTGTGGTTGCTCTGAGAAAAGGAAAATAAAGCAAAAAAAAAAAAATGAAAAAATAAATGCTCTGCACCTTTGTAGCACTTGTGCCTGAAATACTTGAAAACTAACGAACAGATGAATAATGCTATTCATAAAGATTCGTTTTATGTATTTTTTTTTTTTTTTATTTACATTAAAGTTGAATTCTCTTGTTGTATACCAATTGAAAGTGTTATGAATTTTGGTTATTGTGATTAGTTTTATTTTTTTGAAAGGTCTAACAGAATTTGAAACCTAACATAACCTAATATTTGGGATGTTTCTTCCTCATATTATTGTACTTCTGATAAAACACAATAAAGGCGCTGAGGAAGGACGTTTTAGATGATTAAAATATTATACAAGTTGAGCGTTGAAGAAATATATATTAAGATGAGTAATAAATTTATTTAATTAATTTAATGTTACAATTATAAAAAATGCTGGATTTCTACTTTCCATGTATATCATAGGACTGCAAACTTTTGAATGTTTTAAGATAATAAGACGGGAAATATTTGAAAATAATTTTATTGAATTTCCGTTTCAGTTAGTCAGTTGTAAGGGTCCCAGAAAAAGGTCATTACTTTAACCAACCCAATAATCTATAATATTAGAACTAATGGTGATCGGTAGAAAACGCTGATAATGTTTCTATTCGGATTTATACTTAATACAATGCCCGAGTGAACAAAATGCAATCCTATCTAAGATTTTTATGTCCTTCAGCACACGTTTTATAATATATGTTAATAAACCTATAATATCATATATTTACATAAACACACACACTTACACATATATACGTTGGTGAATAATGTAAATATTTGCTCGCCAAAATGAAGTTGGATTTATTTTTATAAACTTATTTACGCAATTGTTCGATTAAGTGCATATTGCGACACGTGTGGGATAGAACTGCGAACGATAAGTGCTATAAAATGCCAATTTTGCCTACTGTAGACGTTCAGTTTCGACCTTCACTTCGAGAAGTGTAGCAATCAGACAGAAGTTTCAGAACAAATCAATCAACATGAAAGTAACGATTGTCTGTCTCATTGGTAATGTCGTTAAACCAAGAATATCTAGAACCTATAGGATCCTTAAGTCAACCAATTACTTTCTCAATTCTTCTTTAATCCTTTAGCGAGCTTTCTGCTCCTGAACAATTTCGAGTTGAGTTCGGGATCTCCCTGCGAGCCTGAAACAACACGGAGACCGCCGGCAACGCATAAGACACCAACAACCAAGAGAACCACACCCACAACCAAGAGAACCACAACTACACCCAGACCTACAACGCCCACAACCAAGAAAACTACAACCACACCCAGACCTACAACGCCCACAACCAAGAAAACTACAACCACACCCAGACCTACAACGCCCACAACCAAGAAAACTACAACTACACCGACACCCCCAACAACCACACCGACACCTCCAACAACCACACCGACACCCCCAACAACCACACCGACACCTCCAACAACTACACCGACACCTACAACCAGCAGTACAACGCCAACAACAACAACAACAACAACAACCACTGAGAGGCCTTGCCAATCCTGCGGACCAGGTGGTAGAGCATGTGGCGGCTGTGATGATCAACCAGAACTTTGCGAGGATCTTTTAGGAAGAATCAAGGACCTCAGGAAGTTGATCCAACAATGCGTCTGCAGTGCAAACGTATGGGTACTATAGAAAGAAGAGAATGAAGAAGAAATCTGAAGCACTACCCAACCATTCCAACAACCCGCTCACCTTTTGACTTATACTTAAAGACTGTTAATCGATTTCCGTTACGTTTTTTTTTTTTTTTTGTTAAAACTAAAATAAATTTATTATCTTGCAAACCAATTTATACGTTTTTTGTTTTTCCTAACTTTTGGAGAATAAAGTAAGAAATCTAAACTTTTTCAAAGTTTTTTCAAGATGAAAAATGCTTGAATTATTGTTTCTATAACTGTATTTTTAACAGGCTGAATTAAAAAACTGTTTTAAAATCAATTAAAAAGTTTTTTTTTTAATTTCAAGCTATAACAGAAGTTATGTTTATTAAGGTTGGTAAAAGAAATTGCAAATATACATATATCATAATATAAAGAAAATCAATCTTGAAACAAAACTGTCTAATAAATAAAGTACCAAAATAGGTTAGTTTTGAAAAGGTTGAGAATGTTCCGTTCTTAAGTGAGCTAAACCACTTTCTGGGAAATTTAAGCCACATTTCCCGAAATTATATATAGCTGTATTAAAAGTCATAACCTATAACTCAATAAGTGGTATATCGATAGTACAGGAATACGTTACTCAAACTGTTTCATATTCATAATCAATCGACAATCGTCGTTAGAAAAGGGTTTAATATTTAAAAGCCAAAGGATATACAGAAAATGGAAGGTTTAGATTTGGTTAGAAAGATTAAGAAAAGAACAGATTTTTGAGGACTTGCTGACTGCACGTTTCCAGTCTCTACTCGGATTACAAAAGGATTCCAGTAAGTAGCTTAACCTTACAGTATTTACATAATATAGTACAGAGCGCACGCGTCCAACTTTGACCTATTCTTAGGTTAATTTCGCGACAGGCGACTGCCGAAACCTGATCAAATAAATATTTGAATTGCGAATTAAGTTGTTTATTTATTTTTTAAAGATATTTGCGCAAATGTTCGATCCGCAAGTTTAATGTCACGAAATGGTTAACGGCACGTGCGCAACGATGTGGCGAAGGGTCCTATATAATGCCACGGTAAAGCTCTAGAAGACATCAGTTTCCACCTTCACTTCGAGTAGTGAAGCGATCAAACAGGCCTCCCAGTGCATCAGTCCATTCAATCATGAAAGTATCGATTGTCTGTCTCATTGGTAAGGTCGCATGATAACGAGGACCTTAAGTACCCCAGAAGGACCCTGGTAAAGTCTAACAATGTCTTCTCTTTTCTCTTTTTAGCGAGTGTTCTGCTCCTTCACAGTATCGACTTCTGCACGGGATCAGCCTGCGGATGTTCCACGCCATCCACATCAACCTCCTGCAGGCCGCCCATAACGACAACAACGCCACCACCAACGACAACAACACCACCAACGACAACAACACCACCAACGACAACAACGCGAAGAACGCCACCAACGACAACACCTTGCAGGGAGACAACGACAACACCAACAACGACAACATCAACAACGACAACAACCACAACGACAACTACAACCACAACAACACCGACACCACCAACAACAACAACACCACCACCAACAACAACAACACCTCCACCAACAACAACAACACCACCAACAACCACTCCGACGACAACAACTTCATCCACAACCACTCCTAGGACAACAACACCTTGTGGGCCAACACCTACCACAACCACAACTCCCAGACCGACACCACCAACTACCACCACTGAAGCACCCTGGACACCTTGCAAGCCATGTGGTCCCGGCGGTAGAGCGTGCCCGGGTTGCAAACAGCAAGGACCTCTCTGCCAGGACTTGCTCCAAAAGTTGCAAGAGCTCGAGAATAAAATTAGACAATGTGTGTGTGCTCAGAACGTGTGGACGCTCTAAGAGGGTACCTTGTTCGATCGATACAACCTGCTACCCTCCGCCTCATGACTTGCTGAGCTGACAAACACAGTTGAGTGGAAACTGTTTGTGAACTGTGGCACTACCGATTGCCATTTTGGATTTGTTTTAGTTTTTTTTTTTTTGTTTTATTTTGAAATATATTTTTAATGTTGCATGCCATGTAAAGTGTTTTAACTTTCGGAAATCCTTTTCAGAGCTGTGCAAATATGATACCTTGTCTTATGTATTCGATGTATTATATTTATAATATCTTTGCACCTTTTTACATAAACCTGATCAAACAGCTGAAAATACATTGAACTTAATGACATTTTAACTTCATATTTATACATTCACCCTCTATATAAGAAGTGTAAGGCATTTGACAAGCTCAGTATCGGTTTACACTTGAAGCAATAAGGTGCTTCGCAAAGGATCATCATGAAACTGACCATACTTTGTTTGCTGGGTATAGTTAATATAATTTATGGCAGTTCCTTCTTGTCGTACTTATATATTTTCCTAACATAGCTTGTGTAGTGTTCTTGAGTACGGTCGAGGGTTGCAGAATGCCCAAAAAGAAGGTGACGGCAATACGCATTCGCATAAAACGACCTGCAGTACGTAAGCCAGCTAAAAAGGTACCTAGGAGACCCGTGATGATACGCATAACCCCAAGAACAACTAGGAGAATAGTGAAACGAACAACGCGGTGTGTGAGACCAATACCAAGAAGGACAACGTGCCGAACAACCTGTAGAATTACTCCGAAAACACCTCCCAAGTGCCGTACCCGAGCCACAGTTAGAACCACTCTGAAAACAACTCCGAAAACAACTCCTAAATGCACTACCCGAACCACATGTAAAACGACTACGAAAACCACTCCGAAAACGACTACAAAATCGACTCCGACAACGACTCCGAAATGCTCTACCACTACACGACAGTGTACCACCCCAACAACAACAACTTGTGCAACAACTGCAGAACCTCCGTGCACCACTTCAACCTTGGCACCCTGTTCGTGCTAAAACTGAAAGGGAAAAAAAAAAAACTCTTTTCCGCTGCAATAGAAAGACTTTTTAGCTTCTGAATTGCCCAACTTCCGTTTGTGGAGACCTTTACTGATTCCTTTTCCCTCTCCTTTCGGAGATGAAGCCATAAACAGAATTGCAATGAGAGCTCGAGCCCGTTTTATGCTTTTCTTTCTTTTGTTTCTTTTTTTTTTTTTTTTTTTTTTGGCAATGTCGTGGGCCAATGGCATAAGTTCAAAGTGCACATGGCGAGAGATGGCCGATGGGCCAGAAACGGAAGCAAAGCATAATTGGCAACAACAATTGGCAACGCGAGCTCGTGTTTCTGTGCTGCCTCTGCCCGCTGGCGCTGAGAGAGCGAAGTCTCTCTAATTGGAGTTTATTACGGCGACAAGAGCAGCAACAAAAACAATACGATCCGCTTAACATTGGGCAATGGAAAGGGAAGGTCGACGGAGTTGTTGGTGTTCTTATTGTACACTGCTACATTTGAAGCCAATAAGCAATTTTTATAAATTTAAATTTCTTATTAAATTTATCAATTTTAAAATATAAATGAATTGAACATTGATTAAATGACTTATTTTGGCATTATTTGATTAAATTTCAAGGTTAACACGAAATAAATTTGAATAAATACACATTTAATAATAAATAATTAAAAAAAAATTTTGGGCAATTGATCATGATATCAAGTAATTTTCATAATAAAATTTCACTACACTTTTTAAAACCTACAAAAAAAAAACTAACAATTTTTTAAAATGATTATTTTCTATAACATAAAAAATATATATAATTTATAAAATATTATCATAAAAATCATTGCAAGGGTATAAGAACTTTGTTTTGACGAGGCCATTCTTTTTATCTCTTGTTGAAATACGATTTTATTTCAATTTCACTTGCATTATAAGTTATTTAATATTACTATTTTTATTTACTGTTTTATTATTCGACACATTTGTTTATTTTTAAATACATAACATTATTATGTTATTTTTAATATTATTTATTTCATTTTATTCTGTTTCATTACAATTTACCAAATTTATTAAATATTTAATGAAGCACTATTGTAGTTAAATAAACTCTACAATAACATTCGCACTGGTCCCACTGTACGCAAGTGAAATGTTCTTGTTCATGTCAATTGTCCTTACCCGTTTCAGCTCTATTTACTGCGTCTTTGTGCCAAAAAGCTTGGCCAACTTTGAGGAAATAAATCACATTGATGCGAGCCACGCACAGGAGACCTGGGGACAGACACGCACACGCACAGACACGCACAAACACGTACAAACAAGTACAAAAGGTGCAATTGCTTGTACAAGAGAACGTGCAGGGGAAGTGTGCGTGGGAGAGAGAGAGAGAGAGAGCGCGCGAGTGCATGCAGAAAACCGGGTGAGTAAGAAAACAAAAACAAACTCATTTGGGAGAGTGAAAGAGAGAGAGAGAGCGCGCGAGCTGAGTTGGCGAAAGAGCGTGTAAAGCAGCAGCCAGGAAAATGCGTCGCAAAAACACAGCGCAGGTGCGCAGAGTGCAAGTCATTGTGGCCGGCAGGACCAAGGAGAGCGAGAGAGAGAGAGGATGAGCGAAGAGTGAGGGAGGTGACAAAAGAAAACACAAACAGAGCTTCAACTTAAACTGAAGAAGACGCAGATGCAGAAGGGAAGAGGAAAAGGGGAAAAGGGAAAACAGGGAGAGGAAGAAGGAGAAGGGTAGAGAGAGTAGGGTAAAGAGAGAAGGGAAGAGGGAGTAGTAAAGAGGGGAAAATGTAGAGTAGAAGAGGGGAGCAGGAGGCGGGAAAAGGAAGAAAAGAAGAGGAAGAAGGGAAGAGGAAGGGGGAGAGGGAGCAAGGAAGAGGAAGCAGGGAAGAGGGGCCAGGGAAGAGGAAAATAAAGAAGAGGGGAAGGGAAGGAAGAAGATGTACGCGTAAGTGGAAAAAACCGGAAGACAGCAAGAAAAAGAGGTGAAGAAGAAGCTGAAAGAAACAAGGTGCCAACAATAACAACACTGTGCAACGTGTGCAGAGAGCGGCAGAGAAAAACAGAGGAAAAGACACAGAGAGAGAGAGGCAGAGAGAGCGACGCAGAGAACGCACAAGAGAGCGAGAGCGCCACGTCAATTTGCCACGCCGTTAAATGTGTGAATGAAAACAGCAACAACGCCAGCGCCAACGTCAACGTCGACGTCGACGTCGCCGTCAAAGCCAAAGCCAAAACGTTGCCAACGCTGACTGTGCAACAATTTGTTGCCGCAACGCCGGAGAGCGCCCAAGAGTGCGCGCAGAGAGCGCAAGAAAGAGAGCGAGTGTGAGAGAGTGAGGGAGAAAGAGAGAGCGACAGCTCTGACGCGTGCGAAAGAGCGCGAGCAACAACAAAATGCCAAATTGTGCAATGAACGCAGCTGAGCAGCGCAGTCGGCAGCGCAGTCCATATGACGCAAGCCAAGACGTTGCGACGCCGAGCAGCGCAGTCAGCGCCCACACTGCCGTTATGCCTGCAGCTGCAGCAGTGTCCTGGGCATTTGCTGTTGCTCTTGTTGTTGTTGTTGCTCTTCTTCTTCTTATTGCTGTTGTTGTTGTTGTTGCTGGGCTCCGTTGTCAAGTTGCCTGCCTGCTGCTATTGACTCTTGCCCCCGGTCGCTTAACTATTTATAAAGTAGTCCGGATCTGCTGCCTCAGTCCGGGCTCGGGTCCGGGTACGTGTCCGGGTACGTGTCCGTGTCCCTGTCCGGGTACGGGACAATCCCCAGGGGCGATGTCTTGTAATCATTAGAACAGCGCAATTTGTTTGCATTAATCTGATAGAAAAGCTCGTTGCAAGCATGTAGCAGGACATAGATATCCTCAGCACATGCACACAGGGGCACACAGGAGCAAACAGGGGCACTCAAAGGGGTACACAGAGGCACACAGGGGCACTCAAAGGCGTACACGGGGGCACATAAAGGAGGGGGGGGGGGGGTGGCACACCCATATAGACATTAGTTAAACGGGCAGCTGCTTCTGCTGCCGCTGCTATGCAGGTCAATTGGCGCGACGCAGTAATTGCCATCCGTATAGGGTTACCTAGCTACTTAAGCTGCACACAGGGTGTGCACAAGAGGAGGGGGACTGCACAGGGTGTGCACTGCGTACGCGTCGCTAATTGCGCATCTCATATGGATTTCACAAGCCATCGAAGTAATTGCGGATTGTGCGAAGATTTGATTAAACTGAATATTCACTGCGATTTACTGAGAGAAGTGGGAAAGAGCAAGAATAGAGAGGGAGTAGAATGGGAAAGGGAATGGAAAAGGGAATGGGATAGGTTAGGTTTCTTGAGTGTCCATAAGCAATGGAATGGAATGAGATGTTGCAAGTTGTATGGAATGGAAAGGTATTAGATGAGTAAGAATGGGAGGAAAGAGGCTTAGGAGAAATAGTAAGAGGTGTGGTATGGGATGGTATGCAATTGAAGGGTATAAAAGGAGGTACGATTTACAGAAGATGTAGCATGTGTAGAAGGGAAGGAGGTGATTATATGGTAGGTGTATTTAAAGATAGTTTGAGGTGGTGTAGAATAGTATAGGTTTAATAAAAAGGGATAGTGAGGGTGATAGGTTGAAATTGGTGAGGATGGGATAGAAAACACGAGTAGAGAGGGAGGTATTTATTTTAAAGGTATAGTGAAAGATAGTTAGGGGTAGAAAGTGAGAGATAATATGGGGAAGAATAGTAAAGGAAGAATAGAAAGGGAAAGTTAGGGTGATAGGTTGAGATTGTTGAGGATGGGACAGCCGAATACGACAAGTCAAAAGGATTGTATGAGATATAGATGGAATTGGTGCACAGATAAAGAGATAGATTGTGAGAGAGAGAGATAGAGAGGAAGATAGAGAGAGAGAGATAGAGAGAGATAGGGAAAGAGATAGAGAGAGATGGACAGAAAGATAATGATGTTAATCGAAATTAAGCGCTGAATACTCGTAGTATAGAAAGAATGGGATGGTGAACGTATGAAGTCGAAAGGATAAGACAGAATGAGATGGAATACAAGAAGATGACATAGGATGCAGAGTTAAAGAAAGGTTAAGATAATTAATTAAGATGAAGTATGGAAAGTTAGGAACGCAAGTAGATAGGAGAATAAACTATAAGTAATAAGTAAAATAAGTAAACTATAAAATGAAAAAAAAAGTAGAGATAGAAGTAAGGTAAAGGTTTGATTGGGATAGGAAATAAGAATTTGACATAGTGCAGATAGTGTAATTAAGATATAATCAGTAATAATATCAATCAGATATAACAAGAGATGGGAAAATAGATGATGCAAAGCTTAAGAAAGAGTAAAGATAGGCTATAATAAAAGAAAATACAGTATATGATATACATAGGTTAAATTGACGAATGGTTAAAGTTAAGGATAGAATGAGTAAGGTTGGTGAACTATATTAATGAAATTGAAATGGAAAGGCATTTGATGGGATGGAAGTCAGAATGGTAGAAGATGAAAGAATACGTGTATAAAATAGTAAAAGATAGTATATTATAATTAAAGCAGGTTGTCAACCCCAGCAATACATGAAAGTTGGCATCCCTGCAAACGAAGAGGGTAGCGAAAGAGAGTCGTAGTGGGTCTTCTCGCGAATAAAGTTGACTGTTGAAATTGCAGGAATTAAACTGATATTAAGTTGTAAAACTTGCCCAATATTAAATTGTAAAGAACGCCGAATTTGCAACTAATTTTTCTAATAAATTTACTAATTAACTTTACTGAATTGATTTGAATCACAATAATTAACTCTTTGCAATAAAACCAATATAATAATGTATATTAGGTTAGCAAGGATATAGAAAGGTTATCAACGCGCAGTCCGACCACAAATGAATTGATGACAATTTCAATAATATAATAGACAATATAATGCAATTTATTTCACGGCAAATTAGTTTAATATGCAGAGCAGCATTGCATATGTATGTGTACGTGTATGTACGCGTATGTTGTCTAATTCAATTTGTTTTCAGTTTCAGTTTTCAGTTCGCAGTTTGCAGTTTCTGTTTTTCATTTTCAATTCAATTTGCCTGATCCAAAGTTGGCTTCATTTAATTATGTTATGTGCACGTTGCAATTACGTACCCCTCCCCCTCCCCCTCTCTCTCGCTCTCTCTCCCTCTCTCTCTCTGTCTTCCTCTACTTTGTAAGCCACACTCCCACGCCCTTTTAGTTCTTCTTGTTCTTCTTGTTTTTATTTCATTTTGAGTTGGTTAAGTTTTTAATTAAAATTCCATGGAACGCCAACAGTTTAAGCACTTGACGTAACTCTGCACTAGTTCGCCTTAGTTGTTGTTGTTGTTGCTGTTGTTGTTGCCGCAATTTACACTGCATTTGTCAGGTTTTGTTGTGCCGGGGCCATGTTACTCATACGCCGTGTTGAACAGCGTCGTTTTCTTCGGCACGCATTGCGCTGTAGACCTTCAACTCACTCCCTTTTTCTCTCCTCCTTTGTTGTAGTTGAGCACACTGATACGGCTACGTGGCAGGTGGCAACCCAGGGAGAAAGCTCGAGGGGTAAGAGAGGGTAAAGCGCAGCGGGCATAACTGTAAATGCCAAGCGGGCTGCGCGAAAGGGGTTTAGCGATAGCTTCAACTCGATGTCAAATAAAAACGTGCAACCAAACGAGGCAAGTTGGGGTTACTTGTTTCTTGACTACCCTGTAAGGGTGACCATACGTTTCAAATTATCATATTGTATAAAAGGTATACCTTTTACTATATACCAAATTTGATGGAGCTGCGGTTCTTAGTTTTTGGGATTGAGAGGTTTAATTGGAGGATTTTTAGTTCAACTTGCTGCCTTTATACTCTCCCTGTCTTGTTCCACATCTCGTACAGGGTATTTTAACAAGAAGTAGTATGTGGGTTACTGCGAGAAATGTACGCAGAACATTCCTTCCCCCTCCCCCCCTCCATACACTCACTTCATACGCAGAGAAACAACACGAGGAACCCTCAACCTTCTCCCAATCATTCATCGATGACTAATCGCCGTCGTTTCTTGAGCTGATTATGTGAATGCTTTCGTAAGCATGAGCACGGGCATGTGAGTGTGAGCATGTGAGTGACAGTTTGAGTATGAGTATGAGTATATTATATGAGTACTCACAGTGGGAGCTGTAGCTGTGTGTCGTGGCATGTGAGTGCGATGCGCCAACATGATTTCATGTCGAGTTAATCGATGAAATTCGAGTAAATTTGAGATACTTGTGCAAGCCAAGGTGGATGGGAAGTCTTGCTTAGTCTCTCATTATGTCTAATCTGATCCTAATTGACAACTAATTTAACACTCGATGGAGAAATTAACTTGAGGGAGACAGGGAGAGAACAATGTAGGTAGAAAGCTACTGCTAATCAAGCACTGAATTCAGGGAAATAAGTGAGCTGCATAGTTATCCTAATTAGAAGCAAGTAGATAATCAAGTAAGGAACTTATAAGGAACTTGGGAATCAGAAATAAATGTTTTCTTATGAAGTATTAAGTTTGGAATTACTAAGTGAACTAGTAGAGAGAAATAAGAAATACTTGAGTTAGTTGAGTGAAAAGCACGTTGATATCGAGAGAATAATTTCAATACAAGTATAGCTAAACTAAAAGAACCAGAATACAGAAATGAGTCAGTTAGTGAACTAGTGGAGCTAATAGTTGAATATTTACTTTAGCATATAGGAAATTATTGAGTTATTCAATTAGAGAAGTATACTACTTCATGAACTATCTGGGTAAACAGACAATAAAGCAGAAATCCCACAGAAAATAAAGAAGTTTGATCATTCTTTCGAGCACGTAAAGGCTTTTTAACTCAGCGAGTTGAGTTACATATTCTTGTTCATAAGTAAAAAGTACCTGATAGCAATGATTAAGTAAATACCTTAGGAACCAGTATAAAGAAATAAAAAAGGTAACCTGTTGATAAACTTGTAAACCATATGTGAAACAAAATATTCTATATAGTTAGTTAATTATTCCAGAACATGAAGATGTATATGAACTAGGTAGTTGGGTAGCATGTGAACTATTCACTTTTAAAATTCTTACTATATAAAATTCATAGAAAATTTTTACTAGACATCAATAAAACATAGATATAGAAACTTAGTGACTTATCCAACTATCTACTACGTAGATATTGAACGAACTACTAGAACTTTAAATTGATTCAGTATCAGAGAAATCGTTTAAATGTAAATCAAAACCAGTAAGGGTTTGAACTAGAGAACAATTGTAGATATTTAACAACTATTGTAACTGCAAATTGAATCAGTATCAGAGAAATCATCTTAATGTAAATCAAATCCAGGAGAAAGTGCGACTTCGAACTAGAGAACAATTGTGGATATCGAAGAAGTAATTGGCAATCAAAATGGAACTTAAGAAAGCAGTGAAATGAACTAGAGAGTGAATAAGGCAGGAACATAAACTAATCTACAATTAATAAGAACCAGATGAACTATTTACCAGCAAATGAATCAGTTTTAAAGATATTACAGTGTATAATAAAAGATATTATCTGTCAAATAAATGAGAGAACTATAAATGGAACTTAAGAAAGAACTTTATAAAAAGCAGATGAACTATTTACCACCAAATGAATCAGTATCCAAAACAGTTTTAACTATACATATATGTAAGTAGATATCAAAAACAGAAGTTGAAGAGCTTACAAACCGTTTAAAAGAAACAATCATCTAGGGAGCAAGTGAAGCTAAATGTTTAGCAGGAACCAGACAACATAATGAACCCAAACTATTATGGCAACCATGGACCATTAAGCGAGTTACCCAACTATCAAAGTACCTTGCTAAATCGCTGCCACATGACATGTGACATGTGAGACATGCGATTGCGAATGCGAACTAGTTAGCGAGTGGAATGAACTAGGCGAGTAATTGAAATGAACCAGGAATATGTCGAGGCGACTGACTAACTAAGTGGACAATGCGATTATATTTTATTTTTGAAGTGCAGCCCACATTAAACATTGAACTTGAAGCGGTCATCGCACACACAGATGGTAGCCCTCTCCCCCTTCCCTACCCTACCCTACCCTTCTTCCCCTAAGCTACCACTCTCTTCTTGCTGTCACTCCCTCTCGGTCTCGGTGCCTCCCCCAGTTGGTAATCAAATAATGCTCAAATGCAGCTCATATTCATATCGTGTCGTGTCGTGACAAGGCGAGGGCTGAGTCGGCTATATATAGCGATGCTATATGCACACACACACACATACAGGCACACTCACATGCATATATACATGTGCATAGGCCTAGGCATTTATGCAAGCGTGGACTGACAAAGTGACGAAATGATTGACGGACTGCGCGACAGACGGAGAGTGCAAGCAGATGGCAGTGAGTGTGAAAGAGAAGGAGAGAGTGAGCAAGAGAGAGGGGGAGAGTGAGTGAGTGAGATAGCAAGCTGATTGCATTGCACCGATCCGAGACTCTGGCAGAGTCTGCACTTTGATTATAGCAGGGCCGCGATGCGTGTTGCTGCCAGTTATGCGGGGCCCCTCAAATGATGTGATATGCAAGCCAGCAGTAGTGAGCGAGAGAGAGAGAGAAAGAGAGGGGGAGAGAGGGAGAGGGAGAGGGGAGGGAGGCAGAACGCACGCGACGTGGGGTAAACAGTTCCATTGTTGCGTTTTCCATTTTCGACTGCATTTGCATTGCAATTGCAGTGGCCTGTTCGCAGTGTGTGTGTGTGTGCGTATGTGTGTGTGTGTGTTTGGGCATGTTTGCTGTCCATGCACACACGCACACAAACACACACGCACATCGTTGTCGTCGCTTTTTGCCTCTTTTCATGCATAATTTCTGCTGCCTTGCGTTTTGTTTCGCTTTTCGCATTTCTCTTCCACCATCTCTCTTCCCCCCTCTCTTCCCTTTCCCTCTCTGCCTATCTCTCCTCTTGTCCCTGCTTTATCACACCTCTCATCTGCGGCCCAGCGAATCCAACATTTAACATTGAAAACGTACGTTGACATAAATGCAATCAGCACGCGCCATAGACAGTGCCTTAGGCGCAGCAGAAGGGAGCGGGAATGGGGAGGGGATGGGGACTCCAGCAGAGGATGCACATGTCTGTGGTGTGTATGCGTGCGAGTGTGTGTGCGCGTGTGTGTGGGAAGAGAAGCGGAAAATGTGAATAGCATAATGCAACAACGATGCAAATGCGACGATTACGTAGCTCAAATTGCATTTCAAAAGACTTTTTTTCGTCGTTGCGCCTGCGATAATTGTCGCTGCGCAGGGCATATCGATAGTTATCGAAACGTTTAGGCAGGAAGTGGTTGCAAGTATGTTGTAAGTAGTGTTTTTGTTTTTAAGTTTAACCAATTTTGAAAATTAATTGGGTTGTTGACTATCGATAACTTATCGAAAAGACAAATATATATATTTCTTACATTGGTTACTGATAATTATCGAAAATTATCGATTTTTACAAGTAATTATTGTTGTTAAAAAAATTAATTTATACGCTAGCAACTCATTTCGATAACTTATCGATTCGTTCATATGGTTGTTGCTGTTATCGATAGTTAATCGATGTATATAAGTAAACATTACTGTCATAAGCAGTTGAACAAACAGTTAAAATAGCAGTTATCGATAAATAATCGGTACATTCACATACATGTGGCTGTCTTTAGTTATCGATAATATTATTCATAAATACAAGTTGACTTTTCTGTCATAGGCAGTTAAACAAACTTGCATAATATCAACTTTTTTCGCGTTTAGCGCAAATCTAAAGCTATCGATAAATAATCGATTTAAATTAATACACATTTTCTTAAAGAAACTTTTCAGTAAATTCATATTTGTATTAGTATATTGTTAGCACCAAACTATTTCTTCGATCTTAATCGACTTTGCTATCGATAAAAGAATACATGCATGTGTGCATTCCGTACCGTACTTGACTCGATTTACATGGAATTTAGCTTTCATCTTCAAAGCTGAATGAAAATACTTTACAATGAAGGTTGGAGAACCTCCCTCCGTACTCCCCTCGTAGACTCTATTGAAATATTATGCTAGATGTCGCCGCACGATACTTCTTCTTCTTCTGCTTCTTCTCCTCCTTCTTGATGAGCATACGCACACTTGAGACACTTCTTAATTAGGAGACGGTGAAAATATTCTTGGGTTTTTTGCATTCAACTGGAACTGGGGAGGGGGCACAGGGAAGTGAAGGGGGGAGGGAACGAGCTGATGCTGGGAACTGCCTCTCTGGGAACTCTGCTCATCCTGGGGGCAGCACATAAATTCAAATTACGCCACAGCAAGTGTAATGGACCATTTGTGTCCCGACAACTGAGCGAGGATGCTCGATGATGATGAGGATGCGGATGAGGAGATGACGATGACGTCGCCGAACGATGTGTGTGCAACGCATTGTGCAACGCGAGGCAGAGTTTCCACTAAGTAGCCAATTAGAGGCATGCAGCAGACTGCGAGTCAACTAATTAGCGCTAGATAATGAGCCATGCAACGTGAGAGTGTGCGACTGTGTGGGTTTTTGGGAACTGTGCATGAGAAGGAGAATGGAGATAAGCTCGATGAACAGGTAAGCGAGAAATATACGGAAGAAAGTAGAGAAGGAGAATAGAAATACAGCTGAATGATAAGGCAGTGGAAGTTACATACATAGATACATACGATAGGTTGCTTATACGATAGTTTCGAGTGCAGATCTTTAACATACTCGATAATATGTCTGTAAGATAGTTTCATTTGCAGTTACGATTCATACACGATAGGTGGCTTATACGATAGATTCACTTTCAGTTCTTTAACATATACAATAGTGTGACTGTAGACTCATTTGTAGATCTTTAACATATACGATAGTACGTCCGTACGATAGTTCCATTGCAGTACGAAAGGTTGCTTATACGATAGTTTCGATTGCAGATCCAATTTAATGTGTAATAGTTTATTTAGAATTTCACTGGCAGATCCTTTTCTTATACGATAGTATTTCTTTATGATAGTTTCATTATCAGATTCAATTCATATACGAAAGGTTGCTTATACGATAGTTTCATTTGTAAATTCTTGTCGTGTACCGTAGTTTGTTTTTATTGTACATGCTATAGTTTTATTTGCAGATCCATTTCACGTACGATAGTTTGTCTGAACGATAGGGTCGTTTGATAAGTCCGTGACTTTTTGTATTTGCGCGCACGATACACTGCTCCTGTCGCGTTATCGATTAACAGCTGACTGTAAAATTTTGAGAAAGTCTCGTATTTTGAGGGCCTTGAGATCGTCTGATTTCAATGCCTATAAAACGCAAACCAAAAACGCAGCTTTCTCAAAATTTTACAGTCAGCTGTTAATCGATAACTGCTGACAGGAGCAGTGTTGTATTTAGAGCAGGTGCATGGCAAATACAAAAGTCACGGACTTATCAAACGACCCTCGTGTTTAGTATATGGTATAGTATGTGGTACAGTATTGTAATATTGTATAAAAAAAATAAAAATAAAAATTATAAATTTAATTAATTTTAATTTGTTTTTTTATTAAAATAAGATTTTAAGAATTAAAATATAAAATAAAGACTTACAAATTAAAACTTTAAGCTTTAAACTTTAAAGTATAGTATAGTATATCTTATGGTATATCACATACTGTAGTTGAGTATTCAGTACAGTCTGTATAGTATTGTCTACCATAAACATATGCAAATCTCGAAATCTGCAGGATCAGAGCTTTATTTTTTTTTACTTTCCCATTCAATCAGAAATATTTATAAAATATACAGTTTTTTCATCAATACACTGACTGAATTCCATATAAATCATTAAATACCTCAACCAAACTCTATAAAAATCACTTTAATATAAACTTAATACCAAATACGTCAATTGAATTTATTACGCAGTAACAGGAAACAGGATGCAAGGACAAATCTGCTGCTGATGGCCTGAGGATTGTGCAGGATGAGGATTGTGGCTGAGGGATATATATAGTATGCAGTAATGCTGGCAGCACTCTAGGGATAAGCGACACGTACTCAAATGCAGACACACACGCACACACACACTCGCACACACACACAGAGTCCGAGGTGGATGCGAGTGCAACCTGGGGAGCAGGAGGCGTGTTCTCAAGTGGGCAACCCGAAAGAACCCATAGAAGCAACATTTTGCTTTGGTTTTCATGCCACAGCTGCCGGCGGAGCTGCTGCTCCTGTTGTGCCTCTTGTTGTTGTTGTTTTTGTTGTTGCGTTCTCAACTGTTTGCATGCATAAATCAATCAAGCAGAGTGTTTGCTCGCATATAAAAAGCGAGCAAAAATAAGTATAACAAGATCTGCCATAGGGGTAGGCACAACAACAACAAGAAAGTGAACGAGAACACGCCACATTTGAGAGCATACAAGTCCATATAGATGTATATAGTATATATGTATGTATGTGCATGAATATGTTTGCAAATAGCACATACAGATGCATGTAATACTCAGCACCAAGTCCAACTGGGAACATTGCTAGGTGTGTGCTGTGCAAAGAACTGCCCGACTACGTTATACCCCCTGCCGGGAGAAGCGGAAACAGCATAGAAAACATAATGAGAGCAAAGGAATCAAACTTGAACTGTGTGAAACATGTTAAAGCTTAACAGATGAACAATAAAGTTACTGAATAGAAAGAATAATATATATGTATATAATATAAATAATTTTTGTATAATACATTAACTTTACAAACATATCTGTGATATGCACAGATCTTTAATGAAGTTCTATTAATTTCCTAGGAATGCTCAAACTAGTTGAAATTATTAATCTTAATTTTTTTTTTATTAATATCTTTAATTAATATCTTCATAAATATTTGAAATATATCATTTATTGCAGCTTTATTATAATCTTTATCAACTCTTATTTTTTAGTTACTTCAACTCTCTAAAATAATTGAAAATTAAAGAATTTATAAAAATTCCTAAACAACCCCAGTGAGCACATTTTCATACTATAAATATAACTATGATACTCGTATCATTCATATCATTCATCAAGGCTTTGCTTTCATCTTTATCAAATTCAGTCTCTTGAGTCTCTTTCAATATACCCTACTTTCGTTTCGGCCCAAGGCCCTCGATGAAAGCGTTCAAGTGTTAAATGCATCGCCCACTTTGGGCCCGACGACGACGACGGCGACGACGACGCCGACGATGGCAAACAAAATGCTGTCGAGTTTTGATGACGCTGTTAAACAAGAGAGGAACAACAACAACAACAAAAAGCGAACTGAGTTTGGGGTTCCTTGAACAGCTAACGAAACTTTTGAATACACTCACTGAGCTGATGAAGCTCTCGAATAGAACTTCCTTTTGTGGAGCATAAAAAGACTAAGGGCGAAGTTTGTTGAAGATTCTATCAATAAATAACTTACTAACTTCATCTTATAGAAAATGATGAAAAATATAAGGTATGATCGGTAAACTAGGGCCTACTTATTAAAGTTATCTGGAAGTTTTTTAGAATTTTATTGAATTTTCAAGAAAACTAAGAGATATTATCATATATAGGATAAGTCAGCAGTTTTGCACTTAGATCACATTTTAAAAGTTTATTGAAGATATTCACAAAATTTCAGCGAGAATACTCAAAGTTGTGATGATTTCTTTTGGTTTGAATCAATACACATGAGATGTTTTGGTAAATTTCATAAATCCACGAATTTTTCAAACTATCCTACAAGTTTTAGAGAGAAAACTCACGCATATAATAAGTTATGACAATAGATATATTGATAAAATTCTTAGCTATAATATAGTTTAGTTCCAATATTTTTAAATTTTTACCTAGATTCAGCCTTGGGTTAAGCTCAAAAATTGAAAATTTGTATGGAACATGCTGAAAATGGGAAAGTGAGTTCAGCATTTACAAATAGAACTTGGCCATTATCTGGTTTCCAATTAATGCATTTCCTTGGCACTTCCTGCAGCTCCACCTCCACTATAGATATCGCTAGACTACCCAAAAGTAGCATGACTCATGTCGTAGCTGATATGCTCGTTGCATGTGAGGAAAGTGCGCTAAAATGATTATCAATGCGACGGCGTCGCCTGCACGGCTGCCTGTCAAACTCTAATCGGCGTACACACACACACGAGCGGGTGCCTCTGTGTATGTACGTGTGTGTGTGTATGTGTAGGTGTGTGTGTGGGTGTAATCAAAGTATGACAGTCTAATTAGCAGGCACAAAATTTTGAAAACAGACAACAACGAAGACTTCGTTGAGCATAGGGTGCATTTTGTGTCGTTTTCTAAAGCTTTTCACTTTCGAAATTCTGTAACAATATACCCTGGAAAAAGAGCTGCGTGTGATGTGGGGTATTTACGCTATGGAAGTGAAGAGAGCTCTGATTACGTAGAGTTCTTTAGATCTTATAGGAAATTTGGAACAATGAGTATTTATATTTGGCAGCATCATTTCCGATATATTTAGGCAAATATATAGAAATATGTTTACATACATAGCTATGGTATATAGTTGTTCGATTTAAATAAAATCTTAAAACTGTATACGGTTTGCTCTTAACCTTAGTTGTTAGCTATAAGGAGTTTTAATATGAAATTTTTCACTTTCATCGATTGTTCCTATGACAGCTTTATATATATAGATATACATATTTATACATATATCGGTTTGATTTTAATAAAATTTTGAATAGCATTTTCGAAACATAGATAATAATACAAATGTGATCGATTGGTGTGGGTTACCTTGACACAAATAGCCCGATTGTTCCTATATGACCTATTTAATATAGTATATTATGTAATATAGTAATTTAATATAGTAATTCGCTTTCTGTGATGTTTTGAACATAAAAAAATGACAAATGTGATTAATTTGGTGCAAAATATATAAACAAATTCATAATTAAGTGGCCCGATTGTTCCTATATAAAATTTAACTTATATTAATTCGATTTATGATCAGTTTATTTTAAATATATGGACAAACTCTTCATTAAATAGTTCGACTTGCTCGACACTCGGTATCTTTTTTAGTTTCTACAGATTTAATAAATTTCTTAAACTTCATTTATTGCTACAGGGTAGCTGCTAGTCGTGTACTTAACTTGAAAGCCTGGCAGTGCATTTGCAAGTCGTGTTTGTCTTGTGTAATTACAGCGTTGTTTCTTATTTGCCTTTCAATACTATGCAATATTTACACACACTCACTGTGTGTGTCTGTCTGAGTGTGTGTGTGTGTGTGTGTGTGTGTGTGTGTGTGTGTTTATCTGCTTGGCATATACCCTGCACATTCCCTCGAAATGCAAACGCTTATCAGCTGCAGATAGCCGCTGGTAGCGACGTCGACATCGGTAGCGACAGAATCATAATCAGCAGACGAGTTGCAAGTGCTGCTGTTGTTGCCATTGTTGTTGTTGTTTCTGCTGCTGCTGCTGCTCTTGATGATAAGACAGTCAGCCGACGCCTGTGGCAAGTGGCAAGCTGCAAGCTGCAACTTGAGGGATTAAAACGTTGTCGAAGCGAAGCTGCTGAAAGTCTCACGGCCAGTTTTCCTGCTCGTTGCTGTCGCGCTTTGCTATCTTTCTTTCTCCGTTCTCCCACTCCTTTTCTGCTTCGTCGTCTTCTTTGCTATCAGTTGCCTTGCATATTGCAAGAAACGGCGAATCATGGGGGAAAAGATTTCTCCCCACAAACTCAATTGGAATTTGGCACGTTCTTCCAGTTTGTCAATGGATCTGCCGGGGTATATAGCACACTGTATGTATGTATGAATGCACTATATATGTATGTGTGTGTGTGTGTAGAGAGGTATCCAGTTACGCCTTGAAGTTACCTAACTGCGCGCTTTGTTGTTGCGGTTTACCATCTATGACGTCTTTGCATAAATCAAAATTATTTGAATCACGCGAAAACATTTTGATATAATTCAAATCTTCAATTTTACAAATTATATTATATATATATAAACAATATGAATAATAATGCCTATATTATATATAGACATTTTGATATAACTAAAATCTTCAGTTTTACAAATTAGATTATAAATTTATAATCAATATGAATAATAATGACTATATAATATAGAAAATTTCCATGGAAAATTTTATAATATTTCGAATAGAAAATTTGTTTGATTGTTTAATTTTTAAATCAGTTGAAAAGGGTCTTTTTTGATTCCATATACCTGATCAGACTCCAAAGTGGAGTATATATTGCTATATCTGTCTGTATGAACACATTGATCTCGGGGACTATAAGAGCTAGCGCTATCAAATTTGTTGACAGTATAAAAGATTACTACACGCAGCCAGAGATTGTTAAACCGTTTCAACACGCCCCCTTTTGCGCCTATAAATGCATAAATATTGAATTGTAAGCAACATTTGAATGCAAGAATGTTTAAATTTGGTGTGTACAATTATAAGCACTATCTAAATAAATGTATCAAATTTAATTGCGATCCTAAAATAAACAATAAAGTTATTTAAGAAACAATTAAATGGTGGAAGGTATTTCACAGTCGAGCAAACTACACTTTTACCTTTTTGCTTTTTTTACTATTATTATATATTTATCATTTATTATATTGTAATAACTTTGAATGAAACTCACATAATTATTTCCCAAAATGACATAAAAAATTCCCATATATCCGGAATACTTTAAAACTTCTTGCAACTTGCGATAATATTCTTCTAAAGTGTTCATAAATTCTTCGCCGAGTCGAACGTTATCATTGCACATGATTGACACATGGTGGTACATTAATATCCTAACACACACAACATATAGATAGATATAGGAAAAGTATATACTGTACATACATATATCTATATACTATTAAGGCAATCGGCATTATCAGTGCACAGTTGGCCAAGTGGACAGGAAATGGATTTTGTAGTAAAATGCATTTTTGTTCGAGTCGCGCCTCTATGTATTGTGAGGAATTCTTCTGTGCACGTATGCATGTGTATGTGTTTGTATGTGTGCCTGATATACATACATATGTGTGACAATATGTGCACATAATACATTGAGAACCGATTTCCGTAGGGCGAAGAGTAGAAGACGAGAAGTAGAAGAACATAGGCAAAATGGACAATAATTGCACCAGGGTAAATTGTTAATCGTATCACTCACACACACACACACACACACAGGCGTGCAATCGAGTGCACACACATACACACACACACATATACAATGCCATTGGCAATGATCGAGCGGGAAACTGATAAATTAATTAACTCAAGCGCAACACAGCAAGCAATTCTTATAGCACACTCACATTAACAAGCATAGACATACACACACATACACACACACACACACACACACACAGGCACACGCACACACACATGTGAGCTATGCTCTCAGTCTTCGCTCTTATCGGGGCAACTTTTCTGAGCAGTCTCTTCAATTTCAATTGCACTCTCACTCGATACATTGATCTTTTTAATCTTTCAAGATTATTTTTTTCAATTTTCTTTCTTTAAAAAAAATAATTCTTTCTATTATATTATATTATATTATATTATAATATATTATTTTATTATTTTATTTGTATATTATTATAATTATAAATTATTTAGTGTGTTATAATATTATTTTATTACATATACATATTTTCGTGCATACTACGACATTATTAAGTTTTATTATGTTTCCTTATTATAATATATTATTGCATTATAATATTTTATAATCATATTTTTTAAAAATAAGCAAAATAACTTTTTTCATGGGAAAATTAAATTTTTCGGAATTTGCTTGAATATTTTTATTTTGAATATATTTTTTTATTAAGCGAGTCAAATTTTTTATTTAATTTTAGAAAATAAAAATTTTTTTATTTTAAAAAATGCTTAAATGCTAATCGTAAGTTTTAGCTTTAATTTTATATACACATATACTTTTGTTTGTTTTTTTTTAACTTATAATTTTAATTTAATTTTAAAATAAAATAATGTATTGTTAATTTTGATATCTAATTTTTATATTTTTTAGTAATTATTATCCCAACTGTCGTCTGCTCTTAGTTGACTTTAAATAAATAAATTATATTTCAATATACAGGGTATTTGGCTGTCAAGAACATTTGTCTTACTTTTTTGGGGAACAGCCGGCAGAGTTGCGTTTCGTGTGCAATCATAATAAACCCTGTACTGAAACACACACACACAAACACACTTATAAACCCATACACACACACACTCCTGTCTTGCATGTTCCGGCAACAGTTGCCGCTGCTGCCGCAAATGCCGCGTTGCGCATACGTCACGTTGCACGCTTGTTTGTTGCACTTTGCCTAACACACAACACACGCACACACACACACACAGACACACGGCACAAGCACATGCGCATGCACGTTTCTATGCCTGCTTTAATCGCTTACTTTACATCACTTTCAAATTTGGATTTTTTTGCCTACGTGAGTTTTGATTGTTTTGCTGCTTTTGTTGTTGTTGTTGTTGTTGCTGTTGCAGAGCGAAAAGACAAATGATAAAAGTTCTCAAACGCAGCATCGCAGCGCACACACACACACTCACACTCGCAATGACAAACAAGCAAAGTCAACGAAAAGTCAACAAAGACAACAAAGCAAACACAATGGGGGCAAAAACAAAACGAAAATAAAACAAAAACAGCAACTGCCTGCATGCAAGTGGCGACGCCGCGCCAAGGCTCTCTCAATGTTTGTGCGCTCTCTTTACTGCTGCTCTCTCTCACGCGCTGCTGCTCTGTCGCTTCTCTGTCGCTTCTCTGTCGCTGTGTGTGTATCTGTGTGTTAATTGCAATGCGTCAGCTTTGATTGCGACCGACCACGAGACAGCAAAAGCAGCAGCGACAGCGGCAGAGGCAGCAAAAAACAACAACAATGGGAGTAACGTAGCCCGAAAACAAGTCTAGGCCTTTCCAGTGTGACCGTGCTCGGCCGGCGGGACTGCAAATTGTGCGCTACATGTGCAAAAAGGAAGTTTACAAAGGCTCTTTAAAGTCTCTTTTTAGCCGTAAATCAGATTTTAAAAAGTTAATTTATTGTAAAAAAAATAAAAAAAAAAATAACTAAAAAAATAAAATATACATATTAACATAGCATCCTTTAAGTGTGCTTTTTATCTAAATAGACAATTTTTTATTTTTTTTTTCGAAATTAATTAAATAACCTTCTCTTAATAATAAATTTAATAATCTATTTAGTATTTTTATCATTTTCTTTCTTATTTCATATAAATAGGCATATGCCCTTCCAGCGTAGCGCACACAAATTGAACACGTAGCTCAAGTAACTTAACTTAACTTCTACGTACGCGCTCTCTTGCTCTCTTTTCCTCACACGCACACACACATACAGAGAGCGGCGCCGATTGCAGTCATGAGAATGCATTTATGACCTACAATAAAAGAGAGACGTAGGCGACTGATGGGTGCAAGCGAGATGGCAACAGACAAAAGAAGTCGAGAACACACACACACAGACGAAAGCTCACTGCCAGATCGTGCATTGCCTCGTACCGTTGTTGTTGTTGTTTTATTTTTTCTACTTCTTTTACACTGAAAAATCACGCGACACAAATTGTGCGGGTTCAAACTTGTTTACAGCACTCACACACACACACACACGCATGCTGGCGGGGGTGTCTCTCGCTCTCCCTCTCTCTCTTCTTTTATTTGCTGCGACTGCAAGCAAACATGTCTCTTCCTCTTTGCTGGCTGCCAAAACAAAACAAGAAGATAAAGAGCTTTGCTCACTTTCATTGGTATTGGTATGCAAAACTTGTTTTTGTCTACGCACGCACACACAGACTTCGCGCTCTCTGCTGCCCACTCTCTCACTCTCTGGCTCTCTTACAAAACAAAGCTCACGTGGCTGCCTACCAGCCTAGCCAGCCGGTTTTTTCTGCCTCTCTCACGCTCTCTCAGTTGCTTTTGCTGCTGTTTGTTGTTGTCCGCTTTTTTCGTTTTGTGTGTGCCGCGTTGTTCTCTTGCGCTCTCTCAGTTGCTGCTGCTTCGGTTTGTTGTTGGGTTAGTGCCGCTGACGTGTTTACTGGTTTTCGTTTTAGCTCGCTTTGTGCTTTGTTTTTGCAAGACGCGCACGTTGCTTTGTTATTGTTGTCGCTGATGTCAGATACACACGTACGAGCACACATGCACACACACACACGGACGTCGTCGCCATGTGCGAGGTATACGTAAATATGCGATGATGGAATACTGGACAAATGGCAAATGTGCAATGTGTGAACTGAAATTGAAAGAGGGAGATAAAAAACTGCCGAAAATTATATAACAAAGCAACAAAAAAATAAATTTAAAAGATCAACAACAACAAAAACCACAGTAAAGTGCAATCATAAAATTACGTACACACACAGTCACACACACACACACATTGACTCTGCTTGAGTAAACGGAGAGGAAAATTAAATACCAGCAGCCACGCCCCGCCCGCCTCCGCCCATTGTACAATTAACGGCAATTCGGTCAACAAATTTGCTCACGATGTTGTTGTCTCTCTCTTTCTCTCACTGTTTGCACTGTGACGCAAACACAATTGCAACAAAAGTAAGGAGAAGACCAACAAAAGGAGAACAAAAAAAACCCGCTGAAAACAACAGAAAACAGCTGAAAATTTTATGTTGGCTTTTGTCAAAAATTTCGGGATAGATAGAAACATAAATAAAATTGTCATTAAAAATGGAAAAACGACAAATTTCAAACGGGAAACCCTTTGCCCCTCATCTCCCCCCTTGCCTGAATGTGATGAAAAATGGGAAAATTATGACATACGTTGACATTGAAAATATTCATTTATGACACTTGAACTATTTTCAATATTGTTTGTTTCTGAAAAGCATCTTATGGTGTTTAGAATAGAACCTGAACTTTATATATGTACATGTTTATCTGGGCTGCCAGGTCAGCCTTTTGCGGACAGATCTGTCCGTTAATTTTTTCGTCTAGCCTGATAAAATCTCTAAATAACATAATATTGTAGATTTAACATGAAAAACAAACATAAATTTACAGATTTATGATACATATAGCTTTTTTTTTATTAAAAAAACTATTGTCTTGTTTTTTAGAGGTTGAAAAGGTAAAATTTGCTAAGAAAAGTAAATAATTTCCTAAGTAATCCTTAAAAATTGCAATCAGCCTGCAGATTATAATCTGTTTTTACAATTGATTAATGTACTTTCCTTCAAATTTTAAAATTTCTCATGAAATTTATAAAATACTCGCACAAAAACAAAGAAAGGCTATATCTAATCGTAGAGATACATGTGTATATATAGATATATAATATGTTTGCCATTTATTAAGGCCAACAAAAATAAAGTGGGGGAAACCCGAAAGTTCTACAGAGTGAGCTTGCTTGTGTGTGTCTGCGTCGCTTTGTACTTACTTTTCATTCCACTTATCGCCTTTTGACATGATTCGAGGCATTTACACACACACACACACACACACACACGCGCACACAGATGAATTTGTTGCGGTTTCCCTTTTGAATTGCACTATTTGTGCTTGGCTTTGAATTTCATCACATGCCGTTAGAATTGAGAAGAGCTGAGCGAGAAAAGAGAACGGAAAAGGAAAGTGGAAGAGGGGGAGAGGGAGTACACAGCGACGTCGACCCTGACCGCGCCTGTGTGTGCATAACACACCATCAACGCAATGCGTGTGTGTGGGGGGGAGGGTGGTGGGGGGTTGGTGAGATTAGTCACTTGAACACAGTCAGAGACGGTCGTCGTCGCAGTCAAAATGGCGCTGCCTTGAGGTGTGCGCGAGGTTTTCCTTTGTTATTGTTGTTGTTATTCTGCTCAATAAGCGCACTGATAAGCCGCAGCAGCTGACTAATGTTAGCCACACACACACAAACACACACACATGCATATATGTACATATATGTTTGCCAGTTCACCCGCTCCGCATGAGTAAGTCAAGTGTCCGATTGTATGCTACGAAGGTCAGCAGCGCTGCCAAAATGGCGCCCAACGTACACATACGGCGCCCAACGTGTGTACGTGTGTGTCTGTACACGGTGCACCCCTTTCAGGTCCGGCCCGGCCTGACCAGACCAGACCAGACGAAATCCATCCGCTGTTGGCGAATTGCATTGAGAGGCAACGGCATTTAAAGGTCGTACAATGACTTTAAGCAACAACAACAACAACAACAGCAGTCGCAATGCAAGGCAACACCTGCCTGCCTTGCACGCTCTCTTTCTCCCTCTCTCTCTCGCTCCCTCTCATTCTCTCTTGAGTTTGCCCACAAACTTTAATTCCGCTGCACGCATTACACTGTGCAAAAGCAGTCAGTCAAAATTAATCAACGTTCTTCTTCGTTATATGTATTTAAACCTTTAAAAGAAATATTTTTAAAATAAATTTCTCACACTAAAAATAGTATCAAGAAATATTTTTTAAAATAAATTTCTCACACTAAAAAATAGTATCTTATTTATGTTTATACTACTTTATTTTTACGAATTTCTGTGCTTTTTATATTTAATTTGCAATCTATCTAGCGACAAAACCTTTAGTTTGATTTATTTCTAATAGGTAATGGTTGTTTATTAATATTTACAACTCAGCTTTATCTGCTCAAGTATTTGCTAACTATTTTTGTAGATAGGTTAAATATAACCAAAAGTAGAGTATTTATATTGGGCGATGCTTGAATACCCTAATTCGCTATTATTATTGTTATATTTCAGAATAAACTGAGTTGATTGAATAAACCGAAATACAAACATAAGTATACATAAAAAAAGCTTAAATGACTGCTCTAGAATTTTTTCTTTTTAGATCTAAGTATTTTATACTTTAGAGAGAAATTCAATTTTATAAAGGTTTTTTTTATATGCTTGACAGATCTATTTCAAAATGCATAGAAATCTGTATGCATAAAATTTAACTTTATAGTCATCCGCTTATATTCGCCAATTTTATATTATAATCATTAAAACAACTCTCCATTTAGTTACAACAATAAATTAAGTGGTAAATAAAAAAAATATGCGAAATTAAGTGGCGCCATCTATTGTGCGGTTGATGTGCGTGTTGTGTGGTTGGTTTCGTTTCAAATTGCCACGCCCACACACAACAATCGCATTGCAATTTGTTTTTATCATTTATTTAATTTTGTGTTTTCGTTTCATTTCGTTTTTGGTTTACTTCATTTATTTGTTTTTTTTTTTTTTATTTTTAGATTGCCCCGCATGTATTTTGTTAATTGTTTTTACAAATTTATTGGGGTTAAGGCCTTCTTGACGTGTTGCTGTTGTTATTGTTGTCGCTTGCTTGAAGCGCGGATATTATTCATGTGTGTGTGTGTGCGTGTGTTTTGAATGTTGTTGGCGCTTTATTTTGAAAACGTGCGAAATGCGAAACGATTTCTCTTTTCCCAAATTTTGCTTGTTTTTGTTTTCGTTCGCAAATTTTGCCGATGTTTTTTGTCTTCTTTGCGCTTTCTTTATTATTATTACGATCGTTGTTGTTGTTGTCACTTTTGCAGCAAGTGACATTTTCGCGGGGGCGTTCAACAGCTTTTTAAATAAATCAAATAACGTAAGTGCAAGTAAGTCAGAGGAAGACGAAGGTTTAATACCCTTGCGATACTATCGCTATTTATAGTGATAGTGACATCTCTAAGCAATATAAAATTGGTTCGGAATGGTCTATCTAGTTATTAAAACCTTACAGATTTTTAAATTTTAAGAAAGTAACACACATATATTTTACATACCAATTTTACAATTCCATTTACAATTTAAAATTTTTTTTTCCTTTTTAAGATAATACGAGTAATATTCAAAACTCACAATACATTCATGAAACTTCTGATTGTTAGAGTATAAATTTTCGAAAAAACATTTTAAATAAATAATAAAACAATTTCTTTTGCAGTTCCATAATTAAGTGTCTGTCAGTTCATATAATAAAATATAGCAAAACATACGAATCTATTTAAATATACATACATCACGTTATTTTCATCTGAAAGTCGACCATCGCATGTTACGTACTTACGTAACTCTCATCTATGGCATGACAAAGATGACAATTGATCGATTTGTTTGAAGCTGAAGAAACAAAAAAGGTTTTTTTTTTTTTTTTTTTGGTTTTTTTTTTACTGATAATAGTAAAGTATTACACAAGTGTGAGTGATTACTCTACATGAGTAAATTCGACCTTTTCTGCTTATAAATATGATTCATATAAAAAAAAAATTGGAATTAATTATTGATAATAAAAGAAATTTGGTGTTATTATTATTATAGCCAATTCCTTTGAGATTTTTCACCATTTCTTTCTCATTTCACTTTTACAGAGACCTATTCATGCCAGGATACATACTATAAGGAATACAAATACTGTATATCCGAATGGTATTTGAGTGTCATCAACAAAATTGGGTGAAAAAACGCTGAGAAATTTTAATTCTCTGCTGCGCTGCTGTGTTTGTTGACTTCTTGACGACGCGTCGAAGTCGACGTCGACGTTGACGTTGGCATAGCGCCCCAAAGTCTTTAGATATGGCTCTATAGAAATTTTCAAGGTCATCGGCGAAATTTCGGAGAGTAGGCAGGCAGGGCAATCACTCACACACACATATATAAACACACACACGGATATCTGCATAGGTTGATTTTGTGTTTACTGCGGCAAATGCAGCAGCGCAGTTGGGTTGAGCGACCCGCCTAGCAACACGTGGTCAGCCACGCCCCTTGCAAATCATTTACCCCTCCCCCCCTTTCCCCACCATCCACAAAGACACACGTCAGCCTGGCTGTGTTTCTATTTATAGACGCAGCAACGTTCGCCAGCTAAGTACAAGTACTCAGTGTATGTGCGTGTGTGTCCGCCGTCTGTGTGTGTGTGTGTAATTGCATTGCTTCGTGCTCTACGCCCACCCGACACAACGTTTCGCTCACGTCGCCGTCGCTGCCAATCTCTCAATTTGCCCCACTGTACCCCTCCCCGCCACCCCTCGACCAAAATACAAACACAAAGTGCAAACAATGCAGAGCGAAAAAAAACAATTTTCGCTGCTTGCTTCGATTATCGCACCCCCTTTGTGTTTCTCGTTCTTCTGCTTCTTCTATCTTCTTCCTTTCGAATTGTGGCAAACGTGCGCCAAGTCGCATTTTGTTTTGTTCTCTGCCTGTTGTTGTTGCTGCACTGAAACAAATCAATTTGGCAAACATTATTTGTTGTTGTTGTCGCGGAAGACGCGCTGCTGACGCGTCGCGATGTCAGCTTAAGCGCCATGCAGAGCTTCAACAGCATACAGGGTGTCTTTCACTCTCTCTCTCTCTTCCTTACTGAGCCAGCGTTGCCAATTGCATGTGCGAATGCAGGCGATAGGCACAACGAAGTACGCGATAAAAGTGAAAACCAAAGAGAAAACCTTGAGATACGTTATTCCTTATCTAGGCACTGCATATACTCGTACTGTATATAAAGATAATTACGGGGGGTCGGCTACACCCTGTATTTGCGGGCTGTCAAACACAATTAATTCCCCACATTATGCAACATTTCGTAATACAGTTATAGAACCCCCTCGACAACTCGATAAATCCAGTTCAAACCCAATTAATAATTGCATGCAAAAACAAAAACACAGCAATGCGAATATAATAGCAAAACGAAACAAACAATTGAATCATGTGATCAATGTGGAGAATTCAAACAAATGACCATCAATAATTTTGTGCATTAACTAAGCTAAGAAGCAGAAGAGGGAGAGAAGACAGCGAATTTGCAATTCGCTTGTAGAATTTTAAAATGCGGCGAAGGCACAGACACAATTCGCCTTTGATGCTGACGGCGCTGCTGCGTCGCTGCCTTCAATGTCGCTGCTGCTGCTGCCGCTGCCTAGAGCTGTTGTTGTTTGGTTGCGCTTTGTAGTTCATACTTGAGATGACCTTGAAAAGTTTAGTAACATTTCGCATTCTATATTTTCATTGCCGCCTCCTTCTCCTCCTCCTCCTTATGTCGCCTATTGCTTTGTTGCTTTCACTGTTGTCGTTTGTTTTTGGCACCTGATTTGATGCTTCTGCCTCAGTCACTGTCGCGGTCGACGTACCTGTTTGCAGCAGCGCAGCTGACGCAAATTCACACACACACGCGCATATAGCGACTATCGCTGAGAGCGCCCCAATGAGTATGTGTATTTCTAGGTTATGGTCAAGGCGACTGCGGCGTAGATTTGAAGGCTACACACATTCTGCCATACATACATATGTACATACGCACACTCACACACACACGCACTCAGTAGAAACCCAATTGAAAATTTCAGTGATAATTTTGTGTTGCTTTCTTTTGCTCTTTTCATTTGTTTACGCGGGGTTCCACGCGCAACGAAAGAGTTTCAAACGAGAGACCAAAATCAACAACAACAACGCCAGAAACTGCGCAGCTTACCTAATGCGGCTGATTAGGCGGCGATAAAGGTGTGTTGAACTCTGCGAAAGTACTTAACATGCAGGCATACACACACACACACACACATACACATGCGAGCATGCAGGGGCAGCTAAAAAGCAAAACATTTGGCAAAAAAAAACGCACTCTTGCTTGCATGAAGGTGGACTGCGGGCCGTGCTCTCTCTCCTCCTCTCTTAAATACGTCACAATTTGCAAGTTTACAATATGTAGAGCTAATTAAATTAATTAAACGCCATTAAGGATGCCATGGCTACAAAGCTGCAGCTATTTTAAATAAAAATTACAGAGATGTCATTTAAAATAATGTTTTGATTGTGTTTTGCTTTTTGTATTTACTCTTTGTTGTAGTTCTTATTGTATGCACTCTTTTCCGCGCTCAATTTTAAATTTACGTGAAGTTGGCTGCAAACGCAATTTTTCACTCACCTGAAGTTGGCTGCGTGAGCAAAGTATCGATAGATCGATTAAAAATGAAGTACATGCATGTAAAATGAAAATAGATTAAAAACTCACAAAATTTGTGAACAAACGCAATTGTGAAATAAATAATAATTCAAAAATTAAATAGATGTGAATAATTGCGTTTAAGTGAAATTAGCAGTCTTTTATAGCAGCGGCGCCATAGATGTGGGCGAATGTCGCAATTTAGCAATCGTTTACCAGCACTACGTTTCCATTTGGCATCGCTGTCGCGTTTTCAATTTATTAAAATTCTCGCACGCCTCAGTCAATCAACGGCGCCGACACAAAGCGGGAATAGCCAAATGGATAGCGAAAGTAATAGCAGCATGGAAGTAGTGGAAGTGGACAAGCAGGACAGACAACAACAACGACAGACAGCCGGCAAAATGTCACCCACACATGGTAAGTGAGAACGTCCCATAGAATAATAAACAAAATAAAATATAAATAAATTCAGACAGCGACAGCGATGCCGAGGCCGGCGAACAATGCCACTGGCGCTGCCAACCCATTGAGGCAGTGCAGCGTGGCCTGCAGCCCTACGAATTGGATCATCTGGGCCCGGTGCACTGTGGCGGAGGCCACAAGGTGCTCTATCGGCTTCCCATACGTGAGGCAGCCAACGAGCCACCGCGTCCACAACGTTCGGCACATCGCTGGGATGCCGATCATGTGCGTTTGCCATGCGCTGTGGAAAGTAAATACCCAGTTGAGGCAGAGGATGGCACATCAGACATTGAATCCCGCTGGGGCATGATCGAGCGTGCGCTGTTGCGTCCCATCAGCAGCAGCAAGCAACTGCAGGCAGCGATACTCTCCTACAATACCACATACAAGGGACAATGGAATTTCAGGGCGCTGCACAAACTGTTCGAGGAGGAACTGGACGAGAGCGAGTCGCGTTGCTTCTTCGAGGATCTGTTGCCACGCATCATACGCCTCGCACTGCGTCTGCCCGAACTGATACAGGCTCCCATTCCGCTGCTCAAACAGAATCAAAGCCGTGGCCTCTCGCTCAGTCAGCAGCAGATCTCGTGCCTGCTCGCCAATGCCTTCCTCTGCACCTTCCCGCGGCGCAACACGCTCAAGCGCAAATCCGAATACAGCAACTTCCCGGACATCAACTTCAATAGGTAAGCAGGGCAGGGCAGGCAGACAGGCATGAAGATTGCATAAAGAATGATAACTTCTTCCCCACAGGCTCTACTCCACCACAGGTGCCTCGGTGCTGGAGAAGCTTAAGTGCATCTTCCATTACTTTCGTCGCGTGTGCCCCACGGAGAGGGATGCCAGCAATGTGCCCACTGGCTGTTGCACCTTTGTGCGTCTGTGCGACAAACCAGAGGATCAGGTCAATTGGAGCAAGAGTGGCGTCAGCCTGGCCAGCATTCCCATACACATCAATGCCAGCGGCACCATAGAGGATCAGGGAATTGGTCTGCTTCAAGTGGACTTTGCCAACAAGTTTCTGGGCGGCGGCGTTCTGGGCCACGGCGCTGTGCAGGAGGAAATCCGTTTTGTCATCTGTCCCGAATTGATTATCACGAAACTCTTCACGGAGTGCCTGCGTCCAACGGAGGCATTGCTTATGGTGGGCTGCGAACGCTTCAGCAATTACACTGGCTATGCGGGCAGCTTTGTCTGGGCTGGCAATCATGAGGATCACACACCGTTTGACACCTCGCGAAGGCGTCGCACAGCCATTGTGGCCATTGATGCGCTGAGTTTCTCGGTGGGCACAACAACGCATCAATATCGCGAGGATTTGATGTTGCGGGAATTGAATAAGGCTTTGATTGGATTCAAACACTCGCTGGGCACCCCGCCACCGGGCGTGGCCACTGGCAATTGGGGCTGCGGTGCCTTCGGAGGTGATCCGCATCTCAAGGCTCTCATACAGATGATGGTGTGTGCACATCATAAGCGACCACTGGCTTACTTTACTTTCGGCAATTGTCAGCTGCGCGACGATCTGCATGTGCTGTGGCAACTCTTTCGGGCACATGGCACCACAGTGCGACAACTCTGGTCGGTCATGTTGGGCTACAGAAAGAAGGCAGGCGAACGTGCGTTCTATGCGTTTGTCTTGGATGAGTTAAGGAAGCTGCACAATGTGAAGCCGGGTGCAGTTGGCGGCGCAAAGCTCAAGGAGGCACCTCCTCAAGCGGCGGCTGCAGTGAAGCCGCAGAGTCCAGATGTATTCGCCGACACCTCCAATGGTTCGCTGCTGTCGGATGAGGATGTTGATGATGAGGAGGAACAGGCGAATGCCATGATGCTGGCGGCAACACTCGAGAGTGGCGGCAGCAGTAGCAGCAGCAGCAACAACAGCAATGCCAAAGGAAGCAGAGGAGGAGCAGGAGAACCAGTGGGAGCAGCTGCCACACAGGATGCGGCAAGCAACTCGCCGGCACATGCAACAAGCGGCGGCGGCGGCGGCGGTCGTCAACTCACATTGCTGGAGATGTTGGACCGTCACTACGAGCAGGGGCAACCCAATGGATCAAAGCGTCAGCGCAAGGCGGATAGCAAGGAGCCCGATGCGAGCAGCGGCAACAGCAACACCAACAACACCAACAACAGCAGCAGCATCAACAACAGCAACAACTGTCGTCATTAGTCTGTAGATACTCTAAGTATAACTGTAGCTTATATCATATTGTATTGTATAGTCTTGCACTCTGTTGCCATCTCTTTCACTTTGGCATGCATTGTGCAGCGTGCGAGACTGCGTGTGTGTTTGTGTGTGAGTGTGTGTATGTGTGAGTCAGTGTGTGCGTGTAGCTCATATGCCAAGCATAGTTTTGTATACCGAATTTAAGTCCAAAGAGAAACCCATGTAAATACTTTTATTTTCTGCCACTAAGATCAAATTGTTTTGTTGTAGACAAGCTTAACTTAGTAACATACATATACATGAATATATATATACATATATACAATACATATATACGTAGGTGGTAGCCACAAATATTAGCAAAACTTGTAACGAATCGTTTCTAAAGCGACATTTTAAATATATATACTTTATACATTATAATGTGTGTAGGTAAACTATATAACCAGAACGACTTTGATTGTAGAGGGACTCTATATTGAGTTCTTATGCTCAGTGGGCTTTCAGATAGTATATATGTTAGAATGTATAGAACTAAATGACTTTATATTGGGAGACACTATATAACTATGATTGTATAACTTTGATTGTAGAGGGACTCTATATTGAGTTCTTATGGCTTTTTTTATGGTCTATAGTATGTAGAGAATTATAATGACTTTATAGACAGACTGTATTTGGGCGAACTTAATCTGAGCAGACATTTTATATAAACTAAAGTCCATGTTGTCGACCTTTATATAATGTTTTTAACATTATTTTGGGTCTGTTATTTTTAGTTTTAGTTTTTTAAAGACAAAAAGAAATTTCGCATGAAATTTTTGTATTATCTCGGAAGTAGATAGTCTTTCGTATGTAGACAACTATAATGACTTTATAGACAGACTGTATTGGAAGTTCTCAAGCCGAGTAGACACTTTATATAAACTGAAGTTCATATTGTTGACCTTTATATAATGTTTTTAATATTATTTAAGGTCTGTTGTTTTTAGTTGAAGTTTTTTTAAAACGAAAACAAATTTCGCTTGAAATTTTTGTACATAATCTCGAAAGTAGATAAAAAAAAAGCACCTTTAGTTCCAATTTAGAAACTGTGTTTCGCATATTATATTATATATTATATATTCCTATGCCTTATCAACCTATTGAGTCATTTCTTGCTTTGCAGAAGTTAGGAACCTTTTTTATGCATTTCTGATTAAATTCTAGTAAAAATTTTAAATGTTTTTTGTAGATTTATCAAGTTCTTGGAAATTATATTTGATAACTCCAATTCGGGGAATTTCCTGAAATTTTGCAAAAAACAACAGCAAAATTCTTTATGTGGCAGATAAGACTTTATTAAGCTGCAAATATGGTAAACAAAGAAATAAAAACACTCACAAGAAGAACACAAACATGGGTAGAAAAAAAGAAATGTTCGGGTAGATCCACTCAAATTCTACATTAGTTATATATTCTTGTATTATATTGTTATCGGAGACCTTATATTATTAAATTATATTAAGTTTTCTGTTACTATTATAGATTTTTATATTAAGCATTCTTAGTGCTAACTAACTTTTATTATATATGAAGTTTATATTACGGATATTTTATATATTTATTATAATATTACGACTTTTAATTTTATAATTATTTAATTTATTATTTTCTTGATTATTATACTTTTTCAATATTATAATGAACTTGATTTGTATTATGGAGTTCCTTGTATTATGCGTTTAAAAAACAACAACAGCGCAGTGATTGGAGAAGGAGAATAAGATGGAGTAGGGGGAGTTGAAGGTGGAGCTGGAGCAGGAGGAGATTCAGTAGTGATTGCGACGCTTGTTCGAGGGGCAATACTCGGCGTACTCCTCCCAGGTGCAGCCCACCTTGGTGCAACACTCGTTGGTAATCGAGGGGGCATCGGTGCGTCGGCTGCGCAACAACATGTTGGCATAGTTCACATGCAGCCAGGTCGATGCAGCCGATCCAGGGGCAGCTACAGATAACAGAGAAGAATATATAAGAATATGGAATTATTTTGGAAACTGCCACCTACGATTCTCTTGAGCCTTGGACCACCACATTGCCTCATTGCCAGGACCACCACCGGCACGCTTGCGATTGCGTCGCGTCAAACGGTAAATGTCCTTCTCGCAGGCCCAGTAGAGCTGGCGCACCAACTTGTCGCGGCATCGCGAATGCTTCTCCTGATGCCACACGTTCTCCCAGTCCGATTGCGAACTGCAGTAGAGAATTTTTAGAGATTGTATTCAATGTTTGTTAGAGGAAAACATTTCTGACTGCATAAAACATATATTTTATTCTTCAGCATGAAGAGGGCAGGCGATCTAGCATTCGTTCGTCTGTTTGGTTTGTTAAATTTGAAGCATTCTTGAGGGAATTATCTACACTTGCTACTATTTTTAAGACGGAATCAAAGAAGACCGTATCAGATCAATATATCGACCATCCATTTTCTTATCTACAATTGCAAACCTTTGTTAAAGTGCACTTTAAACCAGAAAGAAAGGCTAGCGAAGCTGTTATAACCTTGCACGTTCTTCTTTTGTCTGATTGCTCCTATACTTATTTTATATAATGGTGCAGAATTGAATGATATTGTTTTATGTATTAAATTACAGCTATAATAACTCCAATCGCTCAACATATTAAATTTTTCTTTAGAAATCTTTAATTTTGACTGATTGGTCCTTTAAAAGCTATAGAATATAGTTGTTAGACTTTAAGGAATTAGAAAAAGTATTTTTCGATTACTATCTCACTCTAAAAGTTTAGTTATTGCGAAAAACCATACTGTTCCTCATTTAAAAAGCCTCATTCCGACCTATCCTTCCTATGTCAACCTCATTTCGACCTTTTGATTCTATAGTAGCCTCTTTTCGACCTATCATTTTTATGGCACTTCAACTTATATTAGTCTGATTGATTTTGATTTGAATTAAAATGCATATTATTTATATTGAAACAATACAATAAAGTAGGTTTTTTTTTACAATTTCTTGAAAAGTGGCAAAAATAAGTCAAGGTAAGTAGATAGTTTGTATGGCAATTATAGAGTATATCAGTTGGATCCACATCTTTTCTACTTATTTGCAGGTTGAAGCATGTGTGGCACAGACTAACAGAAGAACGGACAGACAGACATGGCTATTTTGACTCCTCTGTTGAAGCTGATTAAGAATATATATCTTAGAGTTGGGTATATCTCCTAAATTCCTTTGCAAACTTCCGGACAAGATGAATATACCCTATACAAGTGTTTAAAAATAGTTGTGACCTCAGCATGCCTGGTGACCCGGTTGCCAGGTTGGAGCTTTCTAGAATTCCCTCCCACTTTCCTATGAAACTTACCGTTCGCGAAAGAGAAGCTCCAGTCCCTCCTCGGTGTGCTGCAGTGCGCTGGGTGTCTGGAGCAGTTGCAGTGCCAGGATGAGCACAGCGCTGCGCAGTGTCCAGTTGCGAGGTGGTGCCGCCGCAGCGACTCGAACCTGGCTCATGGCTGAGAGCTGAGAGCTCCTTGTGTGTTGCTAGTTGAGTGGCAGAGAACTCTGGAGTAGAAGAAGCTGTTGCAGATGCCTGCGCTGTTGCTGCTCGCGGCGGTGGTCTCCGGGCGACTGAACAAGTTGCGGGCCCGGCAAGCCGGTTTTGAAATATAACCGAGCTGCGGTCTCCGTCTCCGTCCTGGCTCTTGCTCTGGTCGTGGGTCGGGGGTCGCCACAGACTGCATAATTAAACGCATTGCCGCCGCGTCGCTTTATTTGAACTAATGAGCCGTGTGAGGACGCACAACAAGTTGCCCACCCTTTCGGGCCAGTTCTGGCCAGAGTTGACCTGGCTAATGAAGAGCAACGGCAACAATTGTGCTTTTGCCACGCTTATTGGCTTGTTTATTTGCACCATCCGCCACGGGCCAAATTGGGCGCTGTTGCACTGGTCGAGGTAATGTGATCCTCTCTAGCACTCTGGATGCTGACCCTGCTGCTGCTGTTGCTGCGGCTGCTGCTCACCTGTTGACCCCGCAAACAACATAAAATCGAGCATGTTACGAGCGTGTTTTGTTTGCATCGTAAAAAGTGTCCACAGTGCAGAGGTGTCCAGTGCGGACTGTCCACAGTCCATGCCGGCAGTGTCCTGTATTCATTAGCAAATTCGCATAAATTTTGCAGGCACAGTGGGACGAGTAAGCGGTTTTATGTAGCGTATTCTTTGGATCTGATGCTAACAAATTTTTGCAAGATGATATAGTCAGGCCTGTCTAAAGATTATATGTAAGTTTTATTCGCTTAAAATCTGATTGACTTTATGTTGGTTATATATTGTATATATATGTATTTTATGCAAATATTTGACATTTTTCAAAATTTTTTTAGGTTATGTCGAATTTCAAACGTGAAAGGCAAGTTTAAACATTGAATTCAGCTTTAGAACGTCAAAAACATATAGAAACACATATCGTATGACCAGATCTATATTTTTTTCTTAAAGTTTACAATTGTTTCGATGGTTTGAGGTTATATCGAAATTCCAGAAATTAAGAAAATTACAAACAAGGCCAAAACACATGTTTCATATACAAATTTTTTATTTTTTGAAAGTTTTTTAGTTTTTTGAGGTGAAGTCGAAGCTCATCATCGATTAAATTTCAATTCTATTTCAAAACGATCTTTATTTTCGATAAGTCCCGATAATTCTCGTTAATAGATAACCCCATCTCTAGTTCTTTTAGTGTTTTCTTTGAATTTATTTTAAATAACAATTTAAGATTACGGAAAAAATTCGAATTTGTAGAATAAGAAACCAAAGCCAACTCAAATTATAAAGAATCGAATTTTGCCTACGCAAGAAGTGCAGAAAGAAATCCAATGAGACAAAAAAAAACGAAATAGGTAAGAACAATGATGAACATTTTTTTAGATCTTTGGACACTAACCGATTGAGTTCCCAATAACATGCCATCCTTAGACACTGAGATACTTATGTTACTGTTAAGTAGGTTGCTACCCTCGAATTCATCGTCACTTGGCTGCAATTCGGGCTCCAGCGTACGCCACATATAGTTCTGGTCCACCTCCCGTTGTAGTTCGAATAGATATAAGTTAAGATGTATCATTTCCATAGCTTGTGGATTATCGATGAGATCGATTTCGGCGCGATTACCATAACTAGGACCCGGTAGGATCACAACAAAACTCGATGGTGCCGTAAGATTCTTGAAACTGATGAAGTGTGTATTGCCGATCGGGTCGCCTGGATTGGAGGGCGGCTGATACTGCGATGGAAGTCGCCTCACTGGGCTCAACTTGAGATCCTCAAACTTCTGTATCGGTAGCTCGATTAACTGCGAAAATTAAATTAAATTAAATTGCAATTCTTATTTATAGTTTATATTAACCTTATTGAGATTTTCCACAAGTTCTGTTGAGCTCTTGGCGAGGGTTGTTTCCTGCTTAGCTTTCTTCATGATCGGCACCCGCTTCGAAGCGACACCCTTCACGCGACCTTCCCAGGTAAGAAACTTAAAGGGATTTATTGGTACTTCAACTTCACCAGGTTCAAGATCCTTTTCCACTTCATATATAGTTCCCTCGACTCTGATGTTATTGTCCTTTGGGTTGAGCTTAACATCCTTCTTTATCATGTGCGATACGTAGCGCTTACAGATCAAAGGCTTCACCTTATGCAGTGCCAACATGAGCGATGTCTTGTTGGACAATCCATTGCGCTGCACAGCGAACTTATGTCGCTGCATGTGAAATATAAGAAATGAATCCTTAAGGATGTATCAGGAATGAATTAAACTCCTTGCTTACTTGTAGTTGGGACATCTTTTATGTTTTATTATTATTTTATGTTTTTTGTGAGCTATTTATTATATTGTTATATGAGGTGTGAGTTGTTGATATTTTGAGACTGTTACTGACGAATGATGTTGAAGGTGTTACGTTGAAATCAGAGTGGGAAAGGCTTACTTTGATGTGTAAGTTTTCTAGACTTGCCCCACTGTTGTCAGCGTTTCCAAGCTGTGCCCAATTGGTATTTTAAGCGGTTCCGTGGGTTTCGTCCCACGCATGCTGGCAATTGGCTAGGCTAAATAATGTCGCTGTTTACACACTGTTGCCAATTTACACGTTGGTCCAACGTCTGCGCAGGTTCGGTTGTCAAGTGGCCAGAACAAGCCAAGCCAAGTACCGTTCTCCGGAGCTGCTTCTGCCGGCATGACGCAGCAGTGCTGCCCCGGGCTCCTCGGTAGCTGGACGCCCACTTGGCATTTAGAGACATTGTCAGCTACAAAGTTTTTTTTTGAGAGTGCAAGTGATTTTTCTGTCTTTTTTTTGAAGTTATTGGAACATTAAGGAAATGTTGAAAAGGTGTCCGGAAGAAACTTTAACAGTTACTATAGCATTCCAGATATATTTAAATGGAGCTTCTGTCTGTTCCTGAGCTGAAACTGATTGATCAAGTAATAAACTCACTCTGGTATTTACATTTAGTATAAGTTTTATTAACACAATAATCAAATTTATTGTACAAACATTCATATTCAAATACAATAATTTTGTTCTTATTTATTTTATTTATTTATTTTTATTTTTTTGGTACTTTAGGAATACCCAATACATTGAAGTTGCATGTGTTTGTTTTCTTCGCGAATTGTTTCGTATTTTTCTTGTTCTTGGTTTAACTTGCCTTGTTCGTAAATATCGGGCAAGTATATATGTATATATGTATGTAGGTGTATATACTGTACGTACATCTAAGTAAGTTTCACTGTTCATGTGGTACGAATGCAAAAAAAGTGTATTTAAAATTTTTACAATCAATTTTCGCTTAGTTCTACAATATTTCAATTCATCAATTTCAGTTTCAATATCGATTTTCATTTATATATTAATTTCATGTCATTTCAATATAAATATTGATGTCAATATCAATTCTATTCATTTTCCTTTTTAATTTATATTTCTGTTTAAATTTAAGTTTCAATCAATCAATCAATATCAATTTAGATTCAGTTATTATCAATATCAATATCAATTTCATTATTGATTTGAATGAAGCGCAATTTGTCAACCTTCAATATCAATTTTATTATAAAACTTTTAATATATATTTTATTTTTATTTATTTCGATTTCAAATTCGATTTAAATTTCGATCAATTGTGATCTCGATACATTTTCGGAATCGATGTTTGAATTGATTTTTTTATTGTTGTTTTGCGAATCGTTTTTTTATTCAATTCAATATTGTTCAATTCCACAACTGTGCTAGGAATGCAGTAGTTACATTTACAGATAGAGTTAGGTTACAGTTATATGTATTTATGTTAACACACACATACACAAAAACTCCTTAAGTAGTTGTCTTCTTCATCTACTGATCTTAAGCTTAGTCTACATTTTAATTCGGCAATGCCGAAGCAACAAAAAATTAACAAAGAACCAAAGAAGAAAACAATAAAGAAACACTTATGCAATAGTCAATGTAAATTCCTTATGATTTAGAAATAATATGCTCTCTAATAGCCATAATTGATGATTCAAAATTTGTTTATGTTACGTATCTTACATATAGTTAATAATAATTTATAATGGTCTTGATTTGCCATTTATTTTTTTCAGTAACTTATGTGTAACTAACATCGTGTCGATATTCTGAACAGATCTACAGAATATAGTGCTCCAATTCGAATTGGAATGCCTGCAATAGCCATATAAATTTAAATTAAAATAAAAAAGAATAATTCGGAATTCCGATCTAACCTCAACGCAATTTGTTCCCGAAACGTGTCTGTGTTTAAGTATAGTTACAGTTACAGATATAGTAGTTAGAGATATACATACATACATAGGTAGATATTTCTTAGCTAGAGTTCGGTTAGAGATAAGTGTAGTTAATGAGTCGAGGCTAACTAAGGGTATTGAGCGTGTGTGAATAATTGAGATTCTTATGTGAGACAGTCGAACGACCTAGTAACTATGCAATTTGGAATGTCGAAAGAAGTTTGACGTGTGATTACAAATATATCTTATATACTATGCATTTATCGAACTGCACACTTAGTTGTTTCGCTAATATTTTATGATACTTTGTGCTAAATGAAAAGATTAAATAATCAAACTCAAAATTCATCCTTCTCGCTCTTCCTCTTTTCCATCTTCTCATCGCCTTTCTTCTTAATTCTTTCTTAAATCACATCACATCATTACGAGTTTTCTTCCATTATAAATATACAAAATGACTCAAAGTTCCTTCACACACACACAGACGCACGTACAGCGACATCATGTGAATACACACACACACAGAGAATTGTGAACTACTTTATAGACACACAGGAATATATTAATTAACATTTTTCGCTTAATCCTAGCTTAAATATAGTTTCCATTTCAGCACGTTCAATTGCAGGAATTAACGCGATGTTAATATGATTACCGTTTTGTGGAATAATTAAATTGTATATGATTATAATGCCATTGATTCAATTCAGTTTTGTTTTTTTAATTTTTTTTTTTTCTACTTTGCTCTTTTGCATGCAATATTAGTTCAATTGGTTTGCGCACACGAACTCCTTTAAGGGGGTGCCAAGTGCTTTATTATCTAATTAAAATCCGATTTAACATTCCACTAATGCATAATACGTGTTAGAACACGTACAAATGCATGCTAACATGTCTGTGCATGCGTGTAGGTGTATCTGTATGTGTTCAATATGTGTGTATTTGTATTTGTATTGTGTATTTGCTTATATAATGATATTATATACAAGGTAGCTCTTTAGTAACGTGTCCCAAATAAGGCTTGAAGGGAAACCAGATATGGGAACTAACTCAATAAGAGCTTAAAATGGAACTGGAACTGGGAACAAACGTGGAACCAGTATTGGAAGTAGTTTTGGAATCAGTGGTGGAACCGGAAGTGGAACTTTTGATGGAACCAGCCCTGCAAAAGTAGGGGAACTAATCATGGAACCAGTAGTGGAACCAGGTGTGGAACCAGTTGTGGAACCAGTAGTGGAACCGGTAATGGAACTAGTAATGGAATCAGTAGTGGAACAAGTAGTGGAACCAGTAGTGGAACCGGTAATGGAACTAGTAGTGGAACCAGTAGTGGATCTAGTAATGGAACAAGTAGTGGAACCAGTAGTGGAACCAGTAGTGGAACCAGTAATGGAATCAGTAGTGGAGCAAGTAGTGGAACCAGTAGTGGAACCGGTAATGGAACTAGTAGTGGAACCAGTAGTGGATCTAGTAATGAAACAAGTAGTGGAACCAGTAGTGGAACCAGTAGTGGAACCAGTAGTGGAACCAGTAATGGAACCAGTAATGGAATCAGTAGTGGAACAAGTAGTGGAACCAGTAGTGGAACCAGTAATGGAACCTGTAATGGAACCAGTAGTGGTGTCACTAGTGGAACCAGTAGTGGAACCAGTAGTGGAACCAGTAGTAGAACCATTAGTGGAACCAGTAAAGCATCCATAATGGCATCAGTAGTGGAGCCAGTCTTGAAACCAGAAGTAGAACCAGTAATGGAACTAGTAATGGAGTCAATAATGAAACCAGAAAATAGAAACCAATAGAACCAGTTATGGAAGTTTAAATAAAATACCTACAGAAGAGAAAACTGTAGATGGAACTTCTTGTTTGAACTGGTAAAGTCAGAGCAATAGCTTAAATTTCAAGATGAACCAGAATATGAACCAGTTCACAAAGTAGAGCTCATCCTGCAATTGAATTCGTAACCGGAACCGGTACTATGAGTAACTTAATTCAAATTTTAAACTGGAAACTCAACTGAAACCGAACCTGGAACTGAGACTCGGTATCGGAACTGGAACTGCAGCCAGAGTCGGCATTGAAACCAAAAACCTAACTACGCGTTAAACCGATGCGAGTTACCCCGGTGTCAATTACAACTACATAGTATACCATATATAGCATTGATATTCGTATATATACAAGATCTTGGACCATTTTTCGCTCTGAAATCGGTAAGATTTAAATTCTCTCTCGATTTTAGCATTTCAAAAATGGAAGGAATATTTAGGTTAGATTCGCATACAGCTTCATATCTTAATCTCTAGCGGGAACTAGTTTCACTTGATACATTCATAATAACTCGAAACGAAAATGAAAACCCGATAATTATTATAGCTAAAACTAACTAAGATGTGCGCCGTGCGTGCGTGTGTGTGTGTGTGTTTGTGGGGATTATACAAATACAGCTGCATATGTGTGCATACTGCACTCCATAATCCCGTTAAGTAACTGCATTAATTTTAGTTAAAATGTGTCCGACGGCATTTTGTGGCCCGCAATGCGCACAAAATGCAATAAATTCCGGCCCCAAAACTGTCAGCTGCAACGAGAGAGAGGGAGGGAGAAGGATGGAGGATTTAAATGGATTTAGTTGAATTTCAATTATGATGCTAGCTTGCTTGAATAGTCAGACTAGGAGCACCTTACCTGCTTAGAGCATTTCAATGTTGGACGTGCCGTTGCCCGTTGCAGTGCGCGTGGTCTTTGTCATCTGCTGGTTGGTCACAATCGGTGGGGGGCTGCCGCACCAGACCACCTACGGGGAGACAAAAGAGGGAGCGAGAGAGAGGGGAGAGAGAAGGAAACAGGTAAGTACTCTACACACACACACACTCACAGATGACTTGCTTTGCTCACCTTGCGGAACGCCTTGCGGAAATTGTCAGAGAGAAAGGCGTACAGTATCGGATTGATGCATGAGTTTGTGTAGGCGACCACGTGAGAGATTATCTGAATGATGACGGTGAGATGCGTGCCGCCGTACAGGTTGAGAGCCTTCAGCACAAGAATGACCTGCAATGGAATAGGAAATAACAATAGTAACTACAAAACAAGAAGAGTTTGGTTGACTTTGATATACCCGCTAATAGCCTGAACAAAATAATTTTTAAAATACTGTATTTCATTAGGTTCAGAAGGAACTGAACGACTCCTAGTGATTATTGAATAATAAATAATAAATGTCTCTTCATGAGGCTAGTTCTAAAAAAAATATTTCCGTTTTCTGCTTATCTTATTTTTTGTTGCATACTTTTCAAGTGAAAGTTGGGTATTGGTACCCTCTTAATATTGTTTCTTGAATAACTTCTGTTTTTATTATCTGATCACAATGAAATTTGAGGTAATGATTTGGTTGACAAAAAGTATTCTACACACAAAAAATACGCTAGATAGCGTAGATAGAGGGCGTGACCACATTCAAAAAATAAATTTGATCTGTGTGCAGAATGGTCATCAAATTTCATAGACCTTTTTCTTAAAGTCTCTGAGATTTATACAAATAAAGAGACTATATCGTTACACTTATTGATGCTGATTAAGAACATATATATCTGCTAAGGTCCTAGACGTACTCTTTCCCATAAAGTTGTATTAGTCTTACGTCCCATGCGTATTGAGTACAGCATGTTGCCCCATGTAATTCCATTTGTAATCGCAATTTGCAAGTGCATTGATTCACAGCAAACACTTCGAATGCAACGCAAATGAGGTGAGTGGGGCAAGCTGTCACGAAGGAGCTTGCAACGCCAGCTGTCGTCTTCACTTATTAAATATTCGAGCAAATAAATTGCCCCATTTGCTAAGCGTATATGTCAATTTGCTGACTAATGACACCAGGCAGGAACAACGACAACGACAGCGACAACGACAGCTGTGAAATGCAGTTCGAGTGCGTGCGAGTGAGTGTACTCATGAGTGTGCGGGTGCGTGGGCAAGTATTGACTTGCCTCTTCTCATTGGTTTGCGCACTGTTTCTGTCCCTGCCCTGTTTGCGTTTCTGTTTGCTGTGTGGAACTTAACAGCTGCAGCTTAATTTGCATTGTTAACTCGCTAATGACACATGCTGAAAGCGTCAGTTTTGAATTAATCATTAGGCTAATTACGAAGGCGCTATGCACAACTGAGGACAACTTTTATGGCTCATGAAGGTGCTTTGCACAATTGAGGACTACTTTTAAGGCTCTTTCATTTGTCTAACACCACAGGAGCTTTGAAAGCCCAGTACAGTAAGGAGAAAACTGAAAAAGCAGGAGGAGCTTTGCAAGTATTTTAAATATGGCAATAGAACTTTAAAGGCCTATTTAAAATGAGTAATTGCTTATGCAATATTGGTAAAGCTTTGTGAAAGCTAATACTCGTAGCTAGTTGGAAGCACATTTAAGCAGTGTCTGGAGTAAGAAAGCTGTGTGAAGAGCTTTAATACCATTGAAAAGAGCTTAGAGCTTAGTGATTTAGCACACGTGAAATCTGTTTGACATGTTTTGAAGTTCGTTAAAGAGCTTTGTAAGTTTAGTAAAAGCTGGGAAGTACATTACGAAGAGCTTATTAAGAAGACCGAAGAGCTTTAATAGCATTGAAAAGAACTTAGAGCTAAGAGATTTAGCACACAATTAAGCTGATTAAATTGTAGAAAAAGATTTGCAAACTTGGTAAAAGCTGGGTAATAAATTAAAGCTCTACGCAAAGCTTAGGAAGTACATTGAAAGTTGTCGAAGAGCTTTAATAGCATTGGAAAGAACTTACAGCAAAGTGCTTTAGCACATAGTAAAGCTGATTAAAGTGTTTTGAAGGGACTATAAAATTGTATAAAGAGCTTCGCAAGCTTGGGTAATAAATTAAAGCACTACGAATAGCTTAGGAACTACATTGAATGTTGTCGAAGAGCGCAGGAAGTGCAGTAAAGCTTTAAAAAGAGCTTCGCAAGGTATAATAAAGAACTTTAAAAGTATTCACGTGATAAAGGAAACTAAATAAGAAACTTAAAAGCTTTACAAAGGCAAAATGAGCTTTGCAAGTTCGTTTGCTCACTGGCAGCAAAGCTTTTCGCTGCAAACTCGTCTAATCTAACATTCTTTTTACACTTGCGGGTGATTAACAAATAAACTGAAAGCAGCAATTAATCAAATACCAGAAAATATACCAAATATACTGGCAAAGGGAAATACTTACGTGTATGGGTAGCCAGCAGATGGCGAAAGCCAAAACCACAACAACAACCATGCGTGTAACACGTCGCTTGCCCTTGCTGTGAAAGAGACATGCAAAGAGAGAGAGAGAGAGGGGGAGAACTTTACTTTATGTGTGTGCAAATGGGAAAACGCAAAAAGGCAAATGCACAAATAAATATTATTGCGTTTGGAGCTTGCATTCGCTTTCTGATTTATGAACTTGGGCAGGGCAAATACACACAAGCGAGCGGGCGTGCGCGCTCTCCTCTTTCGCCAATTGCCAATGCCAAATGCACAAACGCGCATCACGGGGCGTATGCGCAATTTGCATATGCACACACACACGCGCGCAACTATTTGATTGCATATGTGTTTGCGTGTGTTTGAGTGCGGCTCATAAACATATATTACACGCACTCACACACACACGCAATATGGAATTGGATTTTTGATCATCACGCATACGCCGCGTAGGCCACGCTTTAAACAATTTGTTACTTGTAATGCGAGTGAAAATGTTTTGTTTACATGACGCGTCCATTATATTTTTCATTGTGTTTGCTTTCTCAGCTCCTTCGTCGCTTTATCAACCTGACGACTTTGACTTCATTTTCGGTGTGTCAACAGCATTTCTGGTCTAATATTTCATTCAGTCACAAAGGATTGGCCGCTGTATTTGCACTATAAAAACGAAGACTAATTGGCAAGGTGACTGCCCTGATTTAATATATATAGTGAGTATGACTCATTGCAATTGTTTAGTATCAATAAAACAATTCAATCGAACTTTACTTTGTGTAATTTTAAAGGAAACAGCAGAAGAAGATGCTACCTTGTGCTGTGTCTTCATTGCACTTGGGTTTCCCATTAGCCTTGTTACATATTTCAACTGTTTGATCTTTAATCTCCGAACTATATATCGTCGCTTTAAGCGAAACCTCACGCTCTGCGAATTCATTGACCTGCGATGAGGCAGCAGAAAAACCAAAATATATATCGGCAAATGGGTCAACCCAAGGGAAGGAAGGGATGGCGAGCGAGAGTATGGGGGAAAAACAGCAAACAACAAGAGCGAGAGCACTTAAAAATTTATGAGCAACGCCCACAAAGTTCTGCACTCTGTGGAATGCCTAAGCGTAATAAAAGGGCATTCATCATGCCGCATGGGGCAGGTGCTGCAGCTACCCCAGCGTGCGTGCGTGTGTGTCATGTAAACAAACAAACGCACAAGCAAACGAACCAAGTGCCCGCAGGCTCAAAATTCCAATTCCAATTCCAGGCCACCAAAATTCAACAAATTCGGTTTTTTTTTTCTTTTTCCCCGTTGTTGTTGTTCACTCTAACACGCGGCGTATGCGTAATATTTGTATAGAGCCATCTTAACTCACCGCGATTCAGCCGATGGCTTGCAGCCGGGCGCACTCTTCCACAAGCGAGCCAACATGCCCATGTACAGAAAGCAAATCAACGTCAACGGGGCCACGTACGATGACAAGAAGAACGACACCTGAAATGAATACGAAGGAAGAGGGAGTAGAAGAAAGAGAAGAAGAAAGTATAAGTAAGTGTAGTATACATTTTGAAAGTCATCTGAAAGCAGTTTTGGTGTGATTATGACGGGGCAATGATAATACAGATGGGTGTGAAGTATTTAAAAGGGGTTTTGTTTGGGTAACACTTAAATGTTTCCTGATTTGGCTATAGATATATGTATATACATACATATGTAGATAAATCTATATATACCATATAGGTATTTAGGTACTATTTGCTATATGATAATCAATTACTTGAGATCGTTAGATAAAGGTTTAGATTTATGTTAAGGTTAAGGTTAAGGTTTGATTTAGGTTTAGGTTTAAAGGTTTTCAGATTTAAAGGCTTGAGTTTTTAGGTAAAGGCTTAGAGGTTTAGACGCTTAGGTTAAGTGGTTTTGGTTAAGAAATAAAGGTTAAGAAGTAAAGGTAAAGAAGTTAAAAAGTTAAGGTTAAGAAGTTAAGGTTAAGAGGTTCAGGTTTAGGTTTAGGCTTAGGTTTAGGTTTAGGTTTAGGTTTAGGTTTAGGTTTGGGTTTAGGTTTAGGTTTAGGTTTAGGTTTAGGTTTAGGTTTAGGTTTTGGTTAAAAATTTAAGGTTTAATGGCCAAGGTTAAGGAAAAGATTAAGGTTAAAGGTATATGGATTAAGGTTTTTAGGTTAAATAAGATAAGCCTTTGAAACCAATCAGAAACTACTTGCAGACAATTCCCCAAAGAATATAAAAATCTTCTTTATCTTTCTACAATTGATGTTCCTAAGCTGCAAAGTTAAACTCCCAAATTATTATTTCCCCAATCAGATGAAAATCAACTGGACAATTGCTCTATCAACTGAGTATTTTGACACCATGTGAAAAGTTGCCACATTTCATAACTTGAGAAAGAAAGTTTTCATTGATTTTCCATTCAAGTTGAGCGAGATGCGGCATTCGGAAGAGTGAGGGGAGAGAGAGGGTTGGTCAATGGGGTGTCATTTGCATGGGGGGGCAAAATTTGCCTTTTGTTTTTATGTGTGCGTCGTGTGCCGAAAACAAAATAAACACTCATCGAAATGATGTTCATTTCTCGACGTGGAATCACTTGCAAATGGCTTAATAAAATAAATTTAAAAGCAGACAATTCGAGAGGGATAACTAACTGGCGACAGTTGGACACAAGTTCGAGGAGAGTCTTCACAAACACCCCGCCCCCCTTCCCCGCTCCCTGCTCTTTGCCTTTATGGAGCTGCCTGGGGAGTTGCCATGCCATCTGCTGCCATGTCAGCGGCTTTTGTTTTTGCATTGGAAATTGCCAGAAAGCACTGACCCGTAACACTGGCCAGATATCAGGCCAGATACCCAAATATCCTGGTGAGAACCCATTGTAGAAAGACGCGGACGGGGGGGGCAAGAGTAGGACAACCTGCTGTCCCCAGGCAGCCGCTGCCGCTGCTGCTGCTGCTGTCGTCGCCATTCTAATTCCAAAGAAGACCTTGAATATCGCTCAAAAAAACAAATAGGCACAAACTGTGAGAATATTCAATTCCCGCCTCAGCTGTTGCCTCAGCAGCAGCCCCAGTGCCAGCAGCATTTGGCTAATCTTTTTGGCCAGCCACATGTGGTTGCTAAATCATCTACAATCCACAGGAATCAGCAATCGAACTTGGAGCATTTGTGGCGAAAATTAGCTGAGAATTTATATTTGACATAAGGCAAAAAGTCTGAAGGAAGGAAGAAGTTTTAGTAAGAATTTAAATTTAGAATAATGTAATAATGTGCTTAGATAAATGTGTTCTTTATAATGTACAATTATTACTATAATAATAAATACTTTATCAATAAAGAAATAAATTTAAATTGTAAAATGATTTATAACTATACTTGTAGAATAAATATGTGTTAGTTTTTATGATAAATACAATTGAAAGAGAATTGATCTTCATAATAAATAAAACTGAGAATAAAAAGAAATTTAATTACGAAAATTTTGAGTAAATAAAAATTACATTATTGTTATTGTTAATGCTATGTTGTACTTTATATATTCTCTATTTACAGAGTAAATTATACCATATATTTTATAATTATTTAGTTGAACATCATGAGTTAATTATATTTCTTATGATGATTAAATGTTCATTTAAGTAAACCTTTTTCAATTGTTCCTCAAAGTACAATCTGTAAATATTTTATACACTGAAAACAGTGTTGTAAAGCCCGTAATAAAGGTACTAGAATTATATGCTTAATATGCACGAACAAAAAGCTATAAATTACGTAATTTATAGTGCTTATTTAAGCCTAGAATAATTTAAATAAACTCTTCAACTTGTTTTCCATTGATTTACTTTTTGGCGCACTGTACAGCACTGCTAGAAATTAAGCCCCGCACAGCCGATGCCAATTATGCAAAGAATTTGCACGGGTGTTGGAAAAGGGGCGAAGGGGGCGGCGGGGCAGGGCAATCTGCTGCAGGCGCCTATCGATAAGTCGCGCATGAAACTCATTTGAGCCGCGTTGAGTTTCGAGTGGCTTCGGAACGCGCAGGCAGGCAAAAAAGCTGCCAGCCAAGTGTAAATGATTAAAAGGCAGTAGGCGTGCAAGGGGAGGGAGCAGGGGGAGGGGTAAGAACAACAATAAAACACACTCAGCGGCAAAATATGCAGAAAAGCGTGAACCGCAAAAATAAGAAGAAGAAACACAACAACTATGGACAGAGCTGAGCAAAGGTTCTACCTCTGTGTGTGTTTGTGTGTGCCACTCCCCACGAGGAGGCGGCAAATTGTAAATCTCAATAAGATGCTTAACCAATACAGAAATGCACAAAAGGTGGGTAAATGTAATGAAACGGAAAGCGGAAGCAGCAGAAACATGCGAGACGTGAACGAGAGAAAAAGCAAAAGGAAATCGCGCATGGAGCAATTGTTAATAATCGCAAAAGGCACGACCTGGCAACAATACAAGTCTGCGTGTATGTGTGTGGGGGGGGTGTCTGCATTCATTCATATGGCAAAATGGCCGACAGGGCCGGAATCGAAATCACTTTGGTTGAATTACCGCGCCATGGCCAATGAACATGTCGTGTGCTATCGACGCCGCTCGACATCGACCTCGACGTAATCTGCACTGACATTTGTGCCTCGCCTTGCTGCAAGCAACATTCACAATTCACCATTGCCATGGATAAGGCAACAGCGAAGGACACGCTGAGAGAGACAGACAGACAGAGAGAGGGAGGGAGGGAGGTAGAGAGGGAGACGGAGCTCAACTCATGCGAAGGAATGTGTCTGCCATACAGAGTTATTGTGAGGCGAATTGACGGAATGCTGTGTGAGTGTTGCCGCATGCCGTTTGCAATGATGATGGATACCCTGTAATTGGCAGTGGGGTATATGTTGTAAGTATATACTGCAATAACAACGTTGGTGTATTTCTAAGGCACACACAGAATACTTCTTTTGTTGTATTACCTTGACTTACAGGGTATCAGCTAGCTGTGCATGCTCAGTTTGACTGTGGCTAATCTGCTCTGGGTATATACATTAAAGAGTATACGTTAAGGCATAGCCGAGGCGCTTACTCCATATTTTTGTTATATTTACGTGGCTTACAGGGTATCTGCCAGTCGTATACCAGCCATTTTTATTGTCTTACTATGTTTAAGGTTTATAAGAATCCTTTCTTTGTATTAAATCATTGTACACTTTGTATACTGTATAATTTTTATCATTAACAGGGTATAAGCTAGTCGTGCATTTTATTTTTGCAGCCATTTTCCTATTTAGATTAACTTACTTATATCTTATAAGCATAAAATGTCTTTCCTCTTCATAAACAGCGCCTACAGGGTATCAGCTAGTCGTGCACTCCCCACTTCGAGTTTTAATTAACGTGCAAATTGCAAAGGAAATTGTTTGCACTGACAAAGTCAGCCGGAACGATAACGCTGTCGATGGCAATCGCTGACGTAATCGATAAACGATAATGATGACTTCGATGATTATGAGGAACAAATGATGGGTATCATGACACCTGTGCGTGCGTGGATTACACGTGTCGCACACAGATACTTTTGTTGCCACACGCTCTCTTCCTCTCTCTCTCCCCTTCTCTACCTTGCTCCCTCTCTCACGTCAGCTTTGTGCTGGTTTCGGATTTCAAGAATATTCACTCAACTGGCAAAAAATATTCTAATTGTCTGCGTGGGCGCTGGCGGATTAACTGTCAGCTTTATTTGGCTAAAAAAAGGCCACAAAAAAGCCAAACATTATTTCCATATATACTCTATATGTATGCAAATCTGAACTAGCTATATATAGTATAAACATATCATATATCAGCTGGGGGCGCTCTCAAGTGAGTACTGCAGATGCTGATTGGGCAGTAAGGGTACCCGGATAGCGCTTGTGAGTGCAAGCGAGATAGCAACACAGCGGTTCGTTGATTAATTTGACTGACTGACTGACGACTCCAGCAAAAGACTCCAGCTTCCTCTGCTCTGCGAACAAATCCCAGGCGCAATTTGAGTTTGCCAAATATTAACGAGTCACTCCCCAAGACCTTCCACGCCTCCCCGCCACGACCTATCCCATCTCTCTCGACCTATACTCGTATATCATATGGCCTACACACTTGAGTTTATGGCTTTTTATTGGGGGCGCTCATAAAGTTTAAAGAAGCATTGCGAACATTGCGAAAAAAAAAAAGTTTCGCCAACAAGTTTTGTCGCCCCACTGTCAACTTTTATTTATGACAGCCCCGGCACCTTCCCACGCCACTCGAAATCTGTGAGCGACCATCACAGACAGCGTACTAAAATTTCATTGCATCAATTCTAGCTATATCTTTGTGTGTGTGTTTGTGTGTGTGTGTCGGCTTTATAAGTATTTCGCTCTATTTGCAAGTTTCGGCTCGAAGTAGCCCCCAAAGTTTTATGCCGCTTGAAACTTTATAGATATGTTAGTTAAGGGGCCACGTGATATGGCCTTCTTTCTTCTGAGTGTTCGCAGTGGCATCATAAATTTGTCAAAAGCAATCGCTGTAAAACGCAACAACAAGCTCGCAATGCTCGCTAATCATTTGGCCAGAAACATAAACTTGTCGCGACTCTAATCAGTCAAAAGAATGAGCAGAGAAATGGAGCGGGAGTCTGTTTTATAAATTGAAACATTGAAGCAATCCTTGGGCTATTCAAAAATTGCCAAATTATGCAGAACTTTTCCAGCATTTAGTGGCAGTTGGAAAACTTTTTATGGGCTAATCGAAATCTATCGAAGCATTTTTATAGCTTAACTAAAACGTTGCTAAAAGCTTAGCTATTTTGAGGGGCAAGTTTAGAAGAGATTACTTTGAGGGGAGATTACTAAACTGGTAAAATATATATATTCTTGTTCCGAATGTAGTTGAATTTTTTGGTTGAAGAAAGTATTTTCTTAATTACCATACATTTTTTTGTTTCAACCTGTTCTCGTTGAAAGAAGAATAATTTACTTGAGTATTATATATATTCTTGTTCCTAATAAATCGGTTATATGTAAATTAAAACTAATAAGTATATATAGTTTTCTAAAAGATTTTTCTTAAGTGCCTTTCATTTTCATAGATTCAGCATATACGCTTTAAGAGAATAAGAATTATTTTCTTCAATATTATATATATTCTTGTTTCTTATAAATCTTTTGGATAAAGCTGTAGTGTTTTTTATAGTTTTACCAAAGGTTTTGGCTTGAGTAACTTAAAAGTCTACCCGACTACTCTACTACTTTTCTAGTAAACTACATATACTCATGTCCCACATAAAGATTTCTGTTTAGCTTGAAGAAATTTTTCAAATTTTTCAAGAAAGTTACTTGTAAGTTTGAGAGTGCGGAAAATGTATTAACATAACAGTAAGTGCGCTTTAATAACAAGTTACAGTAAGTTAGAATAAGGTACCTATAAAGGTAACAGCTGTTAAAGGTACTATCAATTACTAAAGAACAGTCAGCTTGACATACGATTAATGCCCCCAAATCGTGTGTTGATAACTCTTTGTGGATTCCGTGAAAGAACTGTGACTGTGTCGCTGTATAGAAAAGCTGTGCGAACATCGGTTGGCACCGCAAAAAGGTCTCGAACCTCTGACCACAGGGAACTTTAATGGGGAACTTTAATGGACACAGACCTCCTCGCCCCACACACAGCCTGGTTGCGATTCCACTGAGCTCAGCTGAACTTCAGATTTAGTGCGTGGCAAATTTGGGCCTGGCATTGTTTTTGCTGCTCCTGCTTTTGTTGTCTTTCGTTTTATTATTTATTTACGATGACAACAACAGTTTGTGGCTGTGGTTCAGCTGTTTTCATAGTTGTTCTTGTTGTTGTTCTTGTTGTTTTATTTTTTCTGCCCCGACTGAGGCGTCAAAAGTTTGATCCATTTTTATGTGCGACCAAACAATAAAATGAAATGCCAAATTTACCAGCGGAACGCACAACTGTTTGTCAACAGACTGAGATGGCAATAGCAGAACCAACAGCAACAACAATTACAACTACTACAACAACAACAGTAACAACAGAAACAGCAACAACAGCAACAACAGCTACAACAGCAACTACAAAATATCGAAACATGACAATGACATTTGGTGGGGAATGGCGAGAAAAGCAAATAAAAGACCTAACTATGACAGAAGTTTTGTGGCCAATGCCAGTTGAAGTTGTAGGCAATACCCTGTAATCGAGTGAGAGAGAGAAAGAAAGGGTAGTCTGGGTACAAACATGTACATTTTATTCAGTTACATATCCTGTAATTTGTCATGCAAACTTAATGTTCTTTCCTTTTCACTTCCTTTTCAGTTACAGCTTAGCCGGTTTAGTTAAGTGTCAGTCATTTACAGGGTATCCTATGTTAGTCTAGTGAACTTTGCCTGCACCTGCTGCAATTGTCATTTATGTGCACAGCTTATCGACCCAGTCTCTGTGCCTGCTCATGTAGAGCTGTGTAAATTGTGCGATGAGTCGCATTAGACGCGAAACCCACAAGTGCAAATTAGCACGGGAACGCACACACAGACAGACAGCCACACACACACACACACACAGTCTCACACTCACCACACACACACACAGCAAGCTGACAAATAGACAGCCAAAACATGCAGTCAGTGGGTCATGTCCTTTGTTATTCCTGTGTGTTGCCTGTTGTTCTTGTTGTCGCAGCTCATTCATCGGCCGCAAGTGCGGGTTCCTGTGTAACATCCTTCCGGCATGAAATTGCTCTGACACGCCACGTAGCCATCACACACACACACAGACACACTCACACACACACACAGAGACACACAAGCAGCCACAGACAGAAATAAAGTTTGCTTGCTGCTAAAGTTGTCGCTTGTTCCCTTTCTGGCCAAGGTGAGAGACAGCGCTCAGTCAGTCGCGTCTCTGTCTGTCTAAAGTATGTTTCATAACTGTGGCGTGAAGGCGGGGCAGGGGTAGAGGGCTGGCGAGAGGGGAAGAGACGGGGGGAGGTCTTAGTTGCCTACTTTGGTAACCTCTCAGCCTTACCAAGAAAGCAACAGCAATTGTGAGGCCAGACGCGCTGGCAGACAGGCAATATTCTTTGGTCTGTATTCTATATATGTACGAGTATACTCTATGTATACCCTACATATACTCTATGTATACTCCATATATGCCTCTATATACACTATATATATCTCCTATACATACTAGAATACTCTTTCTTTAATCATTTACTACCCACAAAGTCAACTGCATCTTTTTGCTGAGCATGTTTCAAAAAAGTTTAGATAGACAAACGCGTCCAGAGGGCATTCTCCGCCAACTGCAACTGCGACTGAGAGCTCATTAAACTCGCGCAACGTTGCACTTGCAACGCAATGTTGCAACTATTAATTTGCAAAATCTGCATTACAATTTTGCCTGCTGCTTGTGGCAGTGGGTGCAATAAGGTTGCAAACGTTCTCGCATGAAATTGTTGCATATCTGAAACAGTTCGAGGGGCTCCTCAAGTCATTCTGTCGGTCTGCACAGTGGTGCATCTTGTTCAATAGTGAAACCACTGTGGAAAGCTAGCACAGTGTGAGCATGATATGTATAACCTTCAAAGGCCACTTGCCCCACTGTGCACTGTGCACAGTGTCTACGGACCAGCCCAACTTGATGCCAGAGCTCAAAAGTAGCGCCGTAAGGCTGTGACTGAAATGTCTTCGTCCAACTCTCAGTGTGTGTGTGTGCGTGAACAAGTTTATATATATATATGTACACTGTATATATATAGTATGTATATGTCTCTCTTTAGCCGTACCCGTATATATCTGCCATATGCTAATAAGTGGCAAATATATTGCAACTTGCCCCAAGCACTGAAAAATATGAGTTTGTGCCCACAATCAGCGATACGCACAGACACAGAGACGGAGACAGACACGGATACAGATCCCTATACCACTACTGAGTACATATTAAAATACATCTGTATATATATCTGTATTTGTATGCTGTGTAGCCGACAACTAAACCGTTGTGCCACAATTTCCATGTGGAGCAAGCGACAGCAACGCCGCGTCCCGGTGACAAATTCGGCAGCGAGGCATGAATAATGTGAACACATTAATCAGAGGGAAAAGCAAAGACAGGGGGGGGAGAGGCAGAAGAGAGAGAGGATGGTGATGGGGCGCGAGGTCGCAGCTAGATTAGAGGCCACAGAATGCGCAATCAATTGCTTGACTTACCTGAAAGCCAACCAGACTCCAAATCTCCTCCTCCGTGGAGAAGACACAAGCAGTGCCAGCCCGTCCATTAAACTGATAGATCCGCACCGAGTGGGAGAGTGCAACGGGTATAGCCGTGGTCACAATGGTTAGCCAGGCGCACATGATGGCACTGCGGAGAAGAGATGAACAGTAAGTTGAGGGAGTTTAACGGGGTCTAACATTGTCTAGCACTGTTTAATACTGTAAGGCACTGTTTAATCCAGTCTTACTTTGTTTGGAACTGTCCAACACTGTTTAAAAGGGTCTGACACATTCTGATATGGTCTAAAACAGTCTAACACAGTGTACCATAGTGTATATTAGTGTACCATAGTGTATTTTAGTGTACCATAGAGTTCCGTAGTGTACTTTAGTGCACAAAAGTGTACCGCAGTGTACCACAGTGTACCACAGTGCACCACAGCGTCTACCACAGTGTACTACAGTGTACCACAGTGTACCACAGTGTACCACAGCGTACCACAGTGTACCACAGTGAACCACAGTGTACCAAAGTGTACCACAGTGTACCACAGTGTACCACAGTGTACCACAGTGTACCACAGTGTACCACAGTGTACCACAGTGTACCACAGTGTACCACAGTGTACCACAGTGTACCACAGTGTACCACAGTGTACTTCTGTATACTGTCTGTCTGATAAAATTCTTGCTAACTAGTTTGGGATTCGATCAACAAACGATTATAACGTTTTTGTTTGTATTTATATTAAAGCAGTTGCTATGGCTACGATGTATGCTGCTGCTCGCTGCACATTCAAGAGACGTACACTCGGTTAGTTAACCTTAGTCTGTCTCACACGCACTCACATGAAATTAGAACAGTACAATGGCAGTTAGCTTAGCCGAGCCGAACTAATTGACGTAATTACAAGCACAAGTGCGAGACGAGCAACAGAATGCGCTGCCGAAGCAAACTCGGAGTGTGAGTGAGAACCGGAACCCCAGTCAAACCGGAATCAGAATAAATGAACTTGCGTTACTTACAGAGTTGCGTTGCGTTCGGTGCGAAGGGACATGCTGGTAACGGGATGCACGACGGCCAAGAAACGATCGAAGGACATCAGGACGAGGGTGTAGACACTGCAAATGGTACGAAATGGGTTAGACTCTGCATTGTGTAGTAATGTCTGTTTCTTTGTGTGTGTGTGTGTTGCTCTGTTGGAATGTACTCGCACTCACCTGCAGTGGCATGTGACCACAATCATGTACTGCACAAACTTGCACCACAAATTGCCGAACGGCCACTCCGGCAGGACATAGTCCGTGGCCGTGAACGGCACGCAGAAGATGACGAAGAGTATGTCCGAGACGGCCAGATTTATAATCAATAGGTTTGTGGTTGAGCGCATTTGCTGGTTAACGACCACCACTGGAGACCGATGCCACAATGGAGTACATGCAAATTGTAGAGATAGAGAGAGACACAGAGGGGGAATATGTGTAGTTGAGGTGAGAACTTCATTAGTATGATTAGGTTCAATATGGTTCTCTACAAAGGGGACTCTTCGAGAACAAGCTTAAACATACTATATATAAATATACCCTATATGAAACCACATCATATCTCTTACACAAACATATTTCTGTCATAACTCATCACTCGTTGTGCACATTTTTATGTGCATACTTTATCAAGCTGATATATTGTACTTATTAAAAGCGCCCCAGACTTGTTGCATAAAAAGAAAGTCTTCAATTATTTTATGTCTGGCAGAAAAAATGTTGGGTACAAATTGATTTTCCTTTGTGAAATATTTCATAATTGATTCATATGAGAAATTGCTGTCATATTATTATTTTTCTTTTGTGTTGCTGCGATTTCTGTAGTGGATGATAATGTTTTTGGCATCTTTATTGGATTTCCCCAAGGTAATATGTATATTTATCTGTCGAAATATTGTTACCGGGACTTAATATGAGTCAAGATATTAATTTTCATATATTATGCGAAATATAAGATAGCCGTTAAAGATATTTATCGATATTTTTTGAAATTCATAGATGTTTATAGATATTAATAGATATTTATCGATATATGTATGTAGATGTTTTTAGATTTATCGATATTTATATCAATATTTGTTTTGTAACAATATTTATAGACATTTATTATTACTTATAGATATTTATCGATATTTTTAAATAGTTATAGATATTTTTTCGATAAGTATATATTAATATTGATATTTTTATTGACGATTATATAATTTTCGATGTTGACAAATAATTAGCGACAGATTATTATCGATATATATCGACATTTATCGATATTTTGAAATAGTTATATATATTTATCGATGTTTATAATTTTCGATATCTATGGATATTAAGTGATATATATTTATAGTTATGTATAGATATTTATCGATATTTATAATTTTTGATATCTGTGGATATTAATTGATATGTATATATTTTTAGTTATGTATAGATATTTATCGATATTTTTTTGAATTAAATAATTAATATACATGTGATTTATATATATTCATTAGGCTCTCCCTCTCCAGAGTATATTTAAAGGCACATTATCCTCAGTTTAGATTCCCCATTAACACCGCACTGCAGTAAGCCCCTCATTATTATAATTGTTGTTGCATTGCCTAATTGATTGTTTGTTGTTGTACTTGTTATTAAACTAATCGCCGATGTTATTAATTAATGCGCGTATGTGTGAACAGCAATTAGCAGCCTCCTAGTCCATATATATTTCACGCTACTTGATGGTAATTAAATTCATATCTGAATGTGAGTCTATAATATGCTTGAGAGAGAGACACAAAACTCGGTTCTGTCCTTGATTTTGTGCATATTTCTCAGAATGGAAACGTCATGTGTTTTCTACGTAATTTGGCTAACAAAATTATCGAATTTCAGCCCACAGACTTCTGTCTGAAGTGAAAATCGCAATATAAAATCAAAATCAAAATCAATTAAATTGCAAACTTGCCCTACAACGGTATTTGCTTTCAATGAAAATATTTGCAATTTCTCTGGAATAATGCAATTTTGCTCAAACCACAAAAATAAATGGCAAATTCTTTAGAATAATGTTAAAGTGAAAATTTACTCGAATTTAAATTGCTTGCAGTGACTTTTTTTCATTTTTAGTAGCTTTGTATATATTGTACTAGATATCGCAATCAAAGTTCGCATAATTTATTTTTTTTTTGCACAACTGAAGTTGAATTTTCAACAAAATCAGATGACTTTATAAAGCAATATTCGGGCAAAATGATCAACTAAACTATTGAACTGTAACTTGTACAATTACTTGATACTTGGTACAGTTCTTAGTTGTCTGCCTTAATTTTATGAGAATCGAGTCCTTATATACTTCGGTTTTCATATATCAACATTCTTATTTAAACATTAATTATAATCCTTTAAGCCATCGAACAAACCTCTACAAATTGACTAGGCACCTCAAGTGATTGAACACCAGTCTCTAATACCCTTTACCATTTAATGATAGAACATGCTCAAAGGTCAGCTTTCCTACCCATTTCTCTCTGCACTTTTGAATAGTAATCCTTGTTGTTTTTGTTTTTTTTTTCTTGTTTAGAAGCATAAACTACATATACAATGTTATTTGTCGACCTGCGCTGATCTTTGGCCTCGACTCGAACTCGCTGACCCGCCCTCGCCCAGCATTGTATCGTAAAAAGCTCATGCTGCCAATTACGCGGACAAAGGCGACCCCCACATACTTAAAGTGACTGTAGACTGAGCCGAGGCTGAAGTCGATGTGCAGAAGAAGCTGAAAGAGGATAAGGACAGGGAAGGGCAGAGACAGAGAGAGAGAGAGAGAAGCTTGCGCTGGTCTGGCATTGTTTCCAACTAGGTCTTCGGCTTTTGTAGTCACCACACAGCGACAGAAGGACAAAGAAGAGGAAGGGGAGATAGAGAGAGATAGAGAGAAAGAAGAAAGAAGAGAGCTGAGCTGAGAGCCACTTGCAATTAGCCAAACAATTTATGTTGCGCTATACAAAAGGGAGAGGAAAGTGTACGAAGAGGGGGCGGGAGCGGGAGCACGGTGTGTGTTGTCAGTGTTATAAAACTTTCAGAGTGCAAGGAGAGAGAGAGAGAGAGAGGGGCAGAGGTCGCGCAGGGCATGACATGCATGATGTGAACGCTTCAATGGATTGATGTGGCACAGTGCCAGCTCGATGGCAGCCACAGAAGAAGCACAAGGAGATGAAGAGGTGGAGGCGTGGGCGGCGGCGGCTTTGTGGGCAAACTGAAAGTGCAGTTTGGCTAACAATTTTTGGCAAAGAGGAAATGTCGCGGCATAACGTGAAGCTATATAAAATGAAGCTGTTTCGCATACCCTGTAAGTCAAGTGACATGCAAACAGGGAAGTACCGACTGCTACAGAAATGATGCTGGAAATTCAGCACACTTAATCAATCTACAATAGATTGCTGTATGCAGGGTAACTGCCAGTCGAGCATACCCCGCCCATTTAGCTTGTTGTTTGACATTTGCTTTGCTGCTGTTGCTGTTGCTTTTGCTGTTTGCCGCAAATCAATTTCCTTTCAAATATATTTAGCACAGGATGTCGAGAGGGGATTGTTCTGTGGCACAGCACGAGGGGGGAGGAGGTGGAAAGAAGGGCAGAAGGGTCGCAGCAACACAAAGTTAATAAAATGGCAGCAGGGGCAGCGAGCGCAGAAAAGTATGCAATGCTATGTCAAGTGTAAGTCACAAATATGAACAATAAATACAACTTGCCTCACTCGATGCCACTTGGGCCCACATGTGAAGGCTCCCCCTCTCACCCCCGAGAGAGCTACAATTTTTGGTTCAAATTGCTGAATACTTGACGAGTACACTCATATGTATTCATAGTATGAAGCAGCTGAAAGTATGAGTGGCATAAGTGAAAGCTTAGCAGGTGTCGCTCTCTACACAACACTTGCAACAGATGGAGAAAGAAATGAAGAGATAGGGGACGATGAGCAAATGTGGGGGAAGGTAGGGAGAGGGAGAGAAGGAGTAAGGGAGAGTGGGGGAGCGACAAAGAGGGAGACAGAGCGTGGCAGTTGCAGCAAATTGAAATATAGTTTGTTATAAAGATGGAAACAATATGTTGTGTCTTTTAGCAACTTGAAGCCCTTTGAATCTTGGTAAAACTTGCTTTGAAGGAACAGGAGACTTTTGCAAACTTATAAAGTATATATCTTCTGCATTAGCATAAGATTGTATATAGAAGTTTGTCTATATGACCGCATACATCTTCGAGACTATAAGAGCTAGAGCTATTTAATGATGAGACACTTTTCATATTGAATGTGATTTTGTTAAAGCATTTGGTTAAGCTCCTTTCTTTTTGAAAGGTAAATAAAATATATCGATATTCATTTGATATAATATGTATTTTATATAACATATTGATTCTATATCATATAAATATTAAATTAATAGTCACATCTTTATAACAATTATACAATTATGAGAAAAGATGGTCAAGTGTTAAGTAGACAGACAAACAGGTAGACTGACAGACTGGCAGACTTACAGACTGACAGACTATTAGATTGACAGGTAAACAAATAGACAAGCAGGCAAGCAGAAAGGCAGACAGAGAGACATACGGACAGACAGAGTGATAATCAAACTGACAAGTAGACTGAAGTACATACAGGTAGATAAGCAGACAAACAGACAGACAGGCAGAGAGCCTGACAGACAGTCAGACAGACAAGCAGATTTACACCACCCGCTGAAAGAAAGATAGACAGACACGCAGACAGACACAGATAAAAACAGACAAGCAGACGGACAGACATATAGGTTGATATGCAGACAAGCAGACAGACAGTCAGATAGACCGACTGACCGACTGACTGAAAAACAGACAGACAGCGAGACTGACAGACAGACAGACGGTCAGACTGACAAGCAGATGTACTCCACAGGCTGAAAGCAAGATAGACAGACACGCAGACAGACAGACATATAGGTAGATATGCAGACAGGCAGTCAGATAGACCGACTGACGGAGTGACATGCAAACACCACAGGCTGAAAGAAAAGTAGACAGATAAACAGACATACAAACAGACAAGCAGACAGACAGACGAGCAGACAGACAGATGAGCAGATAGACAGGCAGACAGTCATTCAAAGAATCAAACAGACAGACAATTAAAATGCCTGATCCCATACAGTAACAACTTCATAGTAGCTACTCTAATTCGTTTTCTTCGCTACTAATACTATTCACCACACCTCGCACTCACTGTAAATAGAACCATCGAGTGCCCCAAGGGACTGCCAAACAGTTTGAATTGATGACGTCATCTTAAAGGCGTTTTCAATTAATGTCTAAGACATGCAAATACGCACACACACACACAGACACACACTCGACGATAACAAGCAAAGCATTTTGGCTGACATTTTGAGCGAGGCAGAACTGAGGGAAAAAAGGGTCAGGTTCAAAAAGTATCTACAAGGATGCTGGGCCATTAACTGGCACGGGCGATGGCCTCGCCTGGACTGGGCCTGGGCCGGGGCTGAAGCAAAAGTTTTATGTTGCTTGCTTTACAAAATAATAAAGTGTAGCATAATTTATGGCGCATGCGGCAAAAAAACAAAAATATATATATAATAAAAATAGAATAGCAAACAGAAGAAGAAAAAAGAAAGAAAGCAAAAAGAACACAAGCAACAACGGCGAAAAAAACGAAACGCGCGAGGCGAAGCTGAAAAAGTTCTTGAAAGCGCAAAAAACGCTGTTATTTAATGCCACATTACACACACAACAAACACATGGACACAGACACACACAAAAACACACACATAGACGCACACACACACACACCACGAGGCAAACACACTAACACTGTCACAGCGAGCAAGCGAAGCAGACTGGGAGCAAATAAACAAATAATCAGGCGCCTCTTAAGCATGTGTGTGTGTGTGTGTGTGAGTGTGTGCCCTGCACACACTCTGGGCACACTCTTGCCACACGGACTGTTTACAGCTTGGCATATAAATTTTCTTTTATAGAACTTTAATGTCGCTTTAATGCGCCACATCAGCAACATTATTGATGCATTTCGAGTGTGCGTGCGTCTTCTCCTCTCTCTCCATCTCTCTTACTCTCCCCATCTCTCTCTCTCTTTCTCTGTCGCACTCTTGCTCTGCTTGTGCGTGTGTGTTAGTCAATTGTTGATCTACTTGATCAAGTGAGTTATGGCCGGAAGTGAAGTATCTGAAGAGGGACTACGTGCCTGAACGAGTTCAACTCTCTTTGGTTTATGCCAGCAGAGAAGGAGAGAAAGAGAAATATAGAGAATGAGCTGCAGCTTGAGAGCAATGTATGCTTATGGCATTAATTCAGCAGAGAGAAAGAGAGAGGAAAAGAGAAAGAAGGGAAGGTTCTAAAGGCTTTAAAGGCTCTTAAGAAAATTGATTAGAAACCAAAAAGGAAAAATAATAATTTAAAAATCAATAAGTTTCTATTCGCAAATCAATCTTTAGCTATTTAAATCGATAGATTTCCAATAATGAGTGCTCGAATGAATGAATAAATAAATTAATCAATTAATGACCGAATGACTGACTGAACGACTTCGAGTGGAATCAAGCAAAGACGCAACTGAAAACGTGAAATTGCCAAAGCTTTTGCTTATTAATTACCCAAACTTAATGAACTCATTAAGCTTTCAAGCTGCATTAACTCTCAAATGGTACAGTGAGTCCCAAAGTCAATGCTCCACCTTAGTGGGTCATCAAATCGAAGCAGAAAACTTAACGATCGAGCAAAGTACTCTATATACAGATAGGATAAATTTAGGTTTTAATAGGCGGCACATAAAGTGGAAAATCTGAACAGATTTTAATGGTGCATAAATAAATTGCAATTAAAATTTCGACTATGACAACTTAGCAGCAGTTACACTGCGCCCCCTCTTCCTTCTTCATCCTCCTTCCTTCTCTCTTCCGCTCGCTGCCGTTGTCTCTTTCTCTGCCTTTGACATTGCTTTATGGCTTTGTGTTCTCGTTTGGTCGTGTCCTTTAAATGCATAAATAATTGCGCTTTAAGCTCAAGGCGCAAGCACAATGAGCCCACACACACACACACACACAGGCACACACATACACACCCACACTTAGAGACACTCGCACACCGGACAGCTGCATAAACAGATACAAAGATAATCGCAAGAACCTTTTGTTTGGCTGGCAAACAATGAGAGCCGGCACATGATGACTCTATTGCGCAGCCAACGACAGGACAATTAATTTAAATTCTCCTAAATTTCTGCTGCTGCATGTTTCTTCTGTACCACCCACACACACACTCACACAGACACACACACACACAGCATGGACATCCGGTCGCAAATAATGCGACGTGTATGCAAACAATTGAACAACAACCAAAGATGAAACACAGTTTTTGCTTGTCCGACTGCTTCATCTAATAGATGACTGTCAAGAAAGAGAGAGTGAAAGAGAGAGAGAGAGAGAGAGAGAGAGAGAAGGAGCAAAAAAGAGCTCTATCGCATCGATTCATCGAACTTCGTCTGTGTCTCTGTCTGTGTCTGGTCAGATCTGCCGCCGGCATTGCTACGCATCATTTGTGCTACGAAACACAACCTAAACAAATAAACATGCAATTCGTGGAAGGGTGACCAGGGGAAGGGGGTGGAGCAGGCAGGGGGCATATTGAAGTGACCCACAACATGACAGCAATGACAACAAAAGGCAGCAAGCTGCAAGCATGCGACATAGGGATACCCTGTGAAAATAAGTGCATGAACTGGTGCACTGCCTTCAAGTTGATGATAAGTTTGAGTAAAAGATGGAAAGAGACAAAGATAAAGAGATAGAGAGAGAGAATGGGATACAGAGATAGAGAGAAAAAGAGAAATAAGAACAGACAGTCTTAAAGAGTGAGAGTCAGAGAGAGAGATAAATGACAAAAAACAGCTAGAGATAGAGCAAAAGAGAGCAGGTGAAACAAAGTTAAGGTTAAGTAATTAAAAGATGAAGGAGACAACAGCAGGAAATGAAAGAGAGAGCTTGTACAAAGAGAAAGAGATAGAAATAAATATTGATAGATAGACTGAGCAAGACACATGCATAGAAAGATTCCTCTTGTGAAAGAGACGGAAAAAAGAGAGAGAGAGGAGCAATAAGAGCGAGAAAGAAAAATAGAATAATATTTTATAAAAAAAAGAGAAGACAGCGAGCTGTGCGCAATGCAGATGCAAAAGTCCATACATAATATATAGATATATATAATCTATATCTATATATACTATATAACTCTACACATTTTATGCCTAAATGTATATATGTTATTTGGGATACACATGCTGTACGTGGATATGAAAAAGAATCCTACACAGAATCGAACGACAAAAGAGTCTTACCATATAGATAAACAACTTTGCTGTGTATATAAAGAATGAAACTGCCGAAGATGAAATACAAAAGTGAAACAGATAAAAAGCCACCTCATTGATGCAAAAGTATATGGCTAGTATAAAAAGGGAACACTGCAAAAACAACAACTCATCTGATTAATACAAAGAAGAGTATCCCTCAGCTACAAATAATGAATATACCCCCTTGAAAGTTGTGCACTGCGTGTCGAATACAAATGCTTTTTCTAATTGAAGATTGAAGATTATCTTGGAGACATTTTACATATATTGTAATATTGGTAAATCAAAGTAAATCAAATAAAATAAAACCTTTCCATTCCCACTTTCGAATTTAAATAAAGTTGTGCATCAAATTGGAGACATTGCCTGCTCCATTCTCCGTTCGAGCTCACTAAGGGGGCACCCAGTGCGACAGCTTTATAAAGCTGTCAGTTGTGCGACTTTCGGGATTATGTTTGCCTCAACAAACAGCTCTCTATGCTGTTCCTGTTATGTAAATATTATCTATGCCGCATTCCCTTTCCTTGGTGTCATAAGCGACACCAAATGTGGCAGCATGTGCGCGCGTCTTGCTCGGTTTCCTTATCGCGCCTCATCGTCGTCGTGTTGGCAAACAAATGTCAATCAATCAATCAGACTGCAAAGAATTTACCCAATTCACGTATTTCTTGAGCAAAAACCAGACAAAGCTGCGCGTAAGCAGCTTAAACAATATTTTTGGAGCAGCGCCAAAAAGTATGCTACAGTTGCATTGTAAATTCGCCCCCTTTGCTATTGTTGCGTTGCCAGTTTATTGATGGATCACAGATACACACACACACACACGCAGACAAGTGTGGGCGTGGCACTGCCCATTACTTTACAAGGCCGCAAGAAAAACAATGGTGATACACCGCGCCATGCCACGCCTCGCTATGCGTGCCATATGGTCAACTTGTCGCATATGTTCTTCGCATTTGCATGTGTGTGTGTGTGTGCGTGCGTGTGTGTGCGTGTCTCTTAGTGCGCATAAAGCACGCAAGACAAACAGCAAGGCACAAAGTGCCAGACGGCTAAAGAAAACAAAGGCCTACGTGGGTGCGTGCTGAAAACTGCATTCGCCACGAGGAGAATTCGAGAAAAAATCAGGTGAAACTAAAGTAAAGAGAGGAAAGAGGGAGAGAGAGAGAGTGAAAGAGATGTATAAAGCACGAGAGTTGCTTGGAATGCAGTTCAAACAATTCCCTGCTTTCTAAGCCCTTCTTTAAAGTGCCTGCTCACACTGATTTGCCTGCCACCTGCCCCACCCTGTTCCCCCCCCTCCACTTACTTCGCTATCTCTTTGATATGACACGAGTAAAAGTAAGGGACAATAAGTGGGCGCTCGTGTCTCTGTCTCTGTCCGTGTGCAGACATTGCATTGAAAAGTAAAACAATAAAATTGTACATGGCCCATAAAAACAGCATAAATATGACGAATCTACAGAGGGAGGGAAGCAGTGGACAAGGAGAAGGAGGAGGGAAAGAAAGAATTGCAGCGAAGAGAAGAAGAAGAGCAGCAGATAAAAGGGGCAGCGCACGCTTGCCAGGCGATTGTCTGTGTGCGTGTGTGTGCGTGTGTTTGTGCTGCCCACTTGGGCATTGTTTGGCACACGTGCGCGCTTATTGTTTCTGTTGCCTGCTTTTAGGCTCGGCACTCATTGTAGGTTATAAATTTTATCACTATCAACGCCGTAAAATAAATTTGTGTGCCGCCTTGTGGATTTGTGTAAATTTGCACCAATACATGAACCAATAAGATACGCACACACACACACACACTCTCTCTGGAATATTTGCCATATGCTGTTGAAATGTATTTCATAGCATACTTTTTTGCGTTTTAGTTTTTTTGTTGCTGTGGCTGCTGCCTCCTTTAAGCACAACAGCTGTACGTGAGACACCATGTGTGGGCGTGTCTTTATCAATGTTTTGCGTGTATGTGTGTGTGTGTGAATTGCAGGAACGCGCAATTGACGGGCGTTGCACCGGTCCACAGAGAGTTTGCTTAGGAAAAAAGCAGAGAAAGTGCTTCGCAAATATCCACTTGATGTGCGCTGTATTACGCAACAAAAGTAGAACAAAGCTATGACACGCACACAACACACAAACACTTGCTATGCTTGTGTTTACACATTAATACGTGCAATTTTCTGTTAACTTGCACAGGCAAATTCCATTCTCCTTCCCCCTATTAAGCAGGAAATTCCAAAGATAATGTCTAATTGCTTTGCTACTTTAATGCTCTAACAAATTTGTTACTAGTTACGGCCAAAAAAAGCTAATATAAATTCATTAGCGGCATCTAACTTGGCACACAAGCAGAGCCGAGCAACATTTGCACTCTGCGCTAAAAAGTAGGCAACCTTTTTGTTCGTTTCCAGTGAGAGACTCAATGATGCTTAGTTAAATGTGCGGCGTCTGCAGTTAAAGCAAGAAGAACAGCCACAACAACAACAAGTGCAGCTACAACAACAACAAGTGCAGCTCTAACAACAACAAGCGCAACAAGAACAACAACAACATGTGGCATTTATAGCTGTTTTAGCTTTGCCCCACAACCTGAAGCCGACGAGGGCAAGCGAACACTTGAATGCCCCGACATTTGGGGTTAACATGCATGTGTGTGTATGAGTGTGTGTTTTTGTATGTGTGTATGTGTGCGTGCATGAGTCTGTAGTCTGTGAGGCTGCTCTATCGTGCACTAGCAAAGAAAATCTCAACAGTAAAGTCATTTTGCATGCAATTTACGCAACCTTGACTCAAGTTGTAGCCGTTCAGTCTTAGCTCTGCCTCTGTGTGCGCGTGTGTGTGTGTGTGTGAGTGTGTGTGTGTGTGCAACGGCGTGAAGGTGTTACACGTCTGTTGCCGCTAGTCGCATTGTTGTTGGCTGTTGCAATAAAACAGCACCAAAAGTTGCAGCAGCTAAAAATAAATGCAAACTTGGCCCCAAAGGCACCGCATGACACCCCCTTGAGGCCCCCACACCCCCCTGTTCAACCAACTAGAAAAAGTACAAATTGAAAACGTAACTTTTGGAATATATACACAAGAGTTCTTTTTGAAACAGTTGCTGCAGACGGCAAAGATTTTTACAAACTTATTTTAGATTAAGTTTTTATAAGGTGTTTTATTTACTCTGAGTTATCAGATATACAATATATGTACATATAAACATATATATATTTTTTCTGTACATAAATCTCAAGACTCTTTTCGTTGTCATTTTCTCAATCAATTTCCCCCAGCACCATGGGACATCATTTCTTGTTCTACCTCCCCCCCCCTGCTCGGCTTCGAAATGAAACTTCCAAAATGCGATTAAAATTAATCGATTTCGGTTGGTTTAATCAAATTGGTTCGCGGTCATTTGACCTCGCTGTTGGCTCTGCTTAAATGTGTTGCGCATCTTTATTCATCTCTGTCAAGGCAGGGGGTCGCTATCCCCGCGTACCTCCCTCCCTGCCCCGCTTCATTCCTGCTCTGGCAACTTGTGAAAAAGTTTGAAATTATCAAACTCGCTGGAGATGAAAGCAGCGACGGTCTAAGTTAAGTTTTTGGCTCAGAGTGTTGTGGATGCAAATAAGCTGGTCTTGCCATTTGTTGATAGCTTCCTGGCCGCCTGGACTGGAGCTTCATTTCCATTTTGCAGCTAAAGTTTCAGCTGGAAATACAACGGCGGTAACAGCATCAAAAGCGCAATACGCTGCGGGGAATGCGCTGTGCGAAATTGTCGCGCGAGGAAAGTAGGCAAGCAGGCAAGATAGGAAGAAAAAGAGAGACAGAGAAAAGGCGAAAGAAAGAGAGAGAGCGAGAAAGGCACACTGAGAGACAGATTGGCAGAGAGAGAGAGAGGTAGATGGAGAGAGAGAGAGAGAGAGAGAGAGAGAGAGAGTAAGAAAAGTGGCAAATGAAAGTGTTTTTCATGCCAGTTAGCTGCGATTTTGTTTCTCGCATGCTTTTGCACTGACTGCTGTTTACATACCCGTTAATCCTAGTTGAAGAGGGTATTTCAACTATGTGGCAAGCTAAAATCTAGAAGAAGGAAACTCTAGCTCTATACCTTCCAAAATCTAGCAGGAGGCAACTCTATCTCTATACCATCTCTATCAGCGTCTGTATGAACACTTATATCTCAGTGCCCATAAATGCTAGAGCAACTAAACTTACTTAAAGTTAGTGCTAGTAATGCACTCAACTAAAGATAGTATTAGAATTTGGCCACGCCTTCTGACGCCCTTTTAAAACGATTTTCAAGAGCAACTGTCAGGTTAGCACATTCAATAATATGTATGCAAATTAATTACATATTGCTTGAAACTGTACAACAAAAGGAATTCCATCAACAAATATTTTAGCTGAGCAGACAGTTCGAGCTTTGGCTAAAGGGTAAATGACAGTCGCGTATACTGCAGACTTCTTCTTACTTTCTTAGTTGCCTGCAAAGTGCAAGGCGCAGCCAAGCAAAGCACAAAGGGTAAGTCAAGACGAGTTGGCATTTATGTGCTTCATGCTCTTTGCTTGCTTACTTCTCCCAGTGCTCCCCCTTTCTACTTCTTCCTCTCTCCTTTCTCCTTTCTCCTCTCCCTCTCCCCCTCTCTCTCCTGCAGCCACGTCTTCTATGCGGGCCGCAAACTACTTTGTCAGCGCTCTGCAGCGTTTTGATAAATGATTTGTAAATGAACGTGTGAGTTTTATGCGCAAATTATGAGGGAAATTAGAGTCGCTTGAGCAGCGGACAAGCGCCGAACCAGGCCAGCTCCAGTTCCTTCTTCTGCCTTCTTCCCCTTCCCCTCTCTACTTCCTACTTAAAGTGTCTGCCACGCCGGCATTATCTAACGCCAGCCATGTGGGCGCGAGTGCTAAGAAAAGAGATTCAGATTCCAATTCTGGGAAAGACTCCAAGTAGCGCGTGTGGGTGCTAGAAAGGGTGGGCTGAGGGAGTTAAGGAGAGGGGTGGGGGGGTGTTTGTGTCGGTTATAAGTGCAAGTGTATTTATGGCTTATGGCAGGATAATTTGTCAAGCTGCCGGCGACGGCTGCAGTCGCTGAGGCTGCCGAGGCTTCTGCATTTTATGGCAAATTTGCACATTTTAATGCCAAGACATATCGGGTATAGTATATATGCATATAGTCTGCCAGGGGTGTCTGCTCAGATTATGACAAGGTGTCGATGTCAGTCGCTGTCTGTGTGTGTGCCGGTGTGTGTGTGTGTGTGTGTGCAGGTTTGTTTGCACTTCCGCATAAATATTTTCTTTTAGTGGAAGCTTCTCCCAGCTTTGCTCGGCTTTTCTCGGTCTTTTTATGGCTCGACAAGGAGCTGCAGTGGTTTTCTGAAGAAAGCTCGATAAGATCCGCAAGTATATAGACTATATAGACTATTAAAATATATGTACAGCAGCAGAAGTAGCATGCCATGAGTCCGCAGCACTTTTAAAGTGTATAAATCAAGCGCGACTTCTTCTTCTTCTCCTTTGCTTGCTCTTTAAACTTGACAGCTTAGACTTGAACTAAAGAGACGCACAAATCCGCAAGTGATCAACGGAATGACAAGTAACACACATTTTAAATCTATGCGGTAACTAATCCCCCGATTTATGAGGCAAGCAGCTGTGACTAATGCGGGCGAAGTCAACTAAATGCGATGCAGAGACAATGAAAATGTGGTAGGTAGTTGGAGCAGAGAGCACAGCAGACAACTTTGAGATACCACGTAAATTGCTGAGGTATTAGATAACAAAACAGTAATTGTTGTTGTGACATTTTGGTATGTTTTAAATACCACAAGAAGTGATTTACTTAGTTAAACCAAAACGAAACTCAAACAGAAATGAGTTAAGTAGTTTGTAAATGTGGAAAGTGAGCATGGAAACTAAGTTTATATACGACTGTGAGGTATTTTAAAGTTTGTTGTGTAATTGTTATCATTTTAATGACAGTTTTGTATATTTAAAATACCACAGCAAGTGTTAAACTTAGGTAAACCAAGCAAAGTATGGCACAAACTCAAACAGAAATGTAAATGGAAAATGTTAACAAAAGGAACTTCAGGAAGGAATTTAAATGAGTAAAAGATATTCCTTTAAATATGTATTTAATAGTACAATATCAATGACATTTAGGTATATTTAAAATACTGCACAATTCAATGCACAGCTGCAGCTCACGGCCGAACAAACAAGTTGATTCGGATAATGCTTAACAGTCCACAAAATTCTGACATCTGTCAGCATCAATTTGAGCCAAATGGAGGGAGATAAATACAGTTAGGAGGGGGTAGGTTGTTTTAGGGGGAGAGAAGGGTAAGAGAAGGGGAGGCCTGTGGGGAAACAAACAATTTGTACGTTTGATGGCAACAAACAAACAAAACGGCGGAACCCAAAATGATTTTGTGGCTTAATTGAAATTTATGTTTTAGTTTTTGGGTTCGCTCTCTCTCTGCATTGACTCATTGCCACTTCAATTCGCAATGCCCGATGTCACATAATGTTATCCCCCGCCCTCCACTTAGAGCCCTCCCACGCGCAGTTAGTGACAAAGCCCCCCCTCCCCCTGTTCGCCGCAAAAAAAGGACACACGATGAATGGAAAGGATGCTGCACAGCGACCCAAAAACCGGAGACATGTCGCAAATGATGTTGCTGCCCAACAGCTGCCCAAGGGGCATGGCAGAGAAGGGGGGAGGGTTGTAGGGTATGCAGAGGGGGCCCGCACAAATTTGTAGCTGCCACATGGAAAATCGTGTTATAAATTTGTAATTGGCCACTCAAGCGTGCACACGGACGTGGCCAGAGTTTTCTGTTCTCGCTTTTTCAGTTTTTCGTTTCGGTTTTCAGTTTTTCCAGTTGCCACTCCCTCCGCCCACAGTTTCTTCTACTGCCTTTGGTTGCCCCGTGGTTGCATGTCGCCTGTTGCCTGCTTCGGGGCTGGGGGAATACGAGCTTAATCCTTTTTGTGGCTTGAGTCGCCGTCGGGGCTGGGCAATTTGATTTGCCTCTGTTTGGTTTGCATACCCTGCAAAAGATGAGCCGCACAAAGGGGGTATGCACACTCGGCATGTAATAGAGTATGTGTACTACTGCTAGAACGATTTGAACTCAGTATAAGTCAGCCTTACAAAGTTTAGAGACTTCTTGCCTCATTTCTTTTCATTGCCTTCACTTTTCCAGGGTATTTCACAGTCTGATCTCACTTGTTACTCAGCGTAAATCCACAAACGAACTTAAGCGTCAGTTCTTTCGACAGATGTAACACAATTTTTTGGCCGCTTCGTAGGCGTATGGAAAGGGGGGAGGGACAGAGGGGGCGTGTAGCGAGACCCTCGTCTGATTTATGCCTTCTGCCTCAGTGAATCCCTAACCGGATCGGGCGTGCCAGCCTGCATTGACTTACCTCTCTCCTCTACCCTACCCCCCTTTGTCCCTCCCCCTGTGATTGTTGTAGTTTGTGGCGAAAACAAGATTTCAATACAAATTATTCAACAAATGAAACAAGGAATTTCTGACTAATTCCAAACGAATCATGCACTGAACGAATCATGGCCTGATATTTATGCATGTAATATGGTATCCCTTTTATAGTATATGCCTTGGTATATGCAACTTGTTTACGTGCTCGGGGTGTGTGCAACTAGTGCATACAAATGCAGTTTTCTATGCCAACATTGATTGCCAATTTGAACAGCGAAATGTTGTTTTGCCACGAGGTTTTCATGATTTTCCTAGAATTGTTTACAGATTTCGAACGCAAATTCTCGGTAAATATGTGGGAGGTGGGAAACACGCGTAATATTATTATGCGTAGGAGGCTGCAGAACTATGCATACGTGCATATTTAGAAGAAGCATTGCCTGCAAAGGCGATTTTGCCATATCAGTGTCTGTATGAGCAGCTTTAACTCAGAGACCATAAGAGCTATGGGTACCAGATTTGGTGACAGTGTGTATTAGTAATGCACTTAACTAAAGTTGGTTTTAGAATTTGAGCCAGCCCACTAACGCCTTAAAAAAATAATAAAAATTGATTTACAAGCAGTTTTGCTAGTAGTTTGGCGTTCATATTTGGTATACACACTAATCAATATCTCTGCTCTCGAACATTCAAAGTCTGATTGCGAACGGATAGTTGACATGAATGTTATTTGAGAAACAAGTTTTGTGGGCCCACTGCCAAGGCACCGCCTGCAAGTATGCAATATAAAATTCACTTACTTTATTCCTCACCAATATAAGCACCTTTTTAGCGACTTCGAAAGATAGTGCCATAAAAAGTCAGTCATCATAACGGGAACTGGCCCTGGCCATGACACTTCGATCTTTCATAAAGCGCATTCTTACATTGTAGCTTCGTTTATGCGGTCATCAAAGGAAGCTCATGGGAAATACCTTTACCACAACATGTTATATACACATCAGATGTATTTACGATCTATATAAATGTGCAGCAAAAGGAGGCACACTTCGAAGAGAGAGGGGCACATAAAATATCAATTAGTTCGACAGGAAGTGGGACCTTTTACGATCAGTAGCCCGATATTATGGAGCAAGTTAATGCGAGGCTTGTGAGTAATTTCTGGCAATTATTACGCATAATTTGGCCAAAGCCAGGCTAATGTAATGGCTCGTAAAAGGGTAGCTAGTCAGGGGACAGGGACTGGGACAGGAAGGGAGACAACTGCAATTACAGACGGCCAGCGCGAAGAGGAGACAGAGAAAGAGACAACGACAGTGAGAGAGACTTACCCAGTATGACGAGCGCATTGCCAAGGAGCCCGGCAAAGCCAATAATGCCAAAGAAGACCGGCACAATGATGGACACGATGCGCTCCAATGGCCAATTGTCTCCGCCGTCTCGCTCCAGATCCATGTCCAGCAGATTGTCCGGCAGCATCATCGAACCATTGATAAAGTCCGACTCGTTATTGTTGCCAATTTTGTTGTTCTCATTGTTGCCCTCATTGTTGCCCTCATTGTTGTTGTTGTTGCATTCACTTGGGCTCTGCCAATCGGGACAGTCGACGGCAGAGGCGGCCAGACTCCCAACTGGCCAGAAGCTAATTAACACGGCCACAGCCAGTGCCAGAGCCATGGTAAGGCCAGGCGGCTGTTTGTCTCCTCCTCCTCCTCCTGCTCCTCGGTGTAGCCTCATTATCATTGCTGCCACGCCCACTTTTTAATACCAGGCCTCCACACACACACAAAAGTACTTGATAATTATCTACGAGCTGATGCTGCCTGGTCTTCTCTTCTACTTCTCTCCAGTTGTTGCTCTTGTTGCAGTTAGGCTTTTGTTCGGCGCTGAACTCGAAACGGACTTTGTTATCGATTATGAGTTGATTTTACATTTTCAGTAGGCCCACTGGGCCACGCCCATTCACTGCGAATTATCTATCGAATGGCGCTTTAAGCGTGGGCCTTGAATAATTTGCCTGAAAAACAAATCGAAATGGAATTCATTACTGGATGGAAGAGCGGCTTAATATGCAAATAACTATGTAGAAATTTAAAGTATACACACACAAACACACATACATGTACACATGTATATGTATCTGAATCTGTTTATGATATATATCTAGTATAGTTGACCTTCAGTCGGGCAATCAGCATGCAGATAACTGTTTCGAGGTGTGGCAAATCGTATTTTAATATTTGCACAACATTGTGTGTTGCTACAGTGGGTAGGGAGAGTGAAATTAATTGCTAAAATTTAATTTGTATAGTAATTATAAAAAATATATTTCTAAATTTAGATAAATGGCTGAATGACTTATTTTTAAGATTTGTGGAAAAATCGAGGTCAGAATTCGGCTTGAGCTGGCTAAAAATTGTTCAATAATTATAAGTTATATTTTTTTGTTCATTGCAATAATTTATTTATTTTTTTCATTTGTTTTTCGTTTTTCTTAAATAAATATTTTTTTGTTTGACTTGGCTAAAAATGGTTTAATATTTATAAATTCTATTTAAGTTTATTGCAATAATTTATTTTTTCCTTTTTTTTTTGTTTTTGTTTCAAAAAAAATTTTTTTATTTATTTTGGACTAGACTAATTATATTTTTAACAAATATACTAACAATAATTTCTATAGATGCTCTTATAATAATAATAATTAATCAATGTTTTCATTTTTAAATAATTTATATAATTTATTATAAAGACTTTTCTTGTTATTTTGTTTATTATGAAAATTATTTTATAAATTCAATATTTTCCTTCTAAATATTTTCCTTCTAAATATTTGTTTTATTAAATGCTCCAAACGCCCTAAAATGTAATTATATTAATAAATATAAATATTTTTAATAAATTAGGTCGTCAATTTTATGTAGTATTTTAAAAGTTTTTAAATATTTGCAGAATTTTTTAACTTATTATTTAACATATTTTTAACTTATTTTAACCTATTTTTAACCTATATTTTCTCTATTGAAACTACGCAAACTGTTGCTGCGACCACACTAACCACAAACAAAATAAATAATCTGTAGATTGAAGTAAAATGATATTGAAATTATGCAATTATTCGCAACACAATATTCCCAATTTATGCTATATATCAATTATTCGCAACACAATATTCCTACTATATACTATATATCAATAATATCGTGCAGCTGCTGTCGGGCGTGTTTTGCTGACAATTTATGAACTCATTTGAATAACTCTCGATGGAAATTGAGTTTTTGTCTGCTCTCTTTGGTGGCATTAATTAAAAATGGCATAGAAAAAATGTTCTAATAATCGAAAATCACAGCACAGACAACGTGCTGCTGCGGCATGTGGCAGGCAGCAGGCAGCACAAGAGATAATAAAGATCATGAAAATATTATGCAAAATGAATTTCTACCTCATTTGTGGCCAATGTGAAGCAGCTTGATCAGCTTCATTACATTTGCATACTTTAATAGACAATGTGTTGCGGGGCAGGGGGGAGTGAGGGGCAGTAGAGAGGACATTGCGCATACGCCATGTGCCCCGTATCAATTAGATGTGGAAGGACACTCGAATTAGCGTATTCCAATTCCGATTCCGATTCGTAATTCCGTTCTAGGCTATTCTTTTGCGAGCACTGACATATGCAATCATATATTGTGTGTGTGTGTGCTTGTGTGTGTGTGTGTGTGAGTGCTTGTGTGTGTGTGTGTGGGAGTCACTTTTCTGTCTGCTCTGAAGGGTGCCTCGTTGACAGTTGCTTAAGCTGTCAATTAACATATTATTAAGCGAGCCTCATAGGGCAACATGCCACAGTGCCTGACAAAGTCACTGTCACTGTCACTGTCACTGTGACAGTGACTGTCCGTGACAAGTCGATGACAAACGATGACAACGTGCTGGGATAATTGAGAATGTCTCTATTTCCTTGGCTACGTCGTCGCCTTCTGCTGTCACTCAATGCTGCCCGGCAATTTCGCCTGCTTTGACATGACAATAAAATGCCATAAAAGTTGCCATAAATATAAAAAAAAAATGCATTTACATGTGCACAATTGTAAATAATTTATTCGTGTATTTTCGCACTTTAGCCGATGGGGAATTCTAGCCTTTTTTTTGGCTTGCTGCCGCTAGCAAATGTATCAATTATGCAGATAGTGTAGGGGGGTTTATTCATTTGTCTATCTATCTTTTGCTATAATATATGCCATAAATTGCGCAATGACAAGGTTGCTTGCAATTTAGAGAGTATGAGGAATGAAACAAAGCTAATTTAGAGTGTGCAGGGTATGCACGACTAGTGAGAGAATGGGAGGGACTACAAAAAGAACATTTGACTTTGATTTGAACTGATTCTGTTTATTATTTATATCATTATCTTTTTTATTTATCACTTTTAACCTGTAATATATACACGATATAGTACCATCTTCTCTGGTATTTCAATTTTATATTAGGAATTTTAAAATACAGATTTTTAGCTACTCTTTTAAATCTTTCGATACCTTTCTTAATCCTCATCTAAAAATCTTATTCGCGAACTTTGTTCAACTTTTTATACTTTAAATAATTGCTATACATTTTCCGCATTTCATTTTTATGAATTGATAATTTACAGCTACTATTCAACATGCTCAACCTGGTGCATGGCCCACACTACCCCGCAATGCCCCACAAAAACCCATCGACACTTAACTGACATACAAATACAGCAATTACTAGCTAATTATGCGTATTTAGCCGCGTTGACTGCACTTTTATGGCAGCCTACTTTACTCTCACTTAGCTCTCCAATCAAATCGTGCTCGATTTATGTTGAGAGCACCTTAAGCTATTTTGATTTATGGCTTCTTGGACGATTGCCAGAGCCAGACCCGGGACCAGGCCAGCAGGGCAGGCAAACGGCCATGAAATTGAAATTGCCTTTTGAATTGGCTCCACAGACAGAGCAGATGTGCGAGGGAAGGCAGGCAGAGGATGGGGGGGGAGCGGGTAGGAAACGTAGATTAGACTGGGCCATCAATCAAACGAATCAACAGCGAATCAATGCGAGCAACAGATTCGCAAGGGGATTCATTACATAGATAACTGAGCCAGTTCTGGCTTTGAACTTTAAACTTTCCAGCTAAGCCTCATCCCTCTCTCTGTCTCTTTTTCTAGGGCTCATTGCAGCTCATTGTCAACTGCAGTTACCCAATTGGGAAATACTTCACTGCCTCAGGCATCAATTCCATCGAATTGGTTGTCTGCCACAAGTCAATCAGCGGCAATAGACAATCAGATTACGCATACGCCGCGTGTGCCGCGTAAATGAGTTTGCTGCAGCCTAAGCCAAAGCCTTGTCGAGCGCAGCAACAATGCCAAAGGGGCGGGGCGAGGGCTGGGCAGGCAGTTGTGACATGTTGTGGTGGCTGCAGTGCTTGCAAACACACCACAACCCCCTCCTCCTCCTCCCTCTCCTCCATCAACGCTGCTAGGCGAAGCAGTCAATCACCAAATGCCACGCCCACATGTGAGTTGTGCTGATTATTTCAATTATTTCAATTAGTGCGGCTTGCATTTGCGCGCAAAGTACAGTCGGATGCGAGGGCGGGCAGGGGGCGTGGCAGATGTGTCGGGTTGATGGGCTTTGTTGCTCATGTGGCTTTTATGAGCTTCGCGTTCAATCTAATTGCGTTTTTATGGGTGCGCCATAAAATCAGGCAGCACAGAAAGGAAGAGAGAGAGGGGAGGAAGAGAGGGGAGCAGAGTCGTGCAGACATGCGGCAAATGAGAGCAAAAGTGGCAGCAATAAAGCGCAACACCAACATCTGCTGTTCATTAATTATTAATAATTAATTAACTCCAAACACACGCACACAAAAGAGAGAAAGGGGGGGAAGGGAGGGAGAGGGAGAGAGAAAAGGAGGGTGCAACTTTAAAGCTGTCACACGCGTAGCACGCAAAGCAGCGCTTAAACATTTTAATCTCTACTCATTACTCTTTGCTTTAGATCAGGTGAGTTTTCAGAGGAATCAGCAGAAGTACATATAAAATAAAAGAGTATATATATAATCTATATTAATGTATACTATATCATATACATACAAATGCATATATTTTATGTATAAACATATTAATTGCAGTTTCCTTTTTCAATTCTATGCCAGTGATCCACAAATTCACAGCTAAATTTGCCAGTTAGAGTATTAATCGTGCGGTCAATGGCAACTGAGAGGCAAAGTCACTGACAATTAATTAAAATATATGAATATGTATATAGTATTTTATAAAAATCAGAATATATGAATATGTATATAGTATTTTATAAAAATCAGTGGTATATTCAATACACCAATGACTGTGAAATGACTATGTCAAAGGCATATCGAATGCTATTAAAAGTGGATCAGATTCGTTTGACAAAAAGCGACATGGCAATTATAATGCAAAACTAGGCAGGGCAGTTGTCTTTGTAAATCATATAGTATGTATATATCTATATATATTTTTAAAGTATATATATAAAAGTATATATATCGATACATATATATACATGAGGCATATAGAGATATATGTATATCTGTAGTTTGATAGCCAACCACTAAAGCAGCAGCCTTCTTTATGCAAAGCTGGTTCAGTTTTGCCAGAAGTTGAGAGAGGAACATATGCCAGACAGCATAAAGTATATATATTCTTATGCAGGGTGAATCAAGCTAGCACTGTGCATCAATCGTAGCGAGCTGTATTGAATTTATAGTTGCTATAACTGCCAAAGAAAGCGGAGCTTACAAATGTGCCAAGAAACTACTGCAACAAAGTTCATCATAATAAGACATTAATGTTTAATGAAAATTGGATTGATATATATTATAACACTGATACGATATATACTGTATATTTTCTATATCTTATCTATTTCTTAAAACTTTCAGTGTTAATATGCAGAATTCAAGAAATCGTTCTAGTATCCAAATCTATAGTTGAAATACAATAATGATATAAGTGACTAACAGAAAATATCTTTAAAGAATGCCACAAAACCTTCTCTCTTGCCTTCTACTCACGCCCTAGACTGTGCTCTGTTTTGGGGGAGCGAGACGAACATAGTGTCAAATTGTCGCCAATTAGTTAAGCTGAGCTGAGCACAAAGTGACATTTCTTTCACTTACTCGCCACATTTAATCGACTTTAATGCCAATTTCTCAGCTGTTCTATCGTGCCATGAACTTTTTACTCTACCTCGACTTGCAGTTACCCTGTAGGTCAATCAATTCGCATGTTATTTAAAATGTATGTGCCATTAAAAAGGGACAGCGCATAGTTATTGGTTAGTTAAGAGCTATTGAAAGTTTAATGGAGTAACCTTTAGCAATTTTCCAATTTAACCCAACCCACTAACCTGAATAGCTTAAGGGCTTGCCGCATAAAGTATCGCGCTATGCTTGTCGGAAAGCTGATTGAAAGTTGCCTGACAGACACGGGAAGAGAGCCGGGAGGAAAGGAGGGTAGGTAGTGGTGGAGTAGACCGCGAAACCATCAAACTACCGAACTACCAAGCCGCCAAAAGGCCAAACCAACGACCCGGCGAAAGCAGCCGCAGCCGCAGTCCCCTTCCCTCCTCTCCCTCTGCCGCCCACTGAAAGCAGCTGCCAAAGCAGATTAAGTTTTTTAATTAATTCTTCCTGAAACCGAACAATGCTGAATCGAAACTCAAGCACAGGCCCAGACGGAGCTACTTACCCGGAGGGAGACTGGAGACTGAGAGGGAGGGAGGTAGGAATCGGGGGAGAGAGGCAAAAGTAGATAAAGTCTTACGTTGGCAACGTTGAAGTCAATTAGTTTCATAAATCCGCGTTGACACATATTTGATTAAAGTTGGCAGCACTGCCGCCTACCGCCCCGCCTCGCCTCGAGCCCGCAAACGGAGGCCAATGAGGCGTCACCGGTAAGAGCGCGAAATTAATACAAATTTACTTTTAATTACAGTTCCGCGAAAAGTTCTTGGGCTTGTGGGAGTAAAGACAGATACCCTGTGAAAGGTAAAAGGTATATAATGTGAAGCTTAATAGCCTGAACAGTGTGCAGGCAATGGTGTGTGGGATTGAGAGGTGAATACTCTGTAGAAGGTGAAGCCGAAGTAAGGGCGAAGTGAGTTGGTCAATGCGGAATACTATAATATATAGTAGAGTTAAGGGAATACCCTGTAGGGTGCAAGGGAGGGTGGAACTTAGGAAATACCCTGTATATTAGTAGAATATAATGAGTAAATGAAGGTTAAGAAGAAGACTAAAGGGGAATACTCAATAGAATGTAACGGTTGACAAGTGGGGAATACTCTGTAGGAGGTGAAATGATGTGAAGTTGTAGAGTAAAGAAGAATACCCTTAAGAGTTTCAGGGAGAATAGAGTAAAGAGAATTCCTTTTAAAGATAAAAGTCCTGACCTGGAAGAGTAAAGTTTAATACCCTGTCCAGTTCAAGGAAGAGTTAAGTTAAGATAGTAGAGTAGAATAGAGTAGAGAGATAAGGTGACGTAAGTTAAGTAGTGCCGACTACCCTGTAGGACGAGAAGGAGAGCAGAGTAAACCGAAATACTCTGTGGAAGAAGAAGAAAGATAGCATTGGAGTAAATTTCAAATACCCTGTTGAACATAACGATGTAGCTCAATAGAGGAGAGTAAAGGGAAATACTTTGTAGTATGTAAGTGAGTCAGGCATAGATACCCTGTAATAACACAGTACAAATGGCGTACTTCGCCCACAGTTGCCAGCATCTCCTCATCACCCCTGCCCCCTCTTCCTCTCTGTCTACAGGGTATTTCCAGCGGTTTGTTGGCTAAAGTTACTAAAAAACTTTTCAGTTTACAGCAGCAGGTTCCGCCTGTTTATTTTTTTGGTTTCTCTTTTGTTTGCTGCTGTTGCTGTTGTTGTTCTTGCTGTTGTTGTTTACAGAAAGTTGAAAGTATTTTCATTGATTTTTGAACTGGTCCACATGGGGGCTAATGATCGCTAGCCATCGGAGGAGCACATAGTTTAAAGTCGTCCACTTTATGTGCGATTTATGCTCCCAATGCATTTGCCTGGACTGCCAGAAGTTGCCTATTTCTATTTGTGTTTGTGTTTCTGTTTGTGTTCGTGTTTGTATTGTGTGTTCACATGGCGAACTTTGCACAAGTAATTTCCTAATTGGTTCATGTTATGCACAGGCAGACAGCCCAACACACACACACACTGGCACACACACACACCCAGGCACACACCGACAATGCGTTGAGCACTCATAACGACTGCCCCGACTGCGTGTACGGTGGGCGATAATCTAATAAAAGTGCACGAAAATTGCCAAGTACTTTTGCTAATTGCTGCGATACGAGCTAAGTGTGCCGTTAGTTGCTGCTTTTTGCTTCCCTGCTCCCTTCCTTCTCCCTCTCTGTTATGGCTCATGAATTATGATGGAGTTTAGAGCGTACCAGTTGAGCCAATCAGGTTGCATGACTATCATATTCTCTTTAAATTGGTTTGAAGTACTGCAAGAGGTAGAGGTAGTGCTAAAGGTAGAGGGAAAGCTGGAGGCATAGGAAGAGGTAGTGGTCAAGGTAGTGCTAGAGGCAGAGGTAGTGTTCGAGGCAGTGCTAAAGGTAGTACTAGAGATTGAGACAGAGGTTAAATCAGAGATAGAGGTAGTGCTACAACTGAAGGTAGAGGTAGATGCAAAGGTAGATGCAGAGGTAGTTAGAGATAATGCTAGTGGTAGTGCTAGAGGTAGAGGTACTCATAGAGGAAGAGGTAGAGATAGAGGTTGTGCTAATGGTAATGATAGAGGTAGAGATACCCCTTGAGGAAGAGGTAGTGATAGAGGTAGAGATAGTGATAGAGGTACTGCTAGAGGTACTGCTAGATGTAGTGCTAGAGGTAGTTCTAGACGTAGAGGTAGAGCTGGAAGTACTGCTAGAGGTACTGCTAGAGGTAGTGCTAGAGGTAGTGGTAGAGGTAGAGGTACTGCTACAGGTACTGCTAGAGGTAGTGTTAGAGATAGTGATAGAGGTTGTGCTAACGGTAGAGCTAGAGGTAGAGATAAACCTTGAGATAGAAGTACAGCTAAAGGGAGTTACAAACACTTTATAATACACGACATTCTCCTTCCTGCAGAGTATTTTCCAGTCCATTAGTCTCAGTTTCTGCTTGTGAAACAACAACAGCCTAATAAGCAATGCCTCCTTCTCATCCTCACTTTCCACTTCTCTCACTCTGCTTCTACTTGGCCGATTCACTTCATGTTGCAAGTAGTTTTTAATGAGAGAACTCTCAACGCGCAACATCAAGTGGTTTAACGTGCAGTGGCCACACAGTGCACTTGATGCCATAGCTAGATAAGCAGCACTGCAGCGTACTCCGTAACGGCAGGCTTAACTAACCCGTAAGCTGCTTAGCTACTTGTTTAAGATTCTCTCTACTTCCAAAACCAAGCCAAGTCTGCCAATAGTTTACCTATTTTGAGGCGGAACTCAATAAACATTTACCATATTTTATTTATGTGCTCGAACAGATTTCAACTAAATCATTTTTACACTACTTATTTCCCTATCGTCATAAATCAAAAAATAAAAGCCGAGCACAAGTTTTCCTCCCTTCCTCCTCCTTCTACTTCTTTTCCTCCTCCTTTTTCTTCGACGATAACTTCTTTTGCCCGCAAAAATAGTTGGAATTTTGCTTTACAAACTTTGCCTTGGCTCCCCTTTACTTTCTCTCTCCATCTCTCTCTCTCTCTCTCTCTCTCTCCTCATCTCCCTTTCCCTTTCGTTCTGCTTCGATTTCCTTCGATTCACACTTGACGTGTTGCTTGGCACAGGGAAATTTATGCGAAATTTGCCAGTTGCTTAAAGCTGAGGCAAACTTGGGCAAGACTTGAAATTATTGAATAGTCATGGGGCGATTGCTGTCCACGGTGTCTTGTCGATGATGATACAAGTTAAGCACTTGATGTTGCCAAACTATTTGTGCCACACACTCACATACACACACACTCGCACACACACTCTAGGCAATCATGCTGCCTCCTTCTCCTTCTTCAATGTCGCAGCGTGGCCACTAAAAGTCACTTTGCCCGGCAAACAGACGAAACTTTTTGGCCACAACGACGCGTGGCGGCGTCTATGGAGAGCAGACAGCAGTGTGGAGAGAGAGAGAGAGAGGGGGCGTGGCAAAGACGCAGCCTTGTGGGCAGAAATCAAAGTTGGACCCAAAACGTGCGCCGCAAGTTGCCTTTTTGCTGTGTAAATTGCTCGCGAGGCTGACTGGAAGACGGTCGGTGAGGGAGGGGATGGTGGGGGGTGGTGGAAGCTGCTCATGAATTGCCCTGTCTGCGTGTGTGCTTAGTCGTGCATGACTGCGTGTGTGAGTGTGTGTGTGCTTGGGGCGAGTGCAGCAACCAGTTTGATGTGCAGCTCACGGTCAGCGTCTTATCGCTCATCTGCCCGGCCAGCTGGGGCCATGATTGGCTTTTTTTATGGCCTTTGGCCCAGGCATAAGATGCCTCTTCACACACACACATAGACATACATGCACACGCACACAGATGTCTTAGCCAAAGTGCATTTCGATTTCGTTGCACTTTGTTCGTTGCGATTTTTATTACTTTTCCTCCAGCTGGAACACGCTTTAAAATTGCCCAATATCAAACTATGTGTCTCTCTCTCTCTTACTTTCTCTATATGTATCCCACTGTCTATCTCTTTCTCTCTCTTTGTTAGCATACAAATGCAACAGGAAACCAGGCACAACTGCCAAATACCCTACGCTCAATTCTTACTATGCAGAACTCTCTTATTTCTAGTGCGATTGTAATGAAATTTGTAGAATAGGAACACCTTATATTTATATATGTGTATGCCACAGCAGAAAGTTATAACTTAAACACACTACTGAAAAATCAAAAAATACTCATTTAAGTGGGCGCAGGGCGTGGCAACTACAAATTGAAATGTACTTTACATACACACACTGTAAACTGATCTTCATGCCAAATCTGGCCTCTTTATCTCTTCTTCTTGCTGAATTTAAGACGTTCATACAAACACAAAAGTCTAATTCAACGTCATCTCTCTATAAAGATTAATATATATTGATTTTGTGTGTGCTAACAGAGCATGAATACCCCTTTGGAGCACTTTCAATCGTCGTAGAGCATGAAAATATCACAAATGAAAAGTAAACTTTTTCGTAAATTTTTAATAGACCATAAAAAAGGGAGAAAGGGAGAACTTAATGCACTTTTGCTGTCTGTCATCATGTGTGGTCTCTTGCTGGCCTTGTGCTCAGTTATGGTACTTCCCCCTCCCCCCTTCCCTACCCTTCTCTGTTGCCTGCAGCAGCTTTGAGTGGCCTGTCAATCTGTCTATCGAATCATGACAAGTCTTCAGCCAGAGTCAGCTTGCATTTTCATCAGCTTCGTCTATCTATAGCTTCTCTCCCCCTCTCTCCCTCTTTCTTTGTCCTTCTCTGAGTTCCAACAATAAAGAATCCATGAGAATATTCGTCACACAATGTGCTGCAGAATATGTGACCAACCGCAAGTGAAACGTGCAGTGGATTTTGATAATAAAGTAAAGGCATGGATTGGAAACAGCAGGTGAGTGCCGAAAGAGAGAGAGAATGCCTGAGAGGGCACAAAGAGTCGAGAATTAACTGCAAACAATGCAAGACGGCAATGAAAATCAGAATGTCAAACAGAAAAGCACTGTGGCAAAGGGGGGAAAGGCCATGGCGAAGAAAGAAAGGATTTTTAATTGAATTTCGCAAACTAATTGCTGCCGAATTCATCACGAATTATGCACGCAACAAGCTCAAAGTTGCCTAGCATCCTTTGTCTCTATTTCACTGTCTCTCCTTACCCCTCCCCTCCCCCTTCTCTCTCTCTTTCTCTGCTTCTCTATTTCTGTCGTATCATATTCCCAACTAGCTGAAAGTGCATGCTTAATTCAGTTTCCTCTGGCAATTTATTGCTCTATAATTTGCTCTGTTTCTCTTCTAGCTCACGCCTGGCTTCTTCTCTCTTTCTCTTTCTCTTTCTCCTTCTCCTTCTCTATGTGTATATATAATAATAAATGTGTGTCTGCCTTGCCTGCTCTGTCTTCAGTCTTGGCAATTTCCTTTGCACGTTTTGAGCAAATCGAATTCGTTGCATTTGACAAATGTTAAATGCAAATTTAATTAAGATTTCAATGAAGTTTTCATGATATGCTTGCACTAAGGGGGGAGAGGGGGGTGTAGCGGGTTAGCTGAAGCGTGGTCTCATCTCGCTTAAAGCCAAAACTTTGCAAATTTTGGGCCAACTGACAAATGACAAACTATTAAAAAGCATCGTTGCAAACGGTCACCAAGCTGACACTGAGTGAGCTCAACTGCGTGTCAAGTGCTTGATGGCGACTCCTCGCTAAAAGTTTTGCCATAAAAACTGGAGTATATATAGTATATAGTATGGTGCTCTATATAGCCGTATAGTTGCCAGGGCAACACAAAAACCGAGCTCTGCAAACTATTTTGATGACTTTTGACCGACGAACGATGATGATTTCTCGTCGCTTTGTTTGACGTTGACTTTCGCTGCTTATTGTGACGTTCACTTTAAAGCTCTGTGGAAGGATAAAAAAAAGAGTAGAAAGTTCACTCTTTTCTCTGTATTTATTCTCTTAATCTATCTTCTCTCCCTCGCGTGCTTTTTGTTGGATTTTCTGGTGCCTTTCTGTCTTGTTCTGCTCTGTTTCATTATATCTGTCACTCAGTTTCTCTTTCTTTCTGACATTCTGTCTCAGTCTTTCCTCTTTTCTCACTTTCTTGTAGTCTTTACAGTGTCTTCTAGATTTCTCTTTTACTCATTCTCCCTCTCTTTTGTTTACTCAGTCTCTAGATCACATTCTTCAGCTCTCTTTGTTGGTCTGTTTATATTTTGTACTATATCATTTGCATCTCTCTCTTCTGCTCTCTGTCTCTAATTTATTTTACGCTTCAATATGTGAGCCTTTGACTGTCTGTTTGTGTTCTTCTACACTATCTCTCTCTCCCTCTCTGTCCCTCTCTCTTGTTTTCTTCACTTTTTTTATGCATTTAATCGTTTTCTTTGCAGTTCTTTGCGATATCGACATCCATCAGCTGTCACAGGCACAGTCAAACAGGCAATCGAAATGCAACTGAATTCCACAACTGGCTCATTTAATTGCTCGAACATGCCGCGTGCCACATACAACATGCCACATGTCCCTCCCTCTGTGCCCTCTTTGCGAGGCACGCCACGTTTTTTCGGATATTTTTTACGCTTTTGACTCGCATTGATTGAATTGCATGAACATATTCATCAAAAATGCATGCGTATATATATGCCATGCATCTATATATATGTATAGCTGCATAACTGTAGTATATGTGGTATATTTATAGTATTTTTTGCATACCACAAAGAGTATTTTGGTCGATTTGCTCGTTCGTCGGTTCTTTGTGGTTACTCGCGAACTTTGCCGTCAATGAATCACAGATGGGAATAAAATAAAAACTGTTTATAGTCGAGCAACGCGGGATGAGGAGAGCAATGTTTATTTTGTATGCAAACACTTTTGGCACTCACTGTGCGACTGTGCGAACTGTGCGACGATCGAGCGTGGAATGAGAGCAGCAAAAGTTCTCGCACAGTTGAGACAGATGAGCAGATGGGAAGAGAGAGAGGAGCATCAGAGAGAGAGAGAGAAGAGCAGAAGGACGAGAATGAAAGAGAGAGAGAGAGGAAGACTGATAAGAGAAGGGAGAGCAAGAGGGAGCAGGACAGAGAGCAATAGAAATGGGCGTATCAATTATCTTCGGCATGGCATCAGGCGATGCTTGAGGGCAAACTAGTTGGCACCGGTTAGAGAGCACGATCTCAGGGGAATAACCGATTGAACGATTTATTTACATTTCAGCTTTATTTATAAAAAATAAACGAACATTAAAGATAGCTAAAAAACCGCTAGAACCTTATGTAGCTGCACAAAACTCGAAGTTAAATGGAGAAGGTGTTCGAAAAGGGTGTCCAGGTAAGCTTAAGCGACTTCACGCTGCAATCATTTTGACATTCTGGTTGACCGCTGCAAAACTGCCACTCCCACTGCCCTCGCCCCTCCCTGACTGTCAATCAATTGCGCTGGCAAACTAACTGAAAATTGTCGCTCAAATCGTTGCAAACATGAAAAGTTTCTAGGGGAAGGCGAAAGGAAATACGAAAAAGGGAAACAAAGAAACTATTTCAAGCGAGCAACAGTTGCACGCTCTGTGTGTGTGTGTGCGTGTGTGTGTGTGTGTGCGGGCATTTAGCGTTAACTGCGAGTACCTGGTTCATGACCTGACTGGCTAAGGGAAACAGGGTGTGGAGGGGGGAAGGATAAGAGAGCAGAGAACAGAAAGCAGCGCGATGTCAACGTATATTGGAAAAGTTTGTGGGCCACTTATGGGTTCAGTACAAATCAAATGACAGCACGACATGTGCAGCTGCCCCCAAGAGGGGGAGGGGGAGTGGCGGGGCGGGGCAGGGCAGGCTAACTGTTATGGCCAAGTAAGTGGGCAGCGGAAATAACAAGCGTGCAAGCAACGTTCCGGTGCGTTTCCGACTTAGTCCTTGCCACTTGCACTGCATGTCCCTTAACCCTGCACCTCCCCCCGCTCTCCACCTCCCTGCACTGCCCCACAATGTGGCCACAATGATGTCACATAACTGACAAACTTTGTGTCGACTTGAGTTCGAAATGCAGCTACGCGATACGCGCTCAATTTAATGCCAGCAAAGCTGTCCGATTAACATTACGTATACGCCACAGACACCAAAAGGGTTGGACTCTGAACATTAAGAAAATGCCAAGCGAAGAAGAGAACTCTTGATTGATTTTCCCCTTTGCACCTGCTAGTTCAACTCATGTTTAATTTCATGCTGCACAAACATTGCAGATGCGCCTCAGGTCGCACTGTATTCCCAGAAATTGCGACAGCTAAAACAACAACAAATTGCAGCAAAGCATTGAATTGCCAATTTGCATTGTTTGCAGAGACTTCTGGGAAATAGTTTATAATGGTTCCGGGAAAAGGTGTTAACACAACATGAATCTGCAATGAACATTATAAATTATTCTCAGTAAATGAAGCACTAGAGGAGCTAACTAACTAACTTGCAGAGAACTTGAGTGCTTTGAGTTTGCAAGCAGAGCTGAGTTTGGTTCTCTTTTGAATGATGAACCAGAGTATGTACTGTATGTGCTCATAAGTGTGTGCAGGTCCGTAGCTAGGCGTATGCGGGGTATGCCAAGGGGCCCTTAAGAATACATGCTTACTTTTTGAGCACTGCGACTTCTGCTTCGTAATGGTTTTAACAATTGAAAGGCATAATAGAGTATGAATGATTGAGTGGCTCGGAAATATCTTTTCTACATCTTTATCTATCTAATATATATCACCCAACAAATATTTATGATTTTGACAATAAATAATCGAGGAATATATAAGTTGTGAATATTATTATACTTCCTTATTATGTAAAATGTTTCATGAACCAAAAGCAAGAAGTATTGAAGGGCAAAGCAATTAGAACAGTGGCCCCCAAGAAGTATTGCACTCGTACCCTCGACATCGTAGCTACGGCCCTGGGTGTGTTATGATTTACCTCCAAAATGATTTTATTGCCTTGTGGCTTAGCACAAGCTACTCGTCAGCTTCTTCTAGCATTGGTCTTTGCCAGTTACGCTAATCTCTAGCACACATGAGTCTGCTTTTCCTTCTATTCCTAATTTAGTTATAACAACTCAGCAGACTTGCTTCTTTGTTCAAGACTTTCGCTCTATCTACGTTGCCTAGTTGACAGTCTACTGCAGCCAAGACTTCTAGCAGGCACCCAAGTTAGGGCTACCCCTGCTTTAGCTAGTATATTAACTGCTAATTTACTCGCTCTTTTACTCTCCCTCCTTCCCCTCTCTGCTCTCTCCCTCCTCTTTCCTCTCTCCTCTCTCTTCTTTCTATTCCCTCTACCTCCTCTCTATTTTACACACACTTCCACTATCTTCCCTTGCCATCTACTCTGCCCCTTCATAATTTTCTTGGCACACACGCAACTTGCGGAAGTTTCGGTGCCCAGGGCTAATTTCAATTTGAATATGTAAGTGCCAGGAAGAACTATTTGCCAGGCGACTTCCGTTTCAATTTGTTGCTCCTCTTGGTTGCGCTCTTTATGTTGTCTGTCTGTCTCCCGGTCGCTGAGCCTGTTCTACGTGGGCACTCCCTTGGCAAGATTAGGCGCGGCACATTGAAAAATCACCGAGTCGTGCGCGCAGTCAGCGGGAAGCGGCACCCGCTGGGAGAAGCTCCACACACAGGTGTCCCTAGTGCCGTGCCAGTGGCAACTTTTGGAAGCGCCCTCTCCCTTGCTCTCCCTTCACTCTCACTCTCTATCGCTCCCTCTTGCTCTCCCACTGTCACTCTTTCTCTCTCTGTCGCTCTTTAACGCCTTCGCCCTGTGTCGCGCTCAACTTGTCAACGCACATAAATTTTCCAGCGCACAACATGAAGTTAGAACAGAACACACTCTCACACACACACACACACCCACACACACATGCTCAGATCAGCTGTATAAACACAAGTCAGCCAGGCAGGAACAACAGCGTCCTCTTTTCTTAGCAACCGCCAACAAAACACATTGTACACCGTGTTCTTCCTGCCTCCCGTTCTCTTCTCTCTCTCTTCCTCTCTATCATCCTCCTTCTCTCTCTGTCCCTCTACCTTTTCCCTCTGGCCTGCTCTGTTTCTCTACTCCTTGTGCTGCCCAGCGTCATCCATCTTTTGGCTAGTAAATGTGCGTGCAGCTGTCTGTGGCGCACAGTGGGGCAGGTACAACAAAATCAAGCTGAAAAGGAGGAAAGAAGAGAAGGAGCTTCTGCTTGTTGAACAAAGGGAGTAGAAGGCGTCTGCAGTACCACAAAGTATATATAAATACATATGTATCACTTTTTCACCTGTATCAACTGCGAAAAAGATATAGCCATGTCCGTATGAACACCTTTATCTCAGTGAATGTAAGAACTAGAGCTACAAAATTTATTGGCAATCTGGGTTAGTATTGCACGAAAATAATGGTTACTTTCGAAACGGGCCACGCCTTCTTTTACGCCCGTAAATCCATAAAAATGAAAATGCAAGCTTAATTTTCAACAGAGAACATTCGTTTTGGATTCAAAGAAAAGTTCATAATTCAAGTAATCATTGCATTCAATTTGAATACAAACGGATAAGTAACATGGAAAGTATTTATGAAACAACTTTAGTGGTTGTACAGATTCTGTACACCTTAAAGTATGCAACATTAAATATACTATATACAGATGTGACATTTTGTAGAAGTGATTTAGGTAGACAATGTTAGACAGTGGATATACATACATATACAGATATTAGCTGAGCACTCTTGACTCTAGCTTTCTAACTTAGAGAATTCTTCCTCTTCTTTCACCTTTACCTGCATGAAATAAATCTGAAATGAATCTGACTGATTCATTCAACTGCCAAACACAGTTATCAAAGTTCTGTTTGCTTTCTCAACGCTTTGCTCCACTGTGCAGTGGGAGTGTGTTTGTTTTCAATTTCGAATTTACAATGACGCCCTGGCAACGACGACGACCCACAGCGGAAGTCAAAGCGAAAGCCAAAGCCAATGACCAAATGGGCGAGTGTAGCGCGATGTCTGTGTGTGTGTGCATATGTATGTGTGTGTGTAAGATATATATATGTGTATGTCATATGTATGTGCGATATAGTAATGAATAACGGCACAATTTCACACTTGCTTTCATTGCAAAATTACGTAGGCCCCGTTTCCCTTCACGTTCTTCTCCCGTGCCTCCTATTCCATACCTGCCTTCACTTTCTCCATTTTTTACCTTCTCTTCTTCCTCTTGTTGCTCCTGCTCCTGCTCGTTCTCCTTCTGCCTCTCCTCCGTCTCCCTCTCCTTCACCTCCTCTGGCTCGTTTCGCTTTTTCAGCTCTTTGTTTTCGGCCACATTGAAAGCGTTTTAATAAGCGTACAAATTGTGGTAGCCCAATGACAAGGGGGGAGCTAAGGGGAGAGGGAAAGCTGCAGGCAGGACGGAAGAGGGGAGGGGGCTGTGCTGAATGGAATGTGTGCCAGAGAAATCTGAACATGGCTGCCGTTTATAAATCAATCCGATTTGTGTCCACTTTTTATTTTCTTCATATTTTTTACACGGCGTGTGGTCATGCGAGTGTGTCTCTGTGTGTGTGTGTGTGTGTGCGAGTGTGCGAGTGTGTGTGTTGTCCCGGAGATTTGCTCATGTTATCATTATGGTACTGCAATGAGGCGTGTCACGCGTGGAGCGACGATAACACGAGGCACGAGGGGCGCATGAAAACGACGAGAGCCATTTGTGCCATCAATAAAAATAACAAACTGGGCATTTGTGTGGCAAGAGCGGCTGGGAAGGGGCAATGTAGGCGTGATTGGGAAGCACACACACACGAACACACACATATATACACACACACAGATAGAGGCACTCACAGTGGGGCAATCATAGACGACGACGACGACGACGCGTCTATTTACGTGTGTCGTTTCCTTTTTTTCTCATTTTTCTCTCGCATGTTCAACACACACACACACGCAGTTAAACAGTAGAAAAAGGAGAATGAGCAGAGAATGAGTAGAGCAAGAGGAGAAAGAGGATGCGGGGCATGTAGTGGAATCAAATCAGTTTGATTTATGCCTCGCTCGTTTGATAAATGAACGCTGCGTGGTTTTTAATAAACTTTCACTCATGTTCTTTTTTGTGTTCGACATCGGGAGCTTTATACGATATATATTGTATATAAATACGGGTATTTGTTCTCATTCAGCACTTAACTGCTTTCTTTGCCTTTTTTGACAATTTCAAAAACATTTTTATACCCTTGCAGAAGGTTTATGCATTTTGGCCAGAAGGAGATGTCACCCTCTTTATACAGTATATATATTCTTAATATGTTAGAAATTGAGATGTTATATAATATGTCCAGAGATTGCATTTATTGATAATGAATACATAATAGAATGCTGCTCAATTATATATAACTAGTATAGGAACAATCGCAGGAAATAAGAACCTGCAAGAGTATGAGAGCCTTCGGCATGCCGTGGGCAGTTTTTCTTTCTGATTTCTGTTTTTTTTCTGTGCATACTTTGAAATAAGCCCGCTTTGTACTGAAAAATGTATTTGATAAAAAATGGAATTAAAGTTTTTTCTGTAAATGGGAAGAAGGGGATGGGGCATAAGTAGAAAGGAAGGGGAGGGAGTGGAGAACTTATTGCGCTTGCCCTCAATTGAGTGTGGAATCAATCGTAATTGAAATTTTTGCAATTACCTTAACAGCTGCCGAAATTGTTGAGCATTGTAAATTATAAATGCGAAGGAGGATGGAGAGAGGGGGAGAAAAAAAAACACAATAATAACGAATTACAAAATACACACAAGAAAACAGGAATTGAAAAGAAACCTGCCAAGAATAAGCAGCAGTGGAGGATGAAAGTAGAAGAAAGCAGGAGAAGACCAAAAGAAACGAATCGCGCGCGACCTTTGGCCTGCCGGCAAATAAGAAGGCAAATAATTTCCGTTTTGAAAGCGACACACACAGAGGCAAATAGACTTGCCACGCCCCAGCCCTCGCCTCCTGCCCCCTGCCACTCCTTCTCGCCCCTGTCAGCTTCCGTTTCCTGTGCAAACAGGCCAAAGAGTTGCAATTCCAGCGCGCGCGTAGGTCGCGACCAAAGTTGACATGATTTCAGACACGGGTCGCAGCCCCCCGTGACCTACCCCCCCCGCCCTCTCTCCCTCTCTCTGTCTTGCTTCAGTTCCCTGGGGTGCGTCTAGGCGGCTTATTGGTCAGACATTTCTGCTGATAAATAGAAATAGAAGAAGTTGAGCTGCGCCCGCTGTGTGTATGCATAGGCCTTCGAGCTGCGCTGACCTACACTTCATCTCCGTTGCCCTCTCTTTTCGCCTCCCCCTCCTTTATTTCCCTTTGGCCTACGCGCCTTGTCTGAGTTGTTGCACGTGGCTCTGTGTCGCCTCTTCTGTTCACTTCTGTGCAAATAGGCAAATCGCCTTTGGAATTTCCCTTGAATCATGTATTTGCTATCGATAAATTTGCGTGGGCCGACAGCTTAGCTTGATGGGGAAGAGACCTTATGCAGCTTATTCACAGCTCTGTTAAATAAATTAACTAAGAGCGTGTGCTTATCGATATCAATAATGAATTTCATAACAGTCAGCATTCAAATGTTTGCCTTGATTAAGAAAGTTATAAATGCCAAAAATGAGAGAACTTAAATTTCCCTGGAGTGGGAAAAGTTAGAATTGCCTTAGCTTAAAAGGGAAGAAAAAAAGAGACAGAGAAAGGGAAATAAACAATAAACAAAATGATTGTAAATTTACATTAATTTGCAGTTCAATTTCCATAGACGTAATGAAATTGATAAAATAAAATAAAAAGTGCAAGAGAAATTACGAAAGTATATATCTTTATCTTCCAGCGGCAAAGAAATGTAAAATGACTTGATTGGGAAAAAATAACAATTTTCACGAGTAGGGGAATTTAAATTTCCCTCTGATGTAAAATTTGAATTGGGCAATAGAACTTATGTTTATCGGCTGCTTATTATCGATAGACATAAGGAAATTATGAAAAGAGACTTTCAAATATCTTTTGTTATGCAAAGCCCACTCAGTGTTCCCACACCGCCACCATTTATCAGCAAATCAAAGAGAATACATAAGATATGCAGGAGTGCCTACCTCCCCCTTCTCTCCGCACAGCTCGACCATCTGCAAGTCTTAAGCGTTTGTTTACCTCAAAAGTTATCAAGTTGTTGGACAAGCAAATTTCTTGTATTAGAATGATAAATGACAATAATTAATAGATGCGAAAGCGGCCCCTCATAAAAGAGACACAGAGACCCCAAGCCAGGCCCACGCCATCCCTCCCAACGGTATCCCAGGGCAGCAGCTGTTGCCGCTTGTCAGGCTGGTTAGGTGAGAGGGTACCGTTTACCGCACTCTGTATACCCTGTAAATAGTTGCAAATTGAAGGGGCACGAATTTACTTTTCTCTGTATATTTGTTGTGCCTCTACAGGGTATCTGCTAGTCGCGCAGCTGCCAGCGCAGCCTGCACATTTATTTGCGTTCTTTTTATGCCTTTGTTGTTTGTTTCATGTTGCAGCTTTTGCTTTTTTTATGGCATCGTAAACAGCACATAATACTAAAGAGCTTTGTGCGCCAGGGAGGCGTGGGCGGTGGGCAGTAGGCGTGGCATGCAGAAAGCCGTGCGCGTCTGGCCGAAAAATTTGTTGCTTACTTGTGGGCTCAGCTCAAAGGAAGCTCAGCAGTGTGTGTGTGTGTGTGTGTGTGAGTGTGTGTGAGTGTGTGTGAGTGTGTGTGAGTGTGTGTGTGGGCACATTGCCTTTTGCCTCGTGTGAATAATAAAATAGTTTCGAGTATCCATTTGCATATTTAAAATGCAAGAGGGAAAGGTGCCTAAACGGGTGAAGGCAAAGGGAGGCAGGAGTAGGGGAGGGTCGTTTGGGTTTTAAGATGCCACTTAATATTTGCTCGAGCACTAAACGCTCTCGTCTTCACCTTTGTATGTGTTCCCAGTGTGTGTGTGTGTGTGTGTGTGTCGCCAACTCCTTTTTGCCCGTTGTCCGCAGCTGCTAATGGCTTTGCTTGAGCATTTTTAGTTTCTGTCCCTGCTTGCCTTCGCTGTCCACCTTCCCCCACCCTCAGCGGGGCGTGCAAAGCATTTTGATTTAATTTTTTATGCACTCTCATTAAATAATGGCACGTCAGATGAATGGAAAAGAGAGAGGAAAAGGGAGAAGCAGAGTAGAAGCAAGCAAATAAAGTTGCAACAGCTGCTGCGTGCCTCCCTCGCTCTCCCCCTCTCTTCTGTATGCGTATCTCACGTAGCGTGTAGTTCCGTTCAAATTCCCTTTGGAACCATGTGTGTGGGCGGGCAGGGGGAGGGGCTGCAGCCCATGTTGATTTAGGTTAACAGCAACTGGGCTAAAATTCTTTCATCAGAAATCCAGCGAGGGCATGTTTGGCTTTGGTTTGGGGAATTTAAGCACGGCACACATACAGAGAGAAAGAGAGAGATAGAGAGAGAGATACAGAGAGAGAGATAGAGAGAGAGGGGGAGATAGAGAGAGAGGGGGAGATAGAGAGAGATTGTCCGCAAGTTGTTTTTTTAATTAAACACAAATGAAATTCGCAGAAATGCTTAAGCGCGTGCCACAGCAGACTGCTTGTTGTCGTTTGTGCAAAGAAAGGGCAATTAGTATGAAGTAGATCATACCATAGCAATCAGCTTTGTTTTGAATAGTAAAGGACTTTTAATTGCCTCGAGTGAGGGTATTTTTAATTGCCTCTATTGAGGGCAATTGTAGTTGTGAGTAAAGGAATTTTGCATTTACCTCGAGAGGTAAAAACACTTATATTTTCGTAGAGTGTGTGTGAATTGTACAATATTTGCCTTCAGTGAGGGAAGTTATTCATTGCTTCATTTGTCTCACATACTCACTATCACTAGGATTTTTTTTGCGTTAATACTTATCGAAAATTGTACCCTCTCTTGCTCTCTCGCCTACGTGTGGACGCCTTATAACGCGAAATGTTCATGCTCAAATTAAATAGGGAAATTAATAAATTTTATGTAGATCACCATAGCAAACAGCTTTGTGTTAAGCAAAGAGACTTTAAATTGCCTCGAGTTAGGGAAGTTATTTTCCCCTGCAAAAAGGGAATTATAAAATGGCTTAAGTGAGGGAAGTTTTAATTGCCTCATTTGATTAAAATATCAAATCAGATAAACTTTAAATTATAAAACTACAAAACTAACTTGGTATTGCCCTGAGGTAAATCGCTGCTAAGATGCCAATTTACATGGAATAACATAATTATTAATCGCCCGACTTAAGATGGTTTTTGAGCAAATTCCTTGAGTATTAAAATTGAATTACAAAACTTTCACAACCCACATACGTTGGCTTGCACACACGGACACCTGCAGAGCTTAGCTCTTCAGTTGACAACAACAAGAAAGTATTTAGAGCGCATTGTGTGTGCTTATTGAGAACTTTCACCTCACAAACCGAACAAATCCCAGACTCGATTCCAATGACGATTCCGGTTCCGGTTGCTGTGTGGGGAAAAGGAGAGAGAAAATGGTGGGGGAGGGGATTAGAGCACAGAAATAAACGAGCAAACACACGTTGAACTGTGTGAAGACACGTCAGTCTGACACATAATAACACAGAAGTATTATAGAGCTTAAATCGCATTTCATGACACGAGGCAAAATAATCGGACAACTTGGGGGCAGTTGTAGTTTGTAGTTGTAGTTGTAGACAGGTAACTGCACTGCCAGGGATGGTGAACACGCACTTGTGCAGCTATAAATATATTTATAGTGCAGTTGCGTATGGGGGAAGAGAGTAAATGAATGTGATATAGTTAATTATTTTGGTTTTGTATAATTTATGTCATCTCTAGACTTGCTGCTTTATTAAAGGATTGTCGATTATATCAGATTGATTATATCAAGCATAAAGAGAGAGTTATATTCAGATCTTTCCATAGTTGTAGTATAGAATACTTTTTATACTATTTAAGGTTGAAATAGGCAACTATTAATTATTATCGCAAAATGTGTTCACATCATTATGTTATCGGTTCATAAATATCGATTGAATTAAGGCAAATCAAAATGCATATTTAGAAAAAAGGCATAGAAACTATAATGCTTACTAGCGCTGTTAATAAAACAACTACCATCCATTAATATTAGTTAAACTATATACAGAATTATCGATAGCTGAAGTAGGACATCCGATACTTATCGATTATAACATTTCTCTATTTCAGATTGAAAAAAAAGTATGGTTTGGTAAAGCGAGTGACTCTATTTGGAAAGACAACAATCGTTTAACATTTGCCTGAAACCGATTACCGTATTGATCGGTAATGTTATCGAAACTAACATAGTGCATTGCATTATAACAAATATTCACATATTGATACATAGAAGAGTTAATTGAAGAGTTAACGAAACTAAGCTAAGCCTTCTCTATGTGCCTTTTAATTTGACTCCACACTTCAAGAGTTCGCAGATGTTTTAAACAGAAGTTCGCTTGAATTCAATTTGTGCGCTATGCTGGCAATTGAGGTTGTAAAATATGAAATGAAAGCCGAGGAAAATGAGCGAAAATTGAGGGAAAATTCGCATAAACTTTTGGCTTAGCAAACTGGCAAATCGCCTGCGCATAAACTAGACAACTGATTAAATTGGCCGTCTGTGGCGGCCTTTCGCCTTGGCCTTGACCCCCAAAAACAGTTGAGCTTCATCTGAGGAGCGAGTAGGGGGTGCAGTGGGTGCCTGGAAAGGAGAGGGGGAGGAGGTGCCTGTGTGGATGCTGCGCCAAGGGGTCAATGTCATGGGCGCATGATTAAATAAAAGTATCCGCTTACTGTAGAATCCATTGTCATTTATTATGATTACGTGCACATGATGCTGACAGTTGCCCGGTTGACAGTTGATACCCTGGCCACGTGCTCCACCCCTCCCTCCTCTACTTTCTCTCTCTGTCTCTGTAGACGGGTCACAGGTGCCAATGGCCGCAGAGATTTCGCAAGAGAAACCTCGAAGCGATTCGAACTTAAAGTTTTTTATGGGGCAAACAACAGGCGTTTTATTAGCCCTTAAGCTACCTGCGCTAGAAGGGGGCGTGGCAAGGAGAGGCGAGGAGGGGGGGAGGTACTGCGACATGTCAGGTAGAAGGTGCATTAATTTAATCGGCATGTCATTTCATGTTGAAAGTTTGCCAGCGACGTGCCGCGTGCGCTGTGAGAAGAAGGCGAGTTGAGGCAAGTAGAATGCGATAAAATGTCAGTGGATTTGTGTGCAGTGACACACACACACACACAGACACAGCATAGGGCTTTGTTCTGCATGTACTGTCAATCAGAGAGAGAAAGAAAGAGAGAAGGGAGAGAGAGGCTGTGTTAAATGAGCTGAAGTGGCTGTGAAAATTGCAATATGCCGAGTACGTTGCGCTTGTGGCAGAGGCAGGCAATGGGCTGGAGATGAGGCAAGGTAGGCAAGTGCAGGGAGAAGGAGCGGGGCAGGGGCTGGGGAGAGGGCATGGCAACGTACACGCTGCTTGTTAACTTGTGCGCATTGATTGGCATTTGATGTGTGTCCAACCTGCAGCTCATTGACGGCATTGACTGCAGCTCAACAATCGCTCAATTGAGCCGTGTCACATGTCGTACACACACACAAACACACACACAAACACACACATGAACACACACAAACACACACACACACACACACACATAGATATACACTCACACACAGCCCAGCTTCATTTAATGACTCTGCAATTGGTGCCAACTTTGCGTATTACAGCAATGCAAATGGCAGCACATGCTGCCCCCTAACGCATAAATGGGGCAAGTGTGTGTGTGAATAGTACTGTAAATGCATGTGTGTGTGTACAGTACTGTAAATGCATGTGTGTGTGTGTGCGCGCGTGTGTATTATCTCGCACATTCCCGTCGACTAACTTTTAAATAGCACATTAGTTTTTGGCAAACTTTCTTCATTATAATTACAGTTATGTCAGCTGGAGAAGCGGAGAACAGTCAGCAGAGAGGGGGTGGAAGGGGAGAAAGGGAGAGAGGAGAGTGAAGAGTGTAGAGGGAGGAGAGCAGAAGAAGGACAGCTTAGAAGGTATAATAAAACTCACCTTAACCTCAAAGTGGCACTTGAACTTCGATTCCGCGTTAGCTGCAATAAAAATCAAATGTGGCACATTAATTGAGGCAACTTACAAAGTTCGATTAAGTAGTTACAGAGCAAATGATCATTGCATTCAAATATCAATTACAGCAAAAACAGTTTCAATACAATTGTTGCCAGGGGCGGAGCAAGGGGGTTGCCAGGGGGAAGACAGAGGGGAATGTAGAGGGGGGCGTAATAGTTTTATAACAGTTATTGATGATATGGTTGCCCACGCTGCAAAGCTAAATGATTAATGAAAGCGTGCAAGCACATGGAAAATATACGATTATTTTCATGCATCTACAACTGTATCAAGTGTCCGTGTGTCTGCGTGTGTGTCTGTGTGTGTGTCTGTGTGTGAGAGTGCGTGTGTGTTTGTGTGATTCATTTAGATTGGAAATGCGAGCTTGGTATTAATTTTGGCGGCAAATTGAACGGTCAGCGTACAATGTAAATCAGCAAATTGAAAATGCCACCGCAGGCAAAGCAACAGAAAAATATCACGCATACGCCACGTTGGCTGTCGCGCTCTCTCTTTTTTCGTGTCCCTCTCTCTCTCTCTTTTTCCTTTTTATTGCCATCGTTACGATAAATGAGCAAGAGGCGGCCATAATTAAGCGTAAATATTTTGTTTGTTTTTGTTGTTGCGCGCTTCGCTTCGCTTTTGTCAGCGCACCCGCCACGTGCAAATACAGCAGGCACCCCCTCCCCCGCAGGGTCATGTTGCCTGCCTCCCCCACCCCCGCGGTGAATTTTATATTATTTTTATGATTTTCGGCATTCCACGCAAAAATGCGCATTGCTTTTTATACCCTCCGAATGGGGCATATAATTTCACTCATTAAGCCGGCAGTTCCAGCGAGTTATGACTGTAGAGCGAAAGATTTGCAATCGCTGCGTTGATGAGCGTAAAAAGTAATGAAGGCTGAAGCAGTGAAACACTCTATAAACCAGAGATGGTTGCACAAACTCGATAACTTATCGAATTATGTATATGCAGATCGATAAGTGCGGTGCCAGAGAGCAACCATTAAAAGTTATTGCCTATCGTGTTGCTGTATATACTATCGATTATTACTAAATACATAAAAAGTAGATTTTTCGACAATAAGATTATCGATTATTAAAAAAGATAAGCTATTGATTTGATATGCTATCCATAAGTAGTAGGCTATTAAACGAACAGCTATCGATGTGTTCTCAATTTATTGGTAAGCACTTTATTAGTTATCGATAAATTATCAATAAGTTATCGATTAGTTATCGGACAGCTATCGGTCAGTTATTGATAAGTTATCGCTCAATTGTCGATTTGTTATCGATCAGTTATCGGAAAGCTATCGGTCAGTTATCGATTAGTTATCAATTAGTATAAAGCTTGAACTATCGTTTATTTTGAATAGTGTAATATAAAGGAGTCTAATAAATAATACGAAAGTAACTATCGCTGCCAACAACATGTACGATTACTATCGTTAATACTATCAAAACATTGTGCATTTCAAATTTGCATTCATCACTTTATTTTTTCCGATATCTTACTATCGATTGCTTCTATCGTCTCTTTCAATACTATCGCACTTGAGTTTACATTGGGATAAATGATGAACGGTTGCTTAGGGTATCTCAGCTGTCGCTTACCCCACTCTGATCTCTTCTCATCCCTCTTTCTGCCTGCCTTGCACTCTCTGCCCTTTCCTCCTCCCCTCTTCTCTCCCCCCCTCTCTCGATTTTATTGTTATCGCTTGATGTTTATGATTTGTATTACACAAAGCACATGGCTCATGTTTGCACTTGTTGTTGCTGTTGTTGTTGTTGTTGTTGTTGTTGTTGCTGTTGCTGCCAGTCTTTGTTCAAGTTGTCGTTGTTGCTGTTGTCGCTTATGTTTATTGACAGTTATGACAGTCATTTTCTGCTGGTGCTGTCGCTGCCTCGCTGTCGGCAATGCGAAACGTTTGCAATGATGCAAAACTGATGGCAAATCTAATTTTTTTCGCCAGATTTCAGACAAACTTTTGTGTGGCAAAAACTGAAATGAAACTAAGTTGCCAGAGGGGAGGGAGGGAGGTAAGGGAGCTGAGTGAAATTTATTTTATTATTCCAAGGAATTTGACGGGAAATCGGCTTAAGGCATTTGCGGCAACCGATACGGCAGCAGGTAACAAGCAGAAAGATTATCGCTCTCATGTTCACTCAGTTCCCTCGTTCTGCGTATACTTAATATCGTTGAGCGATTCTCGGAAATCATCGCACACACACATCGCACATATCAATTGCCTGCATAAATGAATAATTTTAGTCGGCACTGTTGTGAAATCGGTTTGCATTCTTTGTCGAATTGTTTGTCGACACTTTGAATTGCGGCCGAGTCGGTTTTGTCGGTTTGGCGGCTTGAAATGAATATGAATACACGAATCACATGCTCGAATATAATCGAATTATGCTCGACATATTTACGACATTTTGAGGTTTTTTTACAAATGAATTAACTGCGGATTATAATCACAATGCATTTGATTTATGATATTAATACAGTAATTGAGGAGGGAAATTAAATGTTTTTAATATAATTGAAATGCTTCAAATGGATGTGATCTGTGAATTATGCAGTCTGTGCTGCGAAAGCTTATTAAAGCTTGTGTGGAAATTGAAAGCTTATTAAAGCTTGTGTGGAAGTTTACTGGCTGTGTAGTTCTTAGGAGTCTTTGATTGAGTAGGCATGCCAAGTGTTTCTAGTCTGTTCATAGGCAGGCAAAGTTCAATTGATTGATATAATCTTTGTGCTATCGATAAGTTATCGATAATATGTGATGCATACAGCTCGAACTATCGTTGATTTGAATAAAGCCAACTTTAATTGTTTCATTTAAACAATGAGTTATCGATATGTTATCGATAAATATTAAAATATGCCTACAACTTGGACTATCGTAGCTTTATTTTTAGAAAACTTTAATTAATCGATTTAAACACATAAGATTCAATCGATGTTATCGATAAGTTATCGATAATTTATGATATATGTGTGCATACAGCTTGGACTGTCGTAGATTTGAATTGAGCAAACTGTTAATGTTCGATTTAAACAATGAGCTATCGATATGTTATCGATAAATTGTGTTATAGGCATACAGCTTGGACCATCGTAGCTTTGTTTTTAGCAAACTTTAACTAATCAATTAAAAACGAATACAATTATCGATAAGTTATCGATAAATTGTGATGCAGGCACACACCTTGGACTAGCATAGACTTCGAATGAGCCAGTGCGTCTAATAGAAAGTACGATAGTTACTATTGCTGCTACTGTAACTTTCGTACTATATTATCAGCATGAGATATACTAACTTCTTGCATAGATTTGCCCTCTAACTGTGACGTCATATCAGCAAAGTATAAACATAAGTAAACTGTCAAAATGTGGTTAAATTCGATTCGATACGCTTCGCTGCACTCCCTCTCCCCCTTTCAACAGAGTCTCTCTGCCCCACTCCCCCCGCCTGTTGCTGCCTTAAGCCACACTGAGGCTGTGGATAACCGCAACCGCATTCGCAGTTCTATGCGCAGTTCTATTCGCAGTTCTATTCACAATGGTATTCACAGTCACATTCACAGTTGTAGTCGCAGTTGTCTCGCATTGGAATGCGTATTCGCTTTTAATACGCCAAATGCGCTGCGCGTTTCGCTAATTAAAGCGTCGCAACCGCAGAATGTGCCGCACACAAAAGGCGACAGCCTCAAATTGTGTGTGTGCGTGTGTGTGTGTGCGTGTGTGTGCGTGAAAACCACAATTAGCTGGCAAGCAAATTACTTTAAGGCGACAACAGCTGAGTAGTTTCTCCTCCTCCTCCTCCACCCTCTCCGCCCCCTGTGGCTATGGCAACGTTTGTGCAGTTCATTAAGAGCCTGGCAAGTGCAAGCGCAGAAAGCGCATTTGTGGTCAGGCATTGGGCGTGTCAGCGGTTGCAATTAGCCTGGGCATCTCTCATCTGCTCCCAAATTGCAGCATCTCGAAAGTGGCATCTCTCTCGCTCTCGCTCTCGCTGTGGCATAACGGCAAGAAGCTGCGCCACTCAATGGACCGCAGTCTAATAGAAAGCTCTGTGCGAGAATGAGTGTGGTCAGCTGGAAGAGCAGGCAGCGAAGCAGGGGGAGGTAGAGAAGAAGGTTTAGGTGCAGGTATAGGTGCGGGAGCAGGCAGAGGAACGGGAGCGGAGGGAGGCATAGGAGATGGCACAGGATGTGGCACAAGATGGCGCAATGGGAAAAGTAGTAGGAGTAAACGCTGCCACAAGTGCAGACAGAGGAGGCATAGTTGCAGGCATAGGTACAGGCTTAGGTGCAGGAGCAGGCAGAGTAGAAGAAGCAGGATGAGGCTGAGGATTAGAGAAGGAAGAAGGTTTGAGAGCGGGCAAAAGAGTAGGCATAGGCACAGTAGACGTCCCAAAAGTGGCTAGAGAAACAGGAGGAAGAGCAGGCAGCGAAGCAGGAGCAAAAGGAGGTATAGAAAGAGGCATAGGACCAGGTACAAGAGAAGGCACAGCATTTGTCAGAGGAGCAAGAGCGGGCACAGTAAGAGACACAGAGGAAGGCACAGGGGATGGCATGGGGATGGCATAGGGATGGCACAGAAGGAGAAGGAAGCACAAGGACTGGCAAAGATTGAGCTGGAAGATCTGAAGCAGTGTCACTGGCAGTACCCGAAGCAGGCATATGATCAGTAGCAGAAGAAAGACTAAGAGGAGGCGCACAAGGAGGCTCAGACAAATGAGCAGGCAAAGAAGCTGGAATAGGCACAAAGGCAGACATAGAAAAATGAGGAGTCATAGAAGGAGAAGCAGAGGAGCAAGAGAAAGAGCAGGTGTAGGCAAAGGAAAAGTCAGAGAAGCAGGCACATGAAGGGGCGCAGGAAGAGAAGAAGGCACAGGATCAGAAACAGAAGAAGGCACAAGAACAAGGAGAAGGAGCAGGCAGAGAATCAGAAGTAGGTAAAGAGGCAGGCATAGTAACCTGAGGAGATATAGGAGGAGCAGGCAGCGTAGAAAGCAGAGAAGCAAAGGGAGGCACAGGAGGAGTCAGAGAAGTAGGCACAGGATAGGGCACAAGAAAAGACGAAGGCACAGGAGCAGGAAGAGAAGTAGGAAGAAGAGCTGGAGCAGGATCAGGAGCAGGAGCCATGGAAGGCAGATTATCAGTCAGAAGAAAGACTAGGAGGAGGCACACAAAGGCTCAGGCAAACAAGCAAGTTGAGTAACAGAAGTAGGCGCAGAGACAGGCATAGGAGTAATGGGAGGTATAGGAGAAGCAGGCACCCTAACAAGAGGAGTAACAGGGGGAGGCATAGGAAGAGGCGTAAGAAGTAAAGAAGGCATAGGAGCAATCAGAGAATCAGAGAAGTAGGCACTGCAACAGGAGCAAAAGAAGGGGCAGGCAAAGAAGCAAGAGTAGGTACGGAGGAAAGCATAGAATGATTATCAGGCAAATGAGGAGCAGCAGGAGCAGTCACCCCAGCAGGCAGAGGAGCAGCAGCAGGCACAGTACGAGCAGCACTCACTGTCACAGTCACAGTGGCAGTCAAAAGTCGCTTGCCCAATCTCACAGTGTCTTGTTATGCGTTCGGCTGTGGCAGCTGTGAAATATGAGCGCACGTACGGGCGGCATAACAATAAAAAGTCTGACCAGGATAAGAGAGAGAGGCCTCTAACTACAATGTGTGTGGGCGTGACAAAGAGTGCACAAAGAGGGGGCAGAGAGGGGGAGAGTGAGAGAGGGGAGCCAAGTGAATGTTGCCTCATACACAATATGTGGCTCCTCTGCATATTCAACGGTTTGAGCAAAAGTTTTTTGCCGCACATGAGTTTATTATTAGAATTGCAGCTCGAAATTGTTTGCTCAAATGAAAGTTTCTTGCGTGCCCTCCAATCTTCCCCTGCCTGCCTGCCCCCTCGCAGCCACGACTGCATTCAATTTATTTAACAAAATATTTGCTTTACCCGCAGCAGCAGCAGCAGCGCCATCAATGCTATCAAATGTGCCAAATAAAATCGAGAGAGCGAGACAGTGCAGAATGTGGCAAGATGTCAAAGAAGCGCCCAGCTGAATGCTGCATGCAACAGAGGCAGGGGGGAGGGGCAACTTGATTTATATAGCGTGCATGGGGCGTAATGAGGCTGCGAGTCCGCATTGAAAAGCTTTTCATTTCAATGCGAAATCATTTGCAAACTAAAGACTGATCGCACAGGCAGCAGGGTCACAGCTTTGGTGCCACTGTGCACTGTGCACCGTGTGACTCTGAATTAATTTGCACCTGCTGATTGGGATTGCCGAGCTGATTAGCTGCCGGTTGAGCAGCTGAAAGCCATTTCGTGTATTGAACTGTGCCTTTTATCCACACACACACACAGGGACACACTCACTATTGATTGAGTCCGTACCTGGTCGAGGCAACAAAATTCCATTGCATACTTGCAGGCGCCCGCTGCGATCCAGTCAGCAATCCCCGCGGAGCAGGCTCCAACACTTTCATTATCTTTTATGTCTGCACATTGCCATCACACAGCTGCAAATGTGTGTTCCTCTCTCTCCCCTCTCTCCCTCTCTCTCTGTGTGCGTGGCAGCAAATTTATTTGAATAACCAAATGATACGAGCAGCCCAGAAACGGATCCCTGGTCGGGCACATTCATTGATGAGGCACGCAGAAAATTAGAACGGAAAGAGATGAAGCGAGTGCGGAGTGTGTGTGTTACCCCCTTCCTTCCCCTCTCTCCCAGTTCAGCTGTCCAAGCGCCACTTGAGCGTGCGAGCCAGAAATGGGACTCTTCGTCGTCGTCGTCGTCAGCGTTGCGTGGCCTGCTGACAGCGTGTTGATAGTGCGCAAATCCTATTGATGTGCGTCTCACGCCCTAAATGAGCCATCGCCCACTCGCGTTGTCGGGCTATATGGCCTGCCCTGCCCTATATGGCAGTGTCAATCCCTTAACCAATCGATGCTAGCCAAAGTCAGAATGGCTTCGCTGCAATTGAATATAATTTGACTGTCGGATTAACAGCTGCCCCCCCTTCCTCAACTCCTGCTGCCAACAGTTTTAGCGCAAATGAAATGTAAATGGCCAGAGAGAGGGAGTGATAGGGAGGGAGGGGGGATAACCTATCCCTTTGGCACTCCATATGTGCCACATAACCATAAAACACAAATCCCGCAAAGACAATGAGAGGGAGGCACACAGTTGCCCTTGTCTTCTCTGTGCTTGCTGCTTTAGCAACTCTGCTTATTACTCATTCCCTGCTCCTCTCTGCTTTGTGCTGACTTCCCTCTGCTCTGTGTTGCTTCTCATATCTTTCTCATATCTTCTCTCTTTGCTCTCTCCTCTTTGAATCTCGTTTTTTTGCTGTCTCCTCACTGTCGTCTCGTAACTCTCGGTCCCCTATTTTTCCTCCCTGCTCTTTCTTCTCTTCTTATCTGCTCTCTGATTCCTTCTCTTCTCTCCCCTCGCTCCTCTATTTTCTGAGCTCTCTGCTTTCTCCTCTCACCTCTGTGCCATCTCCTCTCTGCTTTCTTCTCTCTACTCTCTCTCATTTCTGATTACTCCAAACTGTTCCCTGCTCTTTCCTCTGTACTTCCCTCCTCTTTACTTCTCTACTCTCTGCTGTCTCCTCTTTGCTCTCCTATTTCCTCTCTCTTCGCTGTCTCCTATCTCTTCCCCCTCTCTATTATCTCCTCTCTTCCCTTTTACTCTCCTCTTTTTGCTGTCTCCTCTCCTTTTTTCCTTCTCTGCCCTGCTCCCTTGCTTTTCAGGGGCATAAACAAAAATCTTGCTTGACAAGCAAAGCCACGCGTAGCACACAAAATCACACACACACAAACTCCCACACACACACAACATCTCACACACTCACACACACACAAGCAAACACATACACTGGCAAATAATTAGAAAAGCTGCAACTGGCTGGCAAAGCAAAAAGAATTGTCCCATTGCCGACATTTTGGCCGCGATAAGAAGCCAACAACAGCGAACAAGGGAAGGGAGGGGGAGCAATGGGCAGGGGGAGGGGCAGAAAGGCACTACACTGGGGTCAGCCTGTGGCATAACCTATGGCAAATTGGCAAAAATTGGCCAAAGCCCGCGCTGTCTGCCATTCAATGCCAATTTTAATGGCGCAGCTTAGCGCGCAAATTGCACGCGGCGTATGCGCAATGTGCGTGCGACTTGAAACAAAGCTGAGCAGTGAAATTAAGTTGTAGTATATATATTATGTTATATTAACAGAGTATATATAGTATATAAATGCTTGCATATTTATAAGAAACTTATTTCTCTTACATTCATTTATGTATTTCAAATTGAAATTGAATTTAGAATTCATTTCTAAGAATCTTTTCCCCTTTGCCTCAATTGCTCTCTCTGCAACTTCAATCCATTTGCGGGAGAAGTTATATTTGCCTGTGTGTGTGTGTGTGTGTGTGTGTGAGTGTTTGTGGCGTTTATTTGAATGTGTCTAATGCATGTGGCAAGCTCGGGTGATTGATGAAGTGACCAAGGCAAATGTAATTGAAGTGTAACTGCTTAGCCAGCGAAGTGATAAGCAGACAGACGACAGACATGCAGAGCTAACTGGCCTGCAAAGGAGTGAGGGGAGAGCGAGAGGGGGGGAGTGTGGTTGCCACATGTGCAGTGGGAGGCGTCATCAATCAAGTGCAAGCAAAAGTGGCTAATCAATTGATGTTTCAACAGGCTCAAAAGTTGCTCGTGAAAGTCTTTTCTTTTGGCCTTCAATCACTTGCCTCGCGTGCTGCGCGCCTTGTTGCCTTGTTGCCACTTGCAACTGTCTGTCAAGCAAACAAACAACACACACACACCCACACCCACACACACACACGTACAAAGCTGATGGGGGTGGGGGCCATTACAACAATTGAATATGGCGAGCAAAAACAATGCTGGCCCTGCCGAATGTTTTGCTCTGTGTGCGAGGCTAATGGACTTGCTGCCCCTTCCCTGCCTCCCTCCCCCTTTCAATCATAATATTTGTGCCAAAAGCAATTCAATGATATCACAAACAATAACACAAACTGCCTGCCAACATAATCAGCCTGGCCAGGCCAACTGGGCAACTGGATCTTATTCCCATTCTGGCCAAGTGTCGCCAACGGGGAATGTTTTATGTCTGCTAGATGGGCGACAATTCCCCCAACTCCCTCTGTCTTTCTCTTTCTCTCTCTCTCTCTCTCTCTGTCTCTGTCTGGTAACGGGCAGCGATTAAATTAAATATGCTGACGCGTACAAATATCCTTTGTCGCAGCCAGAGATAAAGATAGAGATACTCGGCCACAGTTGCAGATACAAATTGAAACTGGCCATCAACTTGGCCATTCTAGCTGTCCCTCTATCGCTCACTATAGCTGTCTCTCTGTCTCCGTCTCTGTCTGCGTATCTGTTGTGGGTTGACTGCACATAAATCTTGGCGTAACCCAAAACTGGCAAGCGAAACCGAAAGTCGAAACCCGCAAACAGTTCAAAATTAAAAGAAATCCATTAAATTAAATGCATAAATAACGAAATCAACGAACTCTTCACTAGGTGAAGTCCGAACCCGCAACGAAGACATATGGATTTGTGAGTCGCCTCTCCCCCTCCCCCTGCCTTCCCCCTCTCCTTTCACAACTTCACTTCCGACTTTGTTTCCTTTTCCGTTTCCATCTTCATCGCCGGCTCCTTTTGGCCGTTAAATGTGGCGAGAAACCATTTGTCTTCGCGATGCGGCAAAAGCTTAAATGGTTCACTTACAGTTAAGCTTGTTGCACATCGTCTGCTTTGGTATTTTTTTAGTATATACTGCGTAAGTATTTCAAGTACTTCAGTTAAGTATTTAAGCTTTAAAATGTGAAACATTGCCAGGCAATTCCAACGATTTAAGTGCAAGAAAATTGTATCTTTAAAGGTTTATCAACACTTTTTGTTTTCCAATTACTTAAGAATACATTAAACAGTGTTGAGTAACGAGCTCAGCAGAGCATTCAGCAATCGACTCGCAACTCGAACAGCAAGAGAAGGGGGAAGGAACTGTCATTATTCAATTTGATGCTTCACAGCGATATAAGTAATGTGTGTCAAATGCCTTTTCCAACACTGTGCACAACTCTGGCTAAGTTCTACAGCTTATGACGAATTGAGTTGAATTAAAATCGTGTAAAACTGTGAAATGCTCAAGCGATGATTAACTGCGAGTGTGAAGATTGTGGGGAGTGCACTGTCAGTAGGTACCTTCCCTACCTCTCCCTCCCTCTTCTTCTGCTGCTGCTACTTCTTCTTTGGCTAACTAAGATTAACGAGCAGCGCCACCGTCGACGTCGCTGTCGACGCACGCAAACTAATGCCAATAAATGCGCGTTGCCCTTTTCGCATTTTAATCCGATGATTTATAAACTTAATTTGGTATATACTAACAAATACAGTAGATGAGGTATCATGTTGCAATACCCTAAGGAGGGTAACTATGCAGAAGGGCATATATGTTTGTGAGGTAGGTAATAGCAAGAAAGCAACAAGTAGATAGAGAAATATAAAGAGAGAGGAAGGGAAAGAAGTAGAACGAGGGAGCTAGGCCTGCTTAAGCAGTACAGAAAATGCAAAAACAGTGTTGGTAAACACCAGAAGTGAAAGAGAGAGCAAGGGAGGGACGTGAAAACAGGGGACTAGGCCTGCTTAAGCAGTACTGAAAATGAAAAAAATAGTGTTGGTAAACACCAAAAGTGAGACATAGAAAAAGAGAGGTAGGGAGGAAGACAGAGAGAGACATGCGAGTAGAGAGTGAGGCAGATGTATATGTAGGTCAGGTGGAAAGGTAATATACTAACAGTGTTGATCAACACTCAAAGAATGAGATATAGATAGAGAGAGGGAGATATAGAGACAGTGGGGAGGCAAATAGATAGAGCTGGTGTGAAGGTTATGTGCTAAAGACAAGCATGACAGTGTTGGTAAACACTCAAGGCGTGACTTGTTAAGAGAGAGGGAGAGACAGAGCGAGCTGGGCATGTGGATAGAGAGTGAGAGAGCTGCATGTGCTTGTTGTGATAGTTATATACTTAAAATACGCAAACAGTGTTGGTAAACACTGAAAGAGGGAAAGGACTTAAGTAGAAGAGGAGAAGAGCAATAGAGAATAGGTATCATGGTACCCTTAGCAGGTTACCTATGCTTGTTGCAGGGCATATATGTTTATGGATTACCTAAAAGAAAAGTGAAAATTTTCAATTTGTGAATTTCTCTAGCATGTCCCTCTTTAAGTAGTGAATATAATCTTTTTTTAAGGTCTCCCCCCTCCTAGCCCTCTCTAGTTCTTGCACGCCCAATATGCAGAGTTGAGTCATGGCTTCGCTGCAGCCCCTTTCCCCCATCTGACTGACCAGACTTGCGTCTCTAATGGGCGTCATTCGATAACACGCAGCGTAGCCATCAACATTGCCATCCTCATCATCATCATCATCATCATCATCATCATCATCATTATCAACATTGGCTCAGGTGACCAGGCCTGACCTGCTGTGGAGTCAAGTGAGGTGGACAGTCATTATCATTACGGCATTACGGCATAACGGCATTACGCCACACTGGCACTCTGACATTCAGCCACGCCCACAATGGCAATGCAAATGCATAATCGTAATCGCTCGTTTTCGTTCGTTTCGCTTTTTATCGTCATCGAAATCGCAACAGCAGTTGCAACATTCCCGTTAACCCCCGGCGTGTTTATGACAGTTTTTCTGTTCTTACGGTCTTTCGCTCTTTCGTTTTGTGACTGATTCAAATCGCGTCCGACTTTTTATATAGTTTATATAGTGCTATAAATCCGCAGCTCATGAATTTTATTGACAGACAGACAGCGCGGGCTGTCAATGCTAAACTAGCACGAGTCATTTTGTGCTTAAATATATATAACCTGTATTGACTCTATATATATCTTATATATACCCTGTATATACTCTACATATACCCTATACAATCCCTATTTATACCCCTTATTATATAATCTGTTTGCCGCGATAAGAACACGAACGGAAGGCAGCTACTTTGTCTCTGACGATGACTTCGATGGCGGCATTAGCTGTGCGCGTGTGTCCACTTCCTGAGGGGCGGGTGAAGGGTGTGGGGGGTGTGGACGTCTCTAGGGTTCCTGTGTGTGTGTAAGAGTGTGTCTATGTGTAACAGCGTGTGTGTGTATAAGTGTATTTTGTATTCGGCAGTCGCAGTCAAATGCGCTGGCGCATCCTTGTGTGCTTAGTGCATCAGTAACACAAGGCACATACCCTGTACACACTATAGACAGGGTATAGGGAGCAAAAGAGTCACTAAATTTCTCCAGTGCTGAGTAGGCAACATCGTGTGGTATCTGTTAGTCGCTACGCTGCTGCCTCTCTGTCATTTTATTGCTGCTTAAAATGTTGCAAGAAAACAACAAGTGAAAGGAGCAAAGACAAAAGAGAAAGAGAAGAAGGAAGAGGAGAAGGTGCAGAGGAAGAGAAACAGCGCAGCACAGCTTTTGTAGAGGAACATCGTCACATTGTTCCGCCTCCGTCTCCGTTTCAGTTGCAGCTTTGGCGCGTGTGGATGCAAGAAAGGGGGGCACGTTCTACTCGCATTCGCATCGCATTCACATTCATACTCATACTCGAATTAACACTCACACATGCAGCTTAGTTGCAGCATTTGTTAACACAGCTGCACTTTTGGCAGCTGACTCAATTGGGCGTAACAAGATTGCGACAAGAAAGAGAAGGAGAGAAGAAGCAGAAGCAGAAGAAGAACAAGAAACTGTAGAAGAAGCCAAGATGAAGACAAAGTTTAGTTGGATTCATTGTTTGACTTCTGTGCGAACATGAAACTGTATAACAAAGCTGTATTGCAGCGCAGATTTCACGCTTGCTTACAAGCATTTACGATACACGGCACAGTGTTGGTAAACATGCAAAGTTTTGTAAGGAAATCTAAGCAGGTAAATTAAAAGACAGTGGGAAATGGAAAGATGCAGATGGAGATGGAGAGTGGAAGAGGAGACAACTCCTGTTTTTATAGCACTAAAAATACTCAAGCTAGTGTTGGTCAACACTCAAAAAGAGAATGAGAAGGCAAGGTATAAGCTACGCCTTAGACAGAGAAAAGTGGGAGACAAAGAGAAACGCTTTTTTGGTCTCGTGTTGCGTATAGTCACAAAACAGTGTTGGTCAACACTCAAAAAAAATTTTAAAATTGAAAAGTGCCAAAATAATCAAAAAGATAGTTTAAGAAATATATAGAGGGAGTGAGAAGTAGAAAGAGGGGACTGCGTCTGCTTATGCAGTATTGAAATTTCACTTAACGGTGTTGGTTAACACCCAAAGAAACACATGGAGAGCGAGAGAGGGAACAAATGAGCCTAAAAACCAAGTAAATGAAGATTGAGAGAGACAGATACACCTATTGTGAACGACGTATTTTACTAATAGTGTTGGTTAACACTCAAATAGAGATTGCCAATAAGGCAAACCACAAACAAAGCAGTATTTCGAAAATAGAAGAGAAAGCGAGCAATAGAGCTTAGCCTAGCATGCTGCTAAGTACTGCAGACACACAAAACAGTGTTGGTAAACAAGCAAAGCGAGACTAGAACTAGGAATCTGGCATGCACAATGCAAACAGGTGAGTGGAACAGAATTCTGTGCTAATAATCAACTCAAGTCGAGCCGGAACCAATTCGAAAGCTGCCATTGACTTTAGTGTTATCCTGCAGCTTCCCCGCCCACCTAACTACCCCGCTCTGCGCACCCTTGCCCGCCCCTTAGTCCCTGTTGTAGCTCGTGATTTACAAAACAAACTGTTTGGCCCACTTGCAAATGGCTGTGAGGGAACTGCACAAATTTGGTCAGTGAGAGAATGTACGAGAGGGAGAGAGGAGGAGAAAGAGAGGGGTACAGAGAGAGAGAGAGGGAGAGGAACAGAGAGAGAGAGGGATAGAGGGAGAAAGCAAGGCAGTAGAGAAAGAGATTGCAAAATAGATGGAAAAACTTTGCTGTACGCGCGTACTTTGCACAGTTTACAACCGGATTTGCTCTCTCTTCTTCTCTCTCTCTCTCTCTTACTCCCTGTGGAGCGAGCGGAACAACAACTTTGCGAGCTCATTTCAAACTATTTTTATGCACTCTCTCGCCTGATTTCGGGGAATACCCTGTCTACCGCGTTAAAATGTAAATTTATTGTTGTTTTTGAGAATTGAAAACAAAAGCAGAAATCAAAATCAGGTCAAGGCGGGCAGAGCAAGGAGTAACTGACAAACGAGCTGCATTAAAGAATGCTGCTTAATGGTAGCTCTCCCTACCACTCTCTCTCTCTCCCTCTGCCTACCTCCCTCTTGCTCAATTGGAGCCTGTTAAAGGCGTAAATTCCTGCCTGAAATGATTTCCAATTTGAAATGAGCTCAACGTGGAGTTGCCTTCTTAATTGAGCATACAAATTAAAGTGCCATGCGGCGTATGCGTAATGTGTAGGCAAAGAGAGCGAGAGAGAGAAGGAGAAGGGAGCGAGAGGGGGGGCTAGTCATTTGTAGCTAATCCACAGCAGCTTAGGCAGGAGTAGGAGAAGCAGAGCACACAAATATTAATAATGTGCGGCATTTGGCTTTTGTTTTGTTTCGCTGACGTAGCTAATGAGCGAGGGAAGAGTAGGGGGGGGGAGCAGTGGGAAGGGGTCCCCAGAAGGGTGCTGCCTTCAGCTTCGCAGTGTGCAAAAGAAGAATCATAATTCATTTCCACACAATTTGACTTGCACACGCGCCAAGTGCGGCACAAAGACGTGCATGAGGCGACAACAAGGCAACAAGGCAAGGCTTATGCTAGCCTAGGGAAGGGAGGCAGCGAAGAAGAGGGGCGGGGGGGAAGAAGTAGAAGTCGACGCACACCTGACTGAGGGCAGCAGGCACTTCACGTTGTTGCCACAGACAGCTGTCACTTAAATTCACTTGCCCCGACAACTGCCTGCGCAGAAAGGGGTACAGCAGAGAGGGGGGAGGGGAGGGTGTGCAGGTGATACAGTATACAGGATGCAGGTGTAGGGTACCAGCTGCAGGGTGCTGCTGTCGCCCTGCTGTGCTACAAATTTTAAAAGCTTTTCTTCGCATTCAATGAATGTCATAGGCAATTTGACGGCGCCACCTTTTCCCTTCTCCTGCCCTCCCTTCCCCTCTTCCTGTCATTCTCTTCTTTTATTATCGTCTCAATTTTATTTATTGAACGCATAAAGTTCACAATAAATTCGATTTATCCGCTGGAGAGTGAGAGAAAGAGAGGGAGGCAACTGCAGTTGCCTTAATAAGTTGGCAGTTTTCTAAATTGCGGCAAACACAAGAAGAAACGATAGAAAGCGAAAACAATTTACAATCTACAATTCACAATGTTGTTGACATAACGGTGAAGCAGCACTTTCAAGTGGGGTGCACGTACAGGCAGCGAGGGTAGTTCTGCCAATAGATACCCTGCATTCAGTTTGAAGAGAAAAACTGAAAACTTTCCTAAACCTTAAAATGAATATAAGTTGCAGAGCCATATAAGAAATAGGTATATAAATAATACTAAATGCACTAAAAATACCAAATATATTAATAATACTAAATATACCAAAATACCAAGTATATAAATAATACTAAATATGCCAAAATACCAAATATACCAAGCACACACTTCACTCTAAAAGAACTTCAATTTTGAACTTTAACTTTCACTTCAATCTTTAAACTTCCCAAAAGAACTCGCTAAGTCGTCGTCGTATACACCCGTTTTGCCCAGTCGCCAACTCTACAGGGTGTCAATAGATTGAAACTGCATAATTTGCTGTGTCGCGCGGCGTCAAAGCAACCGCAGAAAAAATCAAAAGGAAAACTGTAATCAAGCAAATTTGCAACAACAAAGGCAACTTGAAAGCAAAGCAAAGAGAGAAGGAGAGCAGGGCAGAGTTGAATAGGAAAGGAGGGAAGCAGTGGGGAGCGGAATTGAAACGGAATGCATACAAGTACACAAATCTTGTATAGTAGGCCACTTCCCTTCCTCTTCTTCCCTCTGTCTACCTGCTTGACTGTTAAGGCCAAGTCGAGACTGCCGTTTGCGGTACCAACAATCAACAAGGTGTTTGTGTGTGTCTCGCTTCCTTTATCTCTTCCTCTCTCTCTCTCCCACTCTTCCTCTCTTTCTCTCTCTCTCTCTCTCCCCTCTCTCTCTGTCTCTCTTTCTTTCCCGCTCTCTTGTTCTGTGTCATCCGAGTAACTTCGCCCTGACAGCGTCGCCATCACCATGGCCTGGTCCTGGTCCTTGTGCCCAGACAAGTTGTTTCATTTTCCACATACTTGGCGTGGGTTACAAGTAAGTTGTGCATGTGTGAGTGTGAGTGTGCACGTGTGTGTGTGTGTGTGGTATCTCGTTTCACGGCGAACGAAGCATGAAAAGCTTTTGCCTTCATACTTCAGACCAAAATGAAAGCAGCCAAGAAAAGAACCCGAAATTATTTAGTTGTCAACAGTTTCCCGGCACATTTTTTAGCTTGTGCACTCATGTATGCCAGACCTCTGTGTGTGTGCGTGAAAGGTGTGGCAAATTAAAGTGTCTTGCAAATATTTGTTACGCAAAAAAATTGCGCATTTTATCATTGACGCACACGATGCCGATGCCGATGCTGTCGCCAGCTCAGCCAGCTCAGGCAGCTCAGTCAACTCTGGCAGCCCATCAACACGTATCTCAATCGGAGCCTCTGACACTCGGTAATCTGCGAACCACCCTCACGCCTCCCCTCCCCTTCCCCCCACACTCTCCCAAGCAACCTACTTTGCCAGACACCTTCTGTGGCTTTCCCATTCCATGGCAAAACTCACCTGTCCGAAACTTTCTGCGGACCACAAAGATGCCTCGCACTTTGCTGATTTTTATTGGATTAAAAATAAATTGAACCGAAAGTTATAAATTCCTTCTGCTTCTTCTATGTCTTCATCTTATATTTGGCAAAAATAAAATGCGCTTTCCATGTCAAAGGAAATGTGAGCACACTAACAGCTAGAGAGCATAGCGATTGTTTGAGCTGAGTTGAAAATGCCTGGAAATGTGCTTTATTTTCACAGTAAACCTAAAGATTTTGTTTTTCAATGCAATAATATATTATTTATAACTAAATTATGCTTTTAAATATATTATATATTATATAAATAGACCATATATGTATACTCTCCTTAACATCAGAGAACAGGCTTAAGTAATTTTTTAATATAAGAAGTGAAGTTTGGCAACAGTGCTCGATTTCTCAACATGATGTAAGCTTTATTTCATTTACTTCTTTCTCAACATAGACTGTATATACATTAATATATGTATAGTATTATGTACAGAAATATATATAAAAATTCAGATTATATAACATATTAACTCTCTTTGACATTAGAACACGTGGTTTACAATAAAAAAAATGAAGTTTGGCAACAACGCTTTAATATTTTTTAACAGGCAATTAGTTTCATTATGACCTTAGCATTACCCTTAGAGCAACTGTTAAAATATGTTGCCATATATAACAAAAAGTGAAGTTTGGCAACAGTGCTTAGTATTTTTCAACAAGAAATCTGTTGCATTATATCAACTACTTATATACTGTAATATACTATGTACATATATATATTCTCTTTACCATCAGAGCAAAAGCTACACAAAGTTGCTGACTATAAGAAGTGAACTGTGGCAACAGTGTAGCATTACTAAGCTTGGAATTAGCTTAATTATCTTAAAAAAATTCCCCCCAGTATTAACTATACAGTTGCACACATAAGTATGTGCACGTGTGCACTAAGAAATGAAGTTTGGCAACAACATTTGCATAGTCAATGGAAAAAAACTTTAGTTTTAATCCCCCAGTGATCGGATTAGTTTGGTGCATGAAAGCAGCGACCTTGCAATCCAATAAAACAGCTCATACACGTTTTCAGCTTTATTTTGTTTTATGATCCTGCACGCTTCCTCCCTTCCTCTCTCTCTATCTTAACTTGTCCCTCTGCATCTCGGTCGCTTTTAATAATTTTCATTCAATTAGACACAAAGGCAACCACAGGTCGAGGTGGGCGTTAGTGGGCGTGGGTCTGTCGTGGGTGGACAGCTTGTTAAAATTACATAAGCCAGTTGGCAGTTGGACAAGCTGCCAAAGGGAGAAGATGCGGAGCAAGGGGAGAGGGAGGGGAAGCGAGTGGAAGGCTGAGCAGTTGTTGGTCAGTGGGCAATGCGGCGGATACGCAATGACACAGCAGCTTAAGCGGCCGCCATTGTTACGTAACAGCAGCAGCAGGGGCAGCTATGCTCACTGCGTATGTGTGACAGTGTGTGTGTGTGACAGTGTGTGTATGTGACAGTGTGTGTGTGTGTGACAGTGTGTGTGTGTGCGTGTGACAGTGTGTGCGTTAAAGTGTGTTAAAAGCTTTATGTGGATTATGTTTTTATAGCGCCTGCCGCAACAATAGAGTAATTTGCTCTACGTAAACAGCGAGCGCCAGATACGTATCCGGTTAGCGAGTGTGTGTGTGTCTGTGTGTGTGTGTGTGGTGTGTGTGCATACCACATACCTGTAGTTGGCCAGCCATTTGCAAACTGAGCTCACTTTGGCCACAGATTTAATTCAGATATTTTCATTTTTTTCTTGTTTCTCTTTTTTTGTGTATTTCCCTCGTGCGAAAACATTTTGCTGCCACCTTCTCGAGCCTTATTTATGCGCCCCACAAGCCTCGCTAAATTCTGGCCTGCCTGTTGCAACTGGCCAGTCCTAAAGTGCCCCACGTGGCACGACAGTTTGCCAAAGAGTTTCCTTCCATTTCGTTTCGTTTACGATGTGTGTTAAAGTTCAGCCAAAAGGAAAGCTTTCGAAGTTGACACGAAATGAAGTTGAAATCTTGTTCATTAATTAAAAATATTTATCAAATAAATTCAACAGAGTGTTAACTTAATTACTTCACTTACTGTAAAACGTAGATTTGTTACACTCGAAAGAGAATTTCAGAGAAGAGCAAAAGTAAAATATTTGTATTCGAAAAACCCTAATGCGAAAAGAGACAAACAAGAAACCAGTGGAAAAACCGACTTTTCTGCTTATTAAAAAAACCAAAGTTATGTGGAAAATATTTGGCAACGCATAAGCAAACAAAAAGTAGAAGAAGAAGCAGAAGAAAAAGAACATGAACAAGTAAAAGCAACTTGACTTCACTTGAATTTCATATGCAGCTGGCAACAGAGTTTCATGTGAAAAGAAAATGCCACAGTAACACACACATTTCTGTGGAAATACTTTTTGAAATTGAAATACTAAAAAAATAAACATAATTAAAAGCGCATAAGAAGGAATGTGGAATTTGTGGTATGCCAACGATGAGATACCACTGAACGTGAGAGCTGATGCTGGGTTACCTTTGGGAAATGACTAAGAAAAGGGTATAATGTTTTAAATATAAAATAAAATGGGAGCTTAGTCAAGTATGTACTGTATAGTACTTCAGTGAGGGTAGTCTGTTGTGTCTGCCTGGGACCTTGACATCTTTATGCTTATTACTTTAGAATTTCATATATTTATATTGCGATATATCACAGGAAATCGTATAACACTTTGAAGATAAAAGTTGCCTGGGAAAGGCACATAGGTACATTAGGTACACTCAGTCAAGAACTTTATCGAGAGTACTCAGTGCTCCCTGCCTGAGACCTTGACTGCTTTATTAATAAGTAAATTGAAGTTTCACATATTTATGTTTGGACAAGATATCGTAGAGCTCGTTAAAGATTCAGATAGGTACCAAAGAAAAGGCGCATAGGTACATAAGGTACACTCAGTCAGGATCTTCTCTGAGAGCACTCTATGCTTCCTTCCTGAGACCTTTACTCGTTTAAGTTTATTTCATTGCCAGTTGCAGTTATATATTTGGGAATGCAAAGGGAATCTTTTAAGATATTAGAGATTGCACTGATCTAGGTCTGCTCTGTCAGGAACATGCTATATAAAACATTACTGCAGACTATAGTCAAAGGGTCTGTCAGTAAGACAGTAAGGTCTTCGTAAGACCTGAACATTTTGAAGCTTTCTTCCTTAGAAATGCCATGCAGATCAGCTACAGCTTCATATGCGGGAATTCTATAAGGAATTGTATGACACTTTATAGATGAAGAAGTGTAGACTTGCCCAGTCAAACATATGCTGTGGGATGAAGTACTTTAATGTCTTACTTCATGCTCATTCATAAAAATTCTCATTGATGTATATTCAAAAACAGCACAAGAAATTGTACAACACTTCAGAGATAAAGAAGGTATCTAGCTACAATCAGTCAAGAGCCTAACTGAGTAGGCTCTTCCCTGCCTGCCTGAGACCTCGACTCAACTTCATTGCAGTGAAAATTCATATATTCTTACACCCAAGAGTCAATCATGCCTTCCCTTCCCGAGATTTCAGTGAAAATGAAATTCAAAAGAATTCAGAGCCTGTGAAATTAATTTCATAACCTGCCGTAAGTAACTTGTAATAAGTCAAGTATTCGCAGCTCGACCTTCGCCCAAAAAAGGGGTGCTCCCAGGGAGAGGTGCTCCCTCGAGAGGTGCTCGATGGGTTTTCTCTCTCATTTTCTCTGTCATTTTCTTTTCTCTGCCCGTTTTTCTGTTGTTATTTTGTATTGCTGTCAAATGGGCTGCAATCTGATTGAATTAAACGCTCGGCTCCGGCTTCGTTTCCCCGTCGGATTTGGTTCGTGACTTTCATTTACTTAATTCGAAATTCTTTGTTTTGTCGTGCCGCCATACTCCCTTCCCCCCTGTTCCTCTCCTGCCCCTTGTGTTTCTCTTCATGTCTCGTCGCCTTTTTTCTCATTTTTGTTCGCTTTGTGTTAGTTATCATTGCGCTTATTTCAGCTCGTTAAATGCTGCTCCCTTTGGCTTTATGTGAGGCAAATGGCCAAAGGGGAGACGGAGGCGCATAAGGGGGAAGGGGGGCTGGCCAGGCAGCTTAGGCACCTTTTATTTGGGCTACCATTCTCGCTGCTGCTGCCGCTGCTGGCCGTGGGCGCCTTTTGTTGTGCCACTTTTCTAATTTGGGTTTTGGGGGCATTAACTTTTACTGGAAACCGGCAAACCTCAATTATCAACTTACAGCAGACAAAAAGGCGCTTAATTAAGTGAAGCGTCGAACGTGCGCCGCCATTTTGTTCCTTGTAGCAGGCACCCTTCCCCCACCAAAGTCTCCTCCTCTACTATACTTTCCCCTTCTTCAAGGCATTGAAAGGCTGCCTTCGATCAGAGACAGAGAAATAGAGAGAGCGAGCGCAGCTGGCAGCTTATGTGTGTGCCGGGGGAGGGGGATAAAAGGGGCAGGGGGGCGTTGTGTAATCTTAGACGTTTGTCGTTGTTAGAAGTTTTTCGCTTAGTCAGCAACTCGCATCGCCAGTCGAATCTCAGCCTCCGCTTGTACATTGCTCATACGCCGCATGTGCCGCGTGGACTTACGCGAAAGGGAATGAGAGGCTCGTTGTTCTTATTAGTGTTGTTGTTGTTGCAGTACTTATTCTTGTTGTTATAGTTAACGCGCACACGCGCCTATATAGCATTGGCCCGGAGTGTGAATGTGTTCGCATCAAAGTTCAAAAACTGCAAATGGCCTGAGAAAGCAAACGAAAATAAGTATCTAGTACATCTCGTATGTGCGTGCGGGTTAGCCTGTGGTCGGTAGAGGGAGGGGGGGAAGATGGGAGGGGAGTGTGTGTACAGTGATGTTGCGCCTGCCTTCAGGCCGCAGTGCTTTAACCTTTGTACATGATACCAACGAGCTCTCCACGGCGCTGCCTTTCCTTTCCCACTTTCGAAACAGTTTCTGAATTTTTCACTCTTTTTGCTTTCTATTTTTGTTAACTAGAAATTAAATAAATATGGTTACCCCTTTTTCGACATATTTCCACTGAGAAAACAAACTTGTTTTTGCCAACTTCATTCTGTGGCAGTTTCCAGTTCAAAGAATGTTATCAAACTTCAAACCCAAAGTTATTCTGCGAGAGAGAAAAATGCTTTTAGATAGACAAATATTGACACTAGATGGCAGCGCCACAGAGTTGCCATATTATACTCGTACGTATGTATATGTATGTGGATAGGTGCAGTGAAGCATGCTTGTCATGGTGCCTGCTGCTACAGGGTGTGGGCTAAGTCGAGAGCACTCTGTGCCGGCAAGTGTGTTTTGCTTGGGAATTATGAATTTTAAAATGCTGAGCTCAGCTCAAAAAATACACAAACAAACAGGCAGGGAGGAGGGGAGGGAGAGAGAGGGAGGGAAGTAGGAGGGTAGTAAGAGGAGGGAGGGGAGTGAGAGAAGAGGGAGACAGTGCGCTCTGGGCAGTAGTCGAGTTGTAAAGATAAACTCAGTGAGTAAATCTTAACAGCGCTTAGTTCAGTCCTAAGTGGCACAGAGTGGATTAAAAACATGGCAACCACGCACACACACACACTCACACACACACACAACCTAACATACACATTTACATGCATACACCTTAGCTCACACACACACACTTGCAGCAGATGCAATGCTAAATGGAAATGATTTTCACAGCTCGCTTGTTTACCATCAACTTTCAACGAACTTCTCCACCCTGCTGCCTCTTACATGGGCGTGGCACTTGCCTCTAGCGCTAGTGTTATTGTTATTTTACTTAGCTGCAGCAGCTGTTGGCGTCACTGTAAATCACATACACCCAACACACACACACTCACACACACACGTGTGCAGCTTCCACCTGTTTATTTGCATTCTGCTGGCGCCTCAGAATCTGCAGCAATTAGTTGCCAGTTTCGTGGCTGCCGAAGCTGAAAGAGAAAGGAAAACTTATACGGTTTTTCCAGGAATCAAAAAGGGGGAATCGATGCTGGAGAGTGCTTAAGAGTGCTTAAGCTGAGCAAGCTAGGAGGTGAAGATGAACATCGCTTATGGTTTAAGAGTTACTTGAGATGAGGGAGAAGAACTTCTACTTATATACTAGAGATAATAGAGATGAAGTGGAACTTCTTTAACTATCTCAGATATGCTGGAGATGGGGAAGCACTTTTATTATTATTGCAAAGAATGAGGAGAAACATCTTTTCATAATCTGAAGATCTAAGAGATGAAGAAGAACATATATCATTTTCTTAGAGATACTAGAAATAAGGAAAAACTTATATTTATATTCTAAAGAGAACTTCTTTTCTATCATAGATGTTCAAGAGATGAAGAAGAGTTTCTAGTTATATACCAGAGATACTAGAGATGAAGTAGAGCTGCTTTTAATATCACAGATATACAAGAGATGAGGGACAGCTTCTACTTTTATTATAGAGGATGTGGAGCTGAGGAAGATAATCTTTTCATAATCCAAAGATCTAAGAGATGAAGAAGAACATGTATTATTGTCTTAGACATACTAGAATAGGGAAGAATTTGTATTTATTTTCTAGAGAGAACTTCTTTTCTATTATAGATGTTCAAGAGATCAAGAAGAACTGCTTTAATTGTTGCACAGAATGTGGAGCTGAGGAAAAACATGTCCTAAGATCTAAGAGATGAAGAACAACAGTCTTTATCATCTTAAAGATTCTAGTGATGAAAAGGAACATACAATATTATTCAAGCTACCTTAGAGATCAAGTAGAACATATTATATATTATATTATTAAACTAACTTCACTAGTTTTCTTTATAAAATACTATTGACAATATCCAAAAAGAAGCCTCCTCGTGATTTAAACAAACTTTTTAATAGCTGACTCATCAATCACTTAAAGAAATTTCCCTAACAGTTCCAATTATTAAATAATATTTCCACTTTAATAACCAAGCAAAACTAAACAACTTTTTGGCACTGCTAAGATATAGTAGTAAAACTTTATAGTCAACAGTTATAGTTTTAAACCTTTATGTTATACGATTCCGAATGTAAAACTCAAATGCCAAAAGCGAAAACTAAATTGAACAGTTTTTGATGGAGGGGAACAAGGAGAAGGGCAAAGGGCGAGAGGTGTTGCTGGTGTATTATGACAATACGGATTTGTATGAGCCCCCGTGGGCTTAGGCGTTTTGTTGAAACAGATTCTAATACACAAGCCATGCCCACATTAATTGGCAAAGTTTGGCCAAAGATCCCGAGGAGGGAGAAAGCGAAGCGAGAAGCTCTTGAGGCCATGCAATTATTACTGAAATGCCCATTTCCGTTTGTGGGGGACGGGGCTTCACTCTTTATGCCAGTTACTTAATACTAAGCGACAAACGTAGGGAAGGGGGAGGGAGTAAGGAGGCGTGGCACAAGGCGACCACAAGGCAAATTGGCCACACGCCAGCGCTAACCGAGTGTGATTAGATTTTGCTTTTAAGCGTTTTAGAAGCAACTTTGCACAGGCATAAAGAAGAGTGGGAAGGGGGAGGGAGTAGAGAAGAGTGAGGAGAAAGCGGAGAAAGAGGAGAAGTGGGAGAAAGCGAAACTGGGGCTTGGCAACCGCGCTTAGTCATGGAATCCAATCAGGTTGCCTGTTGACAAATGGCTTATGGCACGTGCCTATGCCGCCACAGCTGCCACGCCTACACAATAGGTGAGCGGCAGCAGAAAGAGGGCGCAAAAAACCATTTGCCACTTAAACAAAAGTTTCGAATACAATTTGAACAAGAAGCAGAACAACAGCAACAACAACAAGAGGAGAAGAGACAGCAGAGCAAAACTTTCCTCGGGCCAAATGCAAAAAGCAAACTGCGAAAAGCCCAAGGTATCAGCTCCAGGGGGGAAGAGGGGCAGTTGAAGGGGAGAGAAGGGAGGCAAGGTGGTGAGGGAGTGGGAGGGGGGGTAGGGCAGCTGGTAGCTGAGTAGCTGCCACGTAAACAAATGAAAAATGTGCAAAATAATAATAAAAAGTATATCTAAAAGAATATTATGATGCACAAGATAAGCCATGAAGAAGACTAGAGCATACCCTGTAGAAAGGCAAAAAATGTTTTTACAAGTTAATTATGCTACTCTGCATTAACTGTAATGTAAATATACTGAAGATTGCTGTTAGAATTCCTTTGTTTAATACAAAAATAATATAAAAATAAAAAACAATCTTTTTTTTTGACCTTTTGAGCTTGGCAACTTCTTTACTTGGCTTGCAAACAGTACAAACCATAACCAGCGTCAAAAAACCACCTCAGTTCTTTACACACTAAACCTCCCCATTGGCTACTCCATTACAGGGTATACAAATGCTGCGAGATATATGAGTTTCTGCGTCTGTGGACAGTATAAATTAAGTTGATAAAGTTCACTTGACCTGAGCGCCGATCCCCAGACAGGTACACAGGCACAGCCCCCCCTCCCTCTTTCCGCCTTCTTCTTGCCGCTGCAGGCAGCGTGTTGCCCGCCACATTTTCACGCGTAGTTTGTCAGAGGCGACAACAACAACAACAACAACAACAACAGCAGCAGCAGCAAGAACAACAAGCTAAAACAATACAAAGTAATTTTTCAGCGGGCGACTAAGGCGATAAATATATAAGAAAACTGTCAGGTGCCACGCCCACATTCGAGAGCAGCACTCAGCGAGCTGAATTAAAAGTTTTTAAGCCACAGCAACAACAACAATAAGAACAACAACAAGAAAATCTTTGGTAAAAAATGAGAAAAAACAAAAGCGAAAATGCGAAAAGCGACGCGACATCGTCTAGTCAAATTGCAAGTGATTTGGCTGCGTCCCGCACAGCGGGTGGCAACTCTGCAGCGGAGTGGGCGTGCCAGGGGGCAGTTTGAAGCTGCCTCAAACGGCGGCTGACTGTCGCTTTGGCTCTGACAGCGCGCATCACGCGCTGCTCCCCTGCCAGGGCCGTTGACATGAGCCAAGGCAGGGAGGGGCACAGGGAGAGGAACAGGGGGAGACTGAGGGACAGGCAGAGGGACAGCAGGAGCAGGAGCAGTACAAACTGCAGCCGCAGTACGCACAAATCTGTCTTCATTTTGTTTTGCAAAGTTTCTGAATTTTTGTTTAGCCAAATTACTTGAATGTCTTGCAGAGATAAAGCTATGAACAGAAGGTTGTAGATACTTTTGGTTTATTAAATTAGGGAAAGGTTAGTGAAGCTATATATTGGTAGATTTGGTGTGCAAAAGCATACTCGTATTTCGATGTGATGCAACCTTGTCTAATGGAAGGTTGAACATTCTAAACACTTTGAACAAACTTATCTTGACGTTTATAGACGACTAAGGCTTGTTCTGCTGATCTGATTTACTTCATTCAAAGTGCTCTGGAAAGGAAATACTTTTTGGTTTCTCACGAACCTATAGTTGGCAGTTTATGTAATTTATTTAGAATGATTAATGTTTATCAAAAATACTGTAAAATTTAAATTGGGACGCTAGAAATTGTATAATTATTATTAAATTATAAAAGTTATTAACAAAATTTGGCAGATCGTTTCACTACAAGAGGCTAAAGTCTTGTATTTGTGAACGTCTTCTCTGCGCACAAAGCTCTTTTCTGCGCCGCCATTTTATACGCCGCCATCTTGCATTTTTTTTGAAATAATAAGTTGTATAAAAAGCAAATGTAGCCATCAAAACGGGAAGAACTTATGTCTATTCAGTGCTTTACAATATTTTTTTTAAATTTAGCTTTTTTAAGGCTAACAAGAAAAGAATATTTCCTTTATTCAATGTAAAAAATACTTTAGTTTTTCCAAGAAAAAAAACTATGACTTTTATGTGTCTTATGTGCCATGAAAAATTCATATTTTTTAGCTTCTCAATAGATAAGTGTCTCAGCTATAACTGTACTAGCCATACCTGCACAAGACCTTCTTCCCAGGCAACCAAACCCACTAGAGATTAAAGATTCCTTTGGTGCATCGTTTGCACTACTCAATTTCAGTGAAAGAAAAGGATTATCAACTTGTAGAGGCAGCAAACGACCCTAAAGGAACAACAAGTTAATGCGAAAACTTGATGCTAATCTAAGTTAATATACCAGGAATGAGCGGGGGGAAGGGGGGTGGTCTCTCAACTATTCCAGCAACTGGTATTTCTCGCCACTTCATTGGCCTGAAATCGCTGAGACACTTTGACACTTAGGCTCACCTCGTATCAAGTGACAAATTGGCAAGGAGTTCACTCAAAGGATTTTCAGGAATTTGTACTTGAGAGAGGCAGATAGAGAGGGGGATAGAGAGGCAGAAAGAGAGAAGATAGAGAGGCAGATAGAGAGGCAGAGGCAGTAGGAGAGAGCGCAGCATTGCCACGCCCGCAAAAGTTAACGTCACTCGTCGTCAACTTTCAACTTGTCGCACCGTGTACTGGGAATCCCTTTGTGTAATGGCGGGTAATTATCCCTAATTAGTTGTAAAATATTGAAGTGAAAGTGCTTTGGTTTTGTGCCCCGGCAGCGTCTGTGACGATGTCTTAGCCAAGATGGCGACAGCAGAAGAATAAGTTTACACCGAGGCCATTAGCAAAAGTTTCTGGCTTGCCCGAAATGCGATGAAAATGATGCCCATTCTCAGCGCACGCAGAGCACACAAACACACGCACACATACTCTATATACACACACACACACACACATACCCTACACACACACACCCTGCACACACTTACAGCCGTAATGATACTTCATAATTACACTTCATAATCGCAATTTGGGCCGCAAAAGTTGACTACAGCTGCGTCTCTCTCTGCGTCTCTCTCTGCCTCTCTCTCTCCCTCTCTCTCTCTCTCTCTCTGCTCATGATGAATTGCCCGGCTGAAATTAATTACCGCTAAACGTATTACGTTTTACGTATTACGCATTGCGTATTACTGCGTATGTGTGTGTGAGGGCGTGCAAAAGTTACGGGTCCGCAATAAAAATGCACAGACAGGAAGCCTGCCATGAAAATAGTTTCCACACACAATCCACAAACTGATTTCCACTGCAATCCACAGAAGGCAATAAAACATAGTTTACGGCGTGTTAAGTCTCATTTGTTGCACATACCCTGTAAATGTTGCGTGATGATAAATGTGTTTTCATTTATGTTGAAATTATCATCTTTTGTTTTATGCGCTTGTGCGTTGTCGACGACTAAGAGTTACCCTGTAAAAAGCTATATTTTAGTAAAGTTGCATATTACTTAATATTAACTATTCAAATAACAGGGTAAGACTATTTAAAGATAATATACGCTTTACGCATGTCCCTAAAGTTGACTTAAACGACCAATAGATACCCTGTAAACAGCTAAATTTCAGTTTTAATACATTTAAATTATAATTTCCTGAACAAATTACAGTTTACGCAGTTTTAGCTGGCGTATATGTCGAACACATGCCTTCTTAGTTCAGTAATACGACTCATAGATACCCTGTAAGCAGCTCAAATGTACATTTAAGTGAGTATTACTTAGAATTTCAAATACAAGCTACAGGGCATGCATATAAAACAAACGCCCACACCCCAGACGTGTCTCTTGAGCATAGAAATACGACTAATATATACCCTGTATGCAGAACAAATGCAAATTTCGTTTAATTTAATGCAATTTACAGATTGTGCATTTATAGCTAAATCCCACAGCTCAAGCCTGCAACTTGACCCGACTTAAAGATACCCTGTATGCAAATACAACACACATTCAGTTTAAATTTGTAATTCAATTTGCCCTCTCAAATTACAGGGTATGCATTTAAAAGTGCCACCCACGCCTGTTGAACACTTGGCATGCATTTCTTTAATTTATTGTCCAATTCGATGTGTTAGCGTTTTTGCAATACAAATGTATTTGGCCTGGACATAAATTTAATTAACGACCCCGAAGCGAACACACACACACACAAACACGCACACAACACACACGCTAGCCTCGACACGCTTTTCCGCCGGCAGAACAAAGGCAGAAAGAGAGTGGGAGAGAGAAACGAAAGGAAGGGGTAGGGAAGAAGGGAGGAGGGATTGTCGTAGTGCTGCTTAAGTGACATGCAAAAATGCCAAGTCCAATGAGTCGCTTGCCAAAGGCAGGACACAATGCGCCACAGCAAACAAGCATGATCGACATGCAGATACGCTGTAAAAACAGCAACTATGAAATCAGTGTTTAATTATTGTTATTAATAAATGAGGGGAAATTTCATCTATAAACAGTCTTTACTACATTTTGCACGCACCCATATACCCCACTTGTTGAACACCTTGACGGGGTGTGCGTAGAAAAAAAAAAACGTAGCATGATTTTAAGCGCCCATTTCACGAGTCACGCGCTGAGTGCTTCGCTGTGTGTGTGTATGTGTATGTAAGTGTGTGTGGTGTGCGTGAGTGCAGGTGCACATGTGTGTGTGTGTGTAGGTGTGTGTGGGTGTAAAAGGGTGTGCCTGTGTCTGGTCTACTTGTCCAGCGCTAGTTTTAATGCATCGCAGCAACAGCAACAGCTGCTGCACTCAGCTTACGAGTGGGCAGCCCCACTGTGCACACTGCCTGCCAGACGACAAGGTACATTTTTTGCTGCTGCTGCTGCTGCTGTTGTTGTTGTTGTTGTTGGTGCAGCTACCGTTTTAGAAAATGTCTTTGAGCGACAGTAGCTAATTAAAATAAAAAGCAAGCAACGCATACCCCGACACTAAAGTGTTGTTGTTGTTTTCCCAAGTGAGAACGTTTATGTGGCGGCCCCTGGCGGTTGCAAAGCGAAACTTGCAGAAAGAAGAGAGAGAGAGAGATGGTGACAGTTTCATGCCTGCCAGCACTTTGACAGGCTTAAGCAGATCAATTTTGAAAGTGACAGAGTTGCCAGGCTAACATACGGTCAATCATGCAAGTTGCAGCTGACTGAAAGCTGCTTGATATGGGAAGAGTGAAGAAGCGTTGCCAACTCAATTGAGCCAATAATAATAATTTAATTTAACGAAAGAAAATTTAAATTTAAAATTTGAGTCAGTGCAGCAGTTAGACAGTTGTATATTATATAGATGTTGTCAACTTATAGCTGCCTGCTACACATTAAGCTGCAACAAACGATAACAAATAATAATCGCTGCACCGCGTTGCCAACTCAAGCAGCGTGCAGCGATTCAATTAGCTGCAGTAATTTCATTTGACGAGCGCTAACAGTGCCAAGCTGACTTCAATAAGGAAATTAACGAGGAATTTAATCATAATCTGCTCTAGAGAGAGAGAGAGAGAGAGGAAAGCACTCAAAGCGTAATAAACCAACACGCTCGACTGGACGCGCGATCCTTTCACATGGCGTGTGCTTTGTGCGAGGGACTAAAGCTAAGTCCGTTAAGCGCTTGCAGAGGGAACAGGTGCAGGTGGACAAAGAGGAGGAGAAGAAGGAAGAAGAGCAGGAGAGGGAGCAGGAGTAACAAGTAAGTAAGAGAGAAGGGAGTAGAAATAGAAGGACAAGCAGGCATATGAAGAAGACTAAGCAGGAACACCACTAGGAACAGTTTTTAGACTGGGAACAGTACCAGAAACAGAAGGAGGAGCGGAGGAGTGGAGGAGCAGAAAGCCAAGCGAGGCAAACTCTTGTTCCAACAATTGGCTGCACTTTCGTGGCGCGTGTTTGCATATTTTCATAAATTTATTTAAGTGCGCGCAATTGCTGCTGCACGAGGGGCACGACGGAGCAAGAGGACGGAGGGAAGGGGCAAAGGGGCTTGGCCAATGGCTCTAAGGACCTGCAAAACACAATCATAAATCTGCCTTACGCGGCGGAGTCGTCGCCGAAGGAGATGGAGATCGCGTGGCAAGTAGCAGCAGAAGCAGAAGCAGCAAGTGGCAAGTGGCAAGTGGCAAAAGGTGGAAAGTTGTAGACGACTTTTTGGCCGCAGCACACAAAATGCATATCAAATAAATGCAAATGACGTCCCTCCACCCCCTCCCCCTCGCTACACGCTTAGGAGACTTGCAACCCGCAGCAGAGGTGTGCAGGGGTTGCGGAACTGTGGGAGGGGGGAGGTGCTGTGCTCGTAGGGAGCTGCAGAAAAATTAAAATAAATTAGCATTTTTATTTCGTACTTTTTTCTTGCTTGTCGGTCGCGTCCGTTTGCCACAAAAATCTTCAGCGCTCTGTGGCAGCCTCGGTCTGTTGCTGTTGCTGCCACGCCACCCCCTCCCCTGTGGCAGCCATAGCTCCTGCCACTGTTGCTGCTGCTGCTGTTGCCACTGCGGCTTTCGGTTAACAAATTATGCAAAAGCTCGCTTAATTGGCTGCCCATTGTTGTTGTTGTTGCTGTTTTTGTTATTGTTAACATGATTCTGTTTTTCCTTGTTTTTGCTTTTAATACCCTGCACCGGTGTGTGTCAAGGGGAGTGTTAAGGGAGTAGCCATAAAAAGACAACTGAATCCTTAGCTTTATTGATTATGAATTATTCAATTATTTATAGAATATTATTTTAATTCCTATTTTTTAAATATTTAGAATTTTTAATTTAATAATTAATTTTTTATTTTTTTTTAAATGTTAATTACTGGTTTTAAAATAATTTTTATAAATAAATAAAATAATTAGTAAAAAAAAAAATTAATTCATTAAATAAATTAACAAACATATAATCAAATAAATAGATAATAAAATTAAATAAATAAAACAAATTAAACAAATGAATAATGAAATTAATAAATAATGAAACAAATAAATAAAAAAATAAATGAACATTCAAGCAATTAAAGAAAGAAAGAAAAAAATGGATAAATAAATAAAAAGAAACAAATAAATTATTTAATAAATAAATGAAAAGTATAAGTAAAAAATCATAAAAAAATACATAATTATATTTATTCCATAAATAAAATAAAAAAACCTAAACAAATACCTGTTGAAAGCCACCTACAGGGTATCTACTTGTCATGCATTGTTTGGCTTATCTCTCTTCCTTCGCCACAATCTGGCAAAGTTTTTCCCTTCCAGCTTCACTTTGTAATTTCCATATGACTTGTAAGCGTGTGTTTCTTTCCCACATTGTGTGACCCACAACGCGGTGGGAACAGCTTCCTGCCCCCTCCTTTCCCCCTGCCCATACCCCTCACCGCAGGGCATCAACTCGTGCCACCCTCGCTGGCACTTTGCGTGTAAATTGAAAAATTAACTTGGCATTAGATTGCTTTAAAAACAAAGCGCACAAAGTGTGCATGTATTTGTGCCCAGCACTGTGTGTGTATATCTGTGTGAGTGTGCCTGTGTGTGTGTGTGTGTTTGTTTTGGTCAACAACAACATGGACGACCTAATGAAAGTCTAATTAAATTAAGTTCTAAAACTCTGTACATTTTATTTTCCATGACTTTGGTATTTTTTGGTATTAAATGAAGTCATCAAGTCTGTGTTGATCGGCTCTCTCGTTTACAGGGTATCCACCACACAAGTTAGTTGTTTGCAGTTTATCGAGTTGCATCAACAATGCGCTTAATTGCTTAATTATCGTATTTAATTGTTTAAAATACTGCAGAAATACCAGCATAGCTGGAGGCAAGTGCGACTGATGCATGGCCGCGTGACATGCAGCTGCCTGTGACCTTCGTGCAGTTCGTGCAGCACGCATCATGCGTGAGTGAAGCAAATGATCGATGTGCTTGGCAAGATATTTGTGGGGATTAAAAGGCTTTCAATAGAGTTTCTCAACGAATGACGATGATAAATAAAAAAGAAGTGAAGGAAATTTACGTTAAAGACTGATATTTTCTAAGAAGAATGTCTATCGATATTATTGCCAGCTAAAAACGATAGTTGATGGCATTGTAAAATCCTTTTATACCATCAGCCAATCAATGTGCATGGGAGAGGTAAAGAGAACTATCGACAAGTCATTTATATAATTAAAGTTTGCAAAAAAAGGTTTATCGATAGTAACCCCAAACAATTATGATAGTTAATAAGAGTATCGTTATATATGTGACACTATCAGGCACGCAACATATGTACATAGAAGAAGAAAACCTTATTATAAATGAGGCATTGAAGCAATTTGCGAAGTAAATTTACCGATAGTATTCGTAAATAATAATAAAGAATAATAGCTAATGGGACTATCGCTATATGTGACACAGTCAGCCAAGCATTCTACTTAGGAGAAGTAAAGAAGACAATGAATAAGGTATTCAAACAATTAATAGTTGGCAAGTAAGGTTATCGATAGTAAAAGCAAACAATTAACATAAACAATGTACCTATATGTAGCAGAAATAGTGTGAAGAAAGGGCAGCACTAGCGGCAATCTGTGTATACAAGCCAGAAACAATATCAGCTAATTTCATTTATGAGCCGAAAGTAATTCATAGCTTATATCGATAGTATGTTTGACTATATTTTAAGAGAAAACCTGCTGCAACTACCTACAATATTAAGCTAAATCAGCCTGAAGCATTTAGAATTCAACTTCAACATATAATGACAAATAGCTGAATAAATAACAAAACTATGGCAAAGCACGTATAATAAATATATATATATATATTTTTTTATATAATAAATGTACATATCGTTAAGTCTCGCGCCTCCACAAAGGGTTCTCCCGCACTACCTCAAGTGTTTTTCCTCGTCATAACTCTTTCATTCTGACATGCCGCACTATCAATCAAAGCGAACATTGAGCTGGGCCCAGACTGTTTACATAAACACATATTGTTGTATATATACATATTATATACTATATATAGTGTGGTTAGGGTATGCAAATACTGATGGAGGCCTGACTGTGATGAATTCATGCTACGCACGCGATGGCTATGCCGATGGTCACGTTGGCGTTTTTATTGCACGCAGTCATAAAGTGAAAAGCGCTGAGACAATTTCAAAGATGCGATAACTGGCCACGCAGCAAGATAACCGATAACAGAAGGGAAAGAAAGGGCGGCGGGGGGAGGGAGGCGATATCTGCTGTGCTATAAAAGTCAACCTCAAGCCGCTTAGCTGGACACGATACTTCATTTTCTTGGAATTTCTTATTTACGACGAGGCGGAAGAGCTTAACGAAAAGGCGACGACTTTTCTTGCAGTGTTGCCATTATCAATAAATGCAAATCAGGCTGGCAACGACTTCAAATTCATTTAAAGTTGAAAATCTCAGCGAAATTTAATAAAAAATAAATAAATAAAAAACCCGAAATAAAGAAAGTCTGTGCGCACACTGCGTATACGGAATACGTGACGTATGTGTAATACAGCTGCCTTGGCAGAGACAGAGGCAGTGGCAGTGGCAGAGGCAGTGGCAGTGGCAGCACGCAGCAACTCACGTTGCCCGGCCAACGCTCAAAAGGCAAATTCAATTAAGACTTTACCTGGCGCACAACGCGAAAATTGCTGCGCCACGGGCCACGCGGCGTATGAGCGATGCGCTCGTAAAAGACGTCGCCGTTTGCCGTCGCCGTCGCCGTCCCTGAGGCGGCACTCGGGACCCTTTGAGACATGGAGACACCCACCAAAAATGCTGTCTGTGTGCGTGTGTGTGTGTCTAGCATAGAATTATGTGTATAGAAAATTAAAAATCACATTAACTGCCAAGGGCGAAGCCAACAAACAGTTCAGTTAACACGACAACAGCGAGGGCGGCACCAACAAAACCTTATGAACTTTGGCAGAGGTGAGCAGCATTGTGCAGCAGGCAGATTTTGTCAGCGACTAGAGCGAATTGCCAATTTTGTATGTTAAGTTATCAGGGAAATATTCTGAAGACATTGAGCTGAGTTTGTCTGTGCAGCAAGCAGCTTTTGTCTGTCACTGATCAAGCACAGCTTTTGATATTTTGCTTTGCTAACAGACTGAAGTTTGCTGCTTTGTTACTTCGATAGTTCTTTGACAACTTACTAGAGTCGAAAACTATCGAAAGAAATCGAGCCATAGAACTGTAAATTACGTTGGTTCTCAGTTATAATTCTAAAATGAACAATAGGATTATATATTTGGGTACATATACAATATATGCTTATTATTTATACTTTATATACTATTATTATTGATATATACAAAGTAAAAAATATAAATATCTCTATATCCTTTACCCTCTTTTCACTTCTTCTCTTTCAACTAATCGCCCTCTACTACGAGTAACCCTCGGCTCTCTGCTGCTGCTGCTGCTGTGGCTGCCGGCCAGTGTCTGTTAGCTGAACCACCTTGCTGCCCCTACTGTCTGCCTGCCACTTTCCACTTGCCACACGCTGTTGGCAGCGATACAACGACCACATTGTCAACATCGTCAGCGGCGCCGTTGTTAGCCACGTCGTGATGGAGCTTCCCTGCCTTGTTCTACCACTTCGTTCTCTGCTTCTGCTTTCTTCTACCTTCCTCCCCTTCTTCTTGCTCTTCTTCTTCTGCCTTTAGCTGCCTTCTTTTTTGCTTGCCTGCTGCCATCCTGCGTTCGTCACATCGTCTTCTTGTGCACTTAATTTAATGACCAAAGTTCGCCGCGCTGGGCGTTGCCATGCCAGCCCCGGCTGGCATACACTCTCCACTCCCCTGCTCCTGCCCCTTTTTGCTTCCCCCCCCCCCCCTGCCTTCCTTCTCCATGCGGCTCTCTCACTTTGCATAAGCAGCGGCGTGTTTATTTACATTTGTGCAAATTGTTATTTAATTAAATTTTAATACGCTTCATTAAAACTTCTGTTGGCCTCTCTCGCCCACTGGGGCTCAGGCCTGCTTCTGGTCAGGTTGCTCCTTCTGCTCCTGTACCTCCTCCTTCTCCTGCTCCTGCTCCATCTGCTCCCTCCTCCTTGTTCTTCTCCTGCTCTGTCCATCTGTCTGTTCGTCTCACCTTTCGCTCGCCTGCACAAAGCTGCGCGAATTTAGCCATTTTATTATGCAATGATAATCAGAAATCAATTTATTGTGTATACAAGACGAAGCTGGACGCAGGTCAGGCGAAATAGAAATGAAATGCAAGAGGGGCGGGGAAGAGGAAGGAAGCAGAGAGAAGGACGCGAATCAAGTCAATAAAATTCAATTTGCTGCTCATCAGCCGAGGCGGAGGTCGGAGTAGGCCAAAAGTGAAGTGGGCCGCTAATGTGGATAGGTTCATTCCCCCCTCCCACCCTTCCCCCGTCCCCTACTCATTTGTGCGTTTAAGTAAATACAAGCACATTAGTCTGTGCAGGAAAAACAACAACAGGAACAGGAACAACAACAACAATGGCAACGGCATCTCTCGCATTTGCTGAGGCCGAACGAAAGCTACTTAGGCAAACACGAAGAGCTCAAAGAGCAACGTAAAATGAAGAGAAAAAAGCAGAATGAAAGAAAGAGAGAACAACAAAGAGTAAGCGGGAGAGGGAGAGAAAGCGAAAGAGAGAGAAAGGAGAGAGAGACAGGAGAGGAAGAGAGAAAGCTGCAGTCCTGTGCCCCTTCAAGCAAAAGCCGCTTTGGTCGCATAAGAAAACACTAAATCACGAAGACTGGGGGACAGACAGAGAGACAAACAGGGGACGGGGGGAAGAGCGAAGGGAGCAAGTATGTAAGCACAGCCCGACATCGCCGAGGTGTCAATGCTCAAGTCAATACTCAAGTGCCTTCACTAATTCCTTGCATGCTTCTGCAAATTCTCAACACTTTTTCAAATCTGTTTCGGACTTTATTGCCTCTCACTCTATCTTCCTTTGCTCTCTCTCTCTCTCTCTCTCTCTCTCTCTCTACCACTTGCTCTGCCTTTCTCCTCTATCTTTCTGCTGCCTCTCTTGCTTTCCCTGCCTGTCTCTTGCCCACTGCCTCTTTATATTTCTTTATTTAGTGCGCCTGCCACTGTCAAATTATGTTGATAATTTTGCTAAGCGGATTGCGAGGGTTTGCCCCGAGCAAGTGACTGTATGAGCCTTTTCCAGCGACGGATTACAGAGGGATTAACTAAACGGAAGTAGTTTGGCACAGGTCAGGGGTAGGCTGAGCAGGGGGAGGGAGAGTGGCAAAAGAATGTGTTTCATGAGCAAAAAGTCAGCATAGGTTAGTGATAGGTTAGGGTTAGGTCAGGCTTAGGTTAGTTTGGTTAGCTCAGCTAGAGGAGAGAGAAGGGTAAGCAGAGAGAGAGGGGAAGAAAGATGAAGAGAGAGAGGGAGAGAGAGAGAGAGAGAGAAAGAGAGAGAGAGAGAGAGAGAGGAGCAAAGTGCAGAAGGTTCTTAATCTGCTTAAAATATTTTAGATATTTACACAAAAAGTTAAACTAGATTTGGGTTAGAAAAGGTTGCTTAGGCACGGCTGAAGTAAGCTCGGACAGCACTGTCAGCTTAGTTGGGCTAAATTTTTGTTGGAAAGTCTGCTAGAACCTTAGCACTTCTTATTGCTTTTGTTTCACTTAAATTTCCTCATTCAATTCAATTCAAGAATTAATTTTTTATACTTTCTCCCAATCACTTTCCTCTGTCCCGACACGTTTCTTCACTCCACAATTTAATTTTGCAAATTCATTCTTTGTCTGCTGCATAATGAAGACAATCGGCCATCAATCATCATGGGAATATCTCTGCTATATATATATACGAATGGTATATATATAAATAAACGATTTTCGTTAATCGAATGGAAATCACGAACGAATTTGAAAGTTGCCAACAAAGCAGAAACATTTTTTGGGCAAACCATTCATTACTTATTCTCGCTCTCTATTCATATTTTACGTGCCCAAACTGAGTATGAATCGAGAGAGCAGGGACCCCTTATGGGGTTTACCCCCTCGAACCCCCTCTTCTCTCTCTCTCCCTCTCCTCTTTCAACTGTGCTTGCTTTATCAGCGAACATTGGCCCTGACCCTGCTCCTGAACCTGAGTCTTTCTCTTGCATTGCGTCAATTGGAAGACGAGTAGTCCAGACTAGCACACACACACACACACACACACCTTACTCTATCTCCCTCTCTCTCTCTGTCTCTCTCTCAGGCGTCATGAGCTGCTGCGAGACAGTTAAATCTCTTGAAGCAACACTTGACTGAAGACCCCGAAATGGCAAAGTTGCAGATAAAGTTTCAATCGCATAGAAAGTGCGCAACAAGCGAGAGACACAGAGAGACCTTTTAAAGTTCACACACATGCAGACACACACACACACTCATACACACACATGCACACACACACATGTGTTAGTCTGTGTGTGTGGGTTGTGCCCATTATGACAGCTCTGGCAAGTTCATTGTTTATTTATTGCACTGATTGAAATTTGTCAGACTCGCTCGCATTGTTCGCATGTCTCTCGCCCTCTCCCTTCCTCTCTCCCCCCTCTCTCTTTTTTCTGCGTCTGTCTGGCTGCAAATGAATAAATTGTGAATAAATCGAATCGACTCGAATATGCAAAGCCATCGGATTTCAATGTAAACGTTTCCTGTCTGTCTGCCTTGCCTTACCTTAGACCCAGTCAACCTTTCACGCCCACCTCGCCCCCTTCCACACACTAATGCCAGTCTAATATCAGCCCCTCCCCCATCCACTCCTCCTTGGGCTCGTGTAGGCGTCGTCTGGCTGGGCAATTAGCATGCAGGCACTGACCTGATATCGAATTTTTCTGCTGATATTGCTGATTATTGTGCGAATAAATCAAGCATACGACGAGTAGGACACATCACACATACGCCACGTTGGCTAGTGGAAATGTGTAATAAAATATGCTGACTGCCAAACACTGACCCCCCCCCTCCCCCTTGGGTTCATCCGGCTGGCCTACTGATTAAAGGTTAATAAATATTTCATTGAATTTGCCAGTTCACAATTCGCTTAATATCGAACGGATGCGTCCGGCATCCCGATGTGCTCTTTAATGCTCTTTTAATGCCATAGCTTAGCCTGTCCACTGTCCTCGCTATCCCTTCTCCTCCTCTCTCTTTCCCTCGTTCGCTTGAACGTGTAACGGTTCAAAGGCTAAGCCCAGCCGTAAACACTTGACGCGCTGTGCACGGGGCCATCACTCAGCTCACTCACTTTTGACCTGCAATGGGGCCCCTTTCCCTCCCCCTTAGGAGGAGCTTCAACAGAGTCATCAACGCTCGCCTCATCCGGGGTCAGATGCCAGGCCATGTCAGCGCGATTTGGAAAACCATTTCGCAAATGGCTTCTCCCGCTCCGTTTTCCCTTTTGTGGATTCACTTTGAGACGATCGCAAAACTGTGACCGCTTTGAGCCCTCGTCGGACACGTTGATAGCCCAGTTAACTGGCAGTCCGTATGACACGCGCTGAGAGAGATGACTTTTCTCATAGTTGTGGCCCTTTCTCGGTGCTCTTCTTAAATCCACTTGAAATGTGCAATTGCCAAAATAAAGCCAAGAAGGATTTGCCAACAATTTAAAAGCGAAACAAAAACTGGCAACGAAATGTTCAGAGAGAGAGAGAGAAGGGGAAAGACATTCTCCGTGCAAAGTTACCCATTTTTATTTTGTTTTATTTCATTATACCTCCCCCTCCACTGGCACTTTCCCTTCTCCCCTTCCCCCTCTTGCTTGCTATCTGCCTTGTACGTAGATGCAATTAAAACGTGATGTGAAAAGCCAAGCGTTTTGCCCAAGCGTCGCACAAATTGCTACTGTCTGTGCCCTGCTCTCCCTCCCTGCCTTCCCCTGCCCAGTGTTCTCCCTCTGCCATATACTCCCTCCTCCTATCCGTCTCTTTTTGTGGGTGTCGATGTGCCTGGCACCTGGCCAAGGTTGGCACCGAACTGATTGCAACAGCTGAACCCTTTGCAAGCAGCTCTGAAGATAGAGGGGTGCGAAGGCGGGGGTCAGGGGCGCAGGGCATGACGTAAAAGTTATTATGCGAACATATTAATAAACATAATCCCGAAATCATATACGACGACATGAAGTTGACGTGGACGGGGTTATGACGGGAACGAAACCAAGTTGCTGATGAGGATGACGACGAAGTTGATGATGATGATGATGAGAATGATGATGAGAATGTTTGGGGGATGATGAGCATGTTCAGCGCGATGTGGCATGATGATTATGGTAGCCTGGGAGCCTGTCGTCTGTTTTTTTGGAGCCTTCCGAAGTTTGCCTAAGAGTATTTTTCATACTTTGTGAATATTAAATTCATTCAAAAAGATTTGAAACTTTTTCCTTTTTCCTCTTTCTGCTGCTGCTGCTGCTCATTTTGTAGTCCAATGCAAATAACAAAAGATGCTGCCCCCGCAGCCCCTCCCTCCGTCTTCGTCCAGGCATAAAGTAAACGTGGGCCAAATGTCTGTAAATGAGTAATAACTGCGGCTGGCAAATACCAAAGGGAACGGGGCAGGAAAGGCTCTGAGATGGGTAAAGCAGAAGGAGAGTCTCGAGAGGGAGAGAGGGAGCACTTTCAGTGTGGGGTGTGGCGGAGTTCCTCGGAAGTACACGCCGTGAAATTTGTTTAGGTTCATTTTTCCTTTCAGGACTGGGGACTGTTTTCTTTATGTGATCCCATTCACAAAAAAACGTTGCATCTGTTTGCTTAGAATGTTGCTTTATTTCACGAGCTGCTGCAGATGATACACATACCATACATAAAAATACTATATAGAAGGGGGATAGATCTTCCCAGCTAGCCAAAAATATTGATTGAATTATAAATAGCAAATGAGCCGCAGTTATTCGCTTTAAATTCCGCTTAGGCAAAGCCACAAAAGGCATTCAAAAATATAAATTTAGCAGACGGAATGAATGGCGTATTATATTTTTGGCCAGCATTAAATACGCTTAAAATAGAACTCGGCTTAAGACGCGAGATCTCTTTTTGTTAACGTTGCATACCCTAAGTATGCAGCAGACAGAGGAAGGCAGCTATGACCACGTAAAGTATCAAAGAGACGATAAAGTCCTGTCTGTCTGTATGAGCACCTTATTCGCAGAGAGTATGTGAACTAGTAGGTATATCAAATTTGTTGAGTATATGTCTTATCAATGCACGCAGCTAGAGTGCATTTTAAAATTCATCCACACCTACTTGTGCTTTCAAAAAACAATAAAAATCGCATTGCAGCCAAGGCTTTGAAGCCAAAGCATTAACTCTTTGTGTGCACATCAATTATTGCAATTCAAATGATTTCTGTAAATTTAATTGCAATCGCATAATAAACACAGAAGTTATTTGAGTAATATTTTAACTGGACAAACAGTTTTCGACGCCTGTAAGTATGCAGCACAAAATAAATTACGCAGAGAAGTGCGCAGGGGACATAGGGCGACGAGCACACTTGCCTGTAGCTTTTCTTTTGTTTAAGTTTCGTTGAATTGAGTGTTTTCTGTCAATGCAGATTGCAGATCTTAACAAATTACCACATCAGCTAACCTCAACAAAACTAAAGATTTAAGTAGCATTCATCCTTAGCTGTCTAATATATTAGCTGTCATATATCATATATGGTAGATGGCATATCGCGTTGTGCTCTGATTGATACAATGCGATATTTCTTTCAGGTACTTTAATTAATGATCGCAGATAACGGAATTGATTTCTGTCGTTGCTACGCTATCGATAGCATGCGATACATATGGAATGTAGTACGATTTATGCATAACATTAGGCTGAGATATCTGCCTGGAGGCGGCCTCGAGGGTTGCCACCTGCTCGCTGCCAGGTACGCGATGACTCCCTTCCTGCCCCTCTCTCACTTTTTCTCCTTCTTTGTCTCGCTCTGTCTCTGTCAATATTTGGCTTCCTTGTTTTTGCTGCCTTGCTTTGCCTTCACGCATCGCTTGCCTCGAACCACGTGCCTCGTGCCACATGCAAACTTTCTCAGCGATGACAGCGACGCGACGACGACGGCGACGACGACGACGACTGGCACCCCCGAAAACACTTTGAAAGCAATAAAATGAGCAATTTTTACGATTAATGGCAAAATAAAGTATCGCTTTTTTCTCCATTTTGTGTCCGTTTGACGCTTCGCTCAGTTTGAACTTGCTTCGATTTCTTTGGTTTCTTGTGTCTTTGTTTCGCTTTTTTGTTTCTGTTTCGTTTTCAGCTCTCATTCGCTGCGAGCCTCGTTCATCTTCCCTTCACTCGCGCTGGCCACGTGCAATCGCGACTTGTCTCTCTCTCTCTCTCTCCTCTCTCTGTGATGGAGTCGAAGCTGGTTGCAGTTGTTGGCTGGCCATAAAAATGCCAAATAAAATCGGGAATTAATCAACTGAACGACGCCTGGAAGCAAAGCTGAAGGATTTACGTGATGCGTCGCAGGATGGGAGAGTCTTCACTCTCTCTCTCTCTCCCTCTCCCGCTGACCTCGTCCCCTACTCTAATTTTATGGCATTTGCGGCTTTGATTAAATTGCCTCCGTTCGCCCAGCCCAGTCAGTTGTAAACTTATAATCCTCTGCTCCGCTTCCCCTTCCCCTCCTCGTTTTCCCCTTACTCCTACCTTATCTGAAAGGGATCCTAAGTCGCATATGAGTTACTTAGTCAGCATTTTAATGAGAACAATACGCAATGGAGATGATTCTTGTGGTTTTACGACTCGTGAATTGTACTTTGATATCGCGATATGTAAATGAATACGCACAGACACCCACACACACTCACACACATACGTGCATAAAGAATTATGTTTGTGTGTTCATATCGTACTTAAGAGTTACGAGATATGTCTGCAATTGCCTTGGAGTAGCGACTTAATATTCAGCATGTTACGATGTTCCGCTTTTGCTTTGCATTCATTAGCCTAAAGCTCATTTGATTCATGCTGATTGGGAAATATATATATGGATATGTGAATATGTGTATATATGCATATAAAGATAGGGAAATGTGATTGATACTGTTCATGGCCATAGTTTCTCGCTGTCTGATGACTTTTTCTATTGAATTCAAATCAACCTTTAACAAATTATAAAGATCATCGCATAGCCGTATTATCGTTGGCTCAAAATAATCGACTATCGCACTTTATACTTAATCTACTTCGTCTTCTTACATCGTTAGAGTGTTTATCGATTATTCTATTGATCTACTTAGAGATGCCATTGCTTTCTCTCATTGTTATCGATTGCGCTATCAGTATCTCGATTAATTTAGTATCGATTACTTTATTATCGATTACTCTGTCATCGATTACACTATTATCGAAGGCGTTGTTTTCGATTACACTATTATCGATTACTCTGTTATCGATTACACTATTATCGAAGGCGTTGTTTTCGATTACACTATTATCGATTGCTATGCTATCGATTATAAACTTATCGATAACTGTATTATCGATTTATTATATCAACTATTTCTCTATCATCGATTGTGACAGTATCGATTATTCTAGTGTCGATTACATAATAATTAATTTCTATAGTATCTATTACTTTGTCATCGTTTACTCTAACTAACGATAGCAACTGCCCCACAACATCATTACTAGGTCACTATATTATCGATTCCTCAAGTATAGATTACACTAGAACTGATAACGCGATTATCGATTGCTCTGGTATCGCATATTGTATTATAATTAATGCTATCATCGATTACTCTCACTATCTACCTATCTATCGATTACTGTGTTATCGACTACTGTATTATCGATGACTCTAGTATCGATTACTCTAGAGAAAATTAGTCCAGTCTCACTTACCGTATAATCCATTACTGTATAATCAATTGCTCTACTATCGATAACTCTTACTATTGTTAACATCTGCCTTAAATTACATTCCAGTACATCATATTCCAATGGACCATCACAAACCCGACTCATTGTATCGTGAATGATTATTATTCACGACCATCTATAACTCTTCATAGAATTGACATTTGCAATCATCTGCGCAGCAATTACTCGCCTTACTATCGACTATCGTTATCACGGCATCGCGTTGCCCATGGTTAGGCTGTATTTTTGGAACCTCCCCCATTCGTGCACGCCTTGTCAGCTCAGACAAATCAGTCAGCGACTAACAATAGATATTTGATTTGCGATACAGAGGCCACTCGCCCACACGGCACACGGCGTAGGCCTTGACGGCGTAACGTGTCTTCATATGACTAGCTGGGGGGCGAGGGAGCCAGAGGGTGGCCTCACCTAGGACAAGGTCTAGGGAGGGGGAGGGAGAGGGGGTCGAAGCGAACAAAGACTCCAAAGTAGCGACACCGACGCATGCCAGATTAATATCAAAGGCCGAACAAAGTGCCCCAAGGAGGAGGTGGAAGTTGCACCCACGCTTAGCTACTGCTCCCATTTCTACACCTACTGCTGCTCCTCCGCCTCCTTCTCTTCCTGCTGCTTCATCTATTTTGCTTCCTCTCTCTTGCTTCTTTTCTCTCCCTTCTGCTTCATCTTCGTAGTCTTCGTTTGCCGCTTCTGTTTCTTGTTCGCGCTGTCTGTCTCTGTCTGTACTCGTATTTTGTAATTTATGACGGCAAACGTTGAGTGTTTTATGTGTACATCATACTTATTCGTGCATGGGCGTTACAGGCAACGGGGGGTTGTGTGCCCGTAGGCGTGGGCGTGGTCGTAGCAACAACAACAACAACACAACACGTGTGTGAGTGCGATGCGCAAAACTTCAATAAAAATTCATAAATTATTGCTTATGCGTATTGAATTAAGCGACATGCGAATGGGCACAGCCACGCCCCGAGTGCTCACGCCTCAAAAATTACGCATGCCACGCCCCCTGCTCCCTCTTTCTTCCTTCTTTCCCTACTTGGAGTGTGATTTCGAAATTTATGCAAAAAATGTTTCAAGTCGCTGCAGAAAAACTTTCGCCTGCGACATTTCTCTGTCAATAAAATTGGAAATTTCCAACCTAACACCCCTCTTCTTCCTCTGCTGGCCACGCCCACAAAAATGCCAGGCAGCTAAACAATGAGGCAGCAGTCGGTGATATTTGTTATTTATTGAGATTTGTTTACATTACGCTCTATTTGGAATCTGCTATGCCAGAGCCAAGGCAAGGCAGGGCAGGACAAGCCAAGCCCTCAGCTGGTCACCCCCCCCCCCCGTTTCATCTGCTGCCCTTTGTCATTGCTTTACATATTTGTCATACACTTGCCGACAGCATTTTAATATGTGTTTGTGTGTGTGGGCGTGGCATGTCAACAGGGGGAAACTCGATGCCGGAAAAGCCAAACAGCAGAAGAGAAGAACAAGGAAGTGGTGGAGCGGGAGGAGGGGAGGCAGAGGCAGGCGGATTTTTGCAGCACACTTGACTGGAATATTTGAACATATATTGACCAGATTAACCTGCGGCATTCCCCCAATTGCTTTGCATGATATCATTAACGGTTTATTTATAAAGCTGGGGAAATCAATTCACGAGAGAGAGAGAGAGAAAACTGGGAGAGGGAGCTGCATTGCTTGAGCTATTTGCATAAATAAAATGGCACTATAACTTAATATGATGCCAGAGAATACTATATAGTATATATAACAATATATACAGCAAATAATACCCGTATATATAGAATATAATGCCATCTTTTAGCTGATCCAAACTCAGCCGCAGTTAGTTTCCCTACAAGTCTCATGTGCTCTAGATTTCAAAGAAATATTTTCTTTTGCTTCCCAAGAAATGCTTGAGAAAAAGTGGAGAACAGCAGAGAAAAGCTAAAAGAACAAGGTAAATTCCGCTTCATTTGCGCACTTGAATGGTCAAGTGTCCAACGGGGCGTATGCGTAACGTGGCTGATGTTTGAGTTCAGTTTGGAGTTGCTGCTGCCGCTGCTGCTGCTGCTGCTGGCACTCGCATGTGTCATAAGCAGCAGGCCACATCAATAGCAGACAGATGAAGCTGGCACACACACTGACACACTCACACACACATACAAAGACAGACACGGACACGCAGACAGACTCAAGCAGGCACATTAGATGTGGGCGCATCACTTAATTTAGTTGCCTTTTTTGTTCGACTGCGTGTACAGGAGTGTGTGTGCGTGAGTGTGTGTGTGTGTGTGTGCCAGAGGGTGTGCGTGTGTGTGTGCGTGTGTACCTGCATTGGCAATTCATGTTAGATGTTGTTGTTGTTGCTGTCGCCTGCTTTGCCAGCTTGTTTGCTTTGGGGCAAGCTAAGGCAAATATTTAAAGTTCATAAGCCGTGGAAATCCCTTGCAAAATTAATTAAAAATGCGACACAGCCTGGCCAAATGTTGTTGTTGTTGTTGCTACTGCTGTGATTGACTTGATGAAGGACAACAAGGACAAGGATGTCGTCTATAAGTCCTAAGCAGCGGCTAATGCGACGCATTAATTAACTTAATTCACGACAAAGTAAAAAAAAGGCGACTGCCAGTGAAAAGCCTAGAGGGAGAGACAGAAGAAGAGGGAACTAAACGAAAATACATAAATAATTAAATAAAATAAATATGCGCATTAAATTCAGTTAAAGGGCGTGGCTCAATGAAGACATTAACCCAAAGGCAACCCCCTCCCAAGGCAAGAGGAAGGCAGCAGATAGCTTAGCTGATACCGCCCTCTGGGTTATGGCATTCCCATTAGAGGCGGCTAATGACACAGTCCTCTTAAACACACACACACACATGTGTATGCATATTTATGTTGTACTACCCTGGATGTGTGTGTTCGCTTATGGAAATCTGTCAAAACATTTTCACATGACATTTGCAGCCTTTTTTCTCTCTCTCTCGTATAATTTAATCTGCGGCCGTTTTAGATAAGTTTACAAAATGCGGACAATGTGTCGCCGTCGACGACGACGAGGACGACAACAGGGAAATTGGAAAACAATTGACAAGGGTGTCCTCGACTGTAGCATGTAGAAAACTTTCTAGGCCCCTCTCCCCCTCTCAAAGTTAATAGGCAAAAGTTGAATTTGAATAACTTTTAAAAAGAGCTTAACAACTCACAAAGGGCTGACAAGAGTTGGCAGAGGTGTGCTTAACATTTATCATATATGTATGTATGGGTGTAAGTAACATGAAGAAAAAAGGTTCAGTGTTGGGTAATTTTATTTTAATTGTTCAATCAAATTTTTGAGACAAAACTTTTGCAAATCAATTTTTAAAATGACTCAGAAAATTCTGCCAGAAAACTGCAAATTAGTAGGCAAAGTTTTGGGTTAATATGACTATGATTTTATTAAATATACAGCTTAATTGATTAGAAAGCTAGAAAGAAAGGTTACCTTAGGCTAACTTAATACCTTTTCAGCTTCCTTTCTCCTCTACTTGTTTCTATACAAGGTTTATCCTTCTTTTAATATCGCAGAATTGAAAAAGATTCTGTGTATTCATTTTATAATTTGTTCAACTTTTCTATGAATCTTTTTTGTTGAGTTGAGAGATGAGTCTTTAAGCCTTTATTTCTGTAAACTGTTCAGCTAATTTCTCTCCAAAAATACAAAATATAATGTATAATAATTGCAATATAAAGTAGATATAAATAATAAACCAAAAACTCGTTCCATCAATTTTCCATTTCCATTGAGGCGCCCAACAGGTTGCTGAACAAGTTGTTTGGCGCAGCGACTTTAAAAGAAATGAAGAAGAAAATCAAAAAATGAACTTGTCATGAATTTAAGCTGCCATTTTGACCTTGTCTCGTTGCGCCCTGCTGCCCCTTATCCCGCTGCTCTCCCCACGTATCCTGCGGCCTCAGAGAGGGCATCAAAAATATTCAAGCTAAGGACCGGAACAGGCAGCCCGGTGCGGGAGAAGTTTCCGGCTTGTAATAGTCGCTAAACTGCTGTGACTGCCACACACACACAGACACACACACACACCAGTAACAGACATACCGGTGCACACACACACACACTCAGCGAGTCACAAACCCAAAGATTAGGGAAATCTGCATGCATAATGGGATACTTAAACGCACACATCATTTTTACACAGCTCTGCTTTTTTTCCCCCATATACAACACACATACCTACACCTATATATATATATATACATGTGTGTGTGTGCGTGTAATTTGTGCTCTGCTGCCTGACTGGCGCCCATTGGCAGACGCATAATTTATTGCTTCGTTTAATTTTTGACAAACCCGAGCAACGCTTGAAGGGTTGCCCAGACATGCCCAGGCATGGACAAAGCTGGCTAGAAGGAACTCTAGCTAAAGTGCCAGATATATAGCTATAGCTATAGCTATAGCTGTTGCTGTACACTTGGTCGAAGCCCAAGCGTGCTGGCCGGCGCATGCAACAGTGCGTATGCTTGATATGACGCGCTGCCAAGCGTTAAAGTTTGCCTGCCAAGCCAAGTACGCTGAGTAACTTCCTTCCCTGCCCTTCCAAACTTCTTGGCCAGCTACCCTGTAACCCTTACACCTTCCCTGCCCACTCTGCCTTGGCTCTCCTCCCCTCTCCTGTGTTGTAACCCAAGTGTGGCCCTGCGGCTTCAGTCCTTCCCTTTCTGCCACACAAATTTGTGAATGGAAACGAGCGTATCGATGGCGACAGCCAGCAGAGGGGCAGAGAGAGGAAGAGAGAGAGTGAGGAGAGAGAGGGGGAGAGGCGAAACGTCGCGTCGCTCTGGGGCAGCCATAAACTGTAAACAGTAAACTGTTTAAACTTTCTGCTGCTGCTTATCCCAGTTGGTAAATGCGCATGAAAGTGGCATAAAAAAGCAGACAAGTTAAATTATTGTCGCAAGAGTTTCCTTCCCCCCAGGATGGGGGGCGGAGCGGGGCGGTGCAGCGTAAGGAAAACTGTCACTTAAGTTCGCCCACACTGCGCTGGGGGAAATCTTGCAAAGGGTTTTCCACAGCGAGAACAAGCGCCGAAAGCCAAAGCGGCTTGGCCAGAAAAACTGATTCAATTTAAATGTTCTCACAATTTACGCAAATGTCTTACTTATGGCACATGCACACTCAAGCACGAGCACGCACAGACACGCACAAACATGCACAAACACGCACAGACACAATCATAACTGGTCGAGGCTTTTAGGCCTCTTTTGTGCAACTGTCTTTGTATCTGAAAGTGCGTCCACTTTAAGCCATGAGTTGGAGCAGGAGCTACAGTGAAACCTCTATATAAATGACCTTGAAGACCTTGAGGAATGTCAATGATGAGAAAATTCAACTTGTTGCTCCAAAAAATGAAACGCAGTTAAAGTAAATGTGTCAAAACAGACAAGAGAGAGGGAGAGACACAAACAGAAATATAAATCAATAATGTAAGCTAGTTTATCGATAACATACGGTAACGTTCGATAACACTCTATAACAAAAAAAGATAAGGCGAGTAACTGTAACTTTGATATCGATTATTATCGATAGCACGGGGTAGAAATCGACATCGATAAATTGCGATAAATCACATTAATGCTAATCTGCGTATACTGCAATTTTCTAATTGATAACATCTGTTAACAATCGATAAATGCAAATTTATATGAATCGATAACATACTCTTTCAATCTATAACAATTAATTGCCAAAAAAAAAACTATAAAAATCGATAAGGTACGATAGCGTACAGCTAGAGCATCTGTTATTTAAACTGCTCAATTAGCATTATCGATAACATTCCAAACAAATCGATAACAATCGACAATAAAGACAAATAAGCGATTGGCTATACAAGTTCAATGTTTGGGCTGCGTGCTTTTCTTTGTGTTATCGATAACAGCACATACACATCGATAACAAATGACACTTCCTGCCTGAGCACCTCCTCAAACGAACATCCTACACTTTTACTCTCCCGCTCTCCCACTTGCCACAGTCCGATAGGCAGCCTCCTCTCCGGCCTTATCGCCCTGTCAATCGATAAGAAAGAGAAGTTCGCCTCGACGCCCAACTTGTTGACTTATCGATTGCGCTGTGCGACAAAGACATTTGTCACAAGTTGACAGCAACACTTCCACCACGCGTCGACGATGGCGATGGCGATGGCGACAGTGACTAGACTAGCCTGGTGGCAGCCTCAAGGGGCGTGTGCCTGGGCCTGGCAGTGTGTGAGTGTTATGACGCCCACACACACACAGGCACACACGCAGAGGCACACACAGTGTGCACACACATATCAGTCAAACGGGATTCAACATTGACACGTATAATACATTAGCATCGGTTATTGTCTTAGCAGGAGAGAAGGCACAACCCAATTGCGAACGATAAGCGCCACGAGCCGTTTACCATTTACCGTTAGTATGATGAGAAGGAGCCACCGGTTCGTCTCTCCATGCTTCTAGCCAAGTCTTTATCCTAGCCAAGTCAAACATTTAGCCAGCACGTTTATCGCCTCAGTGAGCGCGCGCCTGCTTTGCCACGTTTGATTTGTTTGCTGTGCTTAGCAGCGCAACGGCAGGGTGTGCGAAGGGTGTGCGTGTGTGTGGAGTGTGTGTCTGTGTGTGTGTTCCGCCATGTGTGCTGTGTGTGCTCTGTGCTTGCATATCAAGCAGCAGCTGAGCCTGAGCCAGAGAGTGAGCCAGTGTCATAGGCAAACCTGCTATTTACATTGACATCCACGCTCTATAATCCATTTTGCCGTGAAAACTCAAGTGCGTCACAGTAGTGGGGTAAACACAACTCGCGCAATACCCTGTAGAGAGAGCAGAGCAGAGCAGCAGCTGCAGTAGAAGTTGGCTAGTAGTAAGTAGGGATTGAAGGAGAGAAAGAAAAGGGGCTCTCCAACTGAGTGTTAGCTTAAGTACTGAGTAGTCTGTTTAAGCACAGTGTGGTAGTCTTATATACCCTTCACACACCCTGTACTTTGTACTCCTACGCTGGCAAAGCTGTGAAAAATATGACTAAGCCGTGGCAAAGACAGACGCGCCGTGCCAAAGAGGAAGCTGCAGACAACAAGCCACGAGAAGTGTTTGGCCTCGCACACATACTCGTTGCTTGAGTGTGTGTGCAAGTGTGTGCCAGTGTGTGTGGGTGTGTGTGGGTGTGTGTCCGTGCCAGCTTGTTTGATGCTACTTGAAGCTGTCCAGCTGACAATGGGATGCAAATAAAAATGTGCTACGAACTGGGCACTGAATGTGGGCGACTGCAAGTACCACGCCCTGTGGGAGAATGCGACTTAAATCGACCGAGTTGACACAGTAACAGAAGGAGAAGGGAAAAGAAGTAGAAGCAGAGGAAGTAGAGATGGTGGCAGAGGGTGGCTCACTGTAGTTAAGCCCAAATCCAACCACAACTGAAAACTTTTAATGAACCACAAGTCAGTGAAAAGTTACGTTCTACTAACCACAACTAATACTCCCAGTTTGGACAGAAGGTTAGGCAAACAGTGTCTAGACCGAACTAAACCAAGATTAGTTCAATGGGGAGCTTTGCTGCGGGGCAGGGAAAGTTATAGTTTCAACTGCAAACAAGAGATTAGCTTGCTTTGCAAACTGAACTTAACGTAATCAGTATAACTTACTGTTGCAGTTGCAGCTTAAATTTGTAAAGTAGTTGAAACTGGATGTGCTATGATTTTGCTACTGAACAAGAATATATAACTCAGCTTGAAGGGTTAAAATGCCTCAAAGTGAACAAATTGATGGCAAAAATTATCAAAATTCTTTGTTTTCTGTAGGATTTGTGGTTTATTGTCGGATGACTTAGATGGTTCAAGAAGTATAAACTGGATATTTAGAGGCTCCATAAAGCACGACTTAGACGAGGAACTATACCAAGTTTGTTGATTTTTATAGGTATATTTAAAGAAATATAAGAAGTATGAGAAGAAGAAGTTATAGCGGAACTTAACTCAGGAAATATGGAAAATTATTAGATTTCTTTAGATGTTCTCACTTAATAATAGGCTACCCAGATATGTTACTTGACAATTAGATAAATATAACATAAAGTTAAAAAAAATATATATAAGTGAACGGCGGAACTAGTTCTCCTAACAAAATGAACTAGTTCAAGACTTTAAAAATGGAATTAAATTATAAATCAGCTGTTGAATTTGAAATGCACTTACACTTCTATAAAATGAACTAGTTCACTTTTAATAGCGGAACTTTTTCGCATAAGAAAATGAACTTGTTCGCAACACAAAAAAAATTAAATTATATTATAAATCAGCTTTTGAATTTGCAATTCACTAACACTCCCATAAAATGAACTAGTTCACTTTTAATGGCGGAACTAGTACATCTACAGACTTGAGCTACTATTATGCTTGAGCTACTATTATGCTTACAATAATTTCAGTCAAAGAGATTTTATTGCGGACCGATTCGAAAATTCTTTGACTCTTTTGGACTTTTTACTTGTTTTTAAATTATTTATTTTTATTTCAATAAAAAACAATTCATTAAGCAATCCCAGAAGAAAAAACTCCCAAGTAACTCCTTTTATTTCAGCTTTTTAATCCTTGCTAACAAACAGCTTAAGGCATCTATTAACTTTAAGCTCAACATAGAATGACAACTGGCTGTTTGGAAGAGGGGAATAAAGTGGAAAGAGAGGAGGAGCTTGGTGAGTTAAGTCGAAAACAAACGTTTTGCAATCACTTCAATCAATTTAATGCAACCGATTTAACTATCGACGAGCTGCAGCGGCAACGTGCTGCGTCCCGAGTGCGACAGCTTCGCATGGGGGGCAAGTTTATGCAATGGACACGAAACTGTTTAAGGATCCTTTGCATTGAGTGAAATGACTAAGTAAATAAATACAGAGAGAGAGAGGGAAATTCCGTGAATTCGCATATTGTGTTTACAACTGTTTTGTCACTGCTCACTGTTGCTGTTCCTGTTCACTTCCCTTGCCGGCTTCCTCCTCTCTTCCTGTTGCTCTTGTTGTTCCCTTGCATGAGAATCGCCCCAAATTAATTTAACATGGCGTTGGAAAATGCATAAAAAAAAGGCAAATATTTAATTTGTGTGAATGACCACATCCGTTACCGTTATACGGGCTATACACTAGGCCAGGCCGGACGAGCTATGTACACCGTTATACCGTAAAACATGTTTACCGTAACGCTTTCAACAGGGCACACACGCCCCCCAGCCCCGCTGCCACCCCAAGCCCATCAAAGCGAACGCATGAAATGAGCGACTGACATGGCACTGTGTGGGGTAGCGTGGGGGCGGGCAGGAAGTCATGGGGAGCCCAGCTCCCATTCCTGGCAGAAGCTATTAAAGGACACGCAAAAAAAAGGTAGCAGCAAAAAGCAATGTCACGACGGTTATGCTCGACTAGCAGTTGCAGGCATAGGCAGGAAATGGAAGAAACTGGAGAGAACTTTCTAGAATATAGGTTACCTAAGTTAAGGTGCCTTAAGGTAAGGTTACTTAATTTTACATAGTTAATTTTACATTAGTTTAGGTTTCCATACGTTAGGTTCCTTAGGTTAAGGTCTCTTTTGGTTAGGTTGCTTTAGTTAAGGTGCCTTTAGGTTAGGTTACCTAAGGTTAGGTTACTTTAGTTTAGGTTACTTTAGTTCAGGTTATTTTTGTTCGGGTTCCTTCCTTTTTTTAAGTTAGGTTCCTTAGGTTAAGGTAACTTTAGATTACTTAAGCTTAAGTTACTTTAGTTTAGATTCCATTAGTTAAGGTTACCTTAGGTCAAGGTCTTTTTGTTTAGGTTCCTTTAGTTTAGGTTTCTTAAGGCAAGGTTGCTTTAAGTTAAGGTACCGTTAGGTTAGGTTCTAATAGTAAAGATTCTTTAAGTTTAAGTATGGACTCTACCCTTATAATACCTTAAAAAGGTGCTCTAATTTTCATTGAATTACACTGAATATTTAGTAAAACATAGATAATATAACTATAATATACAAAAAAATATTGTTTTACAAAGTAATTGTACTAAATCGTTAAAAATAAACCTTTCTGCAGTTCACAGATGTTTCTAGATGAAAACACCTTCTTTTGCTTACTCTGAGCTTACCCCAACCGGATGTCACATGCTCTGCAGGGTATCAAATGTGAACAGCAGTTACGACCACTCACATGCTACATTAAATCTATTGCGACCGGGTCCGGCGACGGCCTGTGCCGGGCCAACTTCTGCTGACCGTGTCCTGACCGTGTGCTGACCGTACCCCGACCTCGTCGTTACCTTTGGGGCAACGTTTTGTCATTTCTACTAATGATTTCATTAATAAAATCAAATTAGCCCTTCCCTTCCCTGCCGTCCTGCCGAGTGCTTTGTGTGTGTGTGTGGGTGGGTATGAGTGTGCGGATGTGTATGCATGGGTGTGTGAGTGTGAATATATGTGTGTGTGTGTGGAACTACTTAACATTTAAGCACAAGTTATGTTCGAAGCGGACAACATGAAAACTTGCAACAACATTCAAACACGGCAGAGTGTGTTCCCGTTAAGGAAAACGCCAAAAATGTTCATGAAAATTGAAAATTCTACAGATACTTAGGCAAGTTTATTTTGTGATTTGATTTCAGCTTGAATAGTTGGCGAAATTTATGAGAATTGACAAAACGATTTGCCAATTTCGTCGCGTGTTTTGCTCAAAGTGTTTGGGCACCTCTTTGGTTGCTCTCTCTCTCTCGCTCTCTCTCACACACAGTGGCACTCTATGCATTGTTGAGTTCATAATTTAATGCCGGAATCATAGTACCATGCCCCGCTCGCCCTCTCACACAAGCAGCTGCGCCCACACATGGTTTTTCCTGCTGCTTAACCCGCTGACATATTTTCACATTTCTTTTGTTGAATTTTTTATGCTCCTCTCGTTGCTTAAGCAACATGCTCCTTTGTGACATTTGACTCGACGCACACCCACACACTCGCAGATACCGCGTACAATTGACTACTGTAACATGCACATTGCATACTTTGTGGGGCAGGCGGAAGGGGCGTAAAAGTTTTATTACTTGAGGGGCGTACCCGACTTTACAATTTGGCAAAAGTTGTAAAACTTCTTCATCACACCCAACCGCACAACATCACACCATACACACACACACCCACACGCACACACACACACAGTCATGTGAGCATGGAGAAAATCATAAATTTTAATAAGCAAGCGGGCGGACAGGGGAGGTTGGGGTAAGCGGTCGCGCTCTGATGTTTAACTTGAATTAGGCTTAATCGTGTGAGACGAGGAGCTGTGCATGAATCCCAGCGATTGCCATTGCCATTCTCGATGACAATTGTGTGTGCGTGTGTGTGTATGTGTGTGTGCCACAAAGCGTGCCCCACTTTCACTAAACTGAAGGCACTCGGAACTAGTTCCTGGAACTGGCGAGCAGGAAGTGCATAAAAATTTATGGTCAACAAAGAGGAAGAGAACATGAAAGAAAGCGCTTGGTTTAGAGAGTGAATATTCAAAAGAGCTAGTTCTTTTTAGAAAGGAACACAGCACCGGAACTAGTTCGTTTTACGACTGTGGAAACGTTTAAGCTTTTGAATGCATAAAAAATTGAATGCTTAAGCTCAGTTAAGTTTAGTTTAAATTTAACTGCTGACTTTTTTATGTTAAGTGAGCAGCGGAACTAGTTCGTTTAAGAACTGCACATAATTTAAATAAAGAGGAAACTTATCGATATTTAAATGCATAAAGATATCCTAACAATAACAAACCGTAGCTTCCATGAAATAAACCAGTGAACTAGTTCGTTGAACAAAATGAACTAGTTCGCAACATTCAAATGAAATTAAATAATAAATAAGCTTTTGAATTTGCAATGCACTTACGCTCCCATGAAATGAACTAGTGCACTTTTATTGGCGGAACTGGTTCGTGAACAAAATGAACTAGTTCTCGAAATCAAATATGGATATAAATAACGCATCAGCTAATGGATTTACAATTTACTTACACTCCCATGAAATGAACTAGTTCACCTTTAATGGCGGAACTAGTTCATCTACAGACTTGAGCCACTGTTATGCTTATTAAAATTCCCCTCAGCAAGCAACATTTTAAAGCACTTTACTGCTCTTTAAACTCAGTTCATTTGAGCCAAGACAACAAGTGAAATATGTAGCCAAAAGTCGAGCAAAGTACGGCTAAGTAAAGCTAAAGTAAAACAGCTGATAAATTTGCAATTAACTCAGTTGGCTCTAAGGGCAAAGAGCAACAAGGGTGTACAGCATGCTTAAGGGGGGAAGGGAAGGAGGAAGGAAGCTGGGGGGAGTGAGGAGTGAGGAGAAGGAAGCCAGTGTTGATGGTGCGCGCTGCTCATTTGACTGTCGTCGAGTTCTCGGCACGGAAATGAATGTGCGCAATTTTGTGTGGCCAAAATGCACAGAGAGAGAGAGAGAGAGAGAGAGAGAGAGTAAACTATTTGGCGGACAAAGTGGCTCAGCCTTGTGGAGCAGACAACCCCTCCCCCCCTTTGCAACTCCTCCCCTGCCAAAAGCAACAAGCTGCAAAGACTTCCCCCTTCGAGTCTGTCAGCAAAGCGAAGACAAATACGGCGAATGCCTGCGCGGACTTATGACTGTCCTCGTCCCCCACACCCTTGCATATAGCTTTGCCTAGAGCAGCTATGTGTGTGTGTTTGTGTGTGCCTGCAACAGTTTACAGCTTGGCAAGCGAATTAGCCCAGAGCTCAATAAAAGTTTTCAACATTTGCGCCTCAATTAGCTAGTTGAGCAACAAATTTTAGAGCCAACACAATAATTAACAGCCACGTGCACGTGTGTGCGTGTATATTTGTGTGTGTGTGTGAGGTTAAAAGCAAAAGCAGTTTAATTTCTTCATAAATTATTTACAAATGCCGCGACAAAAACGTAGAACCACAACGCGTAATAGAAACCTTGGAGGGGGGACAACAATTCCTGGGGGCACATTTTGACTCGATTAGCATGCAGCATGTGGCAGGCAGCAGTGGCAGGCAATTGCCACGAGTAGCGAGTCAAGTGGCAGCATTCTTCACCTCTGCTCACCTCTCCTCTGCTGCTGGTTACAACTGACACTTTGCCCCTTCGTGTGTGTGTGTGTGTGTGTGTGTGTGTGGTGGCAACTTCAAAGTGACTTTACACCACGTTTCAACGACTGTCTGTTTGTCTGCTGCTTCGTATGACTGTCTGTCTGCTCTATGTTTGTATGTCTGTCTGTCTGTCTGCCTCTCTCTCGATTTCTCTGTGTGCCTCTCTGTCTGTACATCTCTCTATTCTGTCTCTACTTCTGTCTCTTCCCCTCTCACTCGTGTGTGTTTGTTGCTTCTAAGAAATGAAACTTTGCTTTCATCTCGATAACGCTGATGAGCAACAGTAACAGCAACAGCAACAGCAGCGGCGCCAAGCAACGCCAGCCGTGGCAGTGGCAGTGGAAGTGGCAGCTGCAGCAACAACTCGCAACAGAATTAACAATTTTAAGTCAATTAACTAATTGCGAGAGCAGCGCAACTTTCACAGTGAGCAGTTCATTTGGGGAAAGGCATTCACAGCTCGACATTTCATATTTAATTTGCACATAACAATAACAACAAAAAGAAAGACCAACAATAAAAGTAAAGGAGTATGCACAGCATAAATGGACATTATGGAGGAAGCGAGGCAGCCAGTGAGTGCATTCCCAGTTACCTTAGCTCTGAAAATCTCACGAATTTCGCTATTAACTTTAGAAAACTATGTCAAGTAATTAAATAATTAATTAAATGAAACTTAATAATTCCCATTCTTAATATTTGAATCTAGAAATGAATGCTGCAATTTCTCTCCACAAACGCCAATTAAATACTGCATATTGCAGTTGAGGCAATAAAATACTAAGAGCTGAAGAAACTTATGCATCATTTATGTTAAATTATCCAAGTCGATCATTCCCAATTACGTAAACTTTGCGAATTCTTATATATTTTCCCTTTTTGCAAGAAGTAAACTGCAGTTTATTTATAATCATAAAAACTAAAAAGAAAAAAAAAAGGCTGTTAAATATAAATCAAACTCACTTATTCCTGGTTCACTAAATTTAAAAAAATTCAACCAAATCTTGAATTTTTCTAAGAGAAAACTAAGACGAAGAAAGTGACTTAATAGCAAAGAAACTAATACATAAATCAAGTAAATATATCTGCATGACTCTTTCCCAATTTTAAACTCTGTTAGACCAACGACTTTTTGTCATTTTCAAAATTACAATTTTATTTGCCAATGAAGACAAATGTCAAACAAAATTAAATAAACAATAAAAATGAATAATTCTCCCTTTTCACACGCTAAAACTCCACAAAGACGCTGCTATTACTCACTTGAACTCCAATAAAGTAAATTTATATATTCATAGCAAATTCAAGCTGTCATTAATTTCAATTTTCGTGGAGTTTTCGTTAGCGGGAATGCCCTCGGCCGCAGCGTGTTGTGTGTAAACAATTTACATGTCATTTGTTTACTGGCAAATTTTTGTCTTTACGCTTAAATAATGTCAATCAATTAAATTTACGCACACACGCAGAGACAGGAAGAGAGAGTGACAGAGAGAGGGCAAGAACAAGAGCGAGATGGCGAGTTCAGACAGCACAGGCAAACAGGAAGCAGCGGGGGGCGTGGCAACCGCCTGCTGGCAGCATTTTATAAATTTTTCATGATATGCATAAGCGACTTTATGCTTGTGTGTCTGCTTTCCTCAGCCTCTCTCTCTTCATGTATGTGTGTGTATGTGTGTGTGTGTGAGCCTGGCTCATAAAATTTGTAAACGTGTTACCTTGTTGTTTTTAGCGTTGGGAACCGTAAAGTATGCTACAGTTTACGTTGTCTGCCAAAGACAAAGAAAATTTAAACAGAAAATAAGAAAAAACACAAGACGAACAAAAAACGAGAAGAAACAAAAAAAAACAATAACAACAACGAGAAAGAAACAATAATATTTATATGCCGAGTAGCATAACTTGTTGGCTTTATGGACTACAGCATTAGCTGATGGCACATCGATTATTTAGCTGCGCCAAGTGAGTTTTATTCCGGAGTGAGACAATGCCAAGTCCCACGACCCCTAAGCAGACTCACTCAGACTCAGACTGAGACTGAGATTGAGACTGAAAGCGCAGTAAAAGTGAAAGATTTACGACAGATTTCCATGTGGAAACCGCAACATGACTTTGGCGAAGAGACAGAAGTTTGGCGGGTTACGCGCTGAGTTTCTGCAAGTTTATTCTAATCACGTGGGTTATACAGTAAATTATCAGTATATATAAAAAGTATTTATAATAGAAATTGATATGCATGGAAAGATTAAATTGAAATTGTCGAAGTTTTAAAATATGCGCAGTTTCTTAGAGAGTTGCAGGAATATTTACAACTAGTTAATATCTTATTTAATTAAATTATTTTAATTACTCATTGATACTCTTAAAAGGATGTTCTCAATCGACTTTCTAACCGTTTCTTGATGAAGCATTAGATAATTAGTTGTAGAGCTCTCGGTCTCCACTCTTTCTTGCTGTGTTTCAGTCTCTTTTTTTCTTAAGACTAATGGAGTCAGTAACATTACAAACTTCAAATTGATTACTTAACATTCCTACTTGAATATCCATTCATATGCCTTAGGAATGTCTTTTTTATCAAAGATACCTTCCAAAAACGTCTCTTTATACTCCTCTCGAGTCTTAGGACCTTAACTTCTTTAACTTGATTCTTTAAACTCTTTTTTCTTTTCTGTGCCAGAGAAACATCATTTCAGATATCTCTTTACCTCTATCGCATCGCTCTCTCATTCCGTCGTATCTTCAGAAGTTTCCACACTGATTTCTTCAACTTCCTCAATTATTATATTCCCTCGCTCTCTACAACCTTCACTTTATCTACTGTAAGACTGCGCTGGGACTCCATCTGAAGTACATGTCGCATACTCTATGCTCCATATATGCCCAATAAATTTGTTTAAGCTGGCACCGCAAATGATGCTGCAGAGCGAGGATAGACAACAAGGGCATGGGGCACGGGGCATGGAACATGGGACATGGACACAGACACGGACACGGACACGGACATGCTTATCTAACTCTCGTTCCGGCTGCACTTGGCGGTGGGGCCGGACAGTAAGCAAAACATTGTTCCAGTTAGGTTGGAGATGAGGATAAGGGTGGCTCACTTTACTTTGTGCCCTCTCTTTGCCACGCCCACCTGTTCTCATGCCCAGCACTTGGCCAACTTGGCTTTGAGACTATGCGTTGTGGTATTTTTACGACTCTGTTCCCATTTCAAGGGTGATGCAAGCAAGTAGCAGAAGCAAGAGTCGACAGGCAGAGGAGAAGTCATGTCATTCATATGTCTACCCTGTCTGCAAGGCAGCAAAGGAGATATCAACAATCAGAGAGAGAAAGAGAGGGAAAGCAAGAGAGAGGGTACTTTCAAGTCGTGTCGACTCTGACTGGCTTAGATTTTTGACTTCTTCATATTTAATGCCATAGCTACCAACCTCCTCTCCCTAACTTGAGGATGGCTTTATACTATATAAGGTCTTTCTTCTCTCTGTCTCTATCTCTTCTTTTTTTCGGCACAAAGTGTATCGTGTGTTGGCTGTAAGCTTTTCCTCGCCCGCAGCGTTAAATTCTTGTTAAAATATTATGAAAAGTTTATACAACTTTCCTTTGTTTGCCACCAACGTGCCCCGCTTTTAGTCCAGTCAAAGTCTCATCTTGTTCTGCTTCTTTTGACTTGTCAGCTCTTCTTATCTCCCCCCTTCCTCTCTGTTTCTGCTACTTCCCCTCGCCTGCTCTTTCACTTCCGTTAAGTCGCTTAACCCATTCAAATTTGACATCCGCCTCATTAATTCAATGCGCAATTCACAGTTCGCATATCTCGCATTTGTTTCCACTTCACCAGAGGCGCACAGGCCAGAGGGGGAAAGGGGGGGCATCGCTGAAATCTTAACCTAATCGCTCACGTTACTCAGCCATCTTACATTTACGGCCATGTCGCAGCTAATTAGGCCAATTAAATTTTCACGAAAATTACGCGCATTAAATGCAAATTAAGTGTGAATTGAAATTAAATGCATGTCACGCCTCCTCCGCCCCTCTATCAATTGAGATTGCGTGCGAGAAAGTTGCCTTTGGCTGCCTCCAAGTGCATTTCACACCTGGCAACCCTTGAAATACTTAACCTCAAATTACGCACACAAAGTTTCATTTACAGTTCAAATCTGCAATTACAATAGGAAATAATTTCTTGTTGGGTGACTCTATAGAAACTTGAGATTGAGGACTTTTTTCTTTTACTTTTTTTCTTCTATTAATTTAAAATATTAAATCTTTTATTGTATTATATTAATTTCAACAAGTAGTTTGTTCTTATTAAAAAATAATCTCTATAGGTTAAAGATAGACACAAATTACTGCTAAAAAAAAAAAAAAAAAAAAAAAAAAAATGAAGAAAAAAACATAAAGAAAACCAAAGGGACATGGATAGCTAGACTCCTCTTTTGATGCTGGTGCGGTATATATAATTTTAAATACTTAATACAGTCGGCAATGTTTCTTAAGAATAATACTAACTTCCAATTTTTTTTTTTTCATTCCTATAGATCTGGAAAACAAGTTGATGCAAATATAATTACAATATAGGCACAATAACAGATACCCCTACCGGCTTGGGTCAGTTTCACTCGGACAATTGTTTTTAGGAACAACAAAAAAATGCAAACAAAGATGCTTCAATAAGCCTAACTCAATCTAAGCCAAATTGAAGCCAAAATTTCTCAAGCGCAAATCGAAGAACAAACAAATTTGCGAGAGAAAGAGAGAGAGAGGTGGAGAGAAGTGGAAAGAACTGCAGGAATCTATGGAACTTAGTTAGTTCGATTGGCAATTGTTAAAGGTTTCTGTACACAAAATTGTGCAACTCAGTGGGGCAGTTAGAGCCGAAAGAAGGTTAAGAAGCAAGTAAGGGGGACTCATCTTTTTTGCCTTTTTTCCTTCCATTCGTTCCTTTTCCATTGCTGCCGCAAAATGTCTTTCATTTCTCTGGCTTAACAAAGAGCAGGTAAACTCTCTGTGTGGCATATTGTCGCAGCATGGACATGAATCAGCACTTGTGAGTAGCCCGGACTCATCAATCAAGTGGAAAACTTGATGCTTGCATCATGGAGAATCTGTGAAAGTTTGGGCTACCTTAGTGTTCCCCATTCGGAGAACATCTGCCAGCAAATTTGCTGGCCAGCGACAATATGCTAATGAGCTTTGCGCTCTCTGTGTCTGTGTGAATTTAAATGCCTGCCGAAGAGGGGAGAGGGTGTTCTAAGGTGCCGTCCCATAAGCGCCTAATTAAATTAGGTTCTCAAAAAAATAAAAAAAGGAGGAAAACCCTTTCAAGAATCCCTTTTGAAATGCGTTCAAATCGTTTTCGATTGGGCAACCACAAAATGTTTACTTGCAAACGAGAGAAGTCGCTTTGCTTTCCTATTTTTTTATTTTATTTTCGTTTCTTATTTTTTGATAATTTCTCTAATACAATTACCGCTTTTATAAACTCATTCATAATTTGATTTCCGGTGCACTCACCTGTTCGAGCCCAAGATGAAAATGGAAACTCACGTTCAACACTTTTCAGTTTTCAATTCAATTCAGTTTTTTAACATTTATTCACAATTTGTATTTAGGTTCATGTTTTGAGTTTAGTTTGTGGCACAGAAAAAAATATCAAGAAAAAGAAATTAGCTTTGCTTGCGAGTTTATTTGCGAGTTTATCAATTCACAAAGTATTTTCGAAACGTCTTTCTGGTTTTTTGAAGTCGGTTTTGGATTCGTTTTGCTCGGATGCTGGGCCGGCTACACAACCGTCGGTCAGAACATTCGCAAGCGAACTGCGCGCTTTCGATTCAAATCACAAGCCAAGTCAACGTCGTCCTCGTCCTGTCGGAGTAGAAACCAAAACAAGCACGAGGCGGGCACGAACAGCACAACCCGAATAGGCCAGACGGCGATGCGGCGTATGAGCAATTTGCTGAGCACTTCTCAAGCCGACCCTCACTCACTCGCCGCGTTTCACTCATCTCACTCATCGTTCTGAGTGGGTTGAAAGTGGACAATAAAATCGAGCACAAACTGTAAGTGAATTAAATGAAATTATGTGCAAATTTAAGGATCGCAATAATTAACTTAATTGTGTTATTTGTGTATTTTACGACATAACTAATTGGCACAATTAAAAATAATATTTATTAAGCCATAATTAAATAATAAATATATAAATTGGTATTAAATATATATACAAATATACAAAAAATAAAATATGAAAAGCAATTTTAAAAATTCATTACTTAATTGTGATTTTTGTATTTTTAGGGATAATAATTACAGTCCACAAGTAATATGAAAAATCAATTTAAATATTAAACAATCATAAATAATTTAATTCGTTATATAACGACAACTAAGAAAAGTCCACTTATAACTTAAATTTATATTTAATATTATATTTTAAGTAAATTTAAAAATCTCAAAGGAGTTTAGTTTTCAATCAACTATATTTTAAAGTCTGTGATTTAAAACTAAAAAGAATTCATATATTTAGATACTCGGAAACCTCAATTGAATTATATTATATATATAGATGATTTTAATTTCTAAAATGGACGGAGATATTAGATATATCAGCAACAAAACGAAATATTTCAAAAAGCAAAGAACAGTAAACTTTTAATTTACATAAGCTTCTAAGCCTTAATAAATCTGCTGATGCAGACAGACATTCTGAATAATTGTGCTTTAATTAACTTGAATTTCTGTGCATCAATTATTTATTCATTCGTTGTACAAGAAGAATCTTAGCTTGGCACTCGAGAGATGCAAGATAAGAATGTTATTGCCATTCCCTGGGCAAATGTCCCTTTGCCCAGTGCCAACTGTTCTATATAGCCCATATACTACTTCCCTCTTTGGCTTTTCCCATTTCCCCATTATCCTCTGCCTTTTGCCGTTTGCCTTTTGTCTATGGCCGCTAATTAATTTGATTTGTCAGCCTAAATTGCTGGCTTAATTGTTTTGTTGTGATTTTTATTATGGCATTTGTATTATAAATCTTCGTTAGATTCTTTTCGTAAGTGAGAACAAAGAGAGAAAAAAAAGAAGGAAACGAGGCGAGTTGATTAACATGAAATTAAATGGCACAAACTGATAATCAGCTCTCGGGGAAGACCGCATAATTTGATTATCGCAAATAGAAATAGCAGGAATGGTGGCGCCGCGGCAGAATCCATTAACGACGCGCCTCCCCTCCCATCCTCGTCTTCATCCTTGTCCTCATCCTGGTCGCACGCAACAGGCGCGCATGCAAATCTCTTGTGGATTGAGTGGATGATGAGCACAACGCGCACACAATATTTGTAAACAAAAGTGAGTCGAAATGGCGTTGAACAGAGACCTACCCAGAAGGGGATTCGTTCCGACTGGCTGCAGATGTTACCCCATTCGTGAAACGCCACTGGCTGCGCACGAGTGAATCGACTCGACAGAGGAAGAAGTGCTCAAATCTTGAGTGAATAATGGAGTTACTTGAATTTATGAATGAAATCGAACAGCTTGAACTACATTGAGGGGGGAATGGTGGCACGGTCACCAACTGCGCCATTGCAAATTAGGAATAATAGACAACAGCTTGGCTTTAAGCTATAAAAAAACATAATTAGGTCTAATGCACATGACGCCATTGTTGGCGCTTTGGTCACGCTCTGCTTGCTGCAGTTTAATTCAATTATAGAACACTAATTGGGGCGCAAGTGTAAGCGATACACACATACGCATGCAGTGCACTTCATCATCGCTGCAAATAATGAATCACGCAACTTGTCTAGAAAATGACTTAATTTAACTAACTCGAAAAATTATTTAAAATTTACGCGCAAATACTTTATCGATAAAAACTCATTGGACACCGCATGGTCGTAATCGATAACGTGCCGGCTGACAGTGTATCGCCCATCAGCTGTGCGCGCGCTGAGTTGCCAAGCGCAGCTGATGAGCAAGTGTTTTCTCGTGAAATTGCAATTTAGATAAATAAAATACAACAGATCTTAAACAGTATATTATTTTATTTTTTGCGTGACCTAAAAAAATTACATAATCTAAAATTAAATTGTCATAGAACGTTATTTCCAACATTTCGATAATTCGATATATTTATGGAACACTTCAAAATGACAGTTATCTATGTGCCATTAAAATAAATATATTCTTTAGAATATTTGTTAAATTAAACGACGCATATTCATTGAATTCTAAGCAATTGTTCCGCTTATCGATAACTTCTATTATTGTATCGATGACCAAGTGCTGCTGCAGTGCGTGAACACAACCCTAGAGCTGTCAATAGACTCTGCGTTTTTGCATGCAATAAACGGGTATAACGACGTAACAAATTGAACAAAAGACGCGCGATAGTTAAGGGCACGCAGAGTTAAAGACAAAGTGCAAGTGGGCGAATGTCGCCGCCTACATATCGATATGTATGCATGGTGATTCGTGTCGCGGACGTATGAATTTAATGCGAGAGTATGCGTGCGAGTCGAGTGTGTGCCTTTGTACGTGTGTGTGTGTTTGTGTGTTTGTGCAACGCTGTGTGGAAATTAACGTAGTGTGAAGAAGTTGCAAAAACGACGACGAAAATTCGAATCTGAAATCAAAAGTCGAAGCAGCAGCAGCGGCAGCAATAGCAACCCAAGCAGCTGCCAAAAGCGACGACGACAACAACAACAACAACGAATTGAAATTGTAAGTTTTGTATGCAGCAAAAGGAATTTCGATATCGAATTCGATTCCTGTAAACAAAAACCAAATCAGCAGCACTCACAAAGCAACAACAAAACAAAAGGCCTGACTGGCATTGAACGCCAGCAGCAGCAGCAGCAGCAGCATGAGCAGTAGCAGAGCAGCAGCAGAGCAGAGCAAGCAGTAGCCACAGTGGGCACAGCAAGAGCGGAAACGACGTTGAATCATCATGCGGAACTTGTTTTTGTTGTACTTTGTGGCCGTAGCATAAAACAACACAACTCAACAACAACAACAACAACAAAGTTCACTACAGTCGCGCCAGAGATTCCAGCGAAGTCGCTGAGTTGCTGTTTGTGTTGCTCTTGCTATTGTTGTTGTTTTTGGTTTATTTTTATAATTTTACTTTGATTTTGATTCGACTTATGTGCATTTGTAATCAGCTTTGGCAGCGCGATAGCAACAACAGCAACAGCAGCGACAAAGCGTCGTCGGGTAATGTAAACAAAGATTTGCGCCAACTTTGCCGCTCCCCAGCTTGTTCCTCCTCCTCCACCTTCTCAACCGCGTCTTCTTCCGTCCGTGGTGTCTTTAATCTAGTTGCCCTTAGCCCGCCAACATCGGCCCAATATCGTGTTTGTGTCTTCGCAATCGACCCACTGTAGTTGTAGTTGTGTCTTCAGTGTCTCCCACTGTCGTGTCTCTGCTCGTCCCATTCCATTGCTTTATCTTATCGCATAACTAAAATAAGTTTCAATATTTCTTCTTTAGCTAAAGCACAAAATACACGACGTCAGGCGGCGATAAGACGCCAAGCGACCACGACCACGATGGAGGAGAAACGCATAGCGGACTATTTTGTGGTGGCAGGAATGCCGGAGCATCCACAGCTGCTGCAGGAGAACATATTCAATGACTCCGGTCGTTTGCGTGCGGCCAATACAATTGAGCCCATCACAGACATCGGTGTCTACTTCCCCCTGCTTGGCGAACAAATCCCCGAGGGCTATGAGCTGCTCGAGCACACGCCCACCGGACTGCCTGCCAATTTGAATCATGGCTCAGTTCGTACCACCGAATGTTATATATACTTTCGACGCGGCAAGGATCGGCCACCACTAGTGGATATAGGTAAGCACCTTTAAAAAAGAAGAATCAATTTGAAGTTAAAGCTCCTTCTCCTTCTTCTCTTCCATGGCGTAGGTGTCCTCTACGATGGCCACGAGCGCATCATGTCCGATGCTGAGATCGTAGCTGAAACACCTGGCGGCCGTGTGGCCAATGTGAATAATTCGTCAGCGAAAACATTTCTAACCTATCGCCGAGCCCGTCCAGATATGCCGTGCAATGAGCTGGTGGTCACCGAGCTGTGTGTCATCGTTCAGAGCAAAGGAGAACGCCCGCCGCATGCCTTCTGCCTCATCTATAAGACCCTGAACAAGGGCTATGTGGGCAGCGATGTCTACTTGTGCTACAAGAAGTCCATGTACCGTCCCAAGCATATTAGCTATAAACCGGAAATATTATTACGTTATCCCACTGTGGATCACACAGACTTTCCCCTCAATTTGTGCCCCAGCGTGCCGCTCTTTTGCCTACCCATGGGCGCTAGCCTGGAGGCGTGGCCGCATGTCAGCGCCACAGAGAAACGCAAACCAATCAGTCCTGTATTCAGCACCTTTGTGCTTACTGTCAGCGATGGCACCTACAAGGTCTACGGCTCAGCACTAACCTTCTACGAGGATTACGAGTGAGTAAATCAGTTGCACAATGCCTCAAGAGATACTCATGGCATTCTTTCACTTGCAGCGAATCACAATTGTCGGCGGAGCAGCGTGAATTGCTTGGTTGGAATGAGGAATTTGCTGCAGATCATTCACTGCACATGATCAAGGCTATTTGCCTGCTCTCCCATCATCCATTCGGAGATACCTTCGACAAGTGGCTGAAGTATTTACACGTAAGTAGAGTCGAATGAGAAGTGGAGACCTAAGAGAGAAACCCAAAAGAGGAGACCTAAATGGGAATCAGTTTAACAAACCCTCGCTAACAAGTCTCTTTTTCTCACCTAGCGCATGGTGTTGTATGGCGTCAATATACCAATACCCGTGGAACGATACATTATACAGCTGCTGGACGAGGTGCCTTTTCCGGCGCCCAGCATACATCTTCAGCTATCGAGCGAATCGAATGATCGCATATTGTTGACACAGCCAGAGGATTCGCCTTTGCCACGCAGCGGTGCAGGTTTCTATATGCTGCTCCAGAATTTGGGCACAGACAATTGCCTGCATGTGCTGCTGCTGGCACTCACCGAACAAAAGATACTCATACACTCGCTCAGGTGGGTGAACAGACTCAATTTATATACATATACCCATAGCTAATCCTTTTTCTCCCTTGCAGACCCGCTACCTTGACTGCCGTGGCCGAGGCAATTGTCTCGCTGTTGTTTCCCTTCAAATGGCAGTGTCCATATATACCGTTGTGCCCACTGGGATTGGCCGAGGTGCTGCATGCTCCGGTGCCATATCTGATTGGCGTCGATTCACGTTTCTTTGATCTATACGAGCCGCCCACAGATGTTACCTGCATCGATCTGGATACAAATAACATTAGCGTAAGCCTCATGTGATTCTCTCTGTTAATTAGCTTACTTCAACTGCCTTTTCCTCTTCCTCAGCTCTGTGAATCACAGCGCCACTTGACGCCCAAATTGCTGCCCAAGCGCGCCGCTCGTCTCTTGCGGCAAACACTCACGGAACTGGAGAACGCCAAGCCGATTAGCTACGATTCCACGAACAGCCTTGATCGTGATATACGCAAGCGCAAGCGTGAGGTATGTGAAAGATCAGGAGACTAAGCTAAGCTGATGATGCTCACTCTCTCTCTCTCTTCCTCAGCTTGTGCAGGAGCAAAAAATACAGGAGGCTTTTCTGCTCTTTATGGCTTCCATATTGCGTGGCTATCGTGACTACTTGGTGCCCATTTCGAAGGCTCCCTCTGTGGGGGCTACAGATCCAAGTGCCTTATTTCAGTTGAAGGCTTTTCTGCGCTCGCGCGATAAGGTAAGAAATGGGAAACAGTTCTATATACATTTATAAAAAGTCCTCCCCCTTAAATCAATATAAAAGTTCCATCATTGTTTTCCCATCCATGCTTAAACATATACACAATTTATACAGTATATACATTTGTGTGTTTGTGTATGGGTGCCCCCTTAATTAAAATAGATTCTTTGCCACTTCTTGCGAACACTTGTTGTTTGTTTGTTTGTTTATTTCAATTTGTTGATTGTAGCGAATCAATTAAGAGAAAAAAAGTGAAACCATCTCGTGTGGATTGAGTCATCGTTAGTGATCTCATAGAATTCAGAACATATTCTCGATTGCCTTGCCAAGTATTGAAAAATGATTAACACACAGTAAAGCATGAGCAGTAATCATTTTTATAATATACCATAAAATGAAACCTGTATGAAATGAGCTAAACTCATGAATAATCTTTAATATATTCATTATCATATATTCCCATTACCCATAAGGTGGAAAATATCAGCTTAATAATCTCTGTAAATTTGCTTGCAAACTGATAATAAACATGGAAGTTATTTAAGAATGAATTTCAGTGGGCAAGCAGATTTCGCCGCCTACAAGTATGCAATACAAAATTTTTCGAAATATAGAAATGTGTACAAGTATAGCTTTCTAACATATTCATTTATTAATAAGAGATTAACGCAGTTTTATCTACATATAAATTCTTTTTCATCTAATACATTATGATCTCCTAATCCCAACTAACTTTCCTTCTCTTTCACTCTTGCAGTCGCACCAAAAGTTCTTTGAGCTACTGATGAAAACGCAGATGTTCATAAGATTCATTGAGGAGCGCAGCTTTGTCTCCGACGGCGATCATGGTCTGAGTTTCTTCGATGAGTGCGCAGAGAAGGTGGGCAATTACGATGACACGCCCGCCTATCTACATTTGGTGGACTGGGATACGGGACAGAATAGTGAACGCACCAAATATATATTTCCGCCGGATAGTGTAACAAATGCCGCCGGAGTTGTGGCCAATTACAGCTACAAGAACTTCACACTGCAACCGGAGCTGTTGCAGAGCACAAAGAAGACGGCGTTCTCACAATTTCTGCAACTCCAACTGAATGCATCACTCTCGCCGGGCTCACCCATTGCGCGTCGGACCAAGCACGAGGTGAAGCTATCGCAGAAGATGGCAAGCCGGTGTCTGCAACATCCAGAGGCCTGGTCCAAGTATCTGCTTGCCACATGCTATTCGTTGTACTTTCTCATACTGCCCTCGATGGTGCTCGATCAGCGGCATGCGGGCAAGGAGCACGACATTCTGCGTGACGCCTACGATGTCCTGGTGCGAGCGAGCACACTGAAGATCACATGCGATGAGTTCTGCTATCGCATCATGATGCAACTCTGCGGCATACACAATCTGCCCGTGCTGGCAGTGCGTCTGCACTATCTGATGAAGCGTTCGGGGGTGCAACCGAATGCATTGACCTATGGTTTCTATAATCGTTGCGTGCTGGAGTCGCAGTGGCCCAGCGATAGCACCACATTGAGCCAACTGCGCTGGAATCGCATCAAGAATGTTGTCATGGGCGCTGCGCATTTTCGACGCGCCGGCAAACGTCGTGCCGCCTCGAAGGTGTGTAAATCTTTGAGTGCTTCGCATGATCAAAATCTGAGCACACTCGAAATGGTCGATGGGCAATCGCGCAGCAGTTTGGCCAGCTCTGGAGAGGGCGGTGGAGGCGGAGGATTGCTTGACTTTGCTGCCTTCGATAGACTGCGCAATAAGCTGGGCAGCATTGTGCGCCAGACGGTGGCCGGTGGTGCTCCCGATGCCTTGCCCACTGATGATGTGGTGAACAGCGCTGGACTGTTGATCAGTGGAGAGTCCAATCCGAATAGCGCCAATGGAAGTACTCCACACACACCACATTCGCCCAGCTATGGCAGCGATGCGTTGAGCAAACCACGCAAGCAAATCATGAGCATTGGTGATGGTGAAGATGAAGATGATGATGATGAGGAGGAGGACGATGGGCAACATCATCCAGATGAGCACGATCAGGCACAGAAAGCAGGGGATCAATCAACGCCGTTGACACCGCAAAAAGCTAAGCAGGATTTGCAATTTGCTGGCGGAGACTTTGAGCTGGATGTGGATATTGATGGGGAACAGGAGCCAGAAGATGAACTGGACGAGCATGTGGCTGCACAGCGTGCCAGGCAGCGCGTGCAGAGCCCCACCAAGTGAGTAGGGGCAGTAAAGAGAAATGGGAAAATATATTCAAGTTGTTATTCTCCTTCACAGAATCTCGCCACGCACTCCTGTCACCCAAAACGATCCGTTGGGTGCCCTCAACGAGGAGGAATCAACGCCGACGACAACGCAACAAGTGCAGCCGGAGATGCCTGCCTCAGTGACGACAGCTCTCAATAGCAACATGTACAGCGATAAACCGATACTGTTCCGTGGCCAGAGGAGCGCCACATTCGATGAGTCCACGCAGATTGGAAAGAGTATGCATCGATCCGAGACGATGCCGGTGGCCAGCAGTGGAGTGACGCATAGTTTGGCCAACATTGGGTCATCGCTGAAGTTCACTTTCGGGTAACTAAGTCGCCTCCAATGTTGCACGACAAGCACAAGACAAAAATGAAAGAGAGATAGAGAAAATGAAAGAGAGATATAGAGAGAGAGAGAGAGGGAGAACAGAAAACTTGAGAGTGATCACGATTTGATGTTGTTCCATCTCGACTTTATATTGTATTGTATTGTGTGTCATTCAGCAAATTCGTGCACATATAATCCACATCCACAAACACACATACGATCCACAGACATACTCACATACACACACACACACAAACACGTACAGTCAGCTGCAAGTTTTTGATATTCCTTTTGAACATTGATTTGATTATTTTCCTCTGTTTTTCTTCATCACATTCAACTCTCTCTGAATATCGTATCGATCGCTCCAATTCGTTTCTGTGCAACGTTTTTTTCCGTTTTTTTTTTCTCAATCGTAGACGTTATTCACCCGCACGATTGTCCCTTAAGAAAGACTTGAAATTGCCCGCCAATATTATAGAAAATATATCAAGCATAAGGTAAGTCAGTTCTCGAACGAATCTTCGATTTATAACACGAACACACACTACACTACACTCTACACTATACACTACACACCAAGCAAATGCTGATAAAGATATAGCTTCTCTTACAATCAATTGATTTTATATGATTTAAATGATACTTATGACTAAAGTTAAAGTAAAGATGCCATAAAGTCAATATATGTTGACTATAGTCATGTCTGTCTGTATGAACGCGTTGATCTCATAGACCTTAAGAGCTAGAACAACCAAATTTATCGACATCTTAACTTATACTTACACGCAGCTAAAGGTTGTTTTAGAATTCAGCCGCGCCTTCTTACGCCCCCTTACATCGTTAAAAATCAATAGTTTACAGTCAAGCACACTCAACTACAGCCTAAAGACTAGAGCTGGAAAAATATCGATATTTCCGTAAATTGATATATCGATATTTTTCATTGATATATCGAATTCCTTTGTAATCAAATTAAAGAAAAATGTATGTTAGGCATCACCTAAGAAGCTGATCCGCGTGGTTTCTCTTAGTGATGTCTTATTGAGAAAATATCGAATATCGATGTTTATAAACTTCGATATTTTCAATATTTGAAAAATATCGATATTTCGTCGATATACTTTCCAGCTCTACTAAAGACCTTTTCTATTCAAAATCTAAGGCAGCATTTGCTACACACACCCTTACAAACACACACACACACTTCCACACTTGAAACTACTTATGTTCCACATGCGTTCCACATAGGATAAATTGTACGCAGCGTTACATTTTCTCTTGGGTTATCGGTTAATGCTTTCACACTTTCTCAACTTCCTCGTCGTCGTCGTCGTTGCGGTCTTTCACTTGTAACTAGATATACTACAATATATATCTTCTATATCTACAATCGATGTCCTTGTTACTGTTCTTACTGTTGTTGTTGTTGTTGGTGGCGGGCAATTGAAGGTTTGACACAAGCCACACATACACCTACTCGTACACCCATTTTGATCGTTAACACAACAGAATCCAATAATTTAACATCCACATAACACCAGCATAAAAAAACAGCACCATATCAAATAGTTTTACTGACTGTCTCACCGAAACTTGTCTAACACACACACAAAATTGTGCGCTGAATACGTAAAGTAAATCTTTAAAGTCTATCTTTTATCTTTGAATCTTTATAAAAGATATATCTATCTTTTAACTTTTCTTTGCTTATTCAGCGTTCAAGAATAAATTGTCTTCTGCGCTGAATACGCTGAGTTCTCAGAGGAATCTTTCTCGAATCTCTTTGAAGGATTAAGAACTCAATAAGTTAGTTTAAATCTTCAAGAATCTACCAGAATTTATCCTTTTTAAAAGAGATATGTATGCATATTTCCTTACTATATTTTATCTTTGAATCTTTATAAAAGATATATAAATATTCCATTGCTATCTTCTATCATTCTTTTGCGTATTCAGCGCTCAAGAATCAATTGTCTTTTGCGCTGAATACGCTGAATTCTCAGAAGAATCTTTAAGGGTTTCAGGAATCTCTTTAATGCATAGAGAAATCAATACCTTTGTTTAAATCTCCAAGAATCTACCTTAATTCACTCCTCGATACCTTATAAAATATATATTCCAATTATTCCTTTCTGTCTTGTTGCGTATTCAGCGTTCAGTTCTTATAAAAATACACAAGAAACATTTGCCTAGACTTTGGCAATATATCTCGCTATAGCTGTTGTTCTCACTGTTGTCGTTGTTGTTGCCATTTCACCCCGTAACCTTGTTGTAAATACACCTTGTGTTGTTGTTATCTACTCGAATAATAAACTAATTAGTTACTATGTTTCTATCTAAATTTAAACAGCCCCAGCCTGACGGGCAAGAAGTCCAATGAGCTCATCCAGGGCAGCCTGAGCAGCATTAAATTTGCGGCGAATTCATTGACGCGCAAATTCGATGAGATCAAGGGTGCCATATCGGCGAATTCGACGCCGGTGAAGACAAACAATGGTGGCAATGGTCCGCAGCATCATCATCAGCAGCACCATCATCATCATCATGCGCATCATCATCATCATCATGGGCATCACCATCAGCAGGAGGCTTGCGCTGGCGGCGAAGATCATGACAGTACAGGCGGCGAAGAGGGCAAATTGCGGCGTGTCTCAAGTGATTTAGATCCCTGGGGCAGGCTAAGCGAGTCACGCAAATCAAGTTACAACAACTTGGTGCCGCTGGGGGAGAATAACTCCAGTTCAGGGCTGCACATGCACGCATTCCCCACGCTGCCCGACAATCTCTACAGCGCACTGACTGAGGTGAGTTCAGGATACAGTACAGAACAGAAATGATCTTGATTGATTGATATTGTTAATCTCTTGCAGAGCACCGATCCGGATTGCGATGTGCTGATACAGTTGACCACCTGCTCGCAGTGCCACAACTGTTCGGTGCTGATGTACGATGAGGAGATCATGAGTGGTTGGTCAGCAGAGGATTCCAATTTGAATACGACATGTCATGCATGCAAGAAGCTGACAGTGCCCTTCCTGAGTGTTCAAATCACGCGACTAACGGCCAATGGCGAAGGAGGAGAAACACTTGAGAACAATGCGGAGGCAGGCGTGGCATCCTCCGATACGTCCACACTGACAGTGCCGTATCTTAATCCCTTAGTGCTGCGTAAAGAGCTGGAGAACATACTCACGCAGGAGGGCGACATGGCTCTGATCAAACCCAACTTTGTGGAGGAGCATCGCATTGTGTATTGGAATCTATTGTGGCTTATGGAGCGCATCGAGAGCAAGACGCATCTGCCTGAGCTCTGTCTGCCGCCAGCTGTGAGTGTTTACATAACTTTAGATTTCTATATTTATAAATATTTATTTATTTATTCTGTAGAGCGATGAGGAGCAACTGGATCCACTGACCAAGGTCAAGACTGTGCACATTCAATGCCTGTGGGACAATCTTAACTTGCACAACGAGACCAGCGGCACGCCCATGTACATTCTCTATCGCGAGACACAGCCGACGAGTCCGCTGCTCAAGGCACTGCTCACCGATCAGGCGCAGCTCAGCAAGAAGTGAGCAAGATATAGATTAAGATATATACAGATTAGATTGGGAAAGTACACCAGACTTGGGGCCATCGAAATCTCTTTTAGGCTGATACAATCTTTAGGCACTTAATGTAACTGATGAAGAACCCAATGAGAACCCTTAGAGGGTACCTTAGAGGACATTGTAGACTAAGATTTATAGTCCTAGGCAAACACCTTCTGGGGTTTGAAGATAAGCGAAATCTCTTTTAGGCTGTACAATCTTTAATGACTTAGATAGTTAATAAAATTGAGTAAGAACCCATTGAGAATCCTTATAGGGCTATTTACAGGTCATTGTACACTAAGATTTAGAGTCCTAGGCAAACAGCTTCTGGGGTTTTTGAAAAGGTTAAGTTAACTAGACCAGGAAAAATCATGAATTTCCTCAGTAGAACTGAACTGAAAAAAGGAGCTCGAAGTTCTTCTTAAGTGTAATAGATCTCTAAGGTCGAAGTCTCTCCATATCGAATGAGAATAATATAATTATCATAAATAGATAAACCACCCCCAGTCTGATAAGAACTTCGACCTTTGAACGTAGCTTCTTTACTTATTGTTTACTTAGCTTTTTTGCCAAATTTATATATTTATAAACAATACTGATAACTTCTTCTCTTTTGTACTTCCGCAGCGTCATTCAGCAAATCCTTTCGGCCATACGCTGCAATGATCTGGCAACGCCACTGAAGCGTCTGGCCAACGAGCGACACAAGCTGAAGAACAACGGCGTGGAACGATCGCATTCCTTATACAGGGACATACTCTTCCTGGCCCTGACGGCCATCGGGCGTGCCAATGTCGATTTGGCCACATTCCATCGCGAATATGCGGCTGTCTTCGATAAGTTAACGGAACGTGAATGCAATATGTATTATCGCAATCAGGATCTGCCGCCGTCGGCATCGACAATCTTTTGTCGCGCGTATTTTAAGCCGTTGCTGTTGCCCTGACGGGCGTCGAGCAGCAGCAGCCTTGCGAATTTTATTGATAATGACAACGATTATGAAGATAATAATAATGCTAACGGTAATGATAATGTTCAGCAGCAGCAGCAGGAGGAGGAGGATGAGCGGGAGGAGGAGGCATAGTTAACATTAATGAAACCCTAAAAGACAAGGCGACCAAAAACTAAAATTGAAACAGACAACACTGAAGCGCTTAAAACAACCACATCAATTGGCAAGAAGATGAAGGAGGAAAGGAGAGAGAGGAACAAGAGAAGAGTGACATGGAGAGGAAGAAAACAGGAGGAGGAAGAGAGGAAGTAGAGCCTAAAGAATAGATCAAGAACGTTTTGACTTGTAAATGACTTGAACTTACATTTTAAGTACTTACATTTTGTGTATTCCTTTTTGTGTTTTCCAAGAGACTTTTGTCTCCCTCACACACACAAGCACACTCGATTGTCTGTCTCTTTCTTTTTCGTGAACACACACACACACAGACACTCCAACAATTGACTGGTTTCCACACACAGACACAGCCACAGACAACTTCCTGCGACTTGACCCTCGTCATATTTGCCTTATTATATATAATATATCGGTACTTGTGTACACCCACACACACGCACACACACACACACATATTCCACATGTGTGTGTGTGTGTCTGTGATCTGTCTGTAATTAGTCTGCATGTGTATGTATATGTAACATATATGGAAAGTGAAATTGGAACGATATCGCATCGAGAAATGTAAAATTGCAATTGATATTTCTAAAATATTAATAGAATATGAACCGATCCGGGTAGAAGACAACAACACATACATATATATAGTGGAAATTCGTCTCGAAAACGATAGGAGGGGTGAGGGGAGGGGTGGGCGCGGGGTAATTAGAATTAGTAGAACAACGTGGGGCGGGGCAAATGGTTTGCTGGTAAATGAAATAAACAATCAAGCGACCAAGCATCCAAAACACACTGACAACAACAACAACAACAACTGCAGCAATAACAAATAGTAACAACAACAACAACAACAAGACAACGATTTCAATAGCAATACGAATCAGCCAGATAGATATACCATATTATATATACAAGACATATATACAAATAAAGTAAATTGCACACATTAATGTAAACGATCTTTCAAAGCACACACACACACACACACAACGATAGCAAGAATCATACTATATATATACATATGGTAGTTATACAGTTATATATACAAACCTTTTCAGCAATCTTTTTTTGTCGGACATGTTAAGTAAATGTATATTTAATATTTAAATTAATTTTAAACCAATTGCAGAAATAAAAATAAAAATACTGAAACAAAAATTGAAATTTCATGTTGATATATACCACGTTATATATCTTATAAGGGTTGCCATATTATAAAATAATTCCTCAAGAATAAGTTTCCATATTGTATAAATAATTAAAGATGTTTTTTTCAGTTTGAATGTAGGATTATAGAATATATATAGTTGATTCTACTTGGGGAGAAGAAAGCCAGAAATCTGGCTTCATTATAATTTTTTCTTCTTTTCTGCAAGTTTTTTTTCTTACCCTGAACCTTTCTTTTTTAGTTCCGATAACCTTGAACCTTTCTTTTCAAGTTCCTTTAACCTTGATCAGAGTCGAAAGGAGAGTTAATATAGCCAGATGTGTCTGTATGACCCGTTAGATCTCAGAGTCTAAAGTATCTAGAGCTATAAAATTTGGAGACAATAAATTTGACTCTTGTACGCAGCTAAAGTTTGTTTTAGAAATTGGCCACACCCCCTTCAGCCCCAATTAATTTGTGATAATTGATTTTCAAGTATAAATTTAAGGCTAGAAGGTTCATTCTTGGTGTGATAAATAATTATTACCAACAAATTAAAATCTACAAATTTGCTTGTAATCCGATAAGAAACATGGAAGTTATTTAGAAAACAATTTCAGTGCACAGATTTAACTAGCAACGCCTGTAAATATGCAACATAATAGGCTTTTATAGGCCATAGAACAAAACGAATTTAAGTTTATTTCTGTTTTCGTATCTGTATATTATAAAATCATATTGTTAATGGAACGAGAAAAAAATTGTATTACAGTATGAACTAAGAACAACTGCCTCACGCGTACAGTGAACACTAGAGCTAGACGAACTTACGAACTAGGGGTATATAGTAGCGAGGAGGCGTGCGACAAGTAAAGTTTATATATATTAAATAATGGAGATGGGAAGAGTGGGAGCAGGGAGTTAATCGGAGAGCAGCACCACATCATCGCTGGGCAGCGACGCCGGCGCTGGTTGCTGCTTCTTCTTCTTCTCGGCCTCAGCATCGCTCTGCTTGCGCAGATACTGACTGATTAGCGCGTTCTTGGTGGGCGCATGGAACTGCTGATCCCGCGGCACAGACATCAGCAAGGTGGCACGTTTCTTGGTGCCACTTGGTGTGCCCGTTGAAGAAGCCGATGCTGTCGGCGGAGGAGCTGCTCCCGTTGGCGTTGAGGTCGCTGTTGTTGTCTCGGTGGTTGTTGGTGTTGCCTCCGTAGCTGGCTCTGGTGGGGAGGCCTCACGCAGTGATGTATCCACCTTGCTGGTCTTGGGTGTCAGTGTGTAGTTCCATTCATTCTTCAGCGTCAGATCATCCAGTTGGTATTTGTGCAGGGTCTCCGAGTTGATGAGCCAGCAGAGACGCTTCTTGGGTTTCTTCTTCTTGGAATCCACGTCCAGCTCGACAGCCTTCCAAATGGCCATCTCGTCGAACTTCTCACGCAGCAGCGTCTTCGAGGGCAGCAGCAATGTTGAATCCTGTGGCAACTGCAGCTTCAGATACTCCAAATACTCGGAGATGAGGAAGACTTTGGAGTTGCTGTTGCCGTGAATGAGACGCACCAATTGCTGGAGCAGTGGCTCATCCAGTTGCATGGTATTGGGCTTGACTGTTTTACTCTCCTCAGCTGCATCCTCTTCCGCCACTGCCTCGGGTGGTGGCTCCAGTGTCAGTGGCTGCAGTTGCCAGCAGCCATACATCTCGATGGTCTGTGTGAACACAGCCGGACACAGCTGCGACTTCTGGCCATTCTCGTCCAGCCAAACGGGTCCCAGCAGACGTGGTTTGATCTTCTTCGTCTGCTTCTTCATCTCCTGCGCGAACTCTTGCTGGAGCACCTGCAGCTTGGCCTTCTGTGCCTCACGTGTGTTGCCATCTTCGAGCTCGCCATCGTTCTGCAGCTCTTCGTCACTCAGGTGACCGTGTGGCACAAACCATTCATTGTATTCCTCCTCGGACTCTTCTTCGGATTCCCTTTCCTTTTCATCTTCACTGGCACTCAGGGATTCGCCTGGCTCCTCCTCCTCCCACTCGCAGTCGGAGTCCACCTCGTAGTCGAAGTGAGCCTGCAAGGAAAGAGGGAATTAGTTTGGGTTTCTAGAGGAGATGAGCTGCGGGGATTCCTCGCTACTCTACCTTATCCTGTCCCAGTGGATGCCGCGCACTGATCACCTTGCTGCGCTTGCGCCAGGTGCCGTAGTAGGGCGGCCGACGATTGTCCGCAAAGTGAAGGTACTTGGCCCGCATCCAGGGCACCTGCTTGGGCCGCTCCTCCACAATGGGCGTGCCCGCCTTGTCGAGTTCATCTGCAAGCAAGGAATATGAGTAAAGGGAGAACCTCTCTCTCGCTGTTCTACCTCTACTTACCCACTACCAGCACATCATCGTCCTCCTCCTCATCCTTGGAGCGTCGCTGCAGTCGCGCATCGCGTTTGCCACGCTGCGGCTTGTGCTTGCCCAGACTGAGTTCACCCAGATAGAGCTGGGCACGTGTGGGACGCTTGACACGGCCAATGCTCTCGTTCAGATCATCATCATCCTCGTCTCCATCCTCTGCCTCCTGCACGTGGAAGAGCTTGTCCAGCTGGCGACGCGTCTCGCCTGGAATGGAGGCGCGTATCACAGGCGCCATGATCATGTCATCCTTGATCTGGAATGGACGGAACGCCAAGCTTTGACTGCTGCTCGGTCCACTGTCGCAGCTGTTCTGATCGTGATCCATGGAGCCACCCACGGATTGTCGCGGCTGTTTGGGCACAAAGAATTTGCTGAATGTGGCCGCGGCACGTTTCTTCTTTTGCTCGGCTTCCTCCTTCTCCTGCTCTTTGCGGCGTCGCTCCTCATCCTTCTTGCGCTGCACTTCCTCCTTGGCCTCGTTGCGCTTGCGTTTCTCCTCGTTCTCTGCCTGCCGCTTGCGTTCCTTCTCCTCATTCTCGGCCAGTCGCTTGCGTTCCTTCTCCTCGCGCTCCTGACGTCGCTGTTGCTCCTTGTCCTCGCGCTCCTTGCGGCGCTGCTCCTCCTTCTGCTCCCGTTCCTGCTTCTTTTGCTGCTCGCGCTCCTCCTTCTCCTGCTGCTTGAGGCGACGCTCCTCCTGCAGCTTGCGCTCCTTCTCCTCGCGTGCCTTGCGCCGCTGCTCCATCAGGCGCTGCTGCTTGGGCGTCAGCGTCTTTGTTGCCTTCTCTGCACCCACCACAGCAGCCACAGCTGATTTGTTGGCCTCCACTTCACTCAGTTCATCGTCCTGGCCCGGCTTCTCCTTGTCCTTCTCGGGACTTGTGTGGTTCAATGTCTCCGTGTCCACATCCACATCCATGTCCATGTCCGTGCTTGCCACATCGTCCGACTTGTGTTCACCATCGCTGCTCTCCACCAGCATCTCATCCGAGTCCACGTCCATTGCCAGATCAGCGTCTGATTGATTTGCCTTTGATTGCTCCTCCTGCTTGGACTGCTTCTTGGACTGTTGCTCCTTCTTGGACTGCTCTTGTATCTTCTCCTCCTTCTTGGACTTTCCCACAAGCTTGGACTGCTCCTTGGGTTTCGTTTGCACCTTGGGCAGCTCCTCCTTGTTGTTCTTCTCAGCTGTCTTTGGCTTCTCCTCCAGCTTGGCTTTCTCCTCCAGCTTAGCCTTCTCCTCCAGCTTAGCCTTCTCGTCCAGCTTAGCCTTCTCTTCCAGCTTGGCCTTCTTCGCTGACTGTGGTTGCTTCCCTGGCTTGGGCTTCTCCTCCGGCTTAGCCTTCTCCTCCGGCTTAGCCTTCTCCTCCGGCTTAGCCTTCTCCTCCAGCTTAGCCTTTTCCTCCGGCTTAGCCTTCTCCTCCTGCTCTGCCTTCTCTGTCTGTGGCTTCTTTTCTAGCTTGCTCTTCTCCTCTGTCTTGGGCTTTTCCTTGCTAGGCTCAGCCTTCTCTGCTGTTTGTGGCTTCTTTCCTAGCTTGCCCTTCTCCTCCAGCTTGCTTACCTCTTCCACCTTGTCATTCTCCACCTCCTCATCCTCTTCTTCCTCTTCTTCAGCCTTCGCTCCTGCATTCTCTTTAGACCTCCTGCTCCGCTCAGCCGCACTAACCTTGGCGCGCTTGAGCGGATTCAGCTCCTCAGCAATGGCTTCAATATCATCGCTTGACTCGCTGCGTTCCACCGCCTCCGCTGCCTTTGCAGTCTGCTGCTCTTCGTACTTCTTCAGAGATTTGCGTCGCTTAGCGCGCTTGCTGCTCAGCGGCAGCTTGATCTGCACAGGCGTCGAACCCGTGCCGGATTTCCTGCCCTTTGGCTTGGTCGCCTTCTTTTCCTCGGCAACAGCTGTCACGCTGTCGTTTGCGTCCGCAGCTTCGTCTTCGTCATCATCGACAAGCTCAATGACATCTTCGCTGGCCTGCGTCGTCGTCTTGGGCTTCTTGCCACCTGTTTCCAGATTCTCTTTGCTGGTGTCCGAGGACTCCTTGTCGGTGCCGCTGTAGGACAATTTACGTTTGCGTGGCTGTTGTTGCTCCGGCGTCAGCTCGACTTCATCGGAGTCCAAATCAATTACTGCAGCTCCTCCTCCTCCTCCTGCTGCTGCTCCTGGCGAAGCTGCTGCTGCTCCTGCCGGCCCCGCCGACTTGGCCACCGGTGCTATGAGCTTGAATGGCAGACGCGTCTGCACAAACTTCTTGCCGCCGCTGCCTGTGCGATCCGCCGATTTGGCCCCTTGGGGAGTTGCATCCTTGGCTCGTCCTGTTTTCGGTGTTTTCACAACGCCGGCAGGCATCTTCAGGCACTTGTGGTTGTTTTTATTTTTCTACTCTTTATTTATTTATTTTTTACTGAATTTCCTCTTTTCACGCAACACACACACACCGATCTACACACGCACAACAAATGAGGAAAAGCGCGCCAAGAATAAAACAAGCACAGATGTTTCGCACAGCGCTGCTCTGGGCGATCCCATCGATAGTTGTGCGCGCTATCGATACTTCATTGCGGGCAGTTGGCAACGCGGTTGTGCTAGATGGCGCCAGCTGTTTAAATTGAGTTTGTATTGGACTTGGATAATTAAAAAGTTTCTCTTTGCAGTTTAATCAATTTAAAATTTATATATAACCTTTGCCAATAATTTGATAGTGTTAAAATATATTTATTTTTTTATACATATATGTATGATTTATATAAGCAATTAATATTTAATTCGAATTGGTGCCTGCACAGACTAAGTGGGATCACTTTGCGGCTCCGATCTTGGCTTACGCAATGGCAACAATTGTTTTGTACTTAGAAAATAAAATAAAATTGAACTTAATGAATATAAAAGGCATTTCATATATGAATTATATGAAATGCACTTCGTCAACATAAACATAAATAATATTCTGTTTAAATAAATAAATTTGTAACCGCGATCATAAACTTCTTTAATTGGTTTGTGCACCAACTAAGTGGGATCGGTTGGTATCGTTTGTGGTTCCGATCTTGGCTTACACAATGGCAATAATTTCGCATTGCAAAACAAAAAAATTTAATTATGTTTAATAAAAATAAATCAAAATAACAGAAGAAAAGCTATTCAATATATATTAAATAATTTGTATGGACACGTGAACTCTCAACATAATTATATTTTGTTCAATTGCATTAACTGTTCTCAGCGAAATTAACATTTGCAGTTTGCAATGACATTTTTTTTAATTTGGGTCAAATAAATTATGCACGAACTCACCGGACAATCCCCCTGTTCCCTGCCCCTATGCATACGTGCACCGCCACCAACATCATCAATTGAATTTGATTTGCAACTGTTCAATTTAATTAAATAAAAAAGGCTGCATGCAAAATGAATTTATGCAGTCGAACTGCGAAGGAATATTTCGAGTTTCGAATGAGGAAATTTGTACATTGTTTACGCAGTTTAATGTGCCATTTTTACTAATCCCGGATAAGTGCGAATCGCTTGCGGCCACAACGTGCCCCGCGCAACACTCCCCCCTCATCCGCTCACTCGCGTTGACATGGTGACTGAGTACGCCGCCGTCGCTGTGGGCAGTGACGCGAGCGCAGGCAGCGGCCGCATTCATTTAATTACAATTTGTTTCGTTAAGCTCACAATGGAACGCACTGAACGAACGACTAGTGCTGTCCCCCTTCCACTCCCTCTCCCACTTCCACTTGCACTCGCACTTCACCCGTTTAACCGTTTTACCCGTTTAGTTTGGCAAATTGCAACCGCTGCACAAGTGTTGTTGGCCTTGTCCCCCCTGCTTTCTACTCTACCCCCAGTGACCACCGTGCACTCTCCTCCCCTCCCGTTCTCCCTCTCTCCTGTGTAACCCATTTAACTTTCGGCCAAATCTTAAATCTAATATTGACATGTGTAACAGTATCGCCTCCTGCTGCGCGGGGGAGGAGAGGTTTGTGGCATGTGGCATATTATACGCATTTGGGCAGCGCGGGTCGGGATTTGCCCCCCTGCCCCGCAGCCACAGACATCGAGACTCTTTTAATAATGATAATAATAATAATTTTGCGTTGATGTCGATTCCGTTGGGATTTGTAGCCGCAGAAGGGGAGGTGGGAGCAGGGGAAGAAGGCAGAAGACAGGAGCAGAGGGCAGAGGGCGGGAGGGTAGGAGGCTGGCGAGCGGAAAATGAAAATTCGGTCATGCATGTGAACGAAGGGCAAAGGGAGAGAGAAAGAGATGGCAAGAAGGGAGGGAGAGGCTGAGGAAGAGGGAGGGTGGGTTGCCCTCTTTGTAGGTAATAGAAAATCTATTAGCGCGCACAAAACACAAAACTCTCAGGAGAGCAACACAGGACGCGAGACGGGTGGATGGAGAGAGGGGAGGGGGACACACTAACATTTCATTCATTTATTCATTCATCCTTTTGATGACACGCAATGCAAAGGCAAAGGCAAAACAAAATCACTGTGTGAGGGAGGGAGTGAGGAAAAAGGGGGAGAGGTGGGAGAGAGCAGGCGCGTCTGCCGCTTGAAATTAGAGACCTGTTGGCGTGAAGCGTGCATGACATGACTGACTGGCAGACAGACGGACAGACAAGCAGACAGACAGTTGGCAACATTTGCACAGTGTGCAGCTAACGATTAATTGCCAGCCCAGCCTGTCTATCGATAGTTGTGCGTGGGTGATCGAAAGTGTTCGCAACGTTAGCCAAAACTTAACGATCAGATGGGCAAACTGTCGTGAAACTTAAAAATATTGCACACACACACAGGCATACCTAAGTGAAATCATTAACATATGTGTGTGTGTTCTTACATTTGCACGGCCTATCGGTAATCATGCGTGTGATCGAACACACACACGCGCGCACACTTGTGTGAAATCAGTAGTCCCAAAAGTTGGCAACATTTGCATATGTTAATTGCACACGGCATGTGCATATATCGATAGTCGTGCGTGTAATTTAAAGTGTTGCCACTACCTGTAAAACATGACGATCTTGCCATCTCCAGCTCTTAGTCAAAGTTCGCCATATTGAAAACAAATGCATTTGTTTCTGATTTAAAAACAAATTGACACAAACGAAGCGTGGCAAATTACCTTTAGGCTAATTAGCTCAGGCAGCTCAGGTAGACACATACAAAGCGAAAATAAATATAATTAATGCGTAATTTATTAGACTTGTTAAGTAGCTTGACAATTGCGACTTAATTATCGCAAATGTTTCGCCAGCGTTTGCCTCACTGTGCGCCCTCCGCTTTGCTTCTTCTGTGTCTTGTCTGTCTCTCAATCGCAGTGAGTATTGTATTTAAGTAATTGGAGGGTAAAATGTGTTTCCAATTTGTTGCCAACAAATTCTCTCTCTCTCTCTTCCTTTCCCACTCCCTTCCTCTCTCTCTGTCTACCTCTCTGGGCTTACTTACTGCCACACAAGATTGAAAAAAGTATTGAATTACATTTATACAACATTTGGTTGAATAGCTTTTGCCTCCTCTCAGCCCCCTCCCCCTTCACAACTTGTCGAGCGTGCGCTGCGGTTTGTGTTTCCTTTTGTTGTGCTCCGGGTGGGTGGGCGTGGGCGTGGCGGGCGGGGGAGGCATGGATTGTGGGTGGGTTTTGTGGGCTGGACCTCTCACTGTGTGGGCACTGTGTCTGTCCGTCCGTCCATCTGTTTGTCTGCCTACTTGTCTGTCTCTCTGTCGGTCTCTCTGTCTTTCCATCTGTCTGCCCTGGCCTGCCTTGTACATTTGTGGCTTCCATGGTGTCTCTAGTTCTCTCTCTGTGAAAGCCGTTCCTCAGTTCCGTTGTCGCATTCCCGCAGGAATCGCTATGAAAATTCATTAGTTGCCTTAGTTTTTCGCCCGTGCCGAGTGCTCGATAAATATTTCTAAAGAGCCAAGGGAATGGGCACAGGGGGAAGGGGGTTTAAGGAGATGGGAACTTGCTTTATTATGCCGTTTGAGACCGTAGCCGGAGCTGGACCCGTAGCCACTGCCGGAGCCTGTGACGAAGTCCGCATCGGACACGCATTAAAATTGTAACAGGCAAAAGAGGGAAGGGGAAATGGCCAAAGGGAAATGGTAATGCCAGAGGGAAGCAGGTACACAAAGAAAGAGAGAGGGAGAGGGAGAGAGGCAGTGGCACACACAGGTTGACACACTTGCCGACGATGCAACGTCCTTAGCACAATGCGGCATTGTCTGCGTCTTCCGGATATTTCGTAGAAAACGCATTTCCCACACATTTCTCACTGTCTCTCCCCCGCTCTCTCTCTCTCCGTCTCTTCTCTTCCTCCTCTCCCCTTGCCACTATGTTTTCCCGTTTTCCGGCCTACGCTTTGATCTGTCGCTGACCTGTCGTTGATCGACCGATCGTGAATAGCTGTCAAAATCGAATGCGGCTTCGAACTCACCTTCGCTCTGCCCCTGCTTTACTCTGCCACCTCTCCTTCTCTACCTCTGCTCCTCCTCTGCTTCTCTATTTCTCCTCCTGCTCTTCTCGTTCTGCTCCCCTTCGGCTCTTACCATTTCTCGCTCATTTGGTAAGCTTCATTGCAACAAATTAGCTTGATTCATGTTTTGACATTGCCTCTGATGTCATGACTTGGCAGTTTACCAGTCTCCCCCCTTCTCCTCCAGCCCCTCCTCCTTCTTCCTCTGCTCGTGCAGCTTCCGATCTTTTGGAGTCGAGTTCAACAAGTCATGCTGTTAAATTGCCCCGTGGCTGGCTGGTCTAACCTCAGTGCGACGATCGAGTGCGATGAAAGTTGTTTGTCACAGCGTAGGCAGTTCGTCCCCCTCTTCCATCCCGTCCCTCTCTTCGACCACTTAGCTCCACAGTAGCAAAATGTAGCACAGTTTTGGGCGATCTTAATATGAAAGACTTTATGGAGCTAAAAAGTTTCGTAGAATTCTTCCTTTTTCTACAACTTTCCTATAAATTATCATGAGTTTTGCATTTGGGAATTCATTTTGCTAATATTTTCTTTAATATTTTAAATTGACTGTTATATAATAAGGTATTAATATTTATACTTTCGTGAGATTGGAATTCTCTTAAAAAATAAAAATCTTTTGAACCTCTTTCGATGAAAAAAATAATGTAAGCTTCCTTTCTGTTGAATCCATTTAATGAAATGAACACTTTGTTGTTATCTTCATCTTAAATTGATAAAGTCAGATTTAAATTTATAAGAATTGGGTTAAAATTAGGTTGCCTCTGAAAATTATCAAGACAAAAAAACTATAAGGATTTTATGAGTCAGAAATTTGGAAAATTTTCGTTTTAGGATTTCACGTTTTTTCAGATTTACCCTTTTTTTATTTAACCTATGTCCAGCAATAATATCATCTTATAGCTGTTATTAATTACGATCAATGATATTCACTTCTGCAATATTAAAAAAAAATTATATACTTTCATATAAATATATATATTACTTCTGTATGAACGATCGGAGAAGTTAAGAACCTGCAAGGCCATGAAACCTTAACCTTTCTTTCTTTCCGGTTTCATTTCATTTGGTTCACTTCAAAGTGTTTTGGAACAGAAGCTATTGTCGTCGCACAGTAAATTAGAAAACAATTAGATAATTGAAGAGTTTGGATCTTTTGTTTTTGCACACTCCTTTGAGGGATCTCTGGGAGAGCCGACACAGCGGCAACTATCAAAACAGATCGTGCTCTAAATACGCACAAAAAGCGAGAGAAGCGTAGCGAAATTTGTTTTGATTTCTATTCGAAATTTGTTTTACCCCCAATTGGAAATGCATGAAATTAATATACTACACAGAGGCAAGGACAACAAGACAGAGTCGGAGACGGATCTAGAGTTGCCAGCTCATAATAGAGTGAGAGAGAGGCTCGGAAGAGAGCGAGGGATGGGAAAGGCCACAGGAAGTCAAAGTGTCAGGCAGAGGCTGATGTCGAGGCGGAAACTCGGCTAATTTGCGCCCTGTTCATTTCATTTCAGTTTTATATATTGTTTTTTTTTTTTTTGTGTTTTGTTTTGTTGTGTATTTGGCTACTGTGCGTCCTGTTTGAGGTGCCCGTCCTGCCCTTTGGTTGCTCAGCTTGCTGTGCGAAATTATTAATTTACGAGCTGTCAACAGTTTATTGTTCACCGGCCTCGTGTTTACATCCACACACACATACACAGAGAGACGTACAGAGAGGGAGCTGTGGCATCATGGACGAGATTTCCAATCGTTAATACCTTTGACAAATTTAGTTTCCATTCATTCTCTATCCGCCCCTCGCCCCGCGCTCTGCCTTTGTCTCGGGGCCCTTCTTCTCCCTGACCCTGACGAGCATCATCAGGCAATTATTCTCGATTAGCCAGTTTCGTGTCGACGTTTTCTCCGCCGATCGATCGATCCATCGATCGCTGACCATCTCCCTTTCGCATGCTCTCTCTCTCTCTCTCTCTCTCTCTATCTCAATCGTTGGGGCGTTGTTCTACGCAATTAACGCCATGACTTGGTTGATTTTTTTGTGTGTACGGGGCGCGACTTAAATTAGCGGCTCGATCGCAACGATCGCACCGATCGACGCTGATCATTAGCGTGCTAATTAAATCAACTGTTGAAAGCTTTCCACTGCGTCATTGTTTGGACAATGGCTGAACAATTAGCCCGGGCCAATGCTCTGTATGATCAGTGCAGATCACTGCCGTACAACCTGACAAATCGATCACGCAGATCGGTATCAGCAAAACGCGATCTTAGTCAACAACAAGCCTCAACTTTTGCGCCTGACAAGCTGTCGAATTAAATCAGCCATAAAACAAGCTAAGCACAACAAGATCAGCAGTTTATAATGCTATATATGTATGCAGTTGAGGCAACTCTACTTAGTATGCTTGGGGAATGTCATGTAATGAGGGTGACAATTCTTAGTCAATTAAGATTTTATCAAGATCATCGTTATATATATAAAAAACAAGCTAAGCAGAACAAGATCTGCAATTTATAATGCCTAGTAAACTTGGGTAATGTCATGTAATAAGCGTGACAACTCTTAATTAAATAAGATTTTATCGAGATCATCGTAATATACACAGTTTTATATGTAGTTAGGGCAACTCTACTGAGTATACTTTGGTAATGTCATGTAATTAGAGTGACAACACTTAATCAAATAAGATTTTATCAAGACCATCGTATTATATTTAGTTTTGTATGTAGTTAGGGCAACTCTATTAACCACAATTTGGTTATATCATATCATAAGGGTGACAGCTCTTAAACAAATATGTTTCCCAGAGACAGATTTCCAGCAAGCATCAATCTGACAATGTTTTAGATTTTTTCAAGATCAAGATCATTATTTAAAATGTATTTTAAATTGTGGTAACTCTATAAATATCTTAAAATGCTCAAATACTCCTTTATTATCATATTCCTTTATTACTTCATTACTTTCTATGCATAACTTATTGCTTAAAAGGTTCCCAATCTAAAGCGAGCCCCATAGATCAAATTTATTCATGTTTTCAAGTGCGGCAACTCTACAATACTTAACTATAATTATCTGTAACTATTTTTTATCTTATTATTATCATAAAATCTCCTTAATCTTTAGAAATCTGTTATATTGTTAAAAAAAATACTTAATTCTTATCATCATTACTTCATTACTCATACACTTTTGTGCCTAAAGATGACAACTCTAAGGCAAGATCGTTCGTCTGTCAAGAGCAAACAAGATTAACAGTGGGAACCATCGACAAACTAATCCAACATAAAGAACAAGATCATTTCTGGTTTAAGTTATCTAATATACTGTCATTATCACTCACTACCTTTAAAACCCTACACAGCTGTTGACAACTCTAGTGCAACTCGACCTTCGGCCTTGTTATGATCAGCTAATGACGTAGATGAGCAACTAATCAGTGGGATTAGTTGATCCACGTGCGCGAAAAGAGATCAAGCAGCTGTCATTAGTCATCGGGTTAGGGTTGCCCTCTAATCCGTGTGCTTAGCGAGGTAGCAAGGTGCCTAGGCCAGGCCGCGATGATCGCTTAGGTGCTTATCGCATTAAGCCCCTTGGCTAATCCCCTTGGCTGTCCTGCGGATTTGGCAATGATCTGTGCACATGTTTGGACCTGCTGGCAGCAGGCAGCAGGCAGATAAAGGCAAGCAAGAATGACAAGCAGGAGGATGCACGATGACGATGACGACGACAGCGATGACGATGATGGCCTCTTAAGCTGGTGAGCAAACTGTGAACGAGAGCAAATGCCAAAGGCAAATAGAGCTTGTTCAAGGGGGCTGAGAAACTGAGAGCAAGACTGAGCAGCATACTGAGATGGGTACGGAGAATGAGTAGAAGATTGGAAGAGGGACTGTGAAGGAGATTGGAAGAGGGACTGGGAAGGAGATGGGAAGAGGGACTGGGACTGTGACGGGGACTGAGAGTGGAACTGAGGCTGGAATAGAGGCAGGAACAGGCACTGAGACTGGGACTGCTACAGACTCTGGTGCTGAGACAGAGGCTGGTGCTGTGGCTAGAGCTACTGCTGCTGCTGTACAGGTGCCACTTGCTCCTCTGGGAGAGCATCCGGGAGCGACTTATGGCATAGTCAACGAACGCTTCACGTCGTCGTCGTCGTCGCTCAATTGTGTTGGCTTTGTTTTTTGTGCTCGACTCGACGCGAATTGACTCGGCAACTTGTTGGCCACTCCAAGCGAGGCAATTGTCCTTGTTTTTTGCGGGGCCGTAGACGCAGTCGCACACACACACTCATAAAGGGGCGCAGCGCACTCGGCGAAGCTCCTCGAGTGGCTTCTCTAAATCTAAATGAGCAATTCATGTTGTTGGCAACCACTCGAGTGCGCCCTGTCTCTCTCTCTCTCTCTCCTTCTGCCTCTCTTTCTATCTCTCTCCTGCACAGGAGGCACTCGGCATGCTCTCATTTCTCCTTTGCTGGGCGTGTTATTGTCGCTCGCTTTGTAGACATCACAGGGCACAGCACAGCATCGTCATTATGCCGCTTATTATTATGATCATTATATATTTCTATTGTACTTGTGTTTTTTAATAATAAACTGACTTGACTTTTCTTCTCGTACCACACCCCCTCTCCCCTCCCCCCGCCTCAGCCCGCACACACATGCGTGCAACAACAGCTATAAAAAAGCTAAAAAAGGCCGTCGTTATTGTGTACACACGCCCTCAATACAACGCCCCCTTCACCTATTCGAGTGCCCACTTCTCCTGCCACTGCCACTCCCACCTCCGACTCCCACACACTGGGCACCCTCTCTGCCTGGGTAAAGGCCGAGGAACGCCTCCTGTTCTAATGCCGCCCACTTTCATGTGATAGGTCATTGCGAATTGCACAGTGGATGCGATTGCTTAATTAGTGTGCAGAATTTGAATGAGCTAATAGAGACTTTTGATAATTGATTTAAAATTCAAATAAATGTATTTTAATCACATATAATATAATTTAAATGAAATGTAATTAATAATTAATATTCAATATAAATTGACACACTACATAACTCATATTAAATTACTATATAAACCAAGATGAGCAGAAATTCCATTTAATAATGATTTTAAGTGCTATTATTATTTTCATTCCTACTCTTTTGCACTTTTTATACCCTTGGACCATTGAAATTATTCCAAAGAAGGCATACTTACTTCGTGCAAATGAATGTAATAGTCAGAAGAAGATGTTTAGACTTCTCAAATTATATATATTCGTGTTCAGCATCATTGGCCATCAGTTTGTCTGTGTAAACGTCGACATCTCTGCTATAAAACATGCTAGAGACACCAAATTTGGTATGTAGGTTTCTGTAAACCATACTAAGGTACAATTTATTTCAAATGTTGAATGCCACGCCCACATTTCCCAGAAAACAATAAATCAATCCCACAAAAATAAACTGCCCTTATCTGTGTAAACGGCATACGTATTTTAGGTCACTGAATCCGCATCAGAACTATGCCAAGACGTCTGCATATAGATTTAACCTCAAAGAACTGCAAAACCTTGGAATAATCCCCCCTGTATATAGCATGCTGATCTGGACATGCTATATATGTTTGCTTTAACTTGTATTTAGACCTTCTCAGCCCGAATTCGAAGCGATAATATGTTATAAAATAATTTATCAGTGCGATTTTAAGCGACTTACTGACATGAACTATGCTTAGCTGACTTTTATAAATAAAATATATATAAAAATATATATAAATCTAAATCTTAAATATATTTAATTTATTTAAAACTTCTTCAAACTTTCCTAACCCCCCTTTATCACTTCTTCCCATATTTTCTTTGCCTCCTTTTCTCTTTTATAGCAACTTGACATTATCCTTGCTTTGGTCAATTCGATGCGCCACTAATTTAATCATTTGCAGCCATTGTGCGAAGTGTGTGACTGGAATGTCCTTATGCCCGCAAACACACACACACGCATACATACACACACACATGCACACAGGGGCAAAGGCAAATCGGGTGCGGTTTTTACACTCCAAATATTCAATTACGCCGCGGGCGGTCGCCGGTTACGGGTTACGGCTGCGGGTCCTGCTGCTGCTGTTTATTGCCAGCCCCGGAAGGAGGAGAGGGGGAGAGGGAGGAAGGGAGGCAGAGAGTGAGCGGGCCACTCGCTGGCACTGTTGACACTTGAGCTCAGGCGGTGGTATTTAATATGCGGCTCAACATTCTTTTCATTTCGTTGCGTTTTGAGTTTTATTTCTTTTTTTTTTTATTTTTTGATTCTGCGATGCAACAAAAAAGGGAAAAGCGCAAAAGGGCTGCGAAAAATTGAAAATCGCCCGCGCCGACAACGTCAAGTGTCACAAGAAGAGTGACTAGGACAGGGGGGAGGGGTATGGGGAGGAGTAGAAGGAGAGGGGGGGGCGCTTAGAGTCGGCTTTATGCTGATATGATTTGGCCAAAGAGGAGAAAGAGCAGCAGCAGCGGCAAAGAGTTCGCCTCATCTGCAATCTGTCGATACCCCCCTTTACCCCTCTGCCTCCTTGCCTACCCCTCTTCTACCCCCCTCTCAGCTGCTGCTGCTGTCCATCTCTGAGCTGGCAGTGTGATAAGGCAAAGTGCGCGGCAAACTTCCTGCTGATTGCTTAATTGACAAAGAGCATATGCGATGCATGAATGAATAAACGAGTCAGTATGAATACACTCACACACACACTCAGAGACTCCGCACTCGCCTGTCATTGTTGGTGGCCATAAGCTGCCACTGGAACTGGAACTGGAGACGGAGCTGGTGCTGGAGCTGGAGCACGCATGGGCGTTCGAAACGTTGAAAATGCATTAAGGAGTCAAATTCACGGAGGGGCTCCACCTTTGGGCCTCCTCGGCAGCCTCCTCTTCGGGCTCTGCCCGTACAAAGATTAAAATCTAAAAACTGTCAATTAGAGCACACATTTTTCCTCATCAAAACTCGGCGGGCAGCAGGGGAAAGGGGGAACAGGAGGGGGGCAGTGCCAGACTGAGTCGGCAAACTTAAGCTTCTGTCCGTCAATGTGACGCTGACGGCAATGGCGTCCCACGTTGCATGCCGAGTGTGCCGCAGACTCGCCCCCCCTCTCCCCTCTTCCCTCTTTTGCTCTTCATCTTTAGCTGCCTCTCCTCCTTCTCTTCCTCTCCTTCTACTTCGCTCTTGTTCCTCTGCTGGACCACACTAAGTCGCTGGACAACGTCGTCAAGCATTTGGAATTCATTGACATATTTCTTTTATTTTTGTTGCTACACACACACAGACACATATACACACACACACATATATACACACACATATAAATATATACTATATATATATCTGCCTTATATATATATTGATCTGTTATATTTATTTGATATTTGTTGCCATCGCTTTCGCATTTTGAATTCAGACAGCGCAGGTTTTCAATTACACTGCAAGCTGCCCTCGCTAGGCTACCCCAATCCCCCTCTACCCTCTTCCCCCTTTCCTCTACCTTTTTCCCTCACCCCTCCCTTTCCCCAACCCCCTTGCAGCCCTTGGGCAACACAAGTAAATACACATTTATTTAGTTCGATCTGCCAACAACCCGAGCAACAAAACCAACGTCAACGTTAACATCTTCGTCTCTCTCTCTCTCTCTACGTCTTCTTCAGCTACTTCTTCTTCTTCTTCTTTGTCTACTTCCCCCTTACTGCCTCATTTGCTCTGCCACTGCTGCTTCTGCTTCTTCTTCTTCTCGTGCGGGTAGACAATGGAAGGAAGAGCTTAAAAATAATACAAATCCCCTCCCCCTGCCCCACCCTGCACTGCCCTGCCCTTGCCACCCCCCTTCCCACCACAGATACATTTGTATCTGTATCTCATAGTAGTGCCCGTTGTCACCAGATACCCGTGGCCCGGTCTGGGCGAGTGTTAAAGCTGCAAGTGCTTCAGTTGTTGCTGTTGCCAAACAACTTGCCAGAGGCGTAGTGAAGGGGGGGGGGAGTTGGAGGAGGAGGAGTAGCTGCAGTTGCAGGTGCAGCTTGGACTCGAGGCCCCCCGGCTAATTGGACGGTTAGTTTGCCCGAGACTCGTCTTCAGAATTGGCCAAAGTGACAAAGCAACAAAATGGTGGTCGAGAAAGTTTGCCCAGAGGGATACTGTACAGCCACCCCGACTCCCCCTCTCATCCCCATCAAATTTGTAGAACTTTAGTGTAAAATATTTTATAATTATTTATTAATTCGTGTCAAAACTATTGACAGCCACTGTGAAGGTAGAGCTAATGGCGTGGAATAGTTTGAGAATTGAGAGGGAGGTAATTGCAGACAGCTTGATAGGTATTTAAAGTATGTTTTTCAAGTATATTTAGTATTTAATGTAAGGATATTAATACTTAAAAGATATAAAAAAGAAGTGAGAAGAAAGATTTTAAGCAGATTTTAAGAATTATCAGGCAATTTTTAGAAGGAAAAGTTCTGAATAAACATCTTTAAACTAAAGACATTACTTTGCATGGAAGTAATTGAAGAGAGTTGCGTTTCTATTCTAATTTCCACGACTGTAAAGTGCATATACAAATTATTAAATATTTTCTACATTTCATAAAAGATATGTATATTTATATTTATGTATAAACATTAATATAATGAACAAATACTACATTATATAATATAGAAATACATTCCAGTTTAAAAAAGTATAATTAGAAATTATTAGTAGAAATTCCTGATTTTATATAAGAAACAGAACAAATAATATATAATAAACCAAAATAAACAACCTAAAATTATGTAATGAGATTCAGAGATTAAAGAGGCTCAAATACTCCTTCGTAATCCCTGAAATTCCCTCATAAAGTCACCGAAAATGTTCCATTAACTTCACTAATGTTCTAAGGCTTCTGTTTGATTAGCTCCCTAACAATCCCATTTATCTATATGTGCGTGTAATCAGATAAGCACACACATAGTGAGGATAACAAGTGTGCGTGTGCTGTGTGTGTGAGTGTGTGCGGGGGAGGCAGAGACTAATAGCTGACGATCATTTGCGATCGCATTACCCTTTGCATTGGCTGCAAGCCTAATGGATCCGCGAGAGAACAATAGTCTGCGGCTGCTTGATTAGACAGCTAACGCTCCTGCTGCTGCTGACCCCCTCCCCCGCCACTGGCATGATCAATTTTCAACTCTCTCTCCTCTTGAGACAATCAACACCTCGATCACTGAAGTTTTGGCTGCACGGATCAACTGATCTGGCCTTAGCTTAGGCGTTTGCCTGCTGATAGTTCCAATTTCCATTGCGCCTCCGTTGACGAAGTGACTGAGGATCGCAGCGATCGCGGGACAGAAAGAGAGAGAAAGAGAGAGAAAGAGAGAGGCAGTAAGGCTGCCTGTGCTGTCAATCATGCGATCGGCTTTCAAAAATGCACTCAACTCATCTGCCCGTTCCCCATTGTTGTGTGTGTGTGTGATGGCGAGACGATCTCTGCAGCGATCGCCGATCTTCGATCGCCATGCGACGATAGTCGTCGATAGGTGTACGAGCCTTTGTTTGTGTCATTGGAGGTAAACCCAAAACCCGAGACGCACAGTCCGAGAGCCTCTCACATTGACATTTCTCACTTGGGCGCGATAAGCGATCTCACCATCTCTCGCTCTCTCTCACTCTCGATCTCTCCCCATCTTCCTCTGCCGCGCTGGCGAATACGAGACGCGTCGCATAAAAAGGCCAACGGAATAGGGAAAACATTTCAATTAGGCAATATCTGGTAATTTAATATGCGCTGCTATCGCACTCTCGCACTCGCTTTCTCTCCCTCTCTTTCTCCCTCTCTCTTTCTTCTTCTCTTTTGTTTTCTGCTTTGCTCTCTTTGCACAAAATGGCGAACGCCTTCGCTTTTACTAAGCCCATTGCGATTGGCTGCGGGCGCTTTAGCTTAAGTTCAGACTGATCTGAGTGATATATTATGATTTATTTATAGATATAGAATATTCTTGGGGTATATTTGATAAGTTCTCGTTCAATATCAAAACATTATAAAGGTATTTCACAGATATAGTTCATAAAAATTGCAATTTTGGGGAAAACTAAGTTATTTCTTTCTGAAATTAGTTTCTCGTGCTGTTTTTGCTTGCACATTATAATAATACTATCGGCAAAGAGCCCTTAATGACCAATATATCGTATAACTGCCTTAGAAACTATCGTTTGATTATATTTAGTTTGTAAGATATCGAAACAAAACTGTGTAAAACTTGGTACTTCAACTTTTTGTGCCTGCACGCACAATAACAGTCACTAAGAATCAATTGGTACCATATATCGTATAGCTATCGCAGAAACTATCGGCCTACTTTTGTTATTTGGTAAGATATCGCTACCAAACTTACTATAAATATCTTCAATTATGTTTAAAACAAGCTGAACCCAAAAATATCGACAAAATAAAATAAAATTACTAAAACGTGTAGAAACAATCGAACTATAATTATAAAAATGTATAAAAAACTTACAAGATAATATAAGTAATATATAAGTATATAAAATATAATGTTGTATCATATATGTAAACTGATACTCCACACTATTAAATGTATACATACTTTATTTTAAGCCCTTAATATGCATTATAATAATCAAAATTCCTCATACTCATTATAATTGAAAGAGAAAACCGTTTGATTTGCCAAATGGAGCTAAAAAGAAGTTGCCACTGGCTGTGGCCGACGTCGCTTAAGCTGTCAATTAGCTAAAATTATCTCTGTCGATCATCAAAGGTGATATGCCACGCCCCCGCCCCCCTGGCCTAGCCTGTAAAATGTTAACATATGCACCCCCTGCACACACTGCGCCCGCTGCTTAACGGCGCAACTAATTCAGTTGGGCTTGGCCTGGTTACTGCTGCTGTTCCTGTTCCATATGCCTGCTCTCTGTGCCTGCCTTCCCCCTCCCTTTCTCCCTCTTCCTCTGCGGCTGTGGCTAATGCCAGCGCCTAGCAACTCTGGCAGGAAAATCCGTGCGCAAGTTTGCGCAAGAGAGAAAGAGAGTCGCCTCACCTCTTGAATTGGTTACCCCGATCTAATCAGCCGGCAAACCTGGCTCTCGTTCCCCAGGGTTGCCACAGTGCCGAATTGAGCATATACGAGTACATACCAATTAGCATAACACACACACAGAGGGAGAGAGAGAGGGGGTGGGGTGGGGTTTAGAGGTAACTGGTCATTAGCCAGTTGAATGTAAACATTATCAACATCATTATCGACATGCAACGGGGTAACAACGAGCAAGGCAGCGCTGCGCTTTCCTCTGCTGTGTCCTGCCTCTGCCACTGCGTTCTCTTGTGGCTCCTGAGCTGCCTTCTCTGTGTGTGTGTGTGTGTGTGTGTGTGTGGGCTGTGTGTGTGCGTGGATTTTCGACTACCCCCAGGGCAGGCGGGCTGATCTCCTCAACTGGTCGCGATGTCGTCGCCTGATTATAAACAGCGACCGAGAATGCTTGACTACCGGGCTTGGTTTCCACTCGCCACACACACACACACACACACACACATACACACAGGCACACTAAGACACACGCGCTGCGCTTGCTGTGCTTAATTTCCATAGTTGTTGTTGCCTGCTTTTTTCCTCTGCTTCTGCTGGTTGCCTTCGGCTTCTGCTTCTGCCTCTGCCCCTGCCTCTGCCCTCTTCTTGTGCATTTAATTAATTTAAAAGCGTGTGGATAATACCCTGGCATTTGCAATGAAAAGTCAAATGAATTGAAAACTCAAAATGTTAATACCCAAAAGCAAACATAACAGCAACAGACACAGCCACAACGACAGGCAACTACTTAAATTGACTGACAGGTGGCCATCGAGGACGACGACGACGGCGACGACGATGACGATGCCGTCGCCTCACAGCTCTCGCAGCTGCCTCGCCCTGTTGCTTTAATCAGCAAATTACAAAAATTAAATCAACAACAACAAACAACAACAGTTTAGCAGAAGATTATTTATAACAATAACAAAACAACGAAAGCAGCAGAGAGAACAAATGAAAGACGTAAAGGAAACTATAGTCAAGTGTGGTTAATGGATATATACCTGATACCTGAAAAATAGAAATAAATGAAAGTCTTATATTGATTGTAAATCCTTTAAATACTGTTAAATATTGTTTTAGACCAAAATGAATTTTCTAACTGGTAAATTATGCAGGCTGTGCAGATTTATTTGATTTATAGTGGGAGGCAGGGGGCGTGGCGGAATTCTAACTTAACATTATTTTTTTGTGCAACTGTAAGACATATTGTCAGCAAATTTGGTAGCGCTAGCTCTTAAAGTCTCTGAGTTATAAGTGTTCATACGAACATTTTCAGTAGATATGACATTATTGGCTTAACAGAACAAAAATATATACAATTTTTAGACTCGGAGTTGCCTTTAAACACAGTTTAGTCTCCCACAAAGTTAGAATACCCTTGCAAACCATGAATAACGGGTATAATATCAAATTCGCGTTTTGGCAAAGCATTTCGCACTGTCCGAAGCGATTTGACAACAGATATGTACACATATGTGCCATATATATACACATACATTGTCATATAGTCATGTATAGGCATGCCTCGGTCTAGGTAAGTAGCTTAGTTGGGAATCCACAAGACCTTAGCTAAGCGTGCAAATCCATCAACCAGTTAGCTACGTGTGTGTGTGTGTGTGTGTGTGTGTGTGTGTGTGTGTAGCTGCCGTGCTCCTCTCGACCAGCCTCAAATGTCAAAACAAAACGCATCCGACTGCGAAATTCTATCGGAAAATAACATTTTGATCTGAATTAAACCTTCTATTGAAATTTTAGAAATTACAACAATTTATTCAACAGAATTTCAGTTTAAAACACAATAGAATTGTATTTTGCAACTTAAATTACCTTTTAGGGAACTCTACTTAAATCTTACTAATAAAATTGCTTAGCATGTACTTATACCCTGCAAGGTAATGATTAAGTATGACTAGTAAAGGGATATAAGGTTTGTAAGGGAAAGAAAAAAAAAAAAATTATTATTTTTTTTTTTAAAATTTTTTTTTATTTTATTTTAAAAAAAATTTTTTTTTTTAAAAAAAAAAAAAAAAAATTTTTAAATATTAAAAAAAATTTTTTTAATTTTAAAAAAAAATAAAAAAAAAAAAAAATAATAAATTATTTTTTTTTTTTTAAAAAAAAAAAAAAAAAAAAAAAATACTCAATGTAATTTACCTTTCAAATGCATAGAAAAGTTTTCAAGTTGATTAAGCATTGAATTATGAAAGATTGATTCAATTCCAACATGAAAATGTTTTCACAAATAAACAAAATTGAATGGTCCCAATTCGTTTGTAAATTTAGATTACAATAGTTTAAGTTAGTTTTAATTTTATTAAATTCTGATTTTATGGTAAATAACTTTTGTTCAGCTATATTTACACTTCAACTTCTAAGAACTACATGAAGTACTCATCAGGTTGTTGATTCACTTTATTTCTAATCCGTTATAATTTTATTAATATCATATTAAGGAAAAAGGATATAATTTTATTTAATTATTTTTCCTTTTTAAATAATTGATTTCAATAATTTAATTCCTTTTTTCTTTGCTAACATTCCGATAAAAACTAATGTAAAAGAATACAATAAAAATTGATATAATAGAAATGAAGTACAAGCGCACAATAATGCATATATTTTTTACAGTTAAACAAATCAATATCAGCAGTGTTTATTTTATTTTACGGATTTGTTTTTACTATATTTTCCAGTCTCACAACGTAGTGACCTTGTTAATCGGATCACGGAGTCAATACTTAAGACAATAATGTGCTTCAAAAGGGATAACATAATAAAGTACGGATGTCAACAAACACTTCGTGGTGGGTTACATTTCCATTGATAATCTGCAAGTTAACGTGTTTGAAATATATAGATAAATTACATAAGTAGAAGTAGAAGTAAATAAGATATGCATATATTGAACATTATTTAGTTATCTTTTACAAATTAATTATTGTTAGCTGTTAGTTACAAATAAATATTCCAGCTTTACTGTGAAACTATTTGAAACCTATGTTAATTATATGTGAGGTTTTGGGATTACTTAACCTCACTTGAAATGAATATAGGTTTGAAATGGGCAAAATAAAGTTGGGATATTTAATAATGATATCCGTATTTTAATATAGTATTTATTTAGTATTTATAACAGTTATTGTTTATGAAATCTAATTCATACAAAAAGTATTCCCACTTTACTTGGCACTACAGAAACGGATGTTAATTAACATACATGTGAGGTAAAGTTAACTTAACATACTCGTAATATACCTACTATGATATGGTATATATATTACATACATATATGTTATATTCAGTATTTGAAACACAAACTTGATTACGCAATCTGTCTGGCAAAGAAGTATCCCCATTGTATTTTGTTCATTTCAAACTGCTGTTAATTACATGTCTGGCTAAGTATCTCGTTCGAGATACTCTCTGGCAATTAATTAACTCGCTTTCGTCACTCAGTCATCAAGCACTAAAAGTTCAGTTCGGTATATACTAAACTGGTATATACCACAGTAATTGCCATGGTTAATTTGTACAATGCAAATGCACAGGGCATATGGTCAGGGGATATTCATCAGCCTGGCAGAGGCGCCACGGTCTCGAGCCGAGCTTAGCAAATTTGAATGCCATAAACAAATTGTTGTTGCCTCCCCCCTCCCCCTTCCCCCTTGTACAGGTAAAGGAAGGGGGAGTAGAGGGAATTGTGCTTTAATCTTGTGCAATGGAAACGCACAATACGCAGTGCAATATTCGATGGAGTTGGTAGCCCTGGTTACTGCGCCAGATGCAGATACGATTACAGTTACAGCCCACGGGCATGCACAGAGATGGGTGGGGATAGAGATAGGGAGTGCCAGAGGCAGATAGAGAGGGAGATAGAGACGGGGAGATAAGGGCTATGGCAGCTCGTTCTGTGTGTGATTCCGACAGCATTGATAGCAGGCAAGGCTTGTTAGTTAGTTAGTTCGTTATCTCTTCGCTTCCATATCGTGCCCCCTTCTGCTCTCTCCCCTCTGCCCACTCTCTGTTTTATGTATAATATTTGGGCTATGTACGACGAAGTGAGAGAGAGAGAGAGGGGAAGAGAGGGGAGCAGGGTGGCTGGCTTGATTGGCGTTGCTTGGGTAAATGAAAAGAAAAATTGCCAGCAAATGAAGAAAAAAAGGAAAGAAAAAAACAAAGCAAAAAAAAAGTGAAACGACAAAGTAGAAGATGAAGAAGGAGGGGGGGAGTGGTAGTGGCGGGGGAACGTGCACATGCCAAAGAAAAATGCTAAGGGGAAAAAAGAAAAAATGAAGAAAAGTAAAAGAAACAGAAGGAGGCAAGAGGCAGCAGAGAGGGAGAAGTGATGGAAGAAGAGTGTGGGGGGGGGGGGTAAAAAAGTATCCTTGGTTTTTTGGCCGCTCCCACACACACTGTGTGGCAAAGGCAGCCGCAACAACAACAACAAAGTTAAAGAAGAAAATTTTGTGACTTTGAAGTGCGAGGCGAGCAGCAGGCAGGGGAAGGGGGGAGGGGTGCAGGAGGGCACACAAGGGGTAGCGTAGGAAGAGGTGCAGGGGGAGAGGGGGAGGAGGAGGGACGCACTCGACATTAATGTAAGCAACGCGAAGGCACCACAAGCGGCAGCAAACGCAGCTGCGCATGTGTGTGTACGCTGTGTATGTGTGCGAGTGTGTGTGTGTGTGTGTGTGTGTGTGCGTGTGCGTGTGTTGTCTGCGCCCACAGCTACTATGCTCGTCTCGCTCGCACGCACGCACTGCTTGGCCGCAACAACAACTGCAATGGCGACAATTTAACGCTTGCCTCGCGACTGCGACGTCGACAGCGGCAGCGGCAGCTGGCAACGCCCTCCCCCAAATGTGAGTGAGTGAGCGCGAGATAGACTCTCTCGCTCTCTCTCTCTCTCTCTCTGCGTGTGTTGGTGCGCAGCGCATGGCACTTGTGGAACGTGAGCGTATGTGTGGAAGGCATGTGTGGACTGCATGTGGATGGTAACACTGTGGGAACAGTTGCTGCCAGCGCTCTAAAGTTCTTCAGCTCTGCTTCTCGCTGTCTCTTGCTCTATCTCTCTGTTTCTTCTCTCTCTATATACCTCTCTCTTTCACACTCTCTCTCTCTCTCTCTTCTTCTCCCTCTCTCTGCTTCTTCTCTTTGCAGTGCGTGTCTGCTTTGCGTTTTGTTTTTGTTTTGCTTTCGTTCGTCGCTGTCAACTCATTTTCTTTGTTAAAAACTCAAATTTATATGCCAAGTGAAGCAGGCAGAAGACAGGGGGAAGAGGGGGGCAGGGGAGTTGAGAAAAAACTGCATTATTTATCGCATTTATCGACGAGTCATTTAAATATGTATTTAAAAAACAATAATGCGCCCACTGTGCCCCGTTGTTGTTGTTGTTCTTGTTGCTGCAAAAATAGCAGAGCATCGCATAAATATTTCAACTTAAATCTCACGCTTTATATGCCTGCTTATCGTATGCAGATATACGCAGACATATATGCCACATATATACATATATACAAATATATATATACATATGTATATATGCATATCGGGGCATTATTTACGCGAGTTTCGTTAACGATTCCCCTTTGTCGTGGCCATTTTTCAATACAAGTAGCACATTCCACAAACTTAATGCCTCAACACAGACACACACACACACTTATAAGACACACACACAGAAGGCACACACACACACATGAGGCACACACACATAGATTAAACGGGCATTTTTGAAAACATTTCTTATACTAATTAATCAAATTAAGCTCGATGCCTTTATTCACGACAAAACGGCGGCGACTTTTGTTATTGCCATCTCACTCTGGCTTGTCTGATTCGCCATAGATAGTATATATATATATATATATATATGTGTATATTGTACAGATTTGAATGCTATAGCTCATGTGTCGGCTGGGGAATTCGATTTGTCTCTGCTCTTTGACCTGCGAATGCGTGTCAAATTTATCAGGCTGAACGACAGCGAGACAAACAAAGAGATCAGCGCTTAGAAAAGAGAGAGAGAGAGAAGGAGACAGACAGAACGAGAGAGAGAGAGAGAGAAGGAGAGAGATATAGAGAGAGGGAAAGAGTGAGCAGACTCTTAGCGATTCTTGATTTGCCAAAGTTTCCATTAATCAATAATTAATCAAAGTGATGAAGCCAAGTGATGAAATCGAAATACATGAGCGGTTCAGCAGGCAGGAGAGAAGAAGGGAAGAAAGGGGCAGCGGAGGTAGAGGAAAGGGGTCAGGAAGTGAAAGAAATCATAATAAACACACGCATACACACACACACGCACGCCGCGCGCATTATCAGCAAAGTGCAGCGGCGCAGCCAGTGGGGGGTGTCCATTAGCTCGAAACCAGAGGCAGGAGGCAGTGGCAGGAGGCAGAAGCGGGGGCAGGCAGGCAGCAGCGAGCGGAGGCAGAAGCCGAAAAATTAAGTTGATAAATAAAATGGCAAAAAGGCAGCCCAGCGTGAAAGATGATCGGGCCAGAGCCAGAGGCCGGGGACGGGGCACGACACGAGGCTGTGACGGTCGACGGTGTGAGAGCGAAGCAGGGGCAGTCGCAGTCGCAGTCGATGCTGCCACGTGTCGCCAGTCAAATCGGCGAGTGGCAACCACCAGCAATAACAACAACAATAACAAGAGCACTAAACTTTAAATTAGCCCATGGCAGAAACTTGTATACCCTGCAAATGCGAAGGGGAGGGAAGGGTACATGGGAAGAAGTTTACTTCAAATTGAAAAATATTCATGGAAAGTGTTTTAAAACGGATTTATGGCTGTGATATACGGGATATAATATATTAATGTATTTTAGTTATTATATTATATTATAATAAATTATAATTAATTAAAATAAATTAATTAAATAAATCATGTTAAAAAAATATTATATTTTATTACATTAATATTTTGTTAATATAAAAAATATTATATTTTATTACATTAATATTTTGTTATTATTATATTAAACTAATATACATTTCTTATCATCGATACGCTCATATAAATTTGCAATTATTTGTCATTTAGTATAATGTTGTGTTATTATATAATATTATTAATTATAAATTCCATTACATATTTATATAAGATTCACCCTATTTAGGTTTATTTATGTAAATATGTACATATTATTTAGAAATAAGAATTACACTATAGTATAAGTTATTAAATATAGTAACAGTAAGCTTAAAAAATTAAATATACAAATTTAAAAAAGTAAGTGAAAGAAGTATTATTAGTAAAAGAAGCATTTCAAATTTTTAAATGATAAAATAAAGAAACGACTATTTGAACAATGTTATTTTGAAAATAGTTTCTCTTTCAAAATAATTCTTCCTTATGTTAAGTCAGTTTTGTTTTATTTTTTTCACACTTTCTACCCAACATAAGGCTTAGACCTTTGGCATATAACAAGTTTAGTTTATCAATTATCAGTCCTGAAAATTTCATAACAATTGCACTGCTGGAAATGAGAGTTATTTAAGAAACAAAATCATATACGCTAAGCGACATTTTTGACTGAAGCTCAGCGCCTATTCCAGAGAAACACGGCTTAGTTCTGTATAGTTATACAGTTATACAAGTTTTCCACATTCATCAATCTGTAACTGAAAATAGACTCCATAATACTAAGTAAAAAAACCCCAAAAAATAAAAAAAACAAGCTAAAAATGATTATTACATAATTTCAACTCTTATCATAATTCAAATAAACAAATATTAAAAAGAAAAAATATTATGTTTCTTCCATCTTTCTCATTCCTACCTTAATTCCTAGTTTTCTTTAGTACATACTCTGATGAAACCCGTCAAATATATGCATTTTATTATCACAAACATACTGTTAATAATGTTCTCCAAGTCGGAACTCATTCGTGTGAGACGAACTACCAAGTCACAAAGGTTTGTAATTGCTTCCTATCAAGCATAGTACTTACTTAAGGTTCTTCCCGTAATATACTTACTATGTATATAGGATAAGCATAAACCTTTTAGATAACTCAACACATAAGATTATATCTCGGAGATAAACAAACTGTTTTGCATAAGCCTCAACCTTGCTGAACCTTAACCGCGATCAACCACAAGATTAACAAATTTGATGCACGTTCCTCCACCTTATCAAGCCTTTGCCGCGCTCTCCTGTAACTTATCAATTTCGTAAATTAACAATCGGTTTTTCCACTCGATCCGCTCATTATTAACTTGCTCGAGAGGATTCGCTCTAACGCCGAAGTCAGCGCAGCTTGCCGCATACCCCGATCCCGATGCCGATGCCCGTTGCCCGATCCCCGATAGCGATAATACTCTTAGACGACGCCCACAAATAGATGAAATCAAAATAATGAGCAGGGCGTGTGCCTGGGAATTGTGTATGGTTTGCGCTTTGATGGCTGCCCCCCTCTCCTGCCCCCTCTCCTTGCCTGCCTCTGCCTCTCTTTACTGGTCTGTTTTTTTTTTGGGGTTATGTGCTAAAAGGCGCAACAAAGTCGTCGCCGCTTGCAGATTAAAAACAATTTCTGCCGGCTCTAGCATCTCAATTTGCAGGCTTCCTATTGCTAGAGACGCGCGACCCCTGCCCCTGCCCCAGCCCCGTCTCGACCCCCTCCTTGCCTCTGCCCCAGCACTCGTGCACTCGTCGACGACGACGACGAAGCCTCATAAATACCGAATTAGTTGGTAATTCTATAAGCAACACGCGCCCATTGATGGATTGGCTGCCAGTGTGCCCCCTCCCCCCTTCTTCCTCCTGCCACCCCCCTGTCCCCCCTCTATTCATGCCCCTGTCTGTGACTGGTGTCTTCGGCTCGTCTCGTCTCGGCTGGCTTCATGTGGACGCGTGCTAGATAACAAAAAAAAAAAAAAAAAAAAAAGAGAGAGAGAGAGAAAGAAAAGGCACAGGCGGCAAATTGTATCCGTGAGATACACAGACACGCATCCGTCAGATAGATTCGCATCCGTCGATAGGCGGCACGTGCTGAGTGCGGCACGGTGACAATTAGCCGCAAATGGCAAATGAATTTTAGCATTTCTTCATCATTAATAGAAAGATGAAAGTACCAGCCCCTCCCCTCTGCCCCTTGCCACGCCCCCTCTGCCTCCTGCCCCTGCCTCTCCCTGCTCAGCGACACAGTGGAATTTCGCTTGGTCAGCTTAACTGAGCAGCGTGTTCATTAAAAGAAATAAAGAGAGATAAATAAACAAGCCTGCAAAGTGAACTGAAAAATGCCTTAAAAGGCGTGGCGATTGCGACGTCGACAGAGGCAGAGGCAGAGCCCGAAGCTGAGGCAGCGTCTGTTTATGAGCTGAATTAATGGTTTATGATGATGATGGCCGCCTCGCCCAGGAGTCGCAATCGAATGATCGTGAAGAGAGAGAGAGAGAGGGAGAGGAGGAAGAAGGAGTAGAGCAGGGGTAAGGAGTAGAGGGTAGGGGAAAGGGGGCCTGCGATCCACAGGGGCAGCGACGCGTGCCCACGAATAGCTGCGATACACAGCCTCCCATAGGGGACTCTCTGTGTGTGTGTGTTATGAGCATCTCTTGGCAGCTGCAGATACTGTATCTGTATCTGGCTAAGCAAAAGATACTTAAGCACTTTCGGAATTGCGCTTAAAGTGGGGCCACTTTAATCACCTTTTGATGTCCTGTTATTACTACGTGCTTCGTGCTGCGTGCTGTGCGCGGATTTGCAGTTTCATTTCGAGTTGAGCTTATCACATCTTATGCTATATACAATATATTATCGTGCATTATATTTATTATGCTATCGTATATAATATTTTATTTGCGCATTCCCAACGGTTCAAGTTTGACTTCCTCCTAACGGTCGTTAGATAAATCTTTTATTTGGCAAGAGATTTGTGTGATGCCCGAAAGAAGAAGAGACTGTAGTCAAGGTTTGATGAAGTAGAAGAGATCACTAGACTGAGGTTTCTTCATTGGAAAGTATTCTTTACAGCTGTTAGGTCACTTGATAGGAATTTCTGCATTTGAAAGAATTTATACGATGCTTTGTTTTCAGTTTTTCACACTTTCCAACCAAGATAGAGCTAAGACCTTTGGTTTATAACAAATTTAGTTTATTAGCTATGAATACTGAAAATTTCCTTATAATTGTTCGATTCAAACAAGAGTTATGCAAGAAACAAATCATATATATCAAGTATACCAGGAGCTTCTTTTCTTCTTCCCATTCCCCAATCTGTAACTAAAAAATCGCTTTCCTTAAATAAAAAGAGAATCGTGTGTTTTGTTTTTATATATATATTATTCATCTGATCATATTTTTGTGAACTTTTTACAATTATTTTAGTTTATAATTAAAAAAAAAGAATTAACCAGTTTTGCTTAAATGTTACGCATACAGTATTATGTATATATATATTGTATGTTCAATATACGCATATATACTTTAATATATACATATACATGTTCATATATCATTCATATATGCAGTTTATGTATGCATATGCTCACTATACACATATACAAATAGTATATAGTATATATATGTATGTATATATATTAGTGTATATTCACTTAAATATTATCAACTAATTTGCTCGACTTTCATTTCACTTCGTTATCCTTTTCTTATTCTCCTTCTTTCTTTTCTTCTCTTTTTCTTCACTTAGGATCTAAGACAAAAAAAATGCACTTAATCTTTAATTAGTTGCTAGATCTGTTTCTGTTTCTGTTCTCTTCTCTATGTATAGCGTTATGTTGTTCATGTGTGTGTGTGTGTATGTGTGAGAATACGTGTATGTGTGTGTGTGAGTGTTTTTCAAACAAAATACGCTTAAATTACAATTAAATTGAACTTAGAACTAAACAAAAATTTAAATTAGAAAAAAAAATCGCATTGAACTAATCATATGTACTATATATAATATATATATAAGTGTATGTGTGTGTGTGTAGTTGTGTGTGTGTGCGTGTGTGTATGTGTGAGTGTGTGGTTGAGTGTAAAACATCAGCAATTGCTGCCTTAGTTCTAGTTTTTTTAGATCATAATGTACAAATACACACACAGAAACATATCGACACTCACACACGGACACGCACACACACACTCATATGTATATATACGCATATATGCAAACGTCTTAGTTGGTACGCTTTTCTTTTTTTGTTCTCCAAAGAATTTTTTATAATTTTTTGTTTTTTGTTTTGACTTTGCGATATATTTGAGTTTTTCTTTTAGGTTTTGTACACGTTCAAAATTATGATCTATAAATATAATTTTGTTTTGGATTGTGGCATGTTGTTGTGGTTGTGTGGTTGCTTCACCCATATATGCATATACACCTATTTTTATATATATATTTGCAATAAAATTCACTATATAAGTTTAGCGATGATTTTCATTTCCGAATTTCGACTCTTAAGTTCTAATACTTTTTTTTATTTGTTTTTGCTTTGCTTTGAAAGTCTGAAATGTGAATTCATTCGATCCTGTGTTATCTTCTCCTATCATGCATTATCCTCTGCTGCTGCTATAATCGTGTTCACTCTATATATCGTATGTATAAATAGTTTTCTTCTTGCTATATATAAAGACGACGAAAATGATGCTTTGAACTTTGAATTGGATCTCGATTTATATAAGTTTTTTTTTCATCTTCTTGGTTGTTTTTTTGTTTTTGGTTTTTGTTTTTTTTTTGTTGTATATCTATATACGTTTTTTTTGTTTTTTGTTGAGAGAGCTGTGAATTAGTTGTTAATTTTAATGCTTTATATATAAGTCGTATATTAAAAAGATTCTTTTGTTTTCTTTTATCTTTTTTTTTCTTTTAGTTATGATATGAAGTGCTGGCTGGCTGGCAGGGGGAGGGGTTGGGGGGAGTGAGGGAATTTCATACGAATTATTTTACAAGTTGAGACTAAAAAGTATTTCACCGAAAAGGTGTTCTTGTCCCCAGTCCAGCCAGCAGCAGCCCAGAGAGCTAAAGATCTAAGTTTTTTTTTTTTATATTAAAGTTCTTTTTTTTCAAGAACCCTCGCCCCACTGAGGACCGTGCTGTGTGACGGTCCACATATTGCAATTATATCATATTTATCTTATGCTTCTTCTCTCTCTTTCTCTCTGTACTTTCTTCTTTCTCTCTCTCTCTCTTCTTTCTTGCTAATATCATTTTACGAGTTTTAACAAAGTTTTCTGTTTCTGTTTCGACTTTTTGTTCTGTTTTATCACTCATTTTCTTCGTTGATCCTGGCGGCTTAAGTTACTCCTCTAAATATATAGTATACATATACATATACAGATAAATATATATATATAATATATGTATAATTAGCAATATTTAGCAAAAAAAAACATTATTAACTAGTGAAAAAAAAAAAATTAAAAATTATTTATAAATTCCTTTAAGTTTGTCTGAGTGCAGCAGGCGAGGGGGGAAGCAGCGAGGGAGGGGGGGGGGGGACTGAGAGAGATATGTATATGTGTGTGTGTGTGTTGGGGGCAACTAGCCAAAGGAGGCGTGCTCCTGTGCCAGATCCTGCTGCTGCTGCTGTTCCTGTTGCTGCTGCTGGTGTTGCTGCTGCTGATGTTGCTGCTGCAGATGTTGCTGCTGTTGCTGGTGCTGCGATTGCTGCTGTTGCTGGTGTGACTGTTGCTGTATTTCCTGCTGCTGATACGAGGACTGCAACTGTTGCTGCTGCGACTGTGACTGTGGCTGCGGCGAGCGTCCGCTGCTGGCGCTGCTGCTGCCGCCACTGCCGCCGCTGCCGCTGCTGCAGTACTGGAACAGCAGATTCTACACCATGTTCGCATACTTATCCTGCGGCGACATGTAATCCAGGCTGTTCTGCGAGAAAGCCTGCGCCGACACGGTGCCGGTGAACGATGGCGACGGCGACAGGCCAAAATTAGAGGCACTGTACCCGGAATGTCCCATGTTGTAGTTGACCTGATTCTGATTGCTAAAGTACTCCATCTGCGAGTAGTAGCTGGGCGCCTGGGCATAGTTGTTCGGGTACTGCTGGTACTGATTGTGCCAGAAGTTGTACGAATCGTGGTTGGACATGTAGGCCGAGTGGGCCGAGTGGTGCGCCGACGCGGACTGTGCCGATTGCGCGGCATGTGCGGCGGCTGCCGCCGACTGCGGTGACATTGGTGTAATGGGCGGAGAGGGCGTGGTAATGCTGCTGCTGCTGTCCATGGGTGTAATGTTGCCGCCGGGCTGCAGCAGGCGGGGATTGCTTGCCGCCGCGGTGCCATAGATGCTGTGATGATGATGCGCTCCAGCGCCAATGTCGCCGCCCGCATCCTTCAGTGTGTCATACGGGGAGCGCAATGCATCGCCAGCCACGCCACCAACACCAACACCAACGCCAACACCAACACCACCAGCACCGCCAACACCAACACCGCCTCCGTTTCCTGCACCAACATTGCCGCTGCCGTAGCCGCCGGAGAGATGCTCCTTCTTGCAGACAATGCTGACGGGACTGACCGATGTTGCTGGTGTCGGCAGCAATGGCGATGAGTTCTGATGCGCTGCGGTTACATTGAGGGCGGCTGCTGCTGCGGCAGCTGAGATGTGGGCGTGGGCATTACCAGAGACACCTCCGCCACCGCCGCCGCCGCCGCCGCCACCTCCGCCTCCGCTGCTGTTCGGCGTTGATCCGCTGTTATTGTTGTTGTTGTTGCTGTTGTTGTTGTTGTTGGCACCTACGGCGCCGGCATTGAGGAAGGAACTGTGATGTGACTTGATCGATTGCGCTGCCGCAACCGCAGCTGCACTGGCCGCTGCTGCCGCTGAGCTGCTGGCAGAGCCGCTGGCATTGCTCGAGCTGCTTTGGCCGCTTTGATTCTTCTGTTGCGATTTGTTGTTGCTGTTGCTGCTGCTGTTGTTGTTGTTGCCGCCACTGCTGCTATTATTGTTGTTGCGTCCACCATTGGCCGAGCCGCTGCAACTGCCGCTGGCGCCGCTGGCATTCTTGGAGCTGCTCAAACTGTTCGATTGCTGCTGCTGCTGCAACTGCTGGCGGCACTTGGCGCGTCGATTTTTGAACCAAACCTGCAATGGAGACAGAGAGAGAGGGGGGAATTGTTAGTTAAATGTTTGAAGAGAGTATGAGGGAAGTTTCTTAAGATTATTTATATATTTTTGAAGAAGTCTTGTCATTTTTGGGGAATTTTTGTGTTTAACCTCAGAAAGTGGATTAAAATTTGCCGAAAATATTGAAAGTTCTTATAAAACTATTGAGAAATTATTAGCAAATCTTTTGGAAATTTTTTTAAAATTATTTTAAAATTGTTTTAAAATTTTTAAGGTTTTTTTTAGTTCTTAAGAAAATATTCTAGTTAAAATTTCGATATTTGCCTTAGGAAATATCGCTAATTGTCTCTTTGAATACAAATTTAACTGCCCAAAATATCTTTAAATTTTTTTAAAGTATGCAAAATATGTTTTAGAAATTTTAAAAATATTTTTAAGAATTTTTTAAATATATTTTAAAATTTTTGAATACTTTTTAGAATTTTGTAAATATTTTTCAGTTGTTTTTCAACAACTTTTCTTTCATATTTTCATTTTTAAACATTAAAAATCATTAAATATTTGCTTTATGTTTATCAAATATTTCTAAACACCTGCCTAAATAATTTACAATATTTTTCAAACAACTTTCAAATTTTAAAAATTTTAAAACATTTTTCATAATTTCCATTAAATTTTAAAATATTTCTGCTCATTCAATTTGCATTAAAAATCGATGGATGCGCAGGCAAATTGTCACGTGTTTGCCACAAGTATTTGCTTAGTCAAGTGTCTGTGTGTGCGTGGGAGTCTGTGTGTGTGTGTGGGAGTGTGCGTGTGTGTGTGCTTTGGCTGCCTGTGGCCGACGGCTGCAATTTTCCCACATCAATTAGTTTTCCGGGGCTGGCAATGAATAAATTATGCGAGTTGTTTGGACAAGGCCCGGGGGCGCATCCGTTTTGCGGGGAGTGAGGAAGTGGTGTGTGGGGGGCGTGGCAGCAGAGACACAAACACACAACAAGTGCAAAAAGTCACGCGCTTCGCCGGCGGCACAAAATAAAGTTACATCAACAGTCGCCGGCGGCGCGGACAGGACGAAGGACAAGTCCGAAAATTGACTCGATTATGGGTGTGCGTGTGTGTGTGTTGGAGTGTGTGGTGTGTGGCAGTGCCGTGCCACCCTACTCGGAAGCGAAGACAACAATAAACAGGCCATAAAGCGGCACATTCGAGCGCAAGGAATTCACTTAGCCTTGTTTGTTATGCTTAAGGGGCTGCAAACAATCCGCTAAGTGCAGCCTCGCCAGCTCGAGAGCAGCCACTCCTTCTCCACCCACACCCCGCTCCACTGGCAACTTCCGATTGTCGAGCGGGGGAGTGGCAGTGTGGGAGGCAGGGCAACCCTCGATGCGAATTGTTGTTTCAGTGATTTGTTGTTTGGGGTTGGTGTTGCTTGCTAATGGCTTGTGCTTTGGTAAACAGCAGAATTTATTACCGTTACCCCCCTCTTCCCCTCTGGCTAGCCCACACTGCCTGCTCTATCAAAGTTAACACTTGCCACGCGGCAGCGGTGGCAGCGGCTGTGGCCACTCGAGCGTTTCATTGCAGTCGTAACGCAACATCGCTAACAAGTGACACAAGTCAGGGGCGGTTCAGTGGCAGCGGAAGGGGGAACGAGAGCGGGGGCGCACTTGACGAAAAAAGAGCATTAAACAAGGCGTATCAAATTTCATTATTTGTCAGCACACGCCCCCGTTTCCTTCCTTCCTTCCCGCCTGTCGTTGCCTGTTTAAAATTCAATTTCAATTTCCAATTGAATTTTGCATTTTGAGAAAATCTGCTTTGTGATTTGACTTTGACGAGTGCGCTCCCTCTCTCTCTCTCCCATGCTCTTTCTCTCTCTGTCTTTTCTTTGAAATGGTTTAATGAGCCCTGCACAAATTTCGTAATATGATGATGCATTAAGCCTGGGAATTTTTGCAAGTTTTAGCAGAAAATCACAAAATATGAAGACGAAAAAATCAAAAAGAAATCGTAATCGAGAAATCGAAAACGATTCGATTCGATTTACTCTGACTCTAATCAACATCAAAGCAATGCTGAGCTCCTGTGGTAATTGTAAGCTTAATGAAAAGAGCGCTTCAGTAGGCTGATTTTCTCTGAAGTGGTTGAGAACATTGAGAGGGAAATATTTTAAGGAAGTGAAGAATGAAGAAATTAAAGAACAGTTTGCTTGGGGAAAGATGAAGAGGTTAAGTTTAGGTGAGAAACTTAGGATCTTTAAAAAATGATAGATCATTGCTAGTAAAGGAATTATATCTTTAGAATTGAGAGCATCAATTGAAACGTAAAGTATGTTGAAAGTACTAAGGGAAAAGAAATGAGAGAAACATTTGAAGAGTAAAAATAAATTGGGAATGAAAGAAGGTAACAGGAAAGGTTATACTTATAGTAGACAAGTTAGGATCCTAATGCAGTGAAATATCATTTCAAAAGAAGAATAATTTAAATAATGAGGAAATTAAAGAACATTTTTGTAGAATGAAGAAATTTCTGCAAAGGTTAAAGAACCTTCGTCGATTTATTTGGGAAAAGTTGAAATACATTTGAAGAGAGAAAACTGAAAAGGTTGCTAGCAAGACTTAAAAAAATTGCTGAAGTTAGGTTAGGGAGAAAAGTTATACAGTCACAGTTACAGTGATAACTTGGCATCATAATGCCGTGAAAGATCATTTCATCATCATCATAATCCCTAGCCAATCCCACTCGATTTGCACTTGATGCGCGACTTTGCATAACAAATAGAAGGGAAAATATCCCATATACAGCGCATGTATGGCATGGTATATGGCATATATGGCAAGGTATATGGTGTATATGGCATGGTATATGGTGTATACATATCGCTATGCTGCGCATAGAGGGCGCAATCCTTGAGGGGAAAAGCGACTGGAAATGTTAATCCGCAATGGGAAAATTAATTTTATAAAACAGCTGTGCGTGCACAGAAAAAGAGAGAAAGAGGGAGAAAGGGGAAGGAGGGAGAGACTGTCGCAAACAGAAAGTAAACTTTTCGGTTGTCCTATCCTGTGCCGCATATCCTGTCCCTGTCCCTGTGTGTGTGTGTGTGTGTGTGTGTGTGTGCTGCATTGCGCTATCATGCGACAACGAGACAAATCCCTTTACAACGGCCATAGAGAGGGGAGCGGAGTGGAGGGGAGGGGGGAAAACTGCCTGGAAAAGAGTTACGAGAGGGAGATTGCACCCTCTCCGCGTCTAGGTGCCTGCTGCTAAGCCAAAAATGGCGGCTGCCTCTTTTGTTGTATTTGTTGCAACCCCCGACGGCGAAATCGAACAGCTGAACGCGGCGACGGCGACGGCGACGGCGAGAGAGGTGACAATGGGCAATGCCAAGGGAGGAGGGGGAAAGGAGGTGGGGGGAGGCTGCCGTTGCTTGTGATTTATGTGCGGCGATGGCAGCGCTCACAAGCAGCGCACGCTGCCTTTGCCTTTGCCCTTGTCTGCAACCCTGCCCCCCTCCCTTCCCTTCCCTTCCTCCCTTGCTGCCCGCTCCGTGCTGCCGAATGAAAACATTAGGGCGTAAATGTTTGCTCTGTTCTGGTGCAGATAAGCTGCGTAAAATTATTACGTTATTTGTATTGGTTGCAATCAACGCTGCCAACCCCCCTGCCCACGCCTCTGCACACTAGGAGGGGGGAGAGGGAGTGGGACTACTGTGCGCTGCCATAAAGATGCCTATCATTCAATTAATATGCCCGAGACGAGCGACTGCAGGCGAGGCGTGGCGTGGCGCGCGTCGTCGTTAATTTTTGCCATTTGTGAAAAATTATTATTTATGTGCCTACACCCCTTAGCCCCTGCTCTGTAGGCTGACACTGCGTGGGCGCCCACACTGCTGTGCGTGTGTGTGTGGTAGGTGGAGCCTTGTAGCCAACTAGTTTGGCTGCCTTCTGCCTCTGCCTTCTGCCTCCGTTTGCGTCTCTGCCTGCCTTGCTGCTAATTGAGTTGCTTGGCTTCTCCCCTTGGGGCTTCCAGGCGGACACAGAGACAGTTGCATGCAACATGCGCGTTTTCTATTCGCGGAGCGGGCGGAGGTGGCACTTTTCTAGCTGCCGTCGCTGTAATTCAATATGCGTCACGTACAGTGGTGCACAGTGGAGCAAAAGATTTAAGTTAAGTTGGAAAGGGAAATTTGTTGAATATGTTTAAATGTTGCAGGGTTGGTAGAAGCACTATAATTATGCTATAAATCTGCTATAATTTTGTTATAAATCTGCTATAATTATGCTATAGTTCTGCCATAAATCTGCTATAAATCTGCTATAATTATGCTATAAATTATGATATAAATGTTGCAAATGCAGTTCAAATTTAAATATTCATTTTTGTTTTATAGTAAATTCATTATAAGCAACACTGTTTATAGCAAGCTGCATTATATGCTCTAGGAAAGTGTTTACAACAGTAGAAAATTATTTGTGGAGTATATGTTCTGCTAGAATACTGAATATAAATATAATCATGCTATAATCTGCTATAATAAATGCTATAAGCATTAAAAGCAACAAAAGAAATAAATGAAAATGACTTTTTATATACGAAAACTAACATTATTCCCCTTTGAAGACATTCTTCAATTCTTGTAAAGCATGTCCAAAATTTTTAATATATTTTTCATTTACTTTGCCCCACTGTGCGCGCTAGTTCTGTCTATCGAACTAGTAACGGTGCAGGATGACTTACAAAAAAACAGAGCAAAAAGCACGACGGGAAAAATCTATACAAATTGTCAATGGTTTTGTACGAACCACACACCCCCCACCCCTCTGGCACTGCCACTGCCCCCTACCCTTCTGTGGCACCCTCTACGTAGAGTATGCATTACGAGAAAGAATTGTGTAAAAAACGTGCAGAAGGAAAGCAAACTGCATTTATTTTCCTTCTGCTTTGCACATTCGGCATATGCAAGTTGTCCTGTCCTGCCGTGTTGCTGTTGTTGTTGTTGCTGTTGTTGTTGTTGTGCTACGTGTCGTTTTTCACTTGCCCGACCACTGCAGGGGCTTCCCTAAAAACATTGACGCTGGGCCAACGACCCGCTGTTGCCTCTGCTGCCTCTGTTGCTGCCTCTGCCTGTGGCAGTTGCAATGTCACGTTGCGTCCTTAAATTACAAGCGAAAGCAAAGCAAACACGGCAATTGATCGATATATCGAGGCACGGCTGTGTTTACCCAAGACATTAGGTGACAATCGGCAATGATCCTCATGACAGACAGACTGAGGTAGAGAGAGGGAGAAGGAGAGAGAGAGGGGGGAGTGAGGTAGGAACTTGGTTTGTTCACAGTTTCCTTTTCATTTTGCACAGATTTCCCTTAGCGCATTTTGGCCATTTGGCAGTTTTGGCTGCTGCCGTCGGCGCTAGCAACTTGTTTGCTTAGGCGCTGTGCGGCTGTCAACACACACACACAGGCACATACACACACACAGAGAGACACACAGACGGACACAGACAGGATGCGTTGCTGGCACCTAAACAAACAAGGCGCGATTGCTGCTTCCCCAAATTGAGTTGTTGCCGCATTTGTTGCCCGAGAAAAATTAGCGCAAATTATGCGCAGCTAATGCGAAATGTAAACTCAATGTCCTTGCGACCCCCTCCCTCCCCTTCACTCCCCCTTGCAGAGCGCTCTTCATTTCGTGCAACCCTCGAAAGCAGCGACAAATATCTTTTGCAAATAGAGCAGCAGAAGGCGACGACGACGACGACGACGACATTCATCGCGTTTTTTGGGCGCATTTCCCATTAAAATATATGCCAAGTTATGTCCTGCCTCCTGCCCTCCCCCCTTACACTTTCTCTGTCACTCTCCCTCTCTAAAGTCTCTCTTCTAGTCTCTCTTTCACTCCCCCAACTCGCCTTGGCTTTGGCTCATTATTTGCATAGCGATTTTCCTTGGCAAAAGTCAGTCATGAACGCACACACATGCCACGCCCACACCAGCTAAGCACACACACCCAAACACCCGCACACACACGCACTGACAATCTGGTGGCTGTTTGTAATTTGTTTATTTTATGGATTTGGCAACTCTGGCTCGACATATGCCTAATTAAACAATTGCCCGGCGAGTCTTGGCAGTGCAAACATGACTTAGACAGCTAAGCACACGCACACACACATGCACACTGGCCACACACACACACATGCACACTGCTACTTTGTTAGTTAATAGGCATGTGACAGCTTGGAGGCAGGTGTCAATTGAGCCAGGTCAAGTAATTGACTCGCTGCATCGCTGCATCGATTGACTTGGCATCCTATTGAAAACTATTTAGAGGCATCAAGGTCGCCCAAGGTGTGCCCCAAAATAGCCATAATTGCCCGACGTGATAGATAGAGCTCCTGCAAGTGCATATTCAAGGTGTGAATAGAGAAGCCTGAGAGACTTAGTCATTGTTTAGCTGACTGCACTAAGTACCAAGCTAGTGAAGCAATTTGTGCATGGCTCAAGCTGATAGTTGCGGGAACAGCTTAAAGAATATAAATACATATTATATTATATTATAAAAGATTATATTATAAAGCTGCTGGAAATACTGAACATATCTGCAGTAAATTTAACTACAATTTAAGTTGTTTAAAGAAGTATAATAGCTAGAAAACAGCTAAAGAATAGCGCTAAATAAATTTGAAATGATTTCTATGCTTAGAGAAGTCTTCAAGCTACAAACTTATGCGTACACTTTCTGAAGAACTTTGTTTTTTTAGCCAGCAAAATAAATGCCTTGAATTCTCTTTGAAATAAAAATAAAATTCTATTGTAATTTTGAGTTACATTGAAAATACCAGTAAAATCCTAATCAAACTTCACTACAGCATAGGGAAATTTTGGCTACAAGAACTAGAGATCGTACTTAAGTGAAATATAAAAAGAACTGACTATAATTTGAAGACTTGAGCAACTTATCGTATCTAGGAATCATAAAGCCCTTATATCATTATATGTAGTTTAACTGCAAACAGTTTAGATTGGAGTACAGGCAAGTTCAGGCTAAAAGAATTACATATGAAACATAAAAAATGTGAAGAAAGTGTCTTATAAAAGCTAGCACAAAAAGCTGTAAAACAGCTAGTAAATTAGCCTATTTAATAGCTTAGAAACTAGCTATAAAATGTGTACTTAAGAGTTTCCAATTCAGTTTCATTCATTCCACTTCAACCTCAAGTTAAACTTATTTATTAACTTATTTATATAGCACTTGTATATAGAGCTGAGCTTACCTGTACTCTGGATTCTGGTAGATTGATTTTGAGTGCGACCTCCTCGCGCATGAATATGTCCGGGTAGCGTGTCTTGCCAAAGAGTGCCTCCAGCACATCGAGCTGGGCACGTGTGAATGTGGTTCTCTCACGTCGCTGTTTTCTTGTGTTGACGCCTGCAAGGGGGGAGGGGGGATGGGAGATAAAGAAGTTAGTTAGGATGCTCAATTGTATAAGGTTTGCCTAACATTAAAATGTGCTGAAAGTCGTTGCGCATACGTCGCGTGGGCTGTGATAACTTTAATTTCCATGCCTCGACTCGAGCACTTTTCCCAGTGTTTTTTCTTCTATTTTTTCGTTTGCCATCTTCTTTGCCCAAAAACCGTTATTCCGTGACTGTGACTGTGGCTGTGACTGGCAAAGCAACCCCCGGGTAAAAATGCCAACCCCTAAAAAGCCTGAACCAACCCCAGGAGCCGCAGCCGCCGCCCCGTAACCCAAAAGTTCTATATATAGAGCTGTACATAGAGCTGCCTATATAAAAGAGCCGTGCATGTGTGTATGTCTGTGAGTGTGTGCTGTGTGTGTGTGCTAAGCCGCAGCATTGTTTGTTTTTGCCGGGGCAGCCGTTGACGGCGGTGCGTGTCTACCGAGCAATGTCCCAAATATTCAGCACACGGAGCACCCCTTTCCAAGGCAGGGCAAATGCCTTTTCAATGCGAACCCCCTGCTGCCTGATGCCCGCCTGCCACTGCTACATATGCCCGTCTCGCTCGCGCACGCGGCTCTATCAAAAATTAATGAGTTAGTCATTTTGGTCATGAATTTATAAATTGAATAAAAACTTCACTTCACTTGGCTCGGCTCGGCTCGGCTCGGCTCGGCTTGGCTTGCGTTGCCTTTGCAGCTGCCGCTTTTCGTATTCCTCGACTCTTCCACTTTCAAAATGGTCGCCAGTTGCCGTTGTTGTTGTTGCTTTTGTTGTTGCTGCTGCTTTAAAACAAAATTAATTGCAATTTGTAGTTTGGCACGTTTGCCTTTTTGGCCAGCAGCAACAACAATTTTCGTGTATTTATATAAAAATCTTTTATTAGCGTCCGAAAGAAACCTTGAGGCAATATCGTGTCTCAGCCTCCGCTTAATTAACTGCACCTATTCGCGCTCTTATTGCTCATTTTTGTTTTTATTTCTATTTTATCCGTTGCTGTCTCTCTCTCTTTCATATTGTGTTATTTTTTTTATAGTTAGTTTTATTGACTCGGCAACACTTTCCTGGAAGCAGCGAGGTCAGTCGGGGCTCAGTTGTGCTAAATATAGCGACGTCTTCCATATAAAATTTGCAATTACTTTCCGCTAATACCTGAGATAGCGTAAAAATAGCTAGTAATAGCTGCTTATCTTTGGGAAATTGTATGCATTTTTAGCTAGAAAAAAGCTGCAGAAGGCAATCCTTTGCTGTCTTGAGCTGTTTTATATCCTTCTATGAAGAAGGTGAGGAAAGAAAATTGAAAAACTAAAGCTGTTGCTTGCTGGAAGAGATAATCTAAATCTTTGTGGAGAGATTTAGCTGGAAAGTGACTATATATAGATTTCACTTATATAATAAATCTTTAACTGAACTCAAGGAACTGTTATCTAGCAAAGTTAAAAGATTGAATAGTTTGCTAACTGAGAAAAAAGAAAGAAAATACAGAAATTTCAGTGATTCTATTGACACTTTCTTCTCTCTTTTTGGCTTATGAAATCGGTGATATTACCTTATATAACCTGAGCATATTAACAATACAATATCGACGCAATATTCTCTCTTTTTTTTTGGGGAACTCATTACAAATAAATTGATTACATGCGTTGTTTGAGTGCCCAGTTTAATATGCCATATTTCGCTTTTATATTCTTCTCTTCTGCTGCTGCTGCTGCTTCTTCTCCGTCTTTTGTTGGCTTTTAAGTTGATGTTGTTATTTTATTTTTTTTTTTTTTGCTTTTTTCTCTTTGGCATTTTGTAGCATTTTTGTCAGGTTTTTGTCATTTGCAGCGTCACCCGAAGAGACTGTAAACTGGAACCCACAAAAACTCAAAGCACAAAACTCAAGACTCATGCGAACTCAACTCGGCTGTGGAACTTGGGCTCATTATTCATTTTGACAATTTAACTGATAATGATGCAATCGATGCGAAACGGCATTGAAAAGCATTTTGTGCGACAACTGGAGCCATATAAGCGATGTCCCCTGCCCCAGCTACTCCCATATCTTTCTCTTCACTCCATTCCTGTTCCCATTCTTGAGCTGCATGCAAATTGAGTTATCAGAGAGAGAGGAAGGGAGAGAGAGAAGCTCCGCTCCACATACCTTGGAATACATCATATATCATGCATATCGTTTATCATTTATCATCCACTTTCGCGACTTTCAGCACATTTGTTTTTCGGGGATCTGATTTGCTTACGTGTTACCAAAATTGTTTCTTGTTCGATATTTACCCCACATACCTTGGGAGAACCCAACAGCCTCCAGTCCGTGTGGCAGGCCGAAGGGACCCAACGATGGCATCGGCATACCCGGCGGCAGCGGTCCATGCGGCACCGAATGATGCGGATGGGGACCGCCATAGCTGTGCGGATGTGGCCCCAAATCGCCGGATTTCAAAATCCAGCAGCCATTAAGGCTTCCGTTGAATGCAGCGCCACGTTGATGCTGTTTATGTTGCCTTCTTGTTGAGATCGTCGAGTTGGATCGTATGGATCGATCGATCGGTTTGAGAGCGCACGAGCAGAGAGAGATTCTCTAATCGAACTTACTGCTCAACTGCACACGTTAAGATATCCAGCTGCTGTTGCTGGTCTTCACTTCTATGGCTGCAATGACAGAGAGAGAGAAAGTAAGTTAACAAGTGTTTTAAGGTAGTAAATGTAGAGCTAAGTTGGAAAGAACTTCAGCGTAGTAAGTTTGATATATTTAGAGTTAGTAGGGATGATCGTTGTAAGTAAAAGACTTTTTGTTCCTAAGATATATACGAAACACGTTCAAATATAATTGGCAAATAGAGAAAAGTTAGAAAGAACTTCAGTATAGTAACTTTGATATATTTAGAGTTAGTTGGCATGATCAGAGTTTGTAAAAGACTCTTAGTTCCTGAGATATATACGAAACACGTTTATTTGAGAAGGTTATAATAGAGTAAAGTTAGAAAGAACTTCAGGTAAGTAAATTTGATATATTTAAAGTTAGTTGTCATGAGCAGAGTGTGGCTAAGTCTCTTAGTTCCTGAGATATATAAGAAACACGTTGGAAAATTAATTACTAATAATGTAAAATCAGAAAGAACTTTAGTTTATTAACTTTAATATATTAAGAGTTAATAGAAATGATCATAGCGTGTAAAAGACTCTTAGTTCCTGAGATATAGACGAAACACTATCATAATATTTTCAAATTCTGTCAGACAAATCTTTAGCTAAGTAAATATAGTAAAAATTACCAGAAAAATCAGTTAGTTCTATAATCGGTTTATATAATACTTTATAAGATCTGTTGAGGGACAACTGTTGCCACAGGCTGCTCAGAGGGAACTACACGCTGAAGACCTTTCGGAATCTCTTCGTTGATTTACAGTGGGCAGTGTTGCCAGACTTCGGCTCTTGAGATTTTGTGCCAGATGTGATATTAATTTGCGTGTGCGCGTGAGCATGTAATTTGCGACTGCGACGCCGACGTCAACTGCGACTGCGCTGACGTTTTTGGGTTGCCTGTGTCGAGTGGCTTGGGCTGCCTTTGGTATTTTTGGTTTTGGGTTTTCGGTTTTGGTTTTGGGTTTTGGCTTTGCCTTTGCCCGGTTTCCATTTCGAGTCCGCGCTGCATTTGAATGCATTGAGCCATGAAAACGACATGACAAAACAAAACAAATATGTATGTGGCTTGTGTGTGGCACCCTGTATGCGGACATACACGTATATGTGTAGATATATGTGACAAATAGTTGGCATGTCTTTTCCAATTTCAAAACAATGAGAGACCGTCGAGGTGTCCGTGCTAATCCTGCAATTGCTCGGCCTCTCATTACGAGCTGTCCCTCTCTCTCTCTCATTCTGTCTCTTTCATATATTGCTAATTTTATTTTCGCACGAAACAAGGCAAAAAGAAAGAGAAAGAGAGAGGGAGAAAGGCGAGCACAAAAGAGTTTCGCATATGAGGATTAATCCAGGCTCAGGTTCAGGTCGTAGGTTAAGGCTGAGCTTGTTCGAGCCTAATCTTAGTGCTCGACCCATTGTCCCAACGACATGTGTGTGCCTGTGCCTGTATGTGTGCCTCTGTGTGTGTGCCTGTGTGTGTGTGTTCTCTCTTCTACCTCAGCACATCCCATTTCGTCCTTTTAGTAAGTGTCTGCACTAATCCAGCGCCTAAGCACAGATCAAAGATCTTTAAACCGCAAGTCCCTCCCGAACCCAGAGACCAGGCCAGACCTGCCCAGACCTGGCGAGACCTACCAGAGGCGTTCTGACAATGTTGGGTAATCTTGACCGACCCGAACCCAGCCAAACTGAGGTAGATCAAGCTCGGCTTAGGCAGGCAACAAAAATTGCGGCTAACCAGGCTGTAAATTCCTCGCTCTCTCTCCCTCTCTATTTCTTTCTCTCTTTCTCTATCTATCTCTTTCTCTACCTATCTCAATTTGTCTATATAGTGCCATAGATCACTCATGAAAGTCTTGCATATCTATGGAAATTACAGCACATTTCTTGCTGATTTCTAATGTCGGAATATTTCAACTGATTCTTTTGATTCTCTGCTTCTTCTTCAGTCTAACACACTCCTAGCTATTTCGGCACATACTCTATCTATTTCCGGTTTATTCTTTAGATTCTTTTTGCCAAATGAGACACAAAAAATGAAACAATAACAAAATAAAAAGAGCTACGTGATTTTCTTGTCATTTGAGGCTGTCGCGACGCCTCGACTGATTATGAAAAATCATGGCAAAAAAAAAAGAGAAAAGGAGAAGAAGAGAAGCAGGAGACAGAGACTGAGAGGCCCCCGAGGCTGCTATTGTGGCCATGCTGTGATTTTGTGCCTCAGGGGGGAAGCTGGAAATCATTTGGGCTCGACATATATCACGTACACGCACTTTCATTATAAATTCATTCGGCATTCCCGATTTTCACTTTCTGTTTCTCTATTTCCGGGCACACTACACAACGCTGCTCTTTTTATTCAACACTACCTTTTTGTATTTCCGATCAATCCTGGTTCGTCGTTCTTCTCTTGAGAGAGAGAGAGAGAGACGGACTCTTGCTCGTAATTACGGTCAAAATAATATTTTGGAACTACCGTTGATAAGTGCGCGAGGGCTGAGGGTAAACAGCCTTAGGAAAATAAACAAATCCGTGTGTAAAGCACTCTGAACTGTACCGTACCGCAGTGACTGATAGACTGACTGACTGACTGAGTGACGGACTGTCCAAGTGACTGACTGACAAATCCACCGACCGACTGACCATCACTTCGCCCGCACTTCGGGCCAGAGACTCGACACACTGCCGAAGAACTACCGAAACGGTAGCGCCCGAAACCGAACTGTTTTCATTTCTGACGGTACCCTGGGAAAGTGCCTGCGTAACTTCGGCTCCATCATCATCATCATCAACAACAGCAACAACATCATTGAGTCAACTCGGATCGGGCTACTGTTAATTTGTGCCATGGGAATATTTGTTTCATTTTTTTCGTTTTTCGATTTTCGCTAAAAAACAAACTTCTTCGAGGCTTTTTTCAAGTCTCATTTGTTTTTGTTTCTCTTCTTTTGCAGCAAGTTTTGTTTGTTTTGTTCGAGTTGTGATTGATTAATGATCTCGGATTGATCGTTAGTTAGTTTTGTTTTTACCAAATTTGTTCGATTTAGAAAGCGCAGATGCAGCTGAAAATCCAAAATTGAATTTCAGTTTCGCAAATGATATGTGGGAAGAGATCAGTGGGATTTGAAAATATAAAGAAGAGGATAATTGATAGGGAAGAGAACTTGAAATGAACACAATATTGTAGCTAAAACTAAGACTTAAGTAAAAGGTAAAATTAAAGCTGAATTTGAGGCTTAAACTGAAGCTAGAACTGCAGTTGAAATTAGTTAAAACTGTGGCTGAAACTGCTGCTTAAAATGGCTGATGTTGAGGCTGAAATTGTAGCTAAGGGTGGCACCGAATTTGTACCTAAAATGAAGGCTAGAGCGACGGCTAAAGTACTCTGTAGTTTTGGCTCTGTTTGAGGCTGAAATTGAAGCTAGAACTGCAATTAAAAACGCTATAAGTCGAAGCTAAACTAAGGTTGAAACTGCAGTTAAAAATTAGCTAAAAATAACTGAGGTTAAACCATTTGTTCACTCTAAAAATAAGGCTAAAACTAAGACTGAAATTGAAGTAAAAAAGTGTGAAGAAATTTAGTCAGAAACTGCAAATATTCTAGCCCAAAGTTGCAGCTGAATTTGTAGCTAAAATTGCAACTAAAGATGTGTCTAAAAGAAAGCTGAAAAGCAAGCTAAAGTTGAATGTATAATCAAACCTAAAATGCAACATAATAAAAGCAAAACATGCAGCTAAAAATTCAGCTAAAATGGCAGCTAACATTGCAGCTAAAATGTATGATAAAATTTCTGCTAAATTTACAGCTAGAGCAACCAATGAGAAGAAGCTAAAAACTGAGCATCAACTTGCAGCTAAAGTAGAAAAAACTAGCAGTAGAAACCAAATTGAAACAGAAGCCAAAGTTGAAGCTGCATTTGCAATTAAAGCCAAACTAATAAACTAGCTACTACTCTAGCCAAATCTGCAGTTGCAGCTAAATCTGAAGCTGAAGTTGAAGTTGAATTTGAAGCTTAGATTGAAGCTAAAGTGGAAGCTGAGGCTGCTCAGTCAGTGACTCGAACTGAGACTTGTATTCATATGCATATTCATGCGGGTATTCACACACGCACACACACACACACACGCACACACACACACACACGCACACACACACTAACTGAGTGCAACCAGCTGTCAAAAGTGCTCACTTGTCACAGTTGTTGCTGCTGCTGCTGTTGCTGCTGCTGCTGTTGCTGCTGTTGCTGTTGCTGCTGCAGTTGTAGCTATTAGTTGCCTTAACAAGCTCTATAACAACTTAATATGTCCAGCCGCATTTACAGTGCACAACAAGATACCTTCTCCCCGCCCCCCGTTTCCCTTGCTTGAGAGTCGTAAAATTCGACTGCAGTCAGGTTTGGCTTTCTATGTTGCGCAGTGTAAAAGTGTGAATAACGCGTTGTGGCAGACGAGATTTCTCAGGCTCATTTGCATAGCGAGTGTGGCTGCTGCTGCCGTGGCTGCAGCTACTGGACTTGCAACTGCAACTTGCAACAGCCAAGTTGCAACTGGCCTAGCATAATAAGCTGTCTGTCGAAAATAATGCAACTTAATAAAGGCAACAACAAAGCAGACGCGGCAGCTCACGCGGCACGTTCCGGGAGATGCAGTTTCAGACGCTGCTGCAGAGGCAGCAGAGAGAGGAGAGAGGGGGCAGCGGGGGCAAGGCAGGTAGCCAGTTTGCTGCGCCATTTCCACGCAAATGCATTTTGACATTTAAATTTGCAATTTTCGCATAAAATTATATTCATATTTCCCACATAGCGGGGAAAATTGCAACCTTGCAACCTGTGGCAGCAGCCACCGGACAACTGTTACTGTTGTTGTTGTTGTAGTTGTTGTTGCTACTGTGAGTGACTTGACGCGCTGACGTTGAAGTTTAATTAACAAACGTGCCAAATAATTGAAAAAGTGTGAAGATTTGACAAGTTGAAGACGCGAGAAACGTGGCCTAGAAACCGCTAACTAAGTAAGCTCCGTGATGGCGACAACGCGCCGTTTTAATTACACTCACACACGCACACACACACAGACAGGCAGGCAGATAGAGCTATATCTGGTATATATGCTAGTTAATCAAGACATTTAATTAAATTGACACTTGAGCAATTTCCAGTTGCAGCCGCAATTGGCCAAACGAGTTGCAGCACATTATCAGCTGAGGCAATCGCAGACAGAGAGGGGCAGAGGGGGGAGAGAGGGAGGGAGGGGTAGAGATATAGACACACCTAGTGTATAGCTTAGTCCACTTCCCAACTCATCGGGTCAGCATTATAAATCTGAAAATTGCATTCGCAATTCAGGTTTGCCTGAACTTTGTGACATGACGGGGCAGATCTATATATACTTCATACACTATAACTATATGAATATACGACTCTATGAGTATATGGCCACATGAATTGAACAATTGAATGAATGCTGAATGAGTGTTTGTTGCCTTCGAGCACGACAAATGATTGCATCACAGTAAAATAATAAATCGAACAAACAAACACGGAGACAGAAACTGAGACGCAGACGGAGATGGAGATGGAGATGGAGACGGAGAAAGAGACAGTGGGAGAGAGGGAGAGAGGCACAGGGACAGAAATCAATAACGAGTAAAGAGCCCTGACAGTGCGCGACCAACAACAACAATAACAACAATTTGACGCATTGTCAATGTGATCTTGATAACTCTGGGTACGGTGGGCACGGTTCGATCTCGCTAAGGTTTCGGGTCTCCGTCTCCGTCTCTGAGTGATTTCTATTTAAATGGCTTTGTCAACGAAATTCGAGAAGCAAAAACAACTAAAAAGTTGCGCGTAATGAGCAAAGAGTGAAGAGAGATAAAAATTAATAATACAAATAATTGAAAAAAATAACGAAAAAAAACGAGAAAAATAGAAAAACGTGAAATGAAACCAACCACTCAAAAGGGGGCACCAAGGCGAGGCGAGGCGACGCCAAGGCGTCACAAATTGACAAAGACTTCCAATCCGAATCAGATCCCCGCTCCCCCTCCACTCCTGGCCAGACACACGTCGCCAAAGTAGGAAGCAGTGTGGGCTTCGCATCGATGGATCTAGCCAGGTTAGGTTGACAACAATGGCAACTCTCTTTGGCTCTCCTGGCTCACAGATAAGCTATCGCAGTGTCGCGACGCGATCTCGAATACCCCCTTAAGTTCTCCCCCCTTCTTCCTAGTGCGATTCATGAATCAAGCGTAAGTAACGGATGTGGATGTGAATGAATGAGCTGCGATTGAAATTGAAATTGCTAGTTGTGCCTCAGCGCGTGGGTGTCGCAGCTGAAGAAAGACTGAGAAAGAGAAAGAGAGAGAGAGAGAGGGAGCGAGAAAAGCAGAGGAAGAGTGGCAGGGGGAGAAAGAACCTCGCTGTGGCCAAAAAACAAATTGCCTTGCATATTAATGCCGACTCGGGGTATATCTTGCTATATATGCAAATTAATAATTCCAATAAAAGAAAGAAACAGGCAGAGGAGAGACGCGGCTGCGATGTTTTAATTTATAACCCAACCGCTTTGAAATTAGCTAATAAAGCGCGGCGGCTACTACAACAAATGACAAACAGCAACAACAACAAGAAAACTTATCAAAATGTGTGAATAATGTGACCCGTAACCGGGTCCGTCGGCTCGACTCTGCTGTGTGTCCCACTGTGCACAGTAGTTTGGGGTCAGGTAGTCTGTTACCTCTTGCCCTGCTCCCCCTCCTTCTACTCTCTCCCTCACTCTCTTCTGCTTTGACTCTGTCTATAGTTAGTTAGTCCATGCGCCCTTGCCTCCTAATTAACAGTCCAAAAGGGGCGGCTTTAATATGCCCATTAAAATTATGAAAATCTATTTTTGATTCGTTGCGATCGCGTTGCTTTTGTTAACCCCCCTCCCTCCCCCTCTTTCCCCTCTCTGGCCTTTTATTATGCTCTGGGTTACTCATCTGGAATTTCCTGTGATCTACGTTGCGGAAAACTTCTTGGGATTCAGTAGAAAGAAAGGGTTTGTAGAGAAGTTCTATGGGAAGTCTGCATGAAATGCGTTGATCGCGGCAAAAGATCAACTCTAGGGATCCTTGGGGTTATAGGTAAACAACTTACTGTAGTTTAGTATATGTGTTTATATATGTGTCTATATATGTGTCTATATATATGTCTATATGCATTTCTAAATATTTGTTAATATTGCTGTCTCTAAGAGTCTTTTAACTCCATCAAATTGCGCTCTTTACTTTTTTCTGCATCATTTCCAACTGATCTACTGAAGATCTTATCAAATTTACTATATTGTAGCTAAAAACTTATCTGTTTTTTGGAATATATATTAAGGCATATATCATATGCGAATATATATCATAAAAGAACTGTCAACTCTCTCATAGTTTCCAGAAAAGTCTGAAACTGAAAGATCAATGACAAACCCGACGGCAAAATGGATAAAGATCTCAACGATCTACTCTCCGATGAAGCTAAGTTCTGTGCATATAAATGAATAATATAGTATTATATATATTAAATATATGATAATAAATGAAACAGTATTATATATAGCCTATATATAATACCATACTACAGTAGAGCACCCTCGAAATATACCTCTATCGAACAGTACTTAGACTAATTTGATAATCCTTTGCTCGCATTGCCAGTTCAGTTACAGTCGATTAGTTGTTGCATTATATAGTATGTGATTAGTTGGGGATGTACTATAGACATCCGAGTAGGAACAAAACACTCACCGAAAAAAAACACCAATATCGAACAGTCACAGAATATTCCAATGATGATAATCGATCGATTATAAATAGTTTAGTATAAGTAGATTTGTTTGTTTTAGATTATATAGATCCAATTGTTTGAGGCATATAGATATCACTGACTCTGTATATGCAGTTGTTCGGGCTGAGTTTTCAATATATACGTGTATATATATATACTATATTCGATCTCGAGATCGCCAGAGGAGAAACACTTGCGGCAGACACCAAAAAAACAATGCACTGGCCGTGTGAGGTTGAGAACGGAGTATCTTAAAGAACTTTGCGAACTTTTCTTCTTCAGCTTCTTCTTCTTCTACTACTGCTTCTTCTTCTTCTTGTTGTTGCACACGCGAGTAAACAAATGTTTGTTGTTGTTTGTTGTAACTTCTGTTTTGATATTGATATTCTCGATGCGATTTTAGCGCGTCAATAGGTGTGTGTGTGTGTGATGAGAGTGGGAGTAGGTGTGTGTGAGTGTGTGTACGCGTCGATCAGCAAAGAACGCGGCGAGAATTATAACGGTGATAACGAGAGATTTGAATAAACGGTGAACCAACAACGACGAAACGAGCGAGCGGAGCGACGAACGCACAACCCGAGCGGCACGAATGTTACTTTGGAACTGATTTTCGTTCGTGACACCTTCCAAGCAGCGAGCAGCGAACAGAAGCAGCGAGCAGAGCAGCGCCCGAGCAGAGGCAGCGACAGCAGCGACGACAGCGACAGCAGAAGTCGTTCGACCAGTACGAACTGTTGTTGTTGTTGCTGTCTCGGCCTGTGCAGCAACAACAAGTCAAGCAACTTCCTTCTCCCAGAGAGAGCGAGAGCGAGAGAGAGAGTGCGCGCGACAGTCTCTGCCTTAGCAATGGCTGACTGTGAGTTTAGGCTGCTCAGCACATGCGTTAGAGCGAGAGCACACTAGTGTGCGAGGCAGCGAGTGGCCTGGCTGGTTGACAGTGAGTGGATTTATTGTGTGCACACGCTATCTGTCCCGCTCTGGCACATGACAATTGATAGGACGTGCAAGTGAGTGCGCCGCACACTTGGCAGCTGTATTTACCTATGTGTTGTTGCTGTTTTCTACTGTGCGAACCACACCCCCAAACAACACACACTGTACTGTTGTTGCCTCGGCCTCTGCCTCGGCCTCGGCCACTGCCTCGGCCGCTGCTGACTGCGCTTCTTCGCACTCGGTTCAACAACCAAGCAGAGCGCCAACTTTGCCTTTTTTACTATTCTTTGTTGTTGCTGCTGTTGTTGTTGTTGCTCTGGTGCTTGTTGTTTTTGCACAAATTGTTTGATTCCCTTCTTGTTGTTGCTGTTTTGCGCGCGCAATGAAATTTTAATGAAAATGACAGCAGCCCAAACAACACGCGCAAAACTGAACTAAAGCAACGCAAAAATTGTTAGTTAGCAGGAATAAAAATAAATAATAAAATAAATAACAAACGGGATGGAGCAGGGAATGGAGTAGGGGCTGCAGACTGTGCGGGGCAGGAGGCTTTGGCTCTCGCTCTAGCTACACGCCTTCTCTATCTCACTCTCTCTGTCTGTCTCTTCCAGCACGGCACCAAAATTGTCATGCACGGGCAATATAACAACAACAGCAATGGCAACAGCAACAACTACAACAACAACTACAGCAACAACTACTGCTGTACGTTAATGGAGCTGGGCTTGGAGCAGCTGAAGTTGGGTAGTCTGAGCTGGGGAGGCGTACGTAGACGCAAAGCACGCCCCCTAGCAGCCCATGAAGAGCCCAAGTTGTCCTGCCGTTGCTGGCAAATCATTCACATATGTAGGTGAAGTTGAGGATATTTGAATGAACTGAAATTCGAATATGTTAAACAGTGAATTTCTTATATATTTCAGTTTTTAATTCAACTGGAAAACAAAGATTGCAAAACTACATATATACTATACTACATATATAATAGTACTATAATGTATTTATTTTTATTTTTATAAAGATTGAAAATACAAGTTCATTATTTATAAATAAATATATATTACACCATTTTATTCAGTTTTGATGAATTATAGTTCAAAATTCATGAGTAAATATAATACAAATCCATAAAAATATGTGGGTAAATCAGTGTGTCAAGAAGTTCTTTGCAAAAAGATAAATTTAAATATTGTTTATTGATGATATACATAATATATTTATAAGCACCAAAATTGTTTTTAAATATATCGTAATATCAATTCATACGCATTAACAAATATTTAGTGTTCAAAAATAATAATATTATATATATTTTTATATCTCCTTTTTTTTACTTATTCCCTTCGTAATTCTAATTTGTTTGCATTATTTCTGATACTTTTTATCGTTTATGAGTGCAGATTATATATCACTATTTGTTTAATTCTTTCTACGATATCTAGAGAATATTATATGTAAGTAAAACTGATCAAACTGCTTTTACAAATCAAAAAAAATAATACTTGATATATTCGTCTCAAAATAAATTAACATAAAGAATATAAGATAAAAAAAGTACATTCATTATGTATTTTTATATATTTCTAGCATAATATGTACGTTCTTGTATATATCTTTTATATATTACACACATGTAGGGAAATATTAAATAATATATATTAGTGTTATTGTTTTTATTATCTCAGTGAATTATAAAAGTAAAAGTTGAAGTTGAAATTAAACCTTCTTATCGTAAAACTGACCACACTCTATGCTCTGTTTCTATATCTATATTGATAAACTTCCATACAACACTTGATTAAAGTGCTCTTGATTCTCTCATCAATTGAAATTACTCTGGGGCTGCTGTTAAAACTTAATTGCGCCCTAAGTGTGCATGATAGTTAGCCTACTCCAGCAACAAAATGGTTGACATGGGCCTCCCACTCCCTCCCGCTCTTTCTCTCTCTCTCTCTCTCTCTGCGTGTGTCTCTCCCCCTCGCTCTCTTTCTCTCTGTCTCTCATATTTATTTTCATTTTCTTTTTGCTTCATTTTCAGTATTTTATTGTTGCTGTAGCTGACGTAGTGGAAAAAAGGCAAGTAGAGAAAAACCTTATCAAATTTTTATGACAATTTCAAATAGCTGACGACAGTTTTTTCTACACACAGACACGTTCACACACACACACACACTCCACACACACAGCTGCAATTAGAGGCAAACGAAAGTTGGAAAGAAATTTTTTATGGATTTTTCTTGTAAATTTTCTCATTTGGCTGGACTTGAAATTAAATTGTTGCGGCTAATTGATGTGTATATCAAACATGGCGTAAATATTTGAACTGCCCTCCCTTCCCCACACTCCCTCTGTCGGCAGCACAGACACAATTACAGTTATGCCAGCTTAGCATACAATTTGGGGCGTCCCAAAGATGTTTAAGGAAAGTAGAGCGAGAGAGAGACGAGAAGAAGCACGAGAGCAAATTCAAATTAATTTGCAACTTTAAAGATGCCAGACATGGTGGCAGCAATCGAAAGACACCGAAAGAGACAGACAGATAGATAGAAAGAGAGGGAGAGAGGTGTGATTTATTCAGCTGATTTCATTTAAATTTGCAGTTATTTGCCCCGGCTCACCTTTAGTTATGCAATGCTGCATGGCAACTAAATCTTTGCGTATTATTCAAGCGCATTTTAAATACAACAATTGAGCTGCCCCAAAGCCCCGTGTTAGTCTAATAGTCCTTACAGAGACTTATAAACAATGTATCTCCCTGGGATACTGGATTCGCCGAACACATGCATAGTATGCATAGTATAGCATGTCAATGGTATCGCTTCCATTGTTGCGAATCGATGAAAAAAAGCGTGTAAATGCAGCAGGAGTGCAACTGCAATTGGAGGGGGCGAACTGCTCGACTGTCAGTTACCCAGTAGTTGAAGGGCAGCTGAGAAGTTTAAGATTGAATATATAAATATTGTAAATTCAATACGTATAAATATTTATAGTAATTAATGCATAATTGATATGTAACCCAAGCAAAGTCAGCTTGGCACTGAGTTGCTTGATTTCCTCTTTTATCTTAGCAACTATGGGAGATAGACTGCTCAAATTTGATGTATAGACACTTAAAAAACTCACTAAACTGTGTTTGTTTTGTATTTTTATTTAGTTTACAGTATATTTTAGTGATAAAAAAAAAGATAATAGACACCATTTCATTCATGATATGCTTAGTGATGCAACTCATTTATTAAGTAAGAATTTATTCAAATTATTGATGTACTTTATTTTATTTATTTACTTTACTTATGTATTTTTATGCATTCATTATTATTATTATATAAATTTTTATTTATATTTAATCATATTTATTTATTTATTTTTCTTATTTATATTTACATTTAATCATATTTCTATACATATAAATATAAATTCATATAAGGATTCACAGAGAAAAAAGAGTTGAAAAACAGTTAAAAATGTGATCTAGAAAGAGAAAAATAAATGCATTAATTAGTAAATAATATATATTAATTTATTTGAATAAAATATGATTCAAAGTATGAATATAATATCAATAACCAATATATAAAATATTAAAAATTATATATATACAAAATAACATATAATATGATATGATAGGATAGGAAAATAAAAAACTAATAAATTGAACAACTTCAACAGTAAGAGAAATCTATGTTTGATCTAAGTCTTAATCAGCTTAACCTTGCTCTACGCCACCTTAACTATACAGTTAATATATTATATACACACCTCTCTCAAACTCTAATAAACCCATTGCAATACCCCAAACAACTACAGGGTATTTGTAAAAAATAGAGAAATAAATGCTATGAAACTATTGACAGATGGCAAGAAGAAGAAGAACACACCTGTGCAGGCTATGTGTGTGTCTGTGTGTGTGTGCATTTATATTTATGTCTGCGATTCTTTAACTACAGTTTTGCAAAATAAACAACATTGTTTTTTCATAGAGACAGAGTGAGAGATTGAGAGATTGAGAGAGCGAGAGAGGAAGCGAAAGATAGGGATAAAAAGTGCAGAGCAGCGACAAGTCGTGAAGTTTTTGTTGTGTGGGTGTTGGCAGTGGGCTGCAAGCGCTGTCTGTCTGTGTGTGCGTGTGTATGTGTGTGTGTGTGTAAGTAAGGTTCTAGTTGTTGCTGCATATGTGCAGTCAGGGTACGACGCCATTGCCCTGCACATTTTTCATAGGCGACAGTTTTGATTGCGCGAGGCGCGAAAGGCAGCAGAGAATGGAGAATGGTAAAGGAGAAGGAGATTTGCAGAACATGAGGCAAGGTGGAGATTTGTGCAGCATGTCTGCATGTGTGTGGGTGCTTAGCTACTGCACAACTGACTGCTGCTGCTGCTGCTGCTGTGTGTGCTCACAACTTTTACTGGAACTCAACTTCGACTCGACTCGCCTTTGCTTCGTCATTCGCTGCAGCGCTGATTAACGACAATTCGTTTGCCTGATTTTTTATTGCCACATGCAACGTTGTGGGGCTGTTGCACATTCATTAGGCGCTGTCGTAGGCGCGTGTCCAGTCTGCCCTCCCCCTTCCCTTCCCTTTCCCCTAGTGCTACTCTACTCAGGCCAGTAAATTTCATTAGCGCCTGAGCCGTTGTCTTTTATTGTCTGTCAGGGGCGGCGGGGTGTGCGCCCCATTCTTGGGGGGCGTGGCATAAATATGTTGATTAAGTTGCATATAACAAGCAGCAGCAGCAGTGGCAGTGGCAGCGGCAGCGGCAGCGGAAAGTGTGAAATGTGTGACAGCTGGCGCGTCAAATTGAACGACGGACGCGGCGGCGTATGAGTAATATTTTGATATTTGATTTCTATTGACACAGATTTACCGTTACACTCAAGCAGTGGAAAGTGACTGCAACTAGCGGATTAATTATATTGTTGAAGAGGCGGCTGCAGCGGGGCATGAAAGTGGGGGAAAGGTGGGCAAAGGAAAGGAAAGGGAAGGAAAAGGAAAGATGAAGAGGAGAAGTTTGAACAAGGAAAGGGGCTTTGGCAGAGAGAGAGGAATGATATGTATGCTGTATGTGTGTGTGTGTATGTATTATAAATATGTATGTATGCTTGTATATATGTATGCGTGTGTGTGTGTATATATAACTATGTATATGAGCATATTTGTAGTAGAAAAGGAAGGAAAGGAAAAGGAAAGTGTTGAGGTGATGTAGTTTAAGGAAAGGGAATTTGGCAGGAGTATTAAAATGATATGTATGCTATATGTATGTCTATATGCATATATAAAGATATATATACGTGTGTATGTATATATATGCATATAGCTGCATATGTGTAGTATAAAAGTGAATAAGCAGAGCCAAACTGAGCTCGGTGAGGAAAATAAAGTTCTTGCAAGAGAAAAACGTATTTACGATGAATATATATGGATATATTCATCTATAACTATAAATAGATGTCTATATCTCTCTCTATATACACACATATATGCCTACAAGCTGTTCACATGTCGATCGAGTGGAAAAACAGCGACAAACTGCGCTCACTTGAATGGAAACATGGCGACAAGTGGGAAAAGTGCATGCGATGCCTGCGCTCATTAAAAGGTTGCACAGGATCAATGCAATGCAGCTGGGACGGGCGACAGCACAGCGGGTAGCGGGCAGAGGGTAGAGCGGGTATGCGGGTGTATGCACTAAGTCGGGTCTGCGCTGGGCGACCACCCCGTGGTGCGTTCGTGATGATGATAATGGTTTACTTTTATATTTCGTGATGGTTTTATGATGCGGTTAAGCGCTCAAAACCGCAAAGTGGCCGGCGCGCGCGACCCGAGCGAGCGACAAAGACAACGGACTAAGGAGCGCACTGCGCAAACGGACAGACAAACGGACGGACAGACGAACGGGGCAGAGGGACAGACAGAAGAAAGGACAGACGGACTAAGGCTGAGGCACTCGAGAAGCATCGCGTAAGCTGCACAAGTTTCGGTAATGCCGAATCAAGCCTGGGCAGGGCTGAGGGCTCAGCGAGGGAAAGGTGAAGGAATCTACCTGACACACGGCAAAGCCATGTGCGAGTGACAGAGAGAGACAGAGCGAGAGAGAGAGGGAGGGAGAGAGGTAGCGACTGCGCGCGACATAGAAAATAGCAAAAGGATTAACCGCATTCCGTTGCGGCTTGGCGGGACTCTTGCGACTTGCCGCTTGCCACTTGCCACTTGCCACGCTGCCTGTAACGGGAAAAGGAAAAGGGCAAGGGAAGGAGAGGGGGAGGGGGAACGGGAACGGGAACTGCGACTGCGGTTAGCAGGATAAACGCCTTAATCGCGCTCATTGTTTCAGGGCAGGACACAGTGCAGGAAACAATAAAAATGCGAGCGCATTAATCTCCCTCCCCCTCTCCTCTCCTCGCTCTCCTCGCTGCCAATTGCTCGCCCTAATAATTACCTGAAGACCAAGGTGATTATGAGTTTATGATCTTGCAAGCAGCCAGAGGAAGCCAGCCAGCAGATTGCGTCTCAGGTAGCTGTAGCTGTTGCAATTTTAGCTGGAAAACGGCTGCTCGAACGGCTTTACGCCTTCAGTTCCAAATCCCGGGCCTGACTTAATAAAGCTGCCCCCAAAAATGCAGCTACTTGAGCTCACGGATTTATGGGTTTTTGGTAATTGAAACCACTCTCTCTCTCTCTCTTTCTCTCTCTCGCTCTGTCTCTGTCTCTCGCTGCTCTGGAACATTGACGATTATCAGCGATTATCACGTTTTCGATAATGAGATTTCGTTTTATGATTTTACCCCCTTTGCTTGTTTTTTCTCTGCGCTTTAAGGGCGGTTCCCGTTACCATCACTGGGCTCGGCAATTAAGTTATGTCAATCCACTTGCCATATGCCCGAGGGGGGGGAGTGAGAGAGTGCCGAGAGGGGGGAGCTTGAAACTGGGATCCTTGTGCCTTTCTGGCTGGAACATTGTTTGCTTTTCGGGTTGCTTTCTGCACTTGCCCGCGGGGAGGTAAGGGGTGTAGCATAGAGAGGGGGAGTGCAGGCTGGAGGGTGAAGAAAGTAGGAAGGAGCAGGGAGGGTGGTGTCTTGAGTCGTGTGTTGACACTTTCGAATTACCCCAAAGCACACGCGGAAGTCAAGGTGCAACGGGGGATTATGAGCAATAAATCGAAAGGATTATCGAGCTGTTAATTTGTGTGTGAACTCAAGGGGTGTTCCTTAGTTTCGGGCCAAGTGAAAGGGACAGTATGCGATACATAAGCGGATGTTCTGCATCTTTATAGATATAGTGTATGGAGACTTAGGAGTTAGGAGAGTTAAAAGAGTTGCAAAGTTTGTGCTTCACTTGGAGATGTTGTTGATATGAAGAGAAGTAGAAAGAGAGGTTAAAAAATAAATATCTATTGTTTATAGGTATTTAAATATAATATATAAATAGAGAGGGAAAGTGGAAGGAGTAGGAGGTGGAAAATAGGAAGAGAGAAATAGAAAGTGGCAGAGTTATTGTTGAATTACTCGCAACGGACCATCGCTCTCCAAGGCTAACGTTTTCAGTTATATGAACACCTCTCTTAAGTGGACACACGGACACCGCTCTTAAGCGGGCGTCCCAGTCATGCATACGTCCTTCTTAAGCGAATAACATTTGTTTGCGGACACCTCTCTTAAACAGACACCCCTGCCATGCAAACACTTCTCTTAAGAGGACTCTTTTGGTACGTAGACTCCTCTTTTAAGCGGCCACTACTGTCATGCGGGCACCTCTCTTAAACGGACACCCTTTGTGGGCAGACACATCTCTTAAGCGGCTTTTTATATAACATTCTTGTATGAGGTTAAAAATATCTGCTTCTTTAGGGCGTTCACTGCCTCGACAGTAAGTGTCCGGCTAAGAGAGTTTTCACAGTTATTTGTTTTTATTCTTTGATCTTCAGACTTGAGTGCAAACTTACTCGACAAACAAGCTCCCTCTAGTTTTCTTTCTCTCTTTCTTTCCATCTTTACTCTTCATCTCTCTCGCTCTCTCTGTCTTTTTTTTCTTTATTTCTCTCTTTTCTTTCCCTTTCTTCCCCTCTCCTGCCCCTTTCTCTGTCTCTCCCACTTCTTCCCATTTGTGCACTTGCACTTTCACTCCATTTCTTTCCTTACTTTGTTGCACCTCCTCTCTAATATTCCCCTCCAACTACCCACCACTTCCTCTTCGCTTCCCCTCTTTGCACCTCCTCATCCTCCCCTGCACCTGCTGCAATTTGCTGCTTTAGTTTTTCATTTTTATTGTTTTGCTGTCCAACTAATTTCGTTCGATTCGAAAGCGCGCAGCGAAAGAGAAGAAAAAGATATTGCTTATGGATTTTTTCAGATATTTTAAACAGATTGCGCTTGCTCCCTCTCTCCTTCTCCCTCTCTCCCCCTCTCTTTCTCCCTCTCTCTGTCTCTCAGTCTTTACTTCGTCTTGTTGTTGCTTTTTTTCGGCTACTCATCGGCGATCGAGAGTCGGGCGCATCCCCGGGCCATAAACTGCTTATGGCACATCTTCCTCGTCTCCCTCTCTGCTGCTCTTCACTCGACTCCAACAAGTCCAACAAATTGACAACTCAGGAAATGAAGCATGACATTGCACTGTCGCTGTCGCTCTGCCAGCGTCGCAGTCAACGTTGGCAACGGCAACGGATTGTTGCATACATTTTTTAATGATTGACACGGCCGGCAGAAATGCAGAGGCAGCGGCACAGGCAGAGGCAGAGGGGCAGGGAGTAGGGGCAGCGAACGGCAGCTAACCAAACTAATTTGTGGCAAGATCATGCCAGAGATATAGTCATACATATCACAGCAAGCGATCTCGGGACCGAGCCTCGAATTGGCTGCGTGTGAGTTCAAGCAGAAGCTGAGAGAGTCGCGGCTCGAATCGAGCGACGACGACGACGACGACGACGACGACGGCGACGGACGGACTGTCAGTCAGGCAGACAGATATATACGATATATGTGCGATATATATCTGCGTGTGTGTGTGTGCTTGCGTGTGTGTGTGTGTGTTGGCCACGGCATACTTTGTCTAAGCGTTGGTCGCCAGCAGCGCACGCTGAAATAAATCAACTCTCTGCCGCTGCCTCCGTCTCTCTGCCTCCCTCTCTCTCTCTCTCTGCCTCTGCCGCCTCTGGCTTTGGCCGTGGAGGCACATGGAAAAAAATTAGTTTCATCAAGGCAGGATTAGTGTCAGAAACGTGTTAAATGGACTGAAGGGTATATGATGAACGGCCGTGCAACAACTCACTGTGTGCCGTGGCCGGGCCACGAGGAGACGCACAAAATCTCTCAAGCCACTCCACAGCCCCTCTCTCTCCCTCTCTCTCCCCCTCTCTCCCTCTCTCTCATGTGGACAGTCGATCAAGCGAGAGGAACTCAACTTGTTGTTGTTGTTACGAGTTGATCCACAAGTTGGCAGGTTTCTTCCTCTTCAATGGCTCGCTGTGCGCTCTCCCCCTCTCTCTCTCTCTCATGCTCTCCCCCTCTCTCTCTCTCTCTCATCTCCAACTGATTTATTTGTTTTTGTAATTTAAGTCAGTTTTATTAATGAAAATCGCTGCGGTTTCAGTTGGGAAATGCTCTAGAGAATGATATCAAAATTGGATTTCCAACTGCGGAAGCGGAAAATGGGGTATCATATTTTGAAAGGGGTGTCGTAAGGGGGGGGAGGGTCGTAAGATTAATTGAGATCGCACAACATTTGCATGTGATTAGCCTTAGCTGAAAGTTAATTAACATATTTCACTATATATAGTGCATGGGAATAGGAACTTTAGAGGCTTTATTTCTAGAAGATGACAAAGTTCTACAATAATTATTATTAATTAGTATTTAAATTTAACTAGACATGATAATTATTTGTTAATAATTCTGAGTAAAAATTGTGATGTCATGCAATAATATTGTAAATATTATATGTTATATATATAAAGGGTTATCGAATATTTTAGCAATTTATTACAGTCGGTTTAGACTTCTTTGAAGCAAGTATTGTATAAGGTTGTGTGAGCATTATTATCAGCTATGGGTATTATAATCGAAATATATCTTTTTTATTATTTGTACATATATTATTATTACTATTTTGCTGCAATTTAGTATTATAACATGCTGGAAAATATAGAGAAATCAAGTAATATTGATAGAGAGTATATTTATCTGAGGCAGCAGTTTGCAACGCACCTTAGGAGACATCTCCGACCCCATAAAGTATATATATTTTGGCATCCCCAGGGAAGTGGTTTAGGTCATGTCTGTCTGGCTGTCCGTATTTTAGAGGTTGAGCAATGTTGGTGAAACTTGGCGAACTTACTTTATATTACTGCACGCTGTAAAAAAGACACGGCACGAGCCCTATTGAAGCGATATATCGTATAGTTGACATACAAACCATTGGTCGGTTTTTGTTATTTGCCAAGATATTGCTACTAAATTTCTAAATCGCACTTATACTTATATCCAAACTTTATTTTAGAGTTTACTTATTACTTTATACCCATATAATATTTAAATAATATTTCACCAAAATCGTTAGGAACAATCGGTCCAAAATGAAGTCTTTTGTATGAAGTCCAATTTTAATTTTAGCAATACTAAACCAACCAAGAGCCAATCAAAGTGAGGCATATTATTAATAAACACAAAACCATTCAATCCAATTATATTTAACTAGTATTGGAACATTCTTATGAGATAAGAAACTGCAAGGCTAGAAAACTTCCAGAATGACGAAGGTATTCCTTCCACCTTAATTAATATAAATATATTGTCTTCAAACATAAAAATAATATTGTTTATCATATATTTGTCCATCATATCATATACAATCTACACTATATGTGCAAACCTATTAAATACTGGACTATTCTAAGTCAAAGCTCAGATGTTCCAAAACAAAACCTAACTAAGTTGCGTGAAATTCCCTAAAAAAAGTGTTGACTAACTGCAGTAGAAAATTCCTTTAGTGGTAAATCCCCTTAACAAGTGCGTGGCGCCGCCTAATATGATGTTAACGCCCCTCAAAACAGAAGCATCGAATTACCCCACGCGAGCAGAGGAGACTCCTTCGGCTTTGCAACTCGCAACTCGCGAAGTTGCCGCAAACAGGCAAACGCCCCTTGAGAAGAAAGACACGCAAGACACACTCGAGACTCGAGAAAGGGAACCCAAAACCGGAATAGAAACCAAAATTGAAAAAAGGAACAATGCGAGAAGGGGCAGGAACTGAGACGTCAGCGGTGTCAACGCCTATGGCTGATAGACAGAGGAGTGAAAGAGCAAAAGAGCAAGAGAGAGAGAGAGAGAGAGAGCGAGAGAGAGCTAGCAAGGGAACCGCAATGATCGATTGATTTGGCAGATCGATTGGGCGGCTCTTAAAAGTGAGCAACAACAGGAGCTGCTCTTGAAGTAATTGCCAAATAATTGCACATCGCACACACACACACATTAACACACACACACTGAAACTCTCACATACACACACAGAGAGCGTGAGGAGACCTTATCGATCCTTGCCTGCAGCGTTTGTTGCTCCTTTTTTGCATTTGCTGCTTGCGGTGCGCACTGCAGGCTATTTGCACATCGGGTTACCACAGGAGTGAGTGGGAAAGGGCGACGGGGAGGGAGGTAGCTGCAGATAGAGCCTAACGATAAGCACACACACACTCGCACACACACACACAGGCAGATCGGGTGCAAGCATGCGCAATTAACACGAGTTCGAGCTGAAAAGTAGTTGAAGTTGCCACGGTAATGGGAATGCGAATGGAAATGGAAAGGGGAGTGCAAAGGGGAAGGGGAAGGGGTTTTAGGCTTGCGAGCTCTTTGGGGAGAGACAGAGAGAGAGAGAGGGAGATGGAGAGGCAGCGAGGTAGAGTGCCCTACTCAGTGGCCCGCAGGCTGGCAGGGGTTGAGGCACCGACAACGACGACGACGACGTAGACAACGCGGTGCCTTGCCGAGTTTTTAATTGAATGCATTTCAGCGTAAAAGGTGAAAATACTTTTACCTCCTTAGGAGTTCACAGTGAGTTGAAAACAACGAGGCAAGGCAGCGTAAGGCAGCAGCAGCACATTGTGCGTAGGGCATATGCGAAGCAACTGTGCGCTACCTTAGGAAATGATAAATATTTCATAAAAGAAATGTTAAATTAAGTTATTACTTATTATGTTTATATTTATTTTTAAGTCATTAATTTTTTTCCCCTCATCCCTATAATTTTTTAATACCAAATCATTTTCTTTATTATATTTGTAAGTAGAAAAGGTCGACTTAGGTCTGTACTCCCAATATTCTTGTATTCATAATAATCACAAACACTTCAGCAATATTCAAATATGTTTATAATTCAAGTGTTCCATATATAACTATATTATTTTTATATATTTTTATATATCATAGAATGACAGTTTATTCTTTGTTTTTTTTTTTTAAAGATTTTACAAGAAGGTGCCAGGAATACCTTTAAGTAACTTGTAAGTGCGATAATTATATAGAGAATCATTATAACATACTTCTTAAGAAACTTATTTAAAAAAGTTTCTGACTTTTTTTATTAATATAAATACAGTATAATTCGCTTAGCTGCATCGATAGTTAGCTGCATCGGCAAGATATCTGCATTATTTTTCCATTTTTTTGTGTGAATAGAAATAGAAAAAATAGAAAAAAAATTAAGTTAGCTGCATTTTTAAGTTACCTGCATCGAGGCATTGTGCAAAGTACTCGAGGCAGCTAAGCGAATTATACTGTATATTTTATTTTGTAGATTATTAAATTATTTTGTATAATTTTTTCACTATTTTCAAAAAGATTTCACAGTAAGGTTCCAAAGATCAATTTTAGTAACCTGTAAGTGTGTAAAATATATACAAATTGAAGGAACGATTTCTTACAGAAAACAAATTTAGTGAAACTTAAAAACTGAATCAATATTTTTACTGCTTTTTACTCCACTATTTTGTGTTCTTTTTATAGAGTATTACTTGATTAGAGTTAAGAAGTTGCCAGATATAGATACAAGAAACTTATGAGTTTATAAATAATAATCAAATAAATACTATGAAGAAGAATTATATAAATAGAAGAATGATAGATATAGTAAGATCTTATAATATGTTTATATTTCATAAACTGACTTGCAGACTTTTAAAAGTTTTTTAAAGTATAAAGTATTTTGAAATTTAAGTGATTTCTCTCCCTTAGACTTAACACAATGCAGTCCAATAATATTATAAATATAATAACTCAATAGTAAACAACATTCTTATATAATATATTTTATCATTATAAATTGGCTTGTTAAGAAAGAGATTCAAGAGCTTATCGCAAACGAATCCTATTGAAAGTACCTAAGTTAATTCCTTCTAAAGATTTAAACCCGAACCTAAAACTAGTTCTAAGACTCATTTGCAACATGAATACAAAGCAAATGTTTCTAATGAGTCCATTTGCATTGGCAGGGTATCAATGTGTTTGGTTTGTGTTGGTTGTGTTGGCATAACAGGAAACCTCACCAATCCACACAACACGCACGCAACCCCCTCTACTCCGCCTCCTGGCCCTCTACATGGCCCACTCTGGCAGCCTCCCTCTCTGACACTCTCCCCCTATTCCCTCTCTCTCTCTTTTTCTCTCTCTCCTCCTTTCTCTCTCTCTCGCTTTCTAGACTGCATGTGCCTGTACGTTTTCTAGCCCATGCTCAGTTTGCTTCGTTTGCTTACCAATTTCCATTTTTCCGGTTTTAAGCACACACACACACTCGCACACACACACATTTGCCACTCTCTCGCATTTCAGCTTCTGATTTTTGTTGTTGCTGTTGTTCCTTCTGCTTTTCTGCTGCTGCTGCTGATTTTGCTGCCTTTGCCTTCAATTTGGTTATGCATTTTTCATCATTTATTACTTATTATATGCATTTTGTTGTTGTTGTTGTTGCTGCTGTTGTAGTTCCATTTTTAATACTTTCTTCCCTTTTACGTAATCAGCCATAATGGCAATCGAGTGAAGGGTAGCGGGGGCGAGGCAGGCGAGTAAGATAAGCAGAGTGAAGAGCTGCAAAGGGTGCTTGGCTCGCCTCCTCTTCTTCTCTCCTTCTCTTCTCCTTCTCTTCTCCTCCTCTCCCCTTTTCTTCTTGCTCGACTGTAATCAAAGAATGCAGCTTACTTTGCACTCATCAAGGTAGAAGAAGAAGAAGCAGAAGCAGAAGATGCTCCTGCCTCCCCCTGAAAGCAAAGCTGATTATTATGCAACGCCAAGAAAAATATTTAAGTAATTATTTGAAATTTTTGCGAATTGTTTTAAAAACATTTCAATTAGTTGTGAAGGCTTTTAGTTTGTATGAACTTCAATATTCATTTTTGTGAAGGAATTTCTATTTGTTTTTTTTCCACTTTCTTTTTGTTTTACTGTCTATGAACATAATAAACTAATCTGCGTGGCATAGTTAGTGTAGCCGTACAGTATTTGATTTATTCGCTTGATTTGCAATTGAAAATACTTTTGCACTTACTCAACGAAGACTTTTGACTGTCTGAGCTTCAATATTTCTTTTTGTGCGAAATTTAAAATGTTTTGTTTTTTCTTTTTTTTTTTTTTTTTTTTTTTTTTTAGTTTATTGAGAAAGAATAAGGTTAGCTGTACAGTATTTGATTCATTCGCTTGATTTGCAATTGAAAATTTTTACTTTTCTTTTGTGTAGGAATTTAAATTTTATTTTTTTCTGTTTTTTTTTCTTATTTTTTCTTAGTTTATTGAGAAAGCATAAGATTTATAAAATACTTATGACCATCAACATGTGCTGGATTTGTAGTTTACGATTGAGTTTCAGTTAGATTTTATTTATAACAAAGTATTTTGTCTGTATGAACTTTGGTATTTATTTTAGTTGAGGAGTTTATATTGGGTTTTTTAAAATTATTTTTGCTTTTTTTTATATGATGAAAATATGTTGGTTTTAGTGTTGTAGATGGTATTGAATGAGTGTTTTAGTATAATTTAAATTAGTATGAGTAAAAACAGTCTATCCTTCATTTGCATTAGTTTTATTGTAGAGTTTTGAGTAATTTTGTAGAAGAGTTTAGATTTGTTTTTTACTTTCATTGTATATAAAGATAGTATGCTGATTTAAGTGGTAAAAATTGGTGTTTTGGTAGAATTTATGTGAGTATGAGTAAAAACAGTCTGAAGACACTTAATTCTATAATAATATAATATAATATAATAATAATAATCTATTATTAAGACTTTTGTTTGCATGAACTTCAATATTTCGCCTTCTAGAAGAATTTCACTTAGTTTTCTCAACTCTTCTGTTCTTATGCCTTCCAATTCTATGAATTTTTCTTAGGTTTCAATACTTTTGTTTGTATGAACTACAATATGTTCTTTTGTGGAAGAATTTCACTTAGTTCTCTCAACTTTCCTGTTCTGATTGATATTCATTGTATATAAAGATAATATGATGATCTTAACAGTATGAACTATGTAATTCAGAGGTATAATATCATATCATAATATAATATCAAACATACAAATGGAAAAGTTCCCCTCAGTTTGCTTCCTTTTAATCAAAGTAAACACAAAGCATCTAAAGACATTTGTACCATCTGTTGATGCATAGCAGACCATATAAATTCCATTCCTACAAGGTAAACTCAACGAGAGACTGAGACTGAGTCGGAGACTGCGTTGAGTTGTGCGTCTCAATCTCTTCGTGTTGCTCCTCATAGAGATCCTACTGTAACTATTAATATTTATGGTTCTATTGATGGCAGCGCATCGTAAATGCCAGCGACAATGCAGACAGAGATAGAGGCGAGGCAATCAAATAGAATTCAACATTGCGTATACGCCGCGTGCAACTGTAAATACTATAAAGTGCCAGCCAGCCAGCAGCAGCAGCAGCTACTTAACTGTCAATGAGTTGGTGTGTGTGTGAGTGTGTGTGTGTGTGGAGTGTATCTATATTCCATTGTGTGGCATTTCCGGTGGCCGCTAAAGGAAATTTTTATGACGTCAACAAGCAGCAGTGGCAGTGGCAAAGGGGCAGGGGCAGGCAGCGGGAAAGGGGCTCAGCGCACAAAGGTAGCCCCCTTTCAGGTAGCTGCGCCCTCAAAGAAGTTTCAGCTGCAAAGTTTTTCATCTTTTTGTGCCCCTCTCTCTATCTCCTTCCCCTTGCTTTGTTTCGCATAGAAAGCAATAAAAAAAATATCAAAAAAAAAAAGAAGAAAGATAAAAAATAAAACTCAAATAATCATAAGAATGATAAAAACAAAATGACCAAAAGCTGCGATGCTGCTTTCTCAAAGCCTCCAAGGAGAAGAGGGGTAGGGCGGGGCAGAGGGGAGTGTATAGGGGAGAGGAGGGGACCAGCATAATGACAACACTTGCTATTTAGAGTTAGCGATCTGCCCCTGCCCGCTATTCTTCTGCCATTATGCGATGATTATTATTATTATTTTGGCTGCTTTTCAGCTGTTTTTTTGTCAGCCTGCTTTTCAGCTTGTCTTTTTTTAGCTTATTTTTTCTTTAGTTTTATATGTTTCTTTTTGGCAATGGGCCTACAAATTGGCTCGCTTGTCTTGCTTGTCTCGCCTGGGCCCAGACTCAGTTTATGCATATATTAAACATGATCGACGCCTCATAATTAATTTTTTACCTTATGTCAGCTATGCAGCGGACAACAACAACAGCAGCGGCAGCAGCAGCAACAACAACAGCAACAGAAATCAATAATACAAAAGATCTTTCGATCCGAGCGCGATCTGCGCTGCGACTACAAAACTGCTGCCTGTGCTGCCGTTTCGTTTGGTTTTATATGCATGTAGATTTTGTTCCCCCCTCTCCCCCCCTCTCTCTCACTCTGACTCTACTTTATTTTTATTCCTCTGCGTCTCTTCTTCATTTCGTTTCTTTCGTTTTTCGTGCTTTGCTTTGGGCTTTTTGTTTAATAATGAGACGACATTTCGAACGCATAAAATCGTCATAATAATTTTTGATATATGAAGCAGCGCAAGCGCGATACAGAGCGCTAATATCAAACGAATTCTTTTCAAGATAAAAAAACACACACACACCCAGACACACGCACACTGAGAGACACACACATGGACAGAGAGAGAGACAGTCAGTCTGGCAGTGAGAAAGAGACGCACTCAAAGTCGCGTCTCAACCAAAACTTGATTCGATGCCCAGCCACGGTAGCTGCATTGCCTGCCCCAGAGAGGGGCTGTGGGGTGGGGTGAGGGCACAGGTGGGGGGGTCTCTGACTGGCAGAGCCAATGCTGAGCAATTCTTATAAGAAAAGCGAAGGCAGCAGAGGCAGCAGCGCAAGCAGGCAGAGCATAAATAAATAAAAAGGCAGCAGAGAAGTCGACAAAAACAACACACAGACAGAGGCAGACTGTGCCTGTGTGTGTGTGCCTGTGTGTGTGTGTGTGTGTGTGTAGGGTATACAAAAAAAAGAAGCATTAATCGTAACAATGTTATTAGTCGTACAACAGGGGATTAGGCTACCGATTCGTGCGCGAGAGCAACTGACCAGACCGAGTCGCAGTCGCAGAAGGCAATGGAGAAGGCGATGGAGCAGGAGTTGGAGTTGGAGTTGGAGCTGGAGACGGTGCTGGAGACGTAGCTGGAGCTGCAGTTGCTGCTGGGGGCTTGCTTGGTTTATTGTCTGCGCGTTTGGGAACCTGCAACGGTTGCTATTGTGGCTGCTGCTGCTGCTGCTGTTGTTGATGTTGCTGCTGTTGATGTTGCTGCTGCTGCGCTTTTTCTGGCCTTTTTTCACTTGTGACTGTGCTGGGCGCGTTTTATGGACAATCTTATGGCGGTGATTAAGGCGGGTGAGGCTGCCGCCAACGCCAGCTGCGCAGCCATTGCCACTGTGTGCCACACTTTGTTGTTGCTGCCTGCCACAGAATGTTGCTGCTGCTGCTGCTGCTGTTGCTGCTCCCTTTGGGATTTGTTTGCCTTTGCCTTCGTTTAATTGCATTAATTAAATGCAGCGCTGTGGGCGTGGCTGCCGAGTGGGGAGAGGGGAATGGGGGAGTGGGCGTGCTGTGCACACATTGTTGTGGGCATGACCTCCATTCCCGCTCCCCTTCTATCTCTCTCTTTGTCTTTGTCTTTCTTCCACGTTCACCTGTTGGCAGGATAATGACAGCATTTGGCTTAGCTGCAACTCCTTTGCCAGCTACCTTAGCCCCCCTTCCGCCCCCTTCCACCCCCTGCAATCCCCTCCAACTGCAATAGAAGAGGTTTTTAGAATATATATGAAATTTTTCTAATATTTTTGCATTTTTTTTTTTGGGTTTTAAGTAGAAACTACAGTGAAGAAGGCTGCTTAGTGCAGGTACACTAAGAGAAATTGTTGGTAGATAACAGCTATAAAATAGTGTAGCTGTTGCGTGTGTCACTTGGTGACTATATAACCCCTTAATAATGCATAGAGCTTAAAATGAGAGAATACACTGACAGAAATTAGTGTTAATATATGTAATGTAGTACTATAGATACTTACTTATACTTATACTAGAGATACAGATAAATTTACAATCATAATAATGATTTTAAAAGTCTACAACGATTAATGAGCAAATACACTGAGAGAAATTAGTGTTAATTTATGTAATATAATATTAAATATTTAACATTTTTATAGATACAGCTAAAATAACTCTCATGATAATTATTTCGTCTACAACGTTTAATGAGCAAATACACTGAGAGAAATTATACGTAAATATTACTATATTAATATATCACTCAAAGCATTCACCTTAACACACATGAGAGTCATTAATCGACGATGCTTGGGTCAAATTCCTTATTCAATAGGGCATACACTGAGAGAAATAAGTGGTTAATATACCTTATAAAAGAAAATATGTTATTACACTACAAAACATTCACTGCAAAAATCTTTGCTGCTATATTGATTTAAGTTACAACAAAATAAGCTTAACTAAGAACATACACTGTTCGAAATGCCTTGTCCTTATTTGCAATTCAATATTTAAATTAAATTTATTTAATTTTTTTAATTTATTTAATTTAAATTCATGTGTTAGATAAATTGTTATTAAATAAATAATAGTAATAAAAAAAATAATAATAATAATTATAATAATAAATATATTATTCTTAGCAGATAAAAATAAATAATAAATAAATAAAAGTAATAAAAATAATAATTATAATAATAAATAAATTGTGCCTCGCGCACTGAGAAAACTTAGTTAGTTACAATAGAATTGACATAATAATATTAATATATTTATTATTTATTTCCCTGACTGTGTCGCCATGCTACTTGTATTGCTGACGCCCTTTTCTCACAGTGTAAGCTGATTTTTATTATTTGCTGACTGCTTGGAAACTGATTAACTTGGGGAATGCAAAAGAAGTTAAAGATTTTCAATAATTCCTTAACAGGTGTGCAGGTGAGAGTCTCGAGTGTGCGTGCGTGTGTGTGCATGTGTGTGTGGATTTGTGTGTGTGCGAGAGTTGAAACTTTTCAACAACAATGCGCGTTGTCAATCAAAAATTTGTTGCTCTTTGATGGGGCTTATTGGGCGACTGCTGACAAAACATTGACAAGATCAACAATGGACCCCGATCCAAAGATCCGACGACGACGCAACGACGACGACGACGACGACGACGACGACGACGAGGCGGAACGTTAAGTCCATATCGGCATTGAGAAAATTTTCCCAATTTCCCAACTCGTTTGGGCCGAGGAACAATGCCAAACAATGATCGTGGAGAGAGAGAATCATCTAGACGATGTTCCAGGAAGGCGCAGTGAGATAAGTAGGCAGACAGAGAGACAGAGAGACAGAGAGAGAAGGAGAGCAGCAACGGTTTCTTGTAGATTTGGTGCGGTTATCGATTGTTGTTGTTACTGTTGTTGTTGTGCAACCTTTTTTGATTGACACTATTTACGTGCGGATTGAAGACAACCAAATCAGAGAGGAGGCCGGGACTGAGGCTGAGACCGAGTCGGAGCCCACGCACGGCCGGGAGATGAGAAAGTAATTGTTCTGCTCGAGTTCAAATTGATTTTTACTTTCTTTCATGCTCGACTGGGCCGCACAGTCTCTCACACGGTCCTCCGCCCCCGTTGCCCTTTCTCTTTCCCTTTTTTCCACATATTTTCCCCTCGTCTTCTGCTACTTCTTCTTCTTCGGCTTCAATCCCTGCCTGCGTTCCTGGCTTTGTTTTGTTTAACCTTTCAATTTCTTGAGCTGCGCCGCCAACGCCAACAGTGTCTGTCCTACGTATGTGTGTGTGTGTGTGTGCGTGTGTGTGTGAATTGGCCTACTGTATGTATGCATAGACAACGTGCCCATATTGATATGTCTTCATTCTTTCAATATTGATCATTGCCGGGATAATCCTTCTTTTTAGCTGCAACAACTTGGAATTGAAATTGGGTCTCGGTCTCGGTCTGGCTCTCTCCCTCCCTCCTTCTTGCTCTCGTCCGGCGACCAACAGTCTACCTTATGCTCCGTCTGAGTCGCAGTCTCAGTCTCGCACTCATTCTCATTCTCTTGGTCTCTCAGGCTACTTAGAGCACCCGGCTCTGGGTTTGATGTCCAAACAATGCGCATGTTGAAAGCAACATTGGCATATTGAGATGAATTGTACTTGGCCCAGGCCCTTTGATGGCACACACAAACACTCACACACACACACACATACATACATACAGCTATAAGAATATAGATTATATTATATAGAGTTGTTTCGTATTTCAGCAAATTCGCCTGCGATTCATTCGTTCAATTGCGCCTGCAATTGCCCTGAGGCGCAGCTGCCTTTGCTGCCAATTTGTAGCTCGCTTTCGGGCGCAGCGGACAGCTCTCCTATTACACAGAGAAAGAGAGAGAGAGAGAGGGAGGGAGAGAGAGAGACTGCTCGAGCTGTAATGCGATATCGATCGCATTTTGCAGGCGACACCTTGGCCGTTGATGGGTTTAGTTTTTGCCAGTGACGCCTCTGCATAATTGCCTTGCCTGCAGAGAGGTCAAAGATCAAGATCAAGATGGATATGCTTACCTTGAAAACAAAGCAAAGAAGAAGGAGGAGAAGATATCTGCGGCCCCATAAAGTGCTTGCATACTTCATCAGCATCTATAGCAGAGTGCCTATGCTCCAAATGCTCTCTTTTTGTCCGTATGAACTCTTTTAACTCAAAGACTATTAAAGTTAGGCTAATAAGATTTGGTGGCCATATATAATGGTATTTCCGCTAAATAAAGTATGCCTTGGAACTTGGCCACGCCTCTTTACGACCTCTTAAATCGAAATTGAACATATGACAAGCGTAAAATCGAAGCTAGAACTTTGAATTATGATGTGTACAATAAAGGAAGAAAAAATTTATTTATTTACTTATAAAATATATATAACTGTAGAATATTTTAAGCTGCATGGACAACTTTCTTCGTCTACTTTCGCTATCAACTCCTGCCTTCTTTTACCTCTCCCTTCCCTTGTCTTCTCTCTTCAACTTCTCCTATTAACCTTCTACTCTCCATCTTTATTTTTCCCTCTCCCAGGCTAGTGTCTAACTTATTTGGCGACAAGGACTTACCAAGCCTGCCTGGTCAGCAGAAGCACTTGCTCTGCTCTGCTCTCAGCTCTACTCTCTGCTGGAGTTCGCCTGGGAAAGAGCTGTGCATGTCGTCGCGCCGTGATCCCAGTGTAATCCCGCACGCAGGGCGAAGGGGGAACGCGACATTAGGCAAATGATTTAAAACAAATCGATCGAATGGACACGAAGAAAATTTGTATTTAGCTTGCTCGGCAAATCAATCAAGCGACAGCAATTGGAAAAGTTGCTCCCCCTTTACTCCTTAAAGCATACACCAAGCTGTGGGGGAGGGGTGCCCGACAAGGACCACCCTGCGTGCGAACGCCCTGTGACGCTGCTTAGGGCACTCGGCGACGTTGTGGTTAGTCGCCTGCGGATTGCGAGATTGGGGACTGGGGATGGGGAGTAGACACTGCAACCGGTCTCTGGTACCGGGCAGTCTGCAGCGAACAACTCGAAAGAGTGGAAAAGGGGGAGGGGAGGAAGGTAGCTGCAGCCCAGACGAGGCTGGAAGATGCCACGCTGTGCTGCTTATTAATGACACACAATTTTTGTATCATTTACGGGTCACAATAATGTTCGGTTCGCTTGGCTTCGACTGCAGTGATCTGCCCCCCCCTTCCTCCTCCTCTCTCCCTCTCTCCCCTCTCACCTGCTGCTGCCTCTCGTTTGTTCGAACTTTCGTGGCGTTGCACAGAAGCTGCATTCTTAAGCTCTGCCCCCAAAACGGCAGCTGCTTCTGCTTCGGCTTCTGCTGCACAGTGGGACCGGGACGGGCAGGCACAGTGTGCACGCAGCGCGGACTGTGGGATAATTTATTATGCGAGAAATCTTATTCACGTGACTTATTTGCTTCTGAATGCCCCCAGCAAAGCCACACAAGAATCAGAAACAGAGACAGAAAGAGAATCCGAAACTGAAACTGAAACAGAATCGGAGTCAGTATCGGAATTGGAATTGAAATTGGAATTGGAGTCGGAACAGCTTGTTGGGGTTTACTCCCGCCTGGTCAAGTTGGTCAACTTGCTGATGACTCATGCCAGAGGGAGACAGCAAGAGAGAGGGGGAGAGAGAGAGAGAGGGGGGGAGAAGGAGAGAGCTCGGACAGTGGCGGTGCCTTGATGTGGGTCCAGTTCGAATACAAACACAAGCACAAAGGCAGAAAACACACCTAGCAAAGGGCGTGGGCAGCATTAGCCGACTGGCGGTGTACCCTGTAAAAGTGTGTGACAGTGGAGTGTGTACACCAGGGAAGGCTGTGATGTGAAACGCACAAGTGCACAGCGAGTAAAAAAGGGCAGCAGAAACTAAAAACTTACAGTATAATTTGAAATTTAAATAAATAAATAAACAAATAATTAAAAATGTATAAAATTAAAAGATAAATGAAAGGAGAGAAATAAAAATTGATAAAATGAAAGATAAATGAAAGGAGAGAAATAATAATTGATAAAATTAATGATACATGAAAAGAAAGAAAAAAAATTGATAAAATAATATATAGATGAAAAGATAGAAACAAAAAATTATAGAAATAAAAAAATCAAAGAAATAAAAACTAAAGAAAAAAATTAAAAAACTAAAATAAAACAATAACAGCCCCCAAACTATAACTAAAAAATAAAATTGGTTAAAAATAAAGGTGAATAAAAAATTAAAATTGCTGCAAAAGATAAAATAAATCTTAAATTTCCTATAAAATGTATTTTCAGGATTTATGTACGATAAACTACTACAAAAAAGGGGCGTGGTCAACTTGTAAAAGTAAACATTATTTGTGGGTAATAATAAGACATATACCCACCAAATTTGGTAATCCTAAATCTTATAGTCTTTGAGTTATAGGCGTTCATACGGACAAAGAAAGGGTTTTTGGCCTCTATGCACTTTGCTAAAGAAGCACTTTGTAGGTTCACGAATACCTTCTTCTTAATTATTATTTCTTCTTCTGTTTCTTATTCTACTTCCTTACACTGCTTCTAAAGTGAGGTTAAACCAAGAGCAAACAATCATAAATCAGAAGATTTTTCTCAGTGCATGAGCAACAAAATTCACATTGATTTGACTCTCAAAAACATGCTAAAAATGCTATAGAACTCATTTAAAATTGCACCAATGTGCACTGCTTTACCACTGTCTATTTACAGGGTATGCTCGCAGCCTGTCACTCCCCCTTTATTCAGTTTAGTTAACGCTTTTCTGGCTCTGCCTTTGCCTTTACTTTGCTTTGCTTTGCTTTAATTTATTTTCATTTGGGCCGCGTGCGATTTTTATGCTCATTTTTGTCGAAGACATTTAATGATCGCGTATAATTTGAGAATGCGACTGCGACTGCGTGTCCTCTGTGTCCCTGGCAGCATCCCCCCTTCCCCCCTCCCTCGCTGCTCTCCCCTCTGCTCTACCTTGCTCCCTCACTTGCTCCTCTGCTCTTGCCTGGCTCGGCTGCAGTTGCTCATAATTTTATGGTTAGCTGCTCTCGTTGCCCCAACCAAATACACTGCCAGAATTTATGCACATTCCTGTCCCCCTCTCTGCCCCCCTGCTGCTGCTGCTGCTGGTGTTTTACGCCACTTTCAGCTGTTGTTCTCGCCATGTTGTTGTTGTTGTTGTTGTTGTTGCTGTTGTTGTTGCAATTTGCATACCTCCAAAAGGTGCAAGGACGGACTCCAAAGGAGCCGCTCGCGCTGTTGGAGCTCTTAACAAATTTGTTCGGCCAACACACACGCCCCAGTCTTCACTCTCCAGTCTCCAGTCACCATCAGCATCACAGGAACAGTGACTGTCACAGTCACAGTCGCAGTGCCTGCTCCTCCAAGCTCCTCTCCAGGTCTCCTCGCCATCTAATTACGGGCGCGTGCAAGGGTCGATTTTGGTTCGGTTTTTCGGCTTTCGGTTTTCAGTTCTTTCGCTTATTGTCGGGTTAGTCTCTCCGTCTCTCTGTCTCCCTCTCTGTCTGTCTCTCTGTCTGTCCCTCTGTCCCTCTTACTGTCTCTGTGTCGCCTTGCTTCGATCTGTTTCGTTACGCTTCTGGTTTTTGGTTTCTTTTCACTCTGCTGCGGTGACAACATGAAAGGCGCAACACATCTGAGGGCGAATGCCGGCGCAGCGGACGAAACAACTGACCAGAAGGGCAGCAAGAGGGGGTCAAGGGGTATGGGGGAGGGGGGTGGCACAGTAACAATGCCAATAAGCCGGGTCAATCAGCCAGCGCACGCGGGTTACATATGCCAACACAGACACCATCGCCATCGCCAACGCTGCGAGGTGCGGCTGACCAGGGCTGACTTGGAGCTGGACACGAAGTGGAGGTGGAGCTGGAGAGCAGCGCTTGGCGTGGCAAGTACGCGGTAGCTGCCACTGGCAATTGGGTGTGGCAAGCAGGGAGAGGGAGAGGGAGCAGGAGCTGGGAAAGGCAGGAGGAGAGGAGGCACATAAGAGCAAGAAGAAGGAGAAGGGAAAAGAAGGAGGTAAAGAAGGGGGAAAGATGTGGGATAAAAGGGGGAAAGTAGGGGGAAAGAAAGGGGAAAGAAGGAAGGGGAAAAGGAAGGGGAACAACTGCAGCTTAATGGAGAAGGGGAAGTGAGGCAGTGCGACCAATGCGCTGCCATTCTGAGAACTGCAGCATTGACAGCAGTTCAAAGTGTCGCCTTATCAAGGCAGTCAAACTCGTCATCCATCCAATGGAAACTGACTAATGCAAGTGAGTGAAAATTCGAATGATTTTGAAGTGGAATAAGTGAGAAAGAACTATAGAACTATATATAATATATATGTATATATAACATTTACAAACTGTGCAGCTGAACAGGAGTAAATTTCTTAGTTCTTTATTTCTTTTGCTCAAATAAACTAGTTTATTAGTTTGCATCTCGTGCAACAATAATTTGTACAGGAATATATATCTATATTAATATATATAAATATTTACATTAATATATAACTTATTAATACTTAAATATAGATACATATATATAAATAACATTTACACACTGAGCAGATGAATGAATTTAATTTCTTATTTTATTATTTCTTTTATTGCACGATTAATCTAATAAATTAGTTTGCAACATGTCTAACAATGATTTGTACAGGTAAATATATGCATATATATACAAAATATACATTAATCTATATCTATGTATGTTTATTAGTATATAGCATAAATACATATATATCTTTCTTCATTCATTCATAAATCTTTCTACTTTCCATACTCTTATAATTTTCATTCTAATTTTGAGTTTCTTTGCAAGTAATTTAGTGTCCAAGGAACTTCGATTTTGAACATGAATATATATGCACATTTGTATATATATGTATACATATGTATTCATGTATAAAGTATGCACGTAGTCATGTATTTTTTATACATGTATTTATACATTCATCTCTATATATAAAGCAAATTCCCTTTCCTCATCAACTCCAGCTTCCCTGACTTTGCTGTCCTCAAAACTCTCTCCCTGGCAGCTTCACTTCAACTTCCGCAGCCACTAGGAACACCCAGCGAGCACTTCCGATCAACCTGCTATATGTCATCATCGGGAGGAGGAGCAGACAGAAGGAGAATGACAACAATGTGCAATTGATAACTCAATTTGGATGAGGCAGCGAAAGGGAGAGAAAGAGGAAACAGGAAGGGGATGCGACCACCTTCAAGCAGTGTCCGTGCACAGTGCAAGCGCGTATCCGGTCAGGTTAGGTCAGCGCAGAGAAAGAAGAAGAGGAGGAGAAGGGGAAGGAGGAGAAAGAGGAGGAGGGTAAGGAGTAGGGGGCGCTACTGGAGGCGAGCCGCAAATGTCCTCGACTGCCTCAATGGAACCGCAAAGCGAGAGGGGGAGGAAAGAAGAACTAAGCAAAGCAATTGCACTTGTCGAGGCAAGGGAGAGGCAGAGAGAAAGGGAGGGAGAGAGGAAGGGAGAGACAAAGTAAGAAAGAGAGGGAGGGAGAGACAGTAGCAGAGGCAGACTTCCTGTTGCTTTGTTGTGCTCAATAATTGCTTGGTAATTGTTAATTTACGATGCTGTCGCTGTCGCTGTTGTTGCTGCTGCTGCTGCTGCTGCACCTGAGCTGACAACGCTGCAACTGACCCTGAGTGTGAGTGACCTTTGACATCTTTGAGCGGCCGCTGTTGTGCAACTGTTGAGCCGCATTTGAAGACCAGTTGCAGTCGCGCAATTGTTCGAGTTGACAGCGGCACATAAATTATCAAACAAAATGAATTGGGCAGCCCGTTCCCCCCTCCCTCCCTCTCTCCACTCTCTTGCCACAGCCACTGCTGCCCCTCCCCTTCCTGACTGTACCTGTGACTGCCCCTTTGCTCTGCCCGACTGCAGCTAGCTGAACCGTTTGTTATCTGAGAAATGTGGAAATTAGAAAAATGAATTAGTAATGTGCAGCGCGAGTTGGGCAGGGCACACAGTAGGGAAAGAGAGGGGGGAAAGAGAGAGGGGGAGCAGTTTAGAGAGGGGGAGCAGTTTAGAGAGGGGGGGCAACTTTCGCTGCTGCTCAAAGATTTCTTTCATTTCTTTCATAAAAAAAACTGAATATAAAAAAGTGTGTGTGGAATAAACGAAATGCATTTCATTAATGCAGCGCAAGACGATGATGATGATGAGCATCATAATGCAGTTCGTAATGATGTTGAGCTGCAGGGATCATCATCATGGGGTGCCCAGTCCAAGGCAGAGTCCAAGTCCGATCGGTAGCCAGTTCGATGTGTGCTTAATATCCGTTTTATTGCCTTTGAATTAGGGCCCTTTGTCAGCATTTAGGGATCTTAATTTATATTGGGCAAAGCAATGAGCGTGACTCCATAACGAGCACGGCTTCCTTTCCCCCCTTCCCCTCTCTCCCACTCCTTGACTGGCCTGGCCTGACTTGGCCTCTGGTCTATTAGTACGACCTCTGGCAGATGCAAAAGGTCAACGCGCACGCACACGCACGCACACTAATCCCAAATGATGGCCGCACTGCCAGACTGACTGTCGCCGTCGTCGCTCTCCCCCTCTCCTCGCTCTGCCTCTCACTCTCCCTCTGCTGCTCTCGTCCTTAGCCAAAACAATTATAGTTGCTCATAAAAAAGAGCAGAGAGGGAGAAGGAGACGGGGAGAAGGGGAGACGGAGGCAGCGCAGCGAGAGGAAGTTGCCCGAGCATAAAAAATAGTTGCCATGTCGTTGTTCCCTTCTCAATCTGTCCCTCCCCCCCCTCTCTTTCTCTTTCTCCTTGCATCCTCAATTCGTCGCGGGCGGCGCGAAACGTGCAAAAAACAACAACATTGTGTGAGGGCCAATAAGGCAGCGCTGCCTCCGTCGTCGTCCGTCGTCGTCCGTCGAGGCCGTGGAGTGAGTCAGCTGCGCAATGGCAACGCAGCCAGTTCCGGGTCCGAGGCACATGCGTGCCCAATGCCGATTTGGCCAGCCCAGCAAGGATCTCGACCTCCCCCCCCCCCTCTTTCACGTCCTTCTCTTCCTCCTCCTCTTCCTCTCCCTTCTCCTCCTTTTCTGCTGCCGCAGCCTCCTTTGTGTTTTTTGTGCGGAAATGGAAAATTGTTTTTTTCACTTCGAAAAAACTAGCTATAAGCTAATTATTTGGCTTGAAATAGGGCCAGGTAAATCTGGGCAGTTTCAGCTGGCTTTAGCGACAGTCTGTTGGAAACTATTTTCCAATTTTATATCACAAAAAAGTTTTCAGCTAAAAGGATTTATTATTCAATATGTGACAGCAGGTAAATGTGCTCTAGATTAAAGTGAGACAGATGGGAAATGGATAAAAGGAATATGTATATATATTGCATGCACAAGATATATACCATACATACTATATATTTTTATGGTTTCAGTTGGAATATCATCTTAGTATGTGTTAATTAATTATATGTTTCTATTGATTATTGTAAATTTTTACATATTTATTTGATCATGTCTCAAAAATGTTCCCGATCTTTAAAAATGTTCTAGTTTATTTAGTTGTTATACTTATATAAATGCTATAAACTATAACTATTGTATGCATGCATAAATATATTAAATAAAATAAAATTAAATAAAATAAAAAATATGTATATTTTATATATTTATATAAACTGTAGATTATATTTCATTATAGATCTTATATATTAATTTATTCAGCTGCAAAAGAACATGTTGCAAAAAAAGAATACAATTTTGAAAATCTTGTAGAATATTTGTTGCCATGTTTTCTCAGATGTATGGGAACTTATTTATATTTTTCCATATCATTTGCGTTGTAGCCTATGTAAATAATTTTCATATTACTTCAACTGTAGTTGATCTTGTAGTAAATGAAGTTTGAACGTCTCATAGATCTTGTTGATTAATTGAATTTGTATTTCATTTCTATTTCACATATTTTTTGATCTTATGTAGTATAATAATTCCATATCCCACATAAAGTATTGTATAATAACTTTATATTTCCTATTGATTAAGATCTTATATTGAAGATATTGAGTATCTTATTGAATATTCCTACCTACATAGCAATGTGTACAGTACTCGAATCTATATATCTATATATATCGAATCGTATATAATACCATAGTATATTATTATTTCATTTGTTTTGTAAATTGATATTGAATCACGTATAGATTTGACTTGGAATATGTTGATAAGTATAGATATGTGTATATTCTTCTGTAGATTATATCTAATATTTAAGAAAGGTTATTGTGGTTTTTCATATTACTATATTTTAATCGTTGATCCTTACGATCTTCTTCGCCACCATGATTGCCTTTGATTTGAATGTATATTTTGTAGATATTGTAGAAGAAATTAAAAAAGTACCATATATAAAATTATATAAATTAAACAATAAGCCTCAATATTATTGAAATATTATATTATTTATACATTGTCAAAGAATCTTACATACTAGTATTGTATATAAATGTGTATTATATGTGTATATTTATCTGTCATACTAAATTTAGATCGATGATCTTGTTGAACTTGTCGATCTTCACCAACATTCTTTAGTTTTTCACTTCTATTTCACATCTAAACGTAGTTAATCTTGCATTATATTTCAATATTTATATATTTATTTATTTTTTTATATTTATATATTTTCAGTTTAAAAACTCAGTACACAACAGTTATTACACAGGGTTGCATCATATAAACGCGAATCTATCTACAAATCTAACCTCACTTCACGCTTGACTCTTTGACTCCCTTCCCTTCCCAGTGCCTGGCATACAAAGAAACCTCCCCAACCAACTCACCCCCTGCCGCCATGTATGGGCACTTCTAGCATATCTACATCGATCTCTGGCACCTTGAGCGGTGCCTGCTCTTCTTCTTCTTCAATTTGTGTTGTCTGATCTCAATTATTGAAATTGATCGGGGCTCGAATTGAGAATTGAGCGAGAGGTTTTTCCATTTCGGGATCGGAATCTCGACGTTTCCAGCTTATCGCTTTCAATTTGGATCAAATAACTGCCTGAAGAGGAGATGCACAACAACAATAACAGAGGGAGGAAGAGAGAGAGAGAGAGGAAGGGAGAGAGGGAGTGAGAGCAAGGGATTTGCGAAGGATGCGCTAAATTGCACTCGGAGAAACGTCGAAGCGGAGTCAGAAGTCGATCAAGTGTGTGTGGCGGCATCCGGTATGGAGAGAGAGGGAGGAAGGGGGGAAGAGAGAGGGCAGAGGAGTGTAGAGGGAGAGGGCAGAGGAGTGTAGAGGGAGAGAGGGGCTTCCCATTGATGTTTGCTCGAGGACTTAAGGCGCAACAACTTGCAGCAGACTTTGCTTTGCTCCGCTTTCCTTGCTCCCCTCCTCCTGCTCCTGCTCCTGCTCTTCCTCCTCCTTTCTTTGTGCGTATTTCGTGTTTCGTTATGCGTGTTTATTTTTTGTGTTTTTGATTCCTTTTGCTCAATTGTTTTCGAAAACATTCAAGTGGAAGTCCTTTGAGTGATTTGTGCCTTCTCCCACTGCCTCTCCCTCCCTCCCTCTCTCTCCCTCTCTCTCTCTCTCCTTCTCTCTCTTTCCCTCTCCCTTTCTCTATCTCCCATTCATTTGTTTGTTGCATTTGCCATGCAAAATTTGTTTGCAGTTTTCTGTCATTGTTCGCTCTGCGCTTTGTTCTCTGCACTCTCCTTCTCCCTTTCTCCCTCCCTCTCTCTCTCTCCCTCTCTTTGTCTGCCTCAACTTGTGTTCTTTGTTTTGTATCGCCTCCTTTCAATTGCTGCAATTTGCATGCGGTAGTTTTCCTCAGCTTTCCACATGCCGCACAGGCCGCAGCCCGTTTTCCATTCTCCATTTTCCATTTTCCACACTCTGCTCTCTGCATTGTCCGGCAATCATCGGCCAAATTGTCTGCTCCGTCTTTGTGTTTGTTTTCTAGCATGTTTGTTGCTGTTGGTGTGTTTGTGTTTGCCTTGATCCCCTGATAATGAACTCCACACATCGTGTCCTCCTTGTCCAGCCCTGTCAATCTGTCCCGCTCAGTTCCGTTCCATTTGCTTTCAGGCAGCGCTAAAACAATGGCGCCCTGCTTGGAGGCTTCTGCGTGTGCTGTGGGTGAGGGGTATCTGGTAGTCGGGATGTTGGAGTAGGCCAGGGAAATGAAGAAGAAGTAGAAGAGCGGGTGAAGAGGGAGCGTAGAAAAGCTTCTATAGACAAAAGAGAAGAGAACAGGGAAGGGAGTGTGAAATGAAGAAGAGAGAGAAGAATATGAAGAGGAGTTGAGAGAGAAAAAAGGAGAAGCAGAAGGATTGAAGAAGAAGAAGCATTGAGAGAGGAAGACGAAGAAAAAAAAGGAGAAAAAAAGAAGGAAAAAAGAAGAAGAGAGAGGAATGGCAACTGAAGGAAAAAAAGAGGGAAGATGAGCTTTCCAGTAACTTCCCTTTCTTCTCTCTTTCTCTCTCTCTTCTCTTTGAATTGCTTCCTTCCACTTTCTCCCCCTCTTCCTTTTCTTCTACCTGTTCTCTTTTACTCATTTTTTCTGTTTACTTCTATTTCCTTTTTTCTTCTTATGTCATTTTGTCTCTGCAGTTTTTTCTCTTCTCTTCTCTCTTTCTCTTGTCTCTCCTCCCTTCATATCCCCTTTTCTTCTCCTTTTTGCTCTTTTATTTTCTTTCTCTTCTTCTACCTTCTTTTCCGTCTTCTCTGTTTTTCTCTCTTCTTTTCTCTTCTTCTCTTTTCATCTCCTTTCTTCTCTTTTCTCTTCTTTTCTTCTCTTTTCTTCTCTTTTCTTCTCTCTTTTTCTCTCTTCTCCCCTCTTTTTCTCTCTTTTTCGCTCATGATCTCTATTATTCTCTCTATTCTTCTTTCTTTTCTTTCCGTTTCATTTCTTTTCTCTTCTCTCTCTCTCTCTCTTCCCTCGTCCCACTTATTTCTGTTCATATTTCAATAGTGCATTTCTCCCTCTTATTGCTCCCCCTCTCCTCTCGCTCACTTGCTCTCCATTGGGCACAGTTGGCAAACAAACAATTTTAAGCTTCTTTTCTTCGTCGTCCTTTCTTCTTTCTTCTTATTCTTCTCCTTCAACTTCCCCTTTGCCTGCTACCTTCTGCATTCTCCTGCTACCTCTACCTTTACATTCAGCCTCCTCTTCTGCCTCCTCTTTTCATTGTTCCTCCTCTCTTCTTTCCCTTCTCTTCTCTTCTCCTCCTCCTCCTTCTGCCTCTGCCTTAAATCGACCTCAAGGCTGGCAATTAAAAAATTACAAAACAATTTTGCAGTCAAAAAATAAACCAAAAAAAAGGAAAATGTGGAACAGTATGAAAAATGCGTAGGAGGAAAAGAGGAGGAGAAGGCAGAGAGGGAGGAAAAGAATGAGCAGGAGCAGAAGGAGAAGCTGGAGGAGGCAGAAAGCCACGCAAAATGGGAAACTTCAACTGGAAGCGCCTTAAAGTAGGCAACGCAGCGGGCCACGCGCCCTGCAGGTGTGTGTGTGTGCATGTGTGTGTGTGTGTGCCTGTGTGTGTGTGTAAGCAGTGCAGCATGAAAAAAACGTTGGCTGAATCAATCAACTTTATAAATTACATGTAATTAAAGTTTAATTAACTGAGTCGAGTGCAAATTATTGTTGTTGTTGTTGTTGCTGGCGCTTTCAAGGTTGCAAGTGTGTGTGTGTGCGAGTGCGTGTGTGTGTGTGGGAGGTGGGAAATAAATGCAAATATTTGTTTGCATTTAACTTGTCGATGCGGCTGTGTATTTCATTTAATGCCAGCAACAACAACAACAACAGCAGCGGCGGCGACGGCGACGGCGACAGAAGTCACAAATAGGAAAAGAAGCCACAGCAGCAGCAACAACAACAACAACAATACGCATGTAGTGCAGTGTTGCAGTTGCTGTTGTTGTTGTTGTTGCTGCTGCAATTTTGTTTGTCTGTTTAATTAAAGCAATATGTGGCCTCGAGGAATGTTGGGTTAATTGACTCATCACTTATACGACAAACGAAGCACAAACAAATAAGCAAACAAACAACACACACACACACTCACTCACTCACACACACTCACACACATGGCTTGACTTGCTGTCAAAATGGGGAAAACGGCGCGTCGCGTTGCGTCGCAGTCAGCGCCAACGTTGGCGCACATAACATGTCAGTTGGGGGCGTGGCTCAACGACATTTTTCGCTGTGACGCTTGTGCGCAGCATGGGCGACCAATGGCAGCTGTGGATGTTGTTTCCTCTTATACGCCCACATTGTTTCGTTCCACTGTGGAACCGTACACAAAAACAGTGGCAACAGTTTCGTAACAGTGGGAATAGTTGCTGCCAACTTCATGTGGGAACAGTGCGTTGCGGTTGCTGTGGCGCAGCCAACTTCATGTGAGCGCGCAATTGTGCGCTGCGCTCGCGTTGCCAACGTTTGTGTAAATGTTGCCAATGTATTGGCTACACTATCGATAACAATTTGATATGCGATAGTTTTATTGAAAAGGTCACACTGCAAGCGTGATTTATTTCTATGCCGCCCATGGTCACACTGTGTAGCGCCAACTTTTTAAATTGTTTACAGAGTGCTATTTTTTATGTATCATTAATAATTTAAATAAAAATATAATTGGCAATGCAAGCAATTATAAAATATTTAATAATTATAAACTATATATAGATAGCAATTATAAATATTTAATGAACTTCACTAACAATTTCTATTATTTCTGCATGCAATAACAGTCAACTTGCTGAAGTTAACAGTGCTGACGTCTGTTAACCAACAGCATTATCACTTTACATTGCCTTAACAGCAATTGGTGATCATTTTTGCGGTCTACAGTAAGTTTACAGCTCAACCGAGCACGAACGGACCATTTTGAGTAAAGTAACATTTGAACTCCATCGTAAATCACACAAGCGCAGCAACAACAATTAACAGAAGTATCATGAACACAATAACAGCGAACAAGTTGTTTGCTCTGCTGCTGTTATACTCTCCCGTGATTATGAGCGAACTGACCGACTGAAATTCTCCGTGTCTCCGCTTCCACTCATTGTTCGCGACCGTGTCAAGTGTTGAGTGTCTCGACTCGTCTTGTCTACTCTTCGTCTTCGTCTTGTCTCGTGTGTACTTTATTTATTGTCCTTAGTCATTCATTCTCTCTCTTTTTTTTTTGTCTAATCGCGCACTTTACTGCCGGTCACAATACGCATTCCATTTACATGCACATACACATATAAAAGTGTGTGTGTATATCTGTGTATATCACGTACGTTTCTATGTAGATCGCGGACTCATTTGTTGTTGATCTCCGTGTTGTTGTTGTTATTCGTGATAGTGTTCATGGGGCATGGAAATGAATCATTCGTTAGTACTGCCTGTCTGTCTGCGTGAGTGTGTGTGTTGTGTGAGAGAGTGCAAATCATAAATAAATAAATAAACTGTCCAGCCAGCAAAAGTTGAACGAAACGAAACGATAAACGGAGCCGCAAAAGAGGCAGAGGCCGAGGCAGCAGGAACATTCATTATGTGCGCTCGCTTCGTTAATTAAAGTCGTCGCTGCAATCGTCGTCGTCGTTGCGGTCGCCGCCGCAGTCGCTGTCGCAGCAGCCACAACAAAAACAACAACAGCAACAAATGTGGCCAACAAGAAATGCACTTTGTGTTTTTTTTTTAAGTTCATGTTATATTCGCGTGTGCGTGTGTGAGTGTTAAATGTGGGCCAAGCATAAAGAAAAACAACAACAACAAAAACCACTAGAAAAGTTTCGCATTATAATTGCATAGAAACTGACAGCGAAAGGTAAAAGTTTATTTCTCTAACGCTCTCGATTTGCATAAATTGTTAAGCGTCTTTAAATATGCGTGTGTGTCGAATAAGAAAAAGAAGAAACAATAACAAAGCAAGGCAAAAAGAAATGAAAAGCAGCATTCGTCGTTCAGTTTTTGTTTGATTGCTCTCTCGCTCTCGATCTCAACGACACGCAGAGTCGCACTCTTGCTTTGTCCCTCTCTCTCTCTCTTCCTCTCTTGCTTGCTCATTAACCTTTAGGCCCGCATCTTTTTTAAACAACACACGCCTTAAAAGTGCAGTAAGAGAGTCTCTCTGTGCGTGTATGTGTGTGTGTCTGCATGTGTGTGCCTTGTTTGATAATGCATTATCTAACTTGTAACTTTATCTCTGGCTTTTATTTTGAAACCAAAAAAAGAAACGCAAATTGCAGCAAACATTGCTGCACTTAACACAGACACACACATACACATGCACACATGTAGGCAAAGGTATGTACGTATGCAAGGAGTGAGACGGAGAGAGCTACATTAACAGCCACAGAGTGCTAACATTTTGGCACAAATTGCTGTTGTTGTTGCTGTCTAAGTAAGTTATAACTGCTTATCGCTCCACTTCTGAGCAGCAAGAGAAAAACGTTGTTTGCCCCCTGTGCCCTCTCTCTCTGCGTCTCTCTTTCTCACCTGTTGTGCCAAAAAGGGGGACACGCTGAGAGACGCCGCAAGTGACACGCTTTGGCCATGGGGCACACAAACTCTTCGCATTCTTGTTCTGCTGTTGCCATTTGTAGTTGTTGTTGTTGTTGCTTTTGTCTCTTTTGTTGCCATTTGTTGTTGTTGGTTTTTAAGTTCTTAATTGTTTGGCAATTAAAACAATTATAAACATATTAAGTTCGATGTCTGACACACATTTCAGCTGTCTCCCTCTCCCACTCTCTTTCTCTGTCTCTGTCACTCTCTAAATCGATTATTGATATTGTAAATCATAACGGCAACTGCTCAGCAAGCTAAGCAAACACTATAAAAAATGAATTTTTATTAAATGCACGACTAAGGAATACCCATTAATGAAAGCAATGTACATTGCTGAGTTGCACATGTTCAATGAGTATTTAGCCAGCAACTAGTTAGTACTTGCACGACTTGTAAATACCCTTTAGCAACTCAAATGTGCACAGCTTAGTCCCACTTTTACAGGGTATTTACGCACACTGCGCATATTGCAAAGTGACCCCACTCAACTTTTAAACTTGTTGTTGAGCAAACAAAGCACAATTGCAGACAACAACAACAGCAACAACAACAAAGGCAAGCCCAAAACCAGATGGGTCACCATTTACGACATGTTGCCTCCACACACACACGCAGATGTGCATTGCCATGTGTGTGTGTGTGTGTTACGTACAAGCATTGTACAATAATTCTTTGTCAGCTAATCAAACATGTCCCCAACCCTCTACAATTCTCACTCTCGCTGCAGTGCTCCCTCTCTCTCTCTTCTTGTGTTGATCTCTCTCTCTTTCTGTCTGTCTCTCTGCATTCAAATGTTGTCAGATCGTTGCATGCTACGATCAAAAATGCAGTCCAACAACTTGGAAATCAATTGAAAACACTCGCACGTCCCGAGAATTAATCGACAGAGTAAGCAATCGACCATAACCTGCACAGAATATGTTTATGTATCCCAAAAATATAACTGAATTCAAATGATTATCACACTCTGTGTGAGTGCTCACAGTTTAGTTCAATTCCTCGATCGCATTTTGTTGATTTCCACTTGATTTTATTATTTTTCCGAATCAGCATAAAGTTGAGTACCTCCCCAAGTAACTCTCTCTGTATATATCCAATTTGTAACCTGAACATCTGCACGATCAGCGAGTTTAGCCGTACCCTCAAAGTACTCCCGGTCTAGCAGATCTGCTGGAATGATTCAAGCACAGCTACAAGTCTCGAGGGAGCATAAAACTGTAACGAATGAGTGCGAATGATTCATTTGCTCATTTCTAATTCCACTCCCGTTTCAATTCCCTCAAAGATGCAGTTAAAAAGAAATGAAACTAACTGAACAAGCCAAAAAAAGCTGTTCATCAATGGAACACTTCCATGTGCGGAACTATGCTCAATTAGTTCCCATAACAACAAGAACAACAACAACAATAATAAAAAAAACAATAACAGTAATAATAATAGTCACAATAATCATATCGCTGTTGAGAACTGTGTGAATTTTGGACCGAGCATGACTAATGCAGATATATCATACACTACAAGGAAATAAAATAGATATGTGTAGAGTACACTGCAAATGTTTCATTTCATTCGCAAGTACTCGGTTTACTTCCAAGTGTTTGTAAATATGAATAACTGCAGGAGAGAGAGAGAGAACAATTCAGCTCTTTCAGTACTCGAAAGTTCAACTCGTTGCAAGCAATTGAACTTAAATGTGCAAGTGCACTTGAATTAACTCGAATTAAACGAATCCAACTGAGTTCATATGAATACATAACTCAAGAGAGTTCTCGATGCTCTCGATTTATTGTGACTTTTGCTTTATTTATTTTGCACAGTGCAATTTCATTTTGTGCCCACTGATAACGCAGCCGAGCTGAGTTCCCTGTGCGCCTGGTGCGGCACATAGCCGGCTGATAGTGGCCCCCATTCCACTGGCGTCACTCCCATTGCTCTGTCACATACGTATTCGTTTTTTTTTTTTTTTTTTTTTTTTTTTATCGCCCGTTTACCAGCTCCAAGCCGAGTGTGGGATTTGCAAAACAAACCAATCTGTATATGTTGTGTATATATACCATATATATTTTGTATTCTATGCTGACATGATTAATGCAAAGGTTATGCAGCAAGGACAAGCGCAGACTTGGTCTTTACTCTGATAAATGGCACAAAATGTATTTAATAATTTTACAGACACGTTATCAAAAGTTGACAATAACATTTCCCACCGGCAATCATAAAAATCTATTTACCCCGGCTTTATAGCCATACAAATGATATTTTATTAGCTCATAGGGTATCTTATCTCTCAGAAGAAAGACATTTCACGCATGTCTCTAGGGTTCCATATGAATGCCATATATATGTTTGTATATATAGGTATATTCTTTAGACTTTTATTGATTCCATTTTGTACAACATTGTATATAAACCCGTAAAAGATATTCGCCATTTCGCGATTAGATCAGCGACGCTGCTAGATAAAGAACTGAAACTAAATACCTAGATAAAGTATACTACATACACATATATCATATATATATATATATATATATATATATATATATATATATACATATATATACTCAGTTAAACCAAGAACAATTGCCTTGCATTTTGTTGGGAAAGTCTCACCTTGTGCCCGATATTAACTTTCCCTATTCATGGCGTAATTGGATATTACCTTTGATGGAGGGCCGACCCAAGCATTTGTCATAATAATTTGGCAGACAAGCCTCCCTTCTTCCCCTCCCCTCACTTTTGATGAGTACGAAGAGGGAGTACGAGGCCCATTCATGCCTCAGTTTTGATTTATAATTGTTGTCGTTGTTGTTATCGCCGTAGCGACACTATAATTGTAACCACAGCGTTATTCAGTCTGCTGTCTATATACACACCAGATACACATTTATATATATAGTACACGCAGACTTATACACACAATTGATTCACTGGGACAGTTGCCCGAAGCAGCTTTCCGATTAATCATCGCAGATGACTTTTCTTTCCCAGAAAATGCTTTGTTTTATACCCTCGAAAGACAAAGCGGAGGCAGTAGATATGCGGAATACAGAAATAGCATCTTCAACTTTGGCACTCCCTTGTTTTACTCAACTGTTTTACTACATTCTTATCTAATCTGCTTGTTTCAAAAATAAACACAAAAGTTGAGGAGATAAAAAAGAGTGGAAACTCCAGTTAGATAAACGTGCATGTATTTATAAATATATATGCGAATATTAGTATAATATCTTTACTGTAACGATGATAACTCTACTAATTATAGGGTATTTTTGTATACATTATTAATACTAGCATAAATATATAGTATGTGCTATTAGAATGATTAGTTTGCTTAAGCTGCTTGCAATATCTCTTAACTACAGGGTATACAGGGTATCTGCTAGCTGTTAAGCAAGGTCTAGTAATGCCATTGCTTGTAATCGATTGTTTGTAAGCAATTTGAAGTAATTTCAATCGATAGGCATGACAATTCGCAATGTCTGCGCAATGATTCACTCTGAGTAAATCGCGCGGCCATCTGCTAGTTCATTCATCCAAAGCAACAACAACAGCAACAACAACAACAATAACAACTTCATTAAACATTGTAAACAAAATCATTGAGGCTTCTCCAGCGAAGAGCTGCAACTGAACAATTCTCATTCGTTGTGGCACTCCAGGCCCGGTTGATCGTGCGTTCTGCAGTGTGGAGGAAGCTGGACAAATCCAGAAGTAATGTGGCATAACCAATTGGAAAATTGCTGAGTCAGGGAGTCAACAATATCGTTAAACTGATAAGAGAAGCAGAGAGTTGAGAATGCTTCCTGGAGAGCCAACTTGATGGAGAGAAATTCTTTGCTAGAAAAGTGATAAATCAAAATCGAGAAACCAGTTATATATCGATAATCGCAGTTCGAAGACGGGTTTAGGGGCCAAAGAGCAGTAAAATTAGCTTTAAATAAGCATGTTTAGTAGCTATAAAAGCTTGTAAATGTGAACATTAGAGAGAGAGAGAGAGAGAGAGAGAGGCAGACAAAGGCTAGAGAAAAACGACGCACAGCAGATGCCAATGAAGGCAGCAGAAAGAAACAGTGAAACTACAATAAGATCATAAAGAAACAGACATATATAGTACACATATCTTAATCTATATATAATATATATATGTGTCTGTATAGGTAGTGTATGTATGGAATGAAAGAGACTTCAAGTTGTTGCGACTTTCTTCAAGAATACTCAAGTGCAATTCATGTATGTTATTCATGGCGAATAATGAGTGAGTGTGCGAGTGCTTGCTTTGAATCTTCAATGGTCACTCATTGCTTAGCTTTTGTGCTTGCTTTGTGCAGAAGAAGAGACAGAAGAAAGACACACAGACAGACAGAGAAGAGGATGCAAGAAGATGGCAAAGATCGTGCGCGCGATCAAAGTGGAAAGTGAAAGCCAAATGGGCAATTAATGAAGCCTATCGACTATCGATTGTTGGCGTTGTTGTTGTTGTTGCTTGAGTAATTGGCCAAAGAGATCGCAGATCGAAAGAGAGGGAGAGAGGGGGAGAGAGAGAGGGGAGGGGGAGCAAGACAAGCGGAAACACGTGTCCCTCATTTTGTGCCCAGCTCTGTTGACTTTGCAGTCTCCCCAAACACACATACGCACAGCTAAATAGAAACACACTCATTTGCAATTATTTACACAGTTTTATTGGTCACTTTGTCAGATTTCTTTCAGCGCTAATTTCCACTTAAATATGCTAAACAAGGCAAAAAAATATAAATGAATTACTTAAATTATAAATAAGGAAAGAGGCTTCTTCTAATTGCCCAACTCGAAGTTGAGTCGCTTGCGGGCTATGGCCAAACGCACCAGACGCCGCTGCTCGAGCTGCTGCAGCTGTTGGGCCACCAACATGCGATGCAGTAGCTCCACCTTGGCATAGTCCACGGGCAACGGGGGCAGCTTGCGCTGTGACTGAGACTTGCTTTGTCTTTTGCCTGCTTCCTCCTTTTGTAGAGGCATCTTGCTCTGTGCGGGTGTTTCTACTTCCATTCTCTTCTCTTGTTGTGATCTTCTAGTTTCCTCTCTTGCTGTCTTCACGCAGCTACTGTTCTGGCAGATCGTGTCGAGCAACTGCATCAGCAGAAAGACCAAAAGTTCAAAGAGATTGCGCTGTATTTCGTAGATGTTTGCTTTGGCAATGTGCTGCATGTTGTGCCCAGGAGTAGCTAGGATTGACTGTGCTCTGTTCAGCTAGGACTAGTGGATTTTATACTAGCCAGGCAGGTAGTGTAGGTGGGTAGGACAGCGCTTGACCTGCGAAGGGGCTTGGCCCAGCTGCGATAGGTTAACCCCTCATAAAAACTCGATCTGTCATCTGGCATGGCTTGAAGTTGGTAGCTAGGTAGCTAGGATTAACCCAAAGGCTCCCATCTTGACCTATATCCAAATATAGCTATACTATATGATACTTTATAGTTGTAAAGAAGTTCTAGGGATAACCGACTGTCTCCCTCAGGTATAGAGCTACCTAAGGCACCCCATCTGCATAGGCACCTTCTACCTAAGTCACCTTGCCATAAACATACATATATTGCTGTACATATCAAGCTTTAACTCACCTTCTCATCTTCTTCCCCTTCAGTCTTTGGCCATGGAACAGGCAGGGACGCAGGCTCGTCCCGTGCCGGCTCCGCGACGTCTCTATCCAGAGTTGCGTGCCGCCAACTACGAGAACATTGAGATCAATCTGCCCTCCAGCAGCAACAGCAACAAGAATAATACTACCAACAACAACAACAATATACAGAACAAGTTGAACAACAGTGGCAGCAAAAAGTTAAACAACGATGCGGAGAATTTACATGGCAACTGTGCCGAGAAGAAGTTGCCGGCAAGTGGACACAGCAAGTTGATATTGCAGGAGGCGAATGTGGATCAACCCATTTACGGCCCAGATGCCAATGAGAATGTGGAGCCAGTGTATGCGCTGCCCAGACCAGCGCCCAGGCAGCGAGCACGTGCCGAGCTGCTAGAGGAGCAGCAAGAGCAGGAGAACGAGGAGCAGAAGGAGGAACTGATTGTGGTATCACCCAAAGCACTGCGTACGGCGCCTTCAGTGCCGAGTAAGGAACTCAATGTGCAGATGGAACGTCGTCGAGCCGATCGATGTTCCATCTCCAGTGAATTCTCCACAACGAGCTTCGGCACTGGGAATGGCCAGCTGGAGGATGATTCGCGTTACACATCGAATGCGTCACTCGACTGCAGCGAGAGTGGCTCGCAGAGTGGCAAATTCAAGTCACCCTCACCCGGGTATGTACGGGACGATGATGAGCACGATGAGCATGATCATGATCTCGATGATGATGATGATGATGATCATGTACAGCTACGTGGGCAACAAGCGCGAGTTGAGGGCGCCGAGTACGCCGATGCGGCCATATCCGATCTGTCGGACGATGACAAGTAATCAAGATAACAATTTGCAACAATTTATCAATTTGTTTCTTCCAATCTCTACTTGCCTCCCTGGTGTCTTAGTGTTATACAAACGATCCCTTAATTTTCCAAACTCTCTTTTAATTCCTGGGTAGTTCTAATCGTATCTTAATCGGTAATGTAGTCGCTAACACCTTAGAGAAACTAACCGAGGCATCGAAGAGTTTCCATAGCATTAAAGAATTCTAGATATAGTTGAACTTCATATAAACACATGATATTTTATAAGACACATCAGTAGAAACAAAGCACAAAACAACTTAAAAACGGGTACGGTAAATACACACACACAGAGACACTCGCACACATACACAGACTTATGTTTGTATGTTACAGATTATATGTACACAGTATCTTAATAATGGGAGATCGTAGAATGATCAGTTGAAATAAAAAAAGAGATTGTGCTGGGATGGAATTCTTCTTATTATGTGATACAGGAACCTAACTCTACAGAGTTCTACATTGGTCTCATTTAAAAACAAAAGTGATCTTCAATTTTAATACAGGAACTTCGTACTACACAGTATTAATTTCAATTCAATAAAGAAATCTTTACAAAAAGATCGCTTCAAATAATGACAATCAATCTCAAAAAGCAGCTCAGCTTTTTTGTATAAATAAATGAATGTGTTGATATTTATTCACAAAGAGATGTTGCTCTTCGCGCCGTACAAACCCTTATATAAAGATCGTTTTAAAATGATCATGCAAGTGCGATCTTTAAATCAAATTTGTATATCTTCTACCTTCAAAATTTGTTGGAGTTTCATGCACAAAAAGATCTTCAGCTGATGTGCAGAAAACCTTTACACAAAGATCACTTAAAAATGATCACGATCAATATTTCAAATTATAGTTCCACTGTTGTGTATAAATAAAGCTTTAGATATTCATTCACAAAGAGATGTTGCTCTTCGCTCCAAAGAAGCCTTTACATAAAGATCGTTTTAAAATGATCATGCAAGTGCGATCGTTATATCAAAGTGTAACTCCAAAGTTTCATATAAATATGCCTCCCAAAGCTGTTGAAATTTTATGCACAAAAAGACTTTTAGCTGATCTGCAGAAACCCTTACAGAAAGATCGTTTCAATACGATCATGTAAATGCAATCTTTATATCAAAAGTTCCAAAGTTTCATATAAATATACCTCCAAAAGTTGTTGAAGTTTCAAGCACAAAAAGATCTTCAGTTGATCTGCAGAAAAACCTTAACATAAAGATCACTTGGAAATGATCTTGCATGTGCGATCGTTATATCAAATTGAAGTCCCAAAGTTTCTTATATATAAAATATACCTCCAAAAATGCTAAAATTTCATGCACAAAAAGATCTTCAGCAGATCCGCAGAAACCTTTACATAAAGATCACTTAAAAATGATCATGCAAGTACGATCGTTATATCAAATTGTAATTCCAAAGTTTCATATAAATATACCTTCAAAAGTTGTTGAAATTTCATGCACAAAAAGATCTTTCCTGCACAAAAAGATCTTCAGCTGATCTGGAGAAACATCCGCATAAAGATCCCTTAAAAATGATCTTGCATGTGCGATCGTAATCCCAAAAACCCCCAAAATATGTTTTGAATTCAAGCGAGAACTTCACAAAGAGATCTTCTTAGTATGTTCTTGTTTACCATCGATCCGGCGATCGTTGACTCTTCTCGCCTGCTGTCATTGGACATTGATCCGTGGCGCGGCTATCAGTGAACATGCTTCGATGCTCCTTCCCGAGGAGGGGAAGATGAGTCAATGCGACAGCTGTAACTGCTCCTCTATCTCCATGTAGTACACCATATAGCCGCACTATATATCATTGCCACAAATCCCAGACGGGCGCCTCGTGCTCGACAGAGTATTTATTTATACCGCAGCCAAGGCGCGAAGAGAGGGAAGGGAAGGGAAGCGAAGCGGAGGGGAGTGGAGCGTAGCTGAACCTCAACTTCCGACGCCGCATTAATCACAATGCCCTAAAAATAGTCGCACATTCAAGATCAATGGCAAACAGTTCCATTTCGGTTCCATTTCGTTCCGTTTCGGCTTCGGTTCCGTTTCGGGTTTGGGTTACTCCAGTTGGAGCTCGATAGTTGAACGGGAACGTTCTGTGTACTAACCTCGATCCTCATCACAACAAAGGTGTCTTTCTACTAACCCACAAACGAAAGGAGAGCGAGTCTTTTGGCACTGCAACTAATCCAAGTGTACGCACTCAACTCTCTCTCTCTCTAGCAATCTGCTGCGCTCGCTGGGCAACACCTCGAAGCTGCTGGGCGAGGCAATTGGCGAGCGAGTGGCCTTCAAGGCCAAGGGCGCCAAGAAGCGTCTGGACAAGAATCTAAAGAGCTCCACGGAGGCCTTAAGCAACCTTAGTGCGGATGCCAGCAGTCGCCTCAAGGACGCAGGCAAACGTTTCGGCTCGAATTTCTCACTGGGCAGGCGAGATAAGGCAACAGCAGGAGGGGGACGTGGCGGGGCAGCCGATTCCCTGGAGTTGGAGAAGCAAATGGAGCTGGAACGACGTCGCACCATGCCCAACACAGATGTCTTCAATACAATCCAGTTCAGCAGTCCGCTGCATCGCAATGTTGCCGGTGGCGGACACACAGATCTGAGCAAGGTGCAGGAGGAGCAGCTGCAGCAGCAGCAGGCGGAGTTGGCCTACGAAGTGCCCAAGGCGAAACCGAAGCCCAAACCCAAAGCGAAGCCACCGAGCTATGATGAAGCCTTGCGTGCACGTCCAGCGCCGCCGGCACCAGCTCTGGCATTGAATCTGGCGCAGGAGGCAGCGCAGTTGGTGCAACTGCGTAATCCGCAGCAGCAGCCACAGCGTCAGGCGTCGAGCAGTGGCGATTCCACGGGCGAGGAGCTGCCCATGCCTGCGTTTCCCGCGCCGCGTCTGTCACAACATCTCGAAGCACTGCAGCCGCCGGTGCGGCACAAGCGGAGGAGCAAGAACTATGAGAACATACAACTGCGTCGACCCAATGTGGACTCAGCTGAGCTGCACGAGCTCAATCGCGTGGCGGAGGCAGTGGAGCGCGAGGAATCGCTGCGAATCTCGGCCAACATTGCCGCCGACGAGGCACGTGCACCCAAGCCGGAACGCAGTGATTCCTGGCAGTTCTACGGCGACAAGACGGAGGTCAGTGGGGAAACAGAGGGAGAAGGCGACGCCGATGGGGATGGAGAGTCAAGTTCATCGCCCGAGCCGGTCTATGCCAATCAGGAGGCCACCTATGGCAAACTCTTTGAGATGGGCACCAGCAGCACGAGTCGTGGCAAGCTGCTAACCCCTTTGCTAGAGCTGGACTGCATCAGCGAGGACGTGGAGCTGGATAGCAGTGATGGCGCTGTGGGAGGGCGATTATCTCCTGCGCCGCCTCCTCCATCGCTGGAGTTGATCAAGGAGTTTGATCCGCTGATGAGTAAATGCTCAACACTCGCGCCCTCCAACAAGAGCAACGAGCTGCTGCTGCTCGAGCATCTGCTGGAGGAGGATACCTATGGCACGCTGAAGCGGGAGCAGGACGACGTGAGCATGTGCACCTCCGAGGAGGATGGACGCAGTGAGAACACAGCCACGGCAGCCAGTGCAACTGGAAGTGGAACTGCAACTGGAAGTGGAACTGCAACAGGAACTACAAATGAAGTCTCTGCTGTGCGCAATCAGCCGCAGATTGTGCATCAGAATGCGCAGCTGCTGAGCGACAGCATGGAGAACATGCTGGATGACAATGCGCATGATGATGCCACCGAGCTGCGTGCCCGCCCCTTCCTCAGCCGCGTCGCGGAGAGGCCTGCGGCGGCGGCAGACAGTGTTGTGGATCTGGCGCAGCCTTCGAGGAATCGCACCAATTGGTTTGTGGCCGACAAGACGCACATTGAGGGCGACAGTCCGCCCACCTACTTGGAGGCCATTGGTGGCGACGGCCAGCCAGTGGCGGCGGCAACAACAGGAGCAGGAGCAGCAGGCGGGGCAGCTGGATCGGGAGCCAGCTCCTCCGAGACCAAGTCCACACTGGGCTCGCGGCTGCGGCAAACGATGAGCGCCTTCTCCAATGTCAAGTTCCACATGGAGGCAATGAAGCGTCGTGCCAGCTTCAAGGCTGCCTCGCAGCGTGAGTCCAATGTGAAGGTGGCACTGCAGATGGTGCCTCGTCCCAGTCTGTCGCCCCTGCTGGTGCGCTACGAGGGTCCACTGGTGCGCTTTCCCTCGGGCATGGTCGAGGACATACTCAAAGAGATGCAGAACCGCAAGGCCATACTGCGAGATCGACAATTTCAAACGTATCTCGACCAGGAGATGAAGACAGTCAAGGAGATGATACCGCTGGAGTCGATTACCACGCTGCAGTGCGTCAGCAACAGTCGCGTCACTGACAGCGCCACGCATTTCTATTGCTTTGAGCTGACCACCTCGCAGCCCAAGAACGGCAACTCGGGCAGCGGCAGCAATGGTGGCGACGGAGGAGGCATGTCCTCCAATCCGAATCTGTTGATGACCAGCAACGCGTGTGGCAATGTGAAGCAGCAGCGTGCCACACATCTCTACGGCGTGGGCAAGGAGTCCGAGCGTGGTGTCTGGATGCAGAAGATACTCGAGAGCTTGACCAACAGTGTGCCCGTGAAGTACACCTGCCACTACTATCGCGCAGGCTGGTGCTATCTCAAGGTAAGGTACTTGCTCACTTCTACTGACTTCCTCTAATGAAACTTTCTCTCTCTCTCTCTCTTGGCAGAACTCCATCACTTCCGAGTGGAGCGGCACTTGGCTTGTGCTGCGCAAGAGTCAGCGTCGTTTGATCTTCGTCAGCGAAGCCACTGGCAATGTGGAGAAGATGGATTTGAGAAAAGCGCGTTGTATAGGTGAGTGAAGGATCTAGAAAGGGGGAGGTAGCTTAGCCAGAGAGACCACCTCGTTTAAATGCGTCTGTCCTCGGATGCAGAATGCAGGCTCTATAAAGAGGACGACGAAACCAGCAAACACATACTGTGCGACTGTCCAGCCTTGGTTTGGATTAGGAGGAAACGTTTGTACGTGGAAGTCGCAGTTCCTGAGCAAATTGTCCGTTCCTCGACGAAAGACCTCTTATGATTCATCAGGGAAGCAGAGCAGCTTTTGTCAGGATAGGGAGAGCTTTATAGGCACAAAAGATCTTTCTGGTCGCAGTGCCTCGCGCCTTCTCTGCTGGGAGACTCCCTCTTTCAAATAAAAAATAGCCAGAGAGAGAGCGAACTGTGACTCCCTCTCTAACTTCCTTCCTGACTACCTTTTTAACTAGCTCTTACTGCCTTCCTGACTATCTCTTTAAGACCTTCTTTAACATCCTCTCTAACTCCTCCTCCAACACCTTCTCTAACTTCCTCTATAATTACCTCTCTAACACCCTCCCTAACTCTCTCTCTAGGTACCTCCCTAACTGCCTCACTATCTTTGTCTCTGACTACCTCTCTTACAATCCTCTAATAAACTCTCTTACACCTTCTCTAACTCCCTCTATAATTAACTCTCTAACACCCTCTCTAACTGCTTCTCTAACTTCCTCTTTAACTGCCTTTCTAACAACCTCTCTAACACCCTCTTCAACAACACTCTAACTCCTTCTTTAACTACCTCCCTGAATCCCTGTCTAATATTCTCCCTAACCACTTCTGTTACTCCCTTTCTAACACCCTCCCTAACTCTCTCTCTAGGTACCTCTTTAACTGTCTCACTATTTTCCTATTTGACTACCTCTTACTTCCTTCCTGACTATCTCTTTAACACCTTCTTTAACATCCTCTCTAACTCCCCCTCTAACAACCTCTCTAACTACCTCTTTAACTGCCTTTCTAACAACCTCTCTAACACCCTCTTCAACACCCACTCTAACTCCTTCTCTAACTACATCCCTGACTCCCTGTCTAACACTCTCTTTAACTTCTTCTCTAACTCCCTTTCTAACATCCTCCCTAACTTTCTCTCTAGGTATCTCTCTAACTGCCTCACTGCCTTCCTCTCTGACTACCTCTCTGACTACCTCTCTTACAACCTCTCTTACAACCTCTCTAACTATCTCTCCTACACCTTCTCTCCCTCTCTCTCTCTCTTTATTCCTCCTCTCCAACTCTTTAATCACCTTTCCCTTCTTCCCTCTTCTAGTGCTAAAGGAGAGCGACGATTCGATTGACAATCTGCACGTGGAGAGCGGTCCCATGCTGATGATTGACTGTCCACCGTATGCAGTCTACATGATCATGAGCTCTGCCCGCGAAACAAAGATCTGGCGACACATCATACGCGAGGTGGCGCACAACAATGGCTTCTCCTTGGGAGATCAACAACTGACGCGCTACGATGTGCCCGTCATAGTGGACAAATGCATCAACTTTGTGTACATACACGGCTCCATGTCGGAAGGCATTTATCGCAAGTCCGGTTCGGAGAACTCGATGCACAAACTGATGAGCGCATTCCGTGCGGATGCCTTCAATGTGGAGATCACACGCAACGAGTACAACGAGCACGATGTGGCCAATGTGCTGAAGAGATTCATGCGTGATCTGCCCGAACGTTTGCTGGGCAAACTGACCGATAGCTTTGTCTTTGTCACCGAACTGGCTGTGGCCTCCGAGAAGATACCGATCTATCGTGAGTTGCTCAGCCGTCTCAGCACCATCGAGCACGAGACACTGCGACGCATTGTGGGTCATCTGGTGTTCATTAGCTCGCAGCAGGCCAAGAATAAGATGAGTGTGCAGAATCTGACCATGATCTGGGGTCCCACACTGCTGGCCAAGAAGGTGAGTAAGCGTTGGAGTCATTTGTTTGTTGTCATTTCAATCAGTTTCTTATTTTCTCTCTCTCTTTCTCTCGATGCCCCTGCAGAGCGACGAACTTATCTACTCGCAGAAGGAGGCCGATGTGCTGAGCGATCTGATAGTGCTCTATAAGAATCTGTTTCCCTGCAGCGTCGATGAAATGGTAAGCAAGAGAGTAAATGGCACAGTGTATAGAGTGCAGGGTAGGGAATGGTGTAGAGTAGTCTTGAATGAGTGTAGCAGAGTATAGAGTTGACTAGAGAAGAAAAGAGTAGTATAGAGTAGAATAGTGAAGTCTAGAGTAGTATATAGTTAGATAGAATGATGTGTAAAGTAATATAGAGTAGAATAGAGTAGTATAAAGTAGAATAGAGTAGTATAAAGTATTATGAAGTACTATAGAGTACAATGGAGTACTAAAGAGTAGTATGGAAAAGAATAGATTACCATAGAGTAGCATAGAGAGGGATAGAGTGATGTGCAGAGTAATATAGAGTAGTATAGAATAGTATAGAGTATAATAGAGTACTTAAGAGTAGAATAGAGTACAATAGAGTACTTACGAATACCAAATAGCAGCATAGAGTAGTATAAAGTAGGATAGAATGATGTGCAGAGTTATAAAGAGTAGTATAGAGAAGCGTAGAGTAGTATAGATTACTATTAATTACTACAGAGTAGTGTAGAGTTGAAAAGATAAGTTAAGAGTGTCTTAGCTCATTTGCATTAGGCTTTGCCATATATTCTCATGAATTGGAATCATATATTCCTCAATATTCTTAGTACTACGCTACCACAGACTTTCATAATCACAAATGTAACCGCAAAGTGTATATTTCATGTTATTAATACTACATAGCCTCGTGTACACACGTAGCAATTATGGAAAGTAGTCAGCAATACCCGCATCATTCAGTTGGAGACTTAGTTCCAGGCCCGTTTGTTTAGCAATTTAATTAAAAGTTGATTTCAAGCTTATACAGTGAATCTTTCTGTCTTTACTCACTCACTCTCCTTCTCTCTTGCAGAAAAAAGAGCAAGCCATGCTGATGTGCCTGCAGAAGTATTATGCTGCGGCCGAGACCCTCAAGGACTCAGTGAAGCAGTCGGGCGACATTAAGATCTGGATAAGCCTGAATCCAAATCCCGATAACACAACAGAGGTAAAGTCAAAGTTCTTCTAGAGTTGTAAATGTAAATATTCTAATATATTCCCACTTTGTTTTGCAGGAAAAGACGCAGGTGAATGCGACCATTTCGCCCACGAAGACTGCCTACGAGCTGTGTCGCGAGTACTCGCAGAAGATGCGGCTGCCCACACATCAACTGACCCTGTATGAGGTGATACTGAACGACAGCCTGGAGAGGCCACTGCATCACGATGCCAAAGTGTTCGATGTCATACTGAACTGGTCCTATTGGCCCGAAGAGGATCGCAAGCACAACTATCTGGTGGTGCGACCCATCGATATGCTGCGCGAGGTGCAGCGTGCTGTCAAGAATCTGGCAACTGTGACGCCTGGCAAGGAGCTGCGCTTTGCCGACAATCGCACCAAGACCTTCAAGACGCTGCAGTGCGAGCTGCGCGATGGCAAAATCGTTGTCTCCAAGAAGGACAAGAACGACAAGACGACCATAGTGCGGGAGATCTTTCTGCACAGCTCGACGGCTTACTTGGGCTGTGAACGGAAGCGGGACTTCAACTGGAGTTGGGCCATCACCTTCGTGGAGCGCACGCAGGCACAGATCATGAGGTGAGTGGGGGAATTCCTCTTAGTGTGGCTTCTTGCTAATGCTTTTCTCTGTATCCCTTTGTAGATCCCGGGATGCACCCTTCATTGGGCACGTGCTGGCGGGCAGTGAGTGGGTTGATCGCACCATTTGGTACTCGAGCATTTGGTACTGTCTGCACGGGGACAACATTCTGCCGCCGGCGGAGATCATTCTCAAGTGAAGCTGCTCTGCCTTGATTAGATTTTTGTTTTTTTTTTTTATTATTGAATACCATAAGTTGCAATATTTGTAGATATAGATTTGGAAACTAGTTAAGATCGAGACTTAAGCACACTTTGAATGCATTCGAAACATTTGGATTTTATTATGGAGTTTCCACAATAATTGTGATAACGAATGAGAGCCGATCCTCGTCCAGGAGGATCTTTGTCATCTATCAGTAATTTAGTTAGAGAATACACACACACACATACATACATACATGATGCTCTGTAATTCCTATTCTCACTTCGAATAGCCTCACTCACGTTTCGACTCTATGTGCATTTATCTATCAAGCCGAATTACCATTATTATTCATATTCATTTGTCTGTACTTATGAATATATAAATCGATCAGTGTTGCTTCTCTTCAAACTGTATATACTATCAGATACCGTAGAACTTATGCCATTTGTCTTCATTGTAGCTAGCGGGAGAACGAACGAAAACGAAATGATATTTTACTATATACGATTTATGCTTTTTGCAGATTTACTTTCTTTTCGACTTCTCAATTGTAACATACATATTTATGTTGTACGTAATTATTTCGTCTGCGAATAAACTCAAATTCATATTAGCACGACTCTTTTTTAGTGTTGTAAATCATTAATTTGTTGTATTTTTTATAATCTGTTTTTAATTTTAGTATTTTTAAGACGTGTCAAAAATCAAGTTCCCGTTGCCTCCGCTGTCATTGTCAAAAGTCACTAGGTCTTGACAAGAGTTCCTTTTGTTACTTTCACTTTGCAATTGCTGTCAAGCTCTCTGTGAATCAGTCTCATACATTATTTTTTCAAATTTGTTTATTTTACTTTTAGTTAATTTGCTTTAAAAATTTTATAGCGTGAATGTTTGAACACATTTATTCGCGAAGACAAAACCGCTTTCATTTTAATCAATACAAAGAGAAAAGAGAGAGGAAGAGAGAGAAGAGCGACATGGCGAAGAGAAACATGGCGATTTACGAGAAGTTCACCTCGGTGCACATCTGGTGGTTCCCCAAGGACTTCTGCCAGTCACGCTTCGGGCACTACCAGGAGAGTGGCAACAATTCGTGCACCCTCATTTCATTGATCTATGCCAACAAGCTGTGCAAGATGCCCACGTTCAGCCAGAGCGAATCTCAGATGCCACCACTTGCCTGGGTGGTTATCGGCGATGCCATCAACGAGGGTAATCGGGTCTACCACGACTTGATACACTCCAATGTGAACATCAGTGTGCCGAGTGCCTTGTGGGCCATACGCACACACCACAAGACCAAGTTTTGTCTCGAGGAATGGTTCTTCACGCACCTGGGGTCCGATCCCACTAATCATCTGTATGTTGCACGCGAGCTGGCTGAAGTGCTGACCACCGGAGTGACAATGTACCAGCAGGCAGATATCTGGGATAAGCCGAGATATCTGTTTGCTTGCATTGTTGCCGATTGTCGCGCCTCCATGATCAGCATCGATCTAGAGAATGGAGTTGTCGGCATGATTGACTCGCATCCACATGGCGACTGCGGTGGCGCAGTGCTCTGTCAGTGCAACATTGAGAACATGGAGGATATGATGTTTAATTTTGTCAGCATGCTGGACACCATCTACTCTAGTCGGCCCGAGCTGTATGAGATTTCTTTTCTCTGCTCGCTGCCGAACGTTAAGCGACGCATTCCCCGGCCCATTGATGAGTATGCCAACGATTTGTCCAAATACAAGGAGGAGCGTCGTGCCCGATAATACGTAGCTCGTACTCCACGCATCCTCATCAAAATTAGCATTCATTTGTAATGATTGTTTCGTTACTGTACATGCGGTTCCTGTTCTGTTTTATTTACACTAACCACTTGTACACTCGTCTGGAGAGATTTTATATATATTTGAACATAAAATCGTACTCTATATCTAAATATATAAGAATGTTTGATTTATGGAGGGTTGTCTTGTAGAAATATGTAGGAAGTAGAGGAGTTAAGCTTCTAGTTTTTTAAAGTCTCTTGCAACTTGTTGTTTTTCGGTTTACAAGAGGCATAAGGGGCGTGGTTAAATACTTAAATATAATTTTTTTTAAGTTAAGCAATAAGATATATTGTCTCGAAATTTTATAGTCCTGGCTCTTTTAGTTTCTGAGTTATACGTGCTCATACAGACACTGATCGAGAAAATATGTCTTTTTAAAGGTTGGAGATGCCTTAAATATTAGAAAAGATTTAATGTATTAGTATTATTGTATTATGTAATAGTACAAGAAAAATTACTGTTCTAGTTTTAGAAAGCCTCTTGTAATTTGAGATTTTTCGGTTTACAGGAGGCGGAAAGGGGCGTGGCCAAATGAACAAACATATTTTCTCTACATTAACCACTAAGACATACTGTCACCAAATTTGATAGCCCTAGCTTTTTTAGTCTTTGAGATAAACTTGTCCATACAGACACTGATCGAGAAAATATGTCTTTTTAAAGGTCGGAGATGCTTCAAATGTTAGAAAACATGTAATGTAACAGTATTACTGTATTATGTAATAGTACAAGAAAAATGACTGTTCTAGCTTTTAAAAAAACTCTTGCAATTTATGATTTTTCGGTTTTCAAAAGGCGGAAAGGGGCGTGGCCAAATAAATTAACTTACTTTCCCTACGGGAACTAATGAGATATATCGTCTCCAAATTTGATAGTCCTAGCTCTTTTACTCTCTGAGTTATACGTGCTCATACAGAGACTGATCAGGAATTAATGCCGTTTTGATGGTTGGAGATCCCTTCAAAGTAATAAAAGACTTGTGTGATGTGTGGAAAAAAAAATTGTGGTGGTTTTTATTATTATTATTGTATAATGTAATAGTAGGTAGCATATAAATTTATATAACATACGATATACTTGTACATACATACATATATATATATAGTATATATAGTGTATATGGTATATATAAAAGACATAGCTAGCTTAAATACTTTTACTCTCGCTTGGGCTTTCTTTGCTTCCTTCCGTTGCTCCTCGAATTCCTCCTTCTGCTTTGCTGTCGATCCGTACTAATCTCACTTGACGATACGCTAGTGTTTCTCCTCGGTATGTGTGACTGTGTGTGTGTGTGGGCGTGTGTGTATTTGTGTGTGTGTGAGTGAGTGAGAGAGATAGAGAGAATGTGCTTAGAATCCTGCAACGCCGCCTTGCTTACGATAATCGGCATTGGCATAGATCGCAGTAGCATTGCGACCAATGGCGCAGACAACCGATCCATATGGTTCCTTGATCTGCCTCAGCTTGTGCCCCCGCTTGGCGAGCAGCTGCTGCACCGACTCGGAGACAGCACCCTTCTCGAACGTCAGCTCATCGGGCATCAGCTGATGATAGAAACGCGGCACATCAATCGCCTCCTTGAGGTCCTCGCCGAACCACAAGAAGCGTGCAGCGACTTCCACGATAGCTGGAATGATTTTGCTGCCTCCAGCTGCACCGATCGCCAGTCGTATGTTGCCCTCGTGATCGGTCAGCAACAGCGGCGACTGCGACGACATGGGACGCTTGTGCAAGCCGATTGTGTTCGCCTGCGAGGGGGGCAACTCGAAGAAGTTGTGCGACACGGCAAAGTCGTTCATGCCGTTGTTCAGAATGATGCCAGTGCGTGGGCCAATCAGATTGGAGCCATAGCTATAAGGAAGGCACGACTAGAGATCGAACTCTCTCTCTTTATATACTCTTAAGGTACTCACTACATGTTGATAGAGCTGGTCACGGAGACGGCATCGCCGTTGGGCGCCAGCACGGCTATGTGTGCGGTGCCATGTTCGTCGGCCTCGTAGGAGAATTGTGCTCCATACTCCTGGGGTCCACTCAGCACGTGAGTGTCGTTGATCTTCATGCGCTTGTCGGCAGCAAAGTCGGGATTATTCAGTTGACTGATCAGTTCGCGCACATCGACAAACCGCGGATCACCCAACTCGGTGCGTTGAGCAAAGCCAAACTTGATTGCCTCCACAATGCGATGCACGGTCAGGGCGTAGGATTCATCATCGCGCAGATCACTGCGTGTCAAATTGAAGCCATCCAGTATGCTCAGCACGTGGGCAACCACAGAGCCACTGCTCACTGGCGGCACCACATACAGCGTGCCATTGGCCAGCGGCATTGTGATCGATAGACGCAATTCGGCCGAGTAAGCTTCGAGATCGCCGTGCGTTATGGTGCTGTTCAATTCCTTGAGATCCTCGGCCAGCAGTTCCGATATAGTGCCATTATAGAAGTCCATTGGTCCATTGTCTGCCAGCAATTGATATGTTTTGCACAGCTGCTGGGGTGCCTTAATGAAAGCGCCAGCCGCGTAATGATTCCCGGTTTCGGGATTGAGGAAGAGATCACTGGCGGAACGAATAGGAAAGTGATAAATATTAAGAAAGGTAGAGTCACTTCTTTACACTCCCATCTCATAGTCTGAACTGTTCACTTGATCAATTTATCTATGTGAAGTAAAAAGATTTATTGTCAACAAATTTCATAGGTCTAGCTCTTTTAGTTCCTGAGATATAGACGTTCATACGCACAGAATTGCTTATATTCGACATGGCTATATGCGCAGATAAAGAATATATACTTTGAATGAGCAGAAAGGGTCTCCTCTGTCTAGCACATGCATTTATGGCAGTCAACAAAAATAAAATACCTTCTTCTTACCTTTTTTTTCAATTGAAGAAGACTAAAGAAGGCGTGGCCAAATTCTATATAGTTCTTTACCTATGGGAAACTATAAAACATATCATCAACAAATTTGGCAGCCCTAGCTCTTTTAGTTCCTGAGATATAGACGTTCATACGGACAGAATTGCTTAAAATTGACTTGGCTATATGCGTAGATCAAGTATATATAGTTTGTATGAGCAGAAGGGGTCTCCTCTGTCTAGCACATGTTTCTAAGGTAGTCAACAAAAATAAAATACCTTCTTCTTATCTTTTTTTCAACTGACGTAGACTGAAGTAGGCGTGGCCAAATTCTATAAAGTTCTTTACCAATGGGAAACTATAAAACATATTATCCCAAAGTTTGGTAGCCCTAGTTCTTTTAGTTCCTGAGATAAAAGTGTTCATACAGATAGAATTACCTAATTTTAACTTGGCTTTATGCGCAGATAAAGAATTTATACTTTGTATGAGCAAATGCTTATAAGGTAGTCAACAAAAAGAGAAAATCTTCTACTTTTCCTTTTTTTCAACTGACACAGACTGAGGTAGGCGTGGCCAAATTCTATAACATTATTTAGCTTTGGGCAACTATAAAACATATTGTAACAAAATATGGTAGCCCTAGTTCCTCTAGTTTCTGAGATATAAGTGTTCATACGGACAGATTTGGCTAAAATGAAGCCGGCTATAAACGCAGATAAAGAATATATACTTTATACGAGCAAAAGGGGTCTCTTCTGCCTAGCACATACACTTTGGGCAACCCCAAAGACAGAAAACCTTCTTCATCATCGATCGATATTTTATCGATATACACCCACTCACCGATAATGCGGAATGTGCTTGATGCTGTCCCACTTGAAGCGCACACTGTTCTCCTGGTGCTTGGTCATGTGATAGCCCGTCTCACAGATCTTCAGCGAGGGTGCCACCAGATCGCGCCAGGGCAGCTTGCCGAAACGCTGATGGGCCAGATGGTAGCCCATAACCTCGCCGGGCACAGCAATGCTGAGTGGACCGTAGAGGGATTCGTTAGCCACCTTATCGAACATATCCACATCCACGTCGTAGGGCGACAGCAAGTGTGCATCGATCTGGTAACCCTCGCGGCTGGCACGATCGTAGATGTTCATCAGCAGGCCACCGCCGATGCCCATGCTCTGCGAGGTGAGCAGTCCGTTGCACAGCATGATGGCAATTGTGGCATCCACAGCGCTGCCGTTGCGTGCCAGAATGTCGCTGCGAAGAGTGAGAGAGAGAGAGAGGGGCATGTGTTTACAGGGTATACCACTAGTCGGGCATTTGGCGTTGCTGTGCGTACCTGCCAACCTGACTGCAGACTGGGGCATCCGAGCAAACCGCCGCGTGCTCGTAGATGCCCAACTTGTTGACCTGCTCGGCACTGCTCGTTGCCTTTGTGGCCGCTGTTGGGGGCGTGGTGGCCAACGTGGAGGCTGCCACTGCTGGTCCCGCCATCATGATGTTCTCCCCACTGGCCAGGGTTGTCGCCTCGAGGCTGTTGTTGTTGTCGTTGCTTGTTGGCGATGCGTCCAGTGGTTGCTCATCTGTTGACGGTATAAACGGTATCAATGTGTTGCTTGTGCTTGTTGTTGCTGTTGCTGTTGCTGTTGGAGTTGTTGTTGTTGCTATTGGAGTTGTCGTAGTAGTTGTTGTTGTAGCTGTTGGTGTGCTATCTGTTGTTGTTGTTGTTGTTGTGCTAGTAGTGCGAGTTGTGGCTGATGTTGCAGATGTTTCAGCTGAAGTTGCTGCTGCTATTTCAGGTGATTGCAAAGGTGCTGGGTCTGCGGCAGCAAGCTCAGTTGTGGCTGCCACCTCTGCTGCTGCTGCTGCGGGGCTTATTGCTGCATCGTCTGTTGCCGCTGTTGTTGCCAGTGTGCTGGTTGCAACTGAGCTGCTGTTGCTGCTGTTGCGCAGGGTCGTTGATTTGGGCCAGTCTGTGGCAGTTGCAGTTGCAGTTGCAGTTGTTGCAGTTGTTGTTGTTGTTGTTTAGTGAGTTAGGGTGTAAGAGTTTGTTGTCATTACATTGTGGTGCAACAAGAAGAGAGACTTAACATGTGGCAGTGGCAGAGGCAGAGTGCGTGGAGGTTGCAAGGTGACGAGGATGACTTTGGTGACGCATGCAACATTTCAGCGTGAAGTGACGTATATATAAATGTGTGTGTGTGTGCGTGAGTGCGTGTGGGTGTGTGTGGGGTGTGTGTGGTTCAATTAGTTGCCAGTTGTGAGTTAGAAATGTGTGGAGCAGGAGCTGGAGCTGCTACTGGAGGTGCTGGGGCACTGGGACACATCGTGCCCCCCATGCCCCCATTGCCACTTACCGCTGAAGCACAGGCTGATGATCACGTAGCTGATCAGAGCGATGCCAATGAAACAGATCAATCCGATCGTCAGCTTCTTCATCCAGGCCAGGACATTTGCACGCCTGCAATAGCAAAATCATTGTTATCGTTCGGTGTTAATCGATAGGAAATATCGGGAAATATGTTGAGTGATCGTCTTCACTTCCGCTCAATTTCGACAATCAATCTTCGCCTCATCGTCTTCAGTTTCTTTCACTCTTCCACTTCTTCAGACTAGATTTACATTGAATATACTTAGGAGATCTTAAAACATATCATACTTAGTCCTTAGTTCTCTTAAAAATTAGTTAAGCTTACAGTAGCACGTGAAACAGCAGAGAAATAATTGAAATATTTGGCAAAATAATTCAAGATTTTATTATGTGAGGTAGAACTTAGTTTAATTATCAGATACATAACATCAATATACATAAAGTAATAGAATATATCAATAATAAAATATAATATAGTAGTAAAATACACTTAACCAAACTTTAAAACCTTCTACTTAGCTTCTTCATCTTCGAAATTACTTAGTCTAAAAAAATTAGCAGACTTTTAGGATAAACCGAAAGTTGAAAATTTTTCAGACACCCAAAAGTATGCTATAGAAACTGCTGTAAAGCAGCAACTCTGATTCCAATCAGATCAGTATTCCAACTGTTTCATTTCTTACGTTAACTAAGAGTAGTCCACGTCGACATACCCTGTAAAAAAATAGAGAAGCCTTTGCACAAGACAGCAAGGCAGACAGACAGAGCTTTCTGAGTTTTCCCCCCAAAATACCCAATACTCAATACGCTCTACAATAGCTGCAATGGGGAAATTTCAAAAACATTTTGCACATTTGTTATAGAAAAGTTAAAAGAACGATTGAAAGGGTCGCGACAGGTTGCCAAGGTTGCCAGGTAACATTTCTTCGGTCGGTCCTTTATCGAAGTTAAGATTTCCATCTGCAAAATATATTCAAAAAGGTTAAACTCACCAAATTCAGTTGAAGGCACAAAACTGAACATGGGTTAGACTGAAGATTGTTAGCATTGACATTGGCTAATTAGTTAGGTTATTATTGATAAATTAGTGAGCAAATTACTTAGGACTATATAGAGTTAGAGCAGTGAGGATCTAGGCAATGATCCTATATTGAAGATATATGTAGGAAGAAACAATCTGTTGGGTACTTACAGTGAAAGGTTTACAGCAACAATCAAACACAATTTCAATACAGTTGTAGAAAAAAATCTTCCAAAATTCTTCACATTAATTCAATTCCTTAATGGGTACTGCCATTAGGGTACCCGATTTTTTTTTGTTTGTTGTTGTTGCTGTTAATACTATAGTTGTTGCTGCTGTTGCTGTTGCTGCTGTGCTTGTTGTTGTTGAGGCTGTGCTGCTGTTGGTGCCTCCTATAAGTTTGTTATTGCTGCCGCCTCTGTTATTGTTGCTGTTTGTGTTGCCACTGTTGCTGTTGTTGTTGTTGTTGCTGTTGCATTTGTGAGCATTGTTGTTGCCCTGCTGCTGGTGCTGTTGCTGCGCAGTGGCGTCGACTTTGGCCAGTCTGGGAAAGTCAACAAGTCAAATGTAGGGTATCTATTTGGATGGGGTATAGGGTATCTGTTCGTCTTACCACTGAAGCAGAGGCTGAAGAACACGTAGCTGATCAGAGCGATGCCAATGAAGCAGATCACTCCGATCGTGAGCTTCTTCATCCAGGCCAGGACATTGGCGTGCCTGCAAGAGTATGAAGGTTCAAAAGAGGGCTCGACTAGAGCATACCCTGTACACAGCCAAGTAGCCAAGTAGCGCCAAGCCACATGCACTGCAGCGAACTTATACTTACGCGTGGGGGGTGCACGGGGCGTGGCATCCTCGTTCGTGGCAAAGCGAGAGAGAGAAGGAACAACGCAACGCAAACTTGCAAAACATGCGCAATCAATCAATGAACACAAAACCAGAGGCGCTCTCTCTGCGGATTCTTAAGAACTTAAAACTCAGTAACTCAAAACGTGAACTAAACTAGCTTAACATACAGATACAGATACAGATATAGTAGATACAGATACAGTTATAAAAGGAGATTACAGTTTACCTTAACTTAAACTTAGTTTCTGTCAACTTGAAGAAAGTTTCGTCGTCGAAATTGCGTAGAGAGCGAAACACGAGCAACAGTTTCAAAACATTGGGAAGGCGGGGAAGGGCAAGCGGGCGGGGTGGGGCATCATTAGTTCTCTACTTACATTTGTTCGCGACGCGCCTCCTCGGCGGCAGCGGTGTCCTGCATCAGTTCGCCGCCATTCTTCTCCTCGTCGTCCAATCCACTGGAGGATTTCAGTGGAATCTTGTTCATCGCGTCGTCGTTGCTGTGGTGAACCATTTTGTGAGCATCCGCTGTGGCTGCCGCTGCCGCTGCTGCTGCTGCTGCGCTGCTGCTGCTGCCGCTAGATCTGCAATACAAGAGAATGAGCACAAAGGATGCGTCAGCGAGCGCGCAACAAAGTATGCAACAGTTTTACACAAACACACACACACACTGACACTAACACAGCTACAGACTGAGAATATCGTACTGGCTGGTGTGCAACAGATTTCTCGCACGCGCCACGTCCCGTTGCCAACTGAGCGTTGCAGTGACAGTTCTCGGACACGCTGCCACACGACGCGGCAACGTCAGCTGCGTCAGCCTGCGTCATCGGCAACAGCGACGTCGCGTCGATGTCGACGTCTCGCCGGCAACTTTGATGCCAGGATGTGGTTGTCGTTGTCGTTGTCCCTCCCTTCCCCCTCCCTTTCCCTCGGCCTGCCTCATGCCTTGTGCTCCTGTGCGCCCGTCATTGTGTGCGTGCAACGCAAATGGGTCAAACAGCGACGCCAACGTTGACTGCGCTGCTTGCAACTTTCTCGCGTGCACATTGTTGCCTATGCCTCTGCCACTGCTGCTGCTGCCGCTGCCTCTGTCCATAACCATAATTGAATGTTGTGATTGGCAACCTCGTACGAGGGAGCGAGGGGGCGTGCCCAGACTGTTGCCTTTAAATTGGGTTAATTGCAGACGTGTTTGATGTTTAAGGCAGAGCGCCATCAAATCAGTGGCAGCAACACGGCAGCAGTAGTAGCTGTTGCAGCAGCAGCAGCGACGCCAGCAGCGCTGCCAGGGCGCACCTTTTGGCCTCACATGACCCGTGCAACATTGTTATTATTGGCAGGGTGAGTGCAAAACACAAGTGAAACTCCGATGACGTGCTCGAACAATGGGACAGTGTGCTACACGATATTAAGGTAATACCCATTAAATATTTACCAAAGAGATTTCAGAATTGAACATGCAAATGTTAACAGATAACATTGCGTGTGCTTAACATAAAATGGCACTTTAACAGCTAAGCTGTGATCTGAATAACAAAAAAGCGCTAAGCTGCTGTATAACATTGCGTGGGATACTGTTAATAACATAGTTACTGCAAATGCAGAATAATTGTAGAAGTTAGCATTACATAGCGCTTTAACAGCTAAGCTCCGATCTAACAATAGCAGACAACGTAACCTATGCAGTATTTTATGCTAAATTGTAAATTATGTTAATTGCTGCAGTAATCAAAATACAATCGATTAACTGCGGAATAATTTAACATTAACATTAACATAATTGCGGGAGTTGGCAACAGTGCAAAATAGTGTAAGCAAATGTAAGAAGAGAATGCTGAAGGATGTACAATATTTTTACTAAACAAAATATAAAAACACATAAATAGTAAATAAAATAAATTAAAATAAAAAAGGAACATTTATTTATCTAATACACTTGCAGTGCAAACCCCATCGCGCTTAATATCCAGCACACAGGCGATATCTACACACACAATCTACATAGATGTTAGATTTTGAGCTAAAAACGCTAATTGCCTTATCGCGATCAATCAGATTATGAATTATATATGCATTGTACGTGTGGCATGCTTAGTGGGTCGCTAGCCCGGCCTGGCCTGGCTATTTGCTATTTTTAGGTCAACTGCATTTAATTTCGTTTCGTATTCGTTAAATACAACAACAAAGAAGACCACAAGGCAGTGGCTGTGTGGCAAGAGGGGTGCCCGGAGGGGCAAGGGGCACCGCATGAAAGAAGCAAAGCACTCGCCACAATTACCGAGAATTACTGCGCGGCATATGGAATGCAATTTGGGTTTACGACCCCGTTTGACGTCGCCTTCTGAGCCATAAAAACGTGTAAAGTAAAAGAGGGAAGTTGCGAAAGAGGGAGAGGAGGGTGGGAGGGTGGAGAGAGGGCAGAAAGGAAAAGTGGGGTAGCAAGCACAGCAAATCGTCAAGGGAGTTTGCAGAGACGCAGGTGAATCTGACTTAAGTTTTGGTCAGGGGGCAAGCTAAGGAACTGAGGTGAGAGGAGTGGAGGGGGACGTGGCACTGTGGCACATTTGCATGCGACACACACAGCTGGCGTCAGTTTGGCAGACACTAATTGCCGCTATGGCCACCACAGAGGGTGAAGAAAAAGAGAGAGAGGGAGTACGGTATCTACGGGATCTGTGCCCTTGTCTGTTTCTCTCTCTATCCCCCTCTCTGCTTACTCTGTCTGTTCCTATGACTATCTTTCTTCCCCTCTATCCCCCCTCTATTCCCTCTTTGCTCCTCCCTCCCCCTCTGTCTGTCTGCAGAAGCCACGTGCGCGTGCGCAGCGCCTCCAAAACTAAAATTGGCCAACAACTCGAGTCGCCCCAACTTGAGCTGCTTCGCATTCCAATTTACATTTCTATTCCGGTTCCAATTTCATTCAATAAGCAAACTGTGCTGTCCTCCCTTTTCCCCCTTCCCACTCGCCTCTCCACCACCCCTCTTCAACCCGGAAAGAGAGACTTACTGTCATTATTATGACATAAGCCTGGGCGATTAGGCGCCTACGTGCCTCGCATGCTCGATGGGCCCCAAAGGGTTTGGCGCTGAATTTCGACAAGCCGCAAGCATTATCGACAGTTAATTACAAAGTAATTATACTATATACATATATAGCATAGTACCCTACTCTCTATATAGTATGGCATGCAGTTAACATCTGTACGAACCGATGCCGGACGCTTTTATCTCTGCCGGCGCCCAATGGGGAAGTTTCTTGGTTTGTCTTGGCAGATTTCTTGGCTTATCTTGGGATTTTCTCGCAGTTTCTTGTGGTTTCTTGGAATTTCTTTGGTTTTCTTAGGATTTATATGTTTCTCTTTTGCGTATATTCGCATTTCCCTCTTTGTTATCGCAGTGCAGAGAGGAAGAAGCCAAAGTTGATAGTGTAAGCAACGATCGGAAGTTGTAAAATGTGAAGTGGCGGGGGGAGGGGGGTTCACAACTATAAAGGGAGCTAACACAAAGGTATATAAGGGTGTACACACAATTTAAAAGGTGTTGGCAGGGTCAGCCTGGGCACAGAAAAGGTCACTCGACCTAACCATAAACTTTTTATAGCACACGAATTTGGTCGTCTGCCTGACTTGCAGGGTATCTCTGCGCTGTGACATGCCACTGTTGTTGTCTCTTGGGGGTGGGGCAGTGTCGGGAGAAGGGGCAGTGCCAGGAGGAGGGGCAGTGTAGCTGGCTGTGTTGCCTCTGCTGGCTCTGCCTCTGCCTCTGTCGCTGCTCATGTGCTCAATGGGGTCAGCTGGACAGTGGAGGCGATCGCTCGTCCGTGTAGTACGCATAAATTTAGCTGCAGCTATAATAAAACTGCAAATTGCAGTTGTTGTCGCTTCTATTGTTGTTGTTGTTGTCGCTTGGCACTTGTTGCTCTTGTTGTCGCCTTTTGTTTGCCTCGTCTCGTCTCGTCTCGTCTCGTCTGTGCCGAAGGTCGCAGCTCAATTGGTTTGTTTGGCGACACACACACCTCACACAGCGTAGCACGCACCTGCCCCCAGTACCCCACCTCTCCCTTTAACCACTTACTGTCCCCCTTGAGACACGCCTCTGCCCTTTGCTTGGTTTGATTTATTTGCGCGCTTGTTTGTCTTCGCGCATTTTAATGTGTTTCTTTCTTTCTCAATTTGTTGTTGCTTTAATTGCCCAAAATGCCATAAAGGAAGCAAGTAAAGAGCTTGAGGAAGAGGATGGGTAGGGGGGGAGGGGTTGGCACACAGGGCGCAGCATGATCTATGTTCAATTGGCATGTCGTGGCGTGCTTATTTAGGCAGCCTTCGATTGTCTTTTTTCTCTCTCTTTCTTTGGTATTCCACAAATATTTGCACAACTAATTAAGAAATCGAACCGCAGCTAAGCGAAGCCCAAACTGGGCAAGCGGACATTGAGGTACCCCCTCTCTGCTCCCCCTGCTCTACCCTACCCCCCTTTGAGAAAGTTGCCTCTGACCCAATTAAACTAATTAGACTTTAATTAACTTAGCTCAAGTTGTGGCCGCCTCTCTCTCTCTCTCTATCTTTATCTCAGTTTCCATCTCTCTCTTGCTGTAAAATAAGCTTCATTGTAATCGGTTTAGGCTACGCACCCTCGCAGCTTTGGCGGGTTATGTGACACGGTTATATCCGGCGCAGATCTCAGACAAAAATATAACACCTAATCAGAAGTAATCAAAAAGCTGACATAATAAATATAAATCAAGATTTGCAAAGCAATTGAATAATCAGCCAATGGAAATACCCCCCTCTGGGTACCCCCCTCTGCCAGCGAGGGGGCAGACAAATGGGTACACAGCGAGAAATAAGTGCACAGTACTAAAAATACATTTCACACACAGAGAACTTTGCTTGTGGGGACTCAATTCTATAAATACTTAAAAAGAGAATTAACAGAATATGAAGTAGATCGTACGATCTTTCTTTGCTAGATCGATACTATAGTAATGGAATATATATCGTAGAATATTCACCTAGAAGATCGATCTGAATAGAATGCAGAATAGCTCCTATAAAGATCATATGAAAGAATATTTTAAGCTCGTAGAAGATCATTCTTAGAAGATTATAACGTAGATCGTCTGATATCTAATTGATTATGATTTTTTATGGATTAAAATATCGCATAAAGCTTATTAAATCTCTGCTTCAAAGATCGATCTTGGTACATAAAAAAGTAGATTGTATGATTATCGTATATTTAATACAATTTTGTATATAGAATATAGAGAAGATCACACAATGTTTTTTTAGAAAGTTGATGCAATAAACATAGAATAGATCGTCAGAATTTTGTTCGAAATTATTCATTCTATTTCGAATGATCTATTAAACAAAATTCTGACGATCTATTCTGTGTTTATTATTGGAGTAGAGATCATTTGATATTTGCTGAGCCTACCAATCTACATAGAATGTAGGTTAGTACAACACTTGCTTGGCAGATCGATCTTCAATGATCTTTACACAGAGCTGATATTGTCTAACTTATCTGCAATCGCTTGTCTGACTCGACTTGGCTTCCCATGGCACCCTGGCACCCTTTGCGGTTCCCCGACTAAGTGACAAAGATCTTGCATTGATCTCTCCCCTCTCTCTCTCTCTCCCTCTCCCTCTCCCTCTCCCTCTCCCTCTCTCTTTGCTTTGCGTGTCGCGATCGACGATGCGGCGACATGATCTATCGCATTTTGACACATTCGCCGTCGCAGTCGCAATTCGCAACTTGCTTTTCGTGACAGTGCAAATTGAGTGCGCCCAAAGTTCAGGGACGTTTGGCCAATATTATATGTAGTCCACATAGATATGGATTTATGGGGGTAGTGTGGAGGGGATCAGATTGAGCGGCTTATTAGCGCAGCCAGACTGTGTGTTATATTTAGAGAATGCCTTAGATTGTCGGACTCGCATCGCAATCGGACTCGGACTCGCACTCGGGCGTTGTTTAAGTTGTCAGCAATCAGCGCAGTCGCCGATATGCTGCGATCCCCCTCCCCTGTACCCCCCTCTCAGGCAGCCCCTGTTCCTGTTCACTAAATAGAGCGCTTGATTTAGTTGCTACTGTTGCTGTTGTTGTTGCTGTTGTTGTTGCTGCATCTGGTTGCCATTCAAAAGTTTTCCGAGATTTGAGCTAACAATTGACTCTCAAGTCGCTGTCAAGTCAAGTCCCATAATGACCGGCACACATGATAAAGACTGATTGAACATGCTGGCGAGAGTGTACACTCTACAGTGATAGCAAACAGTTCTCGTACAGCAGCAGCAGCAACATCTGCATGAGGGCAGCACAGGAGCTGGGGGAAGGAGTGCATCGTCTTATCATAGCTCAAGCAGCAGACCAAGTGGCGACAGCAGCAACTCGTTTAGATAGCAACAACTACTGCAGCAGCAACAGCAATGACTGCGGCAACAGCAACATCAACAGCAGCAACATCTTCACAATGAGAGGCTCAAATTAGCAATAGAAAGATCCACTCAAGTAGCTCAGCTTATCGGGCACCCAAACTGACTATGCTGCATCTGAACTGAAGTTTCATGTACTACAATATATAGTTTCTATATGTACTATATTCTTCAAATTATATATACTTTATACGGTTTAGGTCTATTTATTATATCTCTGTCTCTTTTTTCCCTCTATCTTTATATCTTTCTGCCTTAAGTTAGTTGCAACAACTTATCAGGCACCCAAACTGACTATGCCGTATCTGAACTGAAGTTCCATGTACTATATATTCTCTATAGAATATATACTCTATATGTTAAACTCTCTATATAGCTAACTCTTTAGTCAGTTGAGGTTCATTTGCTAAATACTCTGCCTCTTTTTCCTCAATCTTTATATCTTTCTATCTTAAATTAGTTGGAACAACTCAAAATCAACTTTACTAATTGAACAGAACATTTATATATTATATACTCTATATATATGCTATTAAGTCTCTCTCTATATACTATATACCGTATAAAGCAGACTCCTCAGTCAGTTCTCTATACTCTTTACACTATATAGTCTCTCTCTTTATACTCTTAAGTCTCTTCTCTTGCCGAAGGACAGTAACGGGTAACGGGTAATGCGAGCTATGCATGCGATATGTGAAACTGGGTAAACTTTTCTTTTATTCATTCATTCATTCACTTAATCTCATTCGTGGAACCAGTGATTGACGACTGAGTGGGATTACCCAGCTAGGGTTACCGAATGGCGACAGAATAGTTCCTTAATATTTGTAGAATTTAGAATTGTGGAATTCCAAATTGCGAAATTGAATTGAACAAACGTTTCGTTTGAAGTGTGGACGGGCAGGCACTGCTAATAGAATACAATACATACAGATATATACTATAATATAGCATGATCTGTTGTAGAACAGCGGAGAGAATTTAATTAGCACCACAGCTAAAGCTAAGGCCGGCCGGCAATTGGAAGACTGATACGAGTTATAAACTGATTTGCGGGCAGATGAAGGTAGTTGATTTATATAGAGCTGGTTGTTGGTAGCATATAAGGCATATATTTGGGGGGTATATGAAGAAGAATGTGTCTAATAATCAATAAATTAATAAACAGAACTGCACTGAGTATTACATGATCTTGTTCAGATCTCATAAGATCAGCTTCTGTCTTCTATCTATCTTTTATCTTGTGCCTTGTGTTTTTACCTGCTGGCAAAACAAAAATACTTTAATTATGATGCATTTTGCCAAGCATTGTGTCTGCTACACACACACAATCACACACACATATATATGTATATATTCATATTCCGAATCTCCGATGCATTTGCGATGGGGCAACAAGTGTTCATCTGCCCGTGTTGGCGTCTGGCATTATGATAGATATATCTAGCTACACGTCTATCTGTCTATATCTATATATATCTTTATCTATATACATATATGTATGTATATTTATATATATTCATAATCGCCTTTATTTTGAACATTTCTCGTTTGTTTTCCTTTCTCTCTCGCCGACTGTTGCCGGCAGAAGAAGGAGACCAGATGGGCTGCCCTCATGGGCATTGCGTATTTCTTGATTTGCGACTTGGACTTGGACTTGTTGCCCCGTTCTCGTGTAGTTGTTGCTGCCTCTTTGTTGCCCCTTTGTTGTTGCTACTGTTGTTGTTGTTGCTTTTTAGCCGCCAACGTTTGTCGCTATTTTCGTAGAACGCGCGTTGTCTGCTTTGGTTTGGGTGGGCGAACCTGGCGTCTGCCTGAGCAAACCTGGCAACATAATCCTGCAGCACACACTCGACACACACACACACACTGCACACACACAACAACAACAATTTAATACGCACACGCACGAGATACAAACAGAAAAAATATTTAAAAAAAAGAAGAATAATACCCACAAAATATGTATGTATATAAAAATAGCAATACAAGTGTAAATAAATAAAGTGATTTATCTGCTGTATATAGCCAGATATCTGTATATATGCAATATTTATATATAGCAGGGGGGCACTGATGCGCCCCACTGTGCACTGTGTGTGTTGTCACCTTTCTTTGCCACACCAGAAAAAAACGCGCGCGCGTTTTTCGAAAACGCACAGGAAAAACGCGTCAAGTCTTTTGTTTGATTTATCTTTCTCTCTCTTGCACTCTTTCTCCTCTGCTCTATATAGTCAGCTATATAGACACGATTTTAGCTAATTATAATTTTCGTTAATATTTTTAAAAATTTTCTTTCGACTTTTCTTCAAAAAATTTTTGTTTTCTATTTTCTGTTTTCGTTTTCTTTTTCTCTTCTCTTTTTCTTTCTGTGTGTGTCTCTTTTTTTAGTCGCGTGTCTCGTCGCAGCGCTGGCTGCTGGTCAACTGAATTAAGAACGAAACGCTTTGCGGCCTGCGCGACTGCGGTGACGGCTGCAGCGTCGGCAGAGGCAGAGGCAGCGACGGCAACGGCAGCGGCGGCAAACGGCGTCTGGCTGAGGCACTTGTTCGCACTGTGTTGCTGCTGCTGTTGTTGTTGTTGCTGGTGTTGCTGCTGATGCTGCTGCAGTGCAAATTGCTGCTTTTGTTGCAGTTGTTGTTGTTGTTGCTGCTCGTTCGTTTTGGCTGTGCGGAAATCACGAAAATTAGACTCAGCCCCACTGGACACTGTAGGCCGTGATTGTCACATGGAGTGCGGGGGAGACGAGAGAGAGGCGGGGCTGGGCTAGCGAGGGGGGGGGGGGTAGCTGCGCCACCCACCCACGGCCATTAAAAGCAATTTGTTGACAGTGACACACAAAAATGGATACATAAAGCGAAGCGACAAGTTGATAAACTGACGACAGCAACAACAACGACGACGACGACGACTGAGACTGACCCGGCCCAAGTCTAGCCACGCCCACCGCCCCTACCCCCAGTTAGCCGATTGAAGTCGGCCCTATTTGATGACATCATCATTATCACCATCGCCATCATCATCATCGACATCGACATATTTCCAGCCCATAGAGAACGATTAACGATTCGCGTGTTGAGTTCCCCAAATGGTTTCGATAAACGTCACGTTAATTTCGCTCCTCGCCTTTTGGGCCTCTTATCGAATCCAATTTATTTCTAAACGATTTATTCGCATTTTCTATTTCCATTGAATTTATAACTTTCTGCACATGATTTCATCATTATAAAGCTTTCAGCAAAAGATCCCCAAACTGATTCAGTTGAGTAATGTGCCCAAAAAATATTGAAAGCAATTCATTTATGTTTTCTTGTGATTTATGCTATCGAAATTCTTGCCTAGAATATGTTCTATAATTGCTTGCAAATGGAATCACATTTATATTATTTATTTCTTCTTCTTTCGTTTACGTTGGTTTTCCCGCGAACTCAACTGAACTTTGTGTAGTGCACAAGGTTAAGGCACCTTCAACTTCTCGCTAAAGTTCTTGGCTTTTACTAACTTGATTTACAAGTTTTTCCATTACTGTTTGCAGTACCTTTTTTTATTTGAAAAGGGGCGCCCAAAAAAAGATATGCAAAAATTGTGGAAAACGTAGGAAAGAAACTCAAACAAGAATCCATTAATTTCGGTCGATTAATTTATGTAAATGTTTAAGAAATCAAAGGCAAGAGAAAAAGAGCATAGAAAGGGGGCTTATGAAAGCGCAGATACCCTGCTAAATCTGTAGGGAACTTGATTGCATGTAGTAAGTTTTAAATATTATATAAAGATGAAACTGGAACTGTTCTACAATGCCCGGAGGTTTTTTTTTTGAGGTCAGATTTGACCTATTTTTCTTTTATTTTTGTTTAACCGAAAATTTGGTGGAATTTTTTTAGGTTTTATGAAATTTATTGACTTTATGGTATTGAATTGTTTTGAAAATGTATATAGCAAAACATAATTTGTATATGAATCGTTTTGTTAAGGTATAGCGTGGCAACATATCTTGTTGCAATGGGTTTATTAGAGTAAATATATGTTTTATTGAGGTTTTAACACTTTTTTTTTAATCAAAAATATTTCTCTTCTTTATTTCGTTATATTTTTCATTGTTTTTTGTCTTTATCTCTTCTCTTCTTTTTCTTATTCTTTGTTTATCATTATTCTTCTTTTTCCTTTTTTTTCTTTATCATTATTTTTCTTTTTCTTATTCTTTCGTCATCATTTTTTTTTTACTTTATCTTCTCCTATTCTTTTTCTTGGAAACTATATTGCTAACAGTTTTCTTAAACATATAGAGATCTGCAGTGAGCTTCCCTTCCTTTCCCCCCTAAAACAAACTACCTTCTACATAGTTAATATACCCGATGACTGTAGAGGGTATCTCCAGAGTATGCATATTATTTAGGTCTAGGTAAATTGAGCTACAACAACAACAACAACAACAATGCAAATTCGGAATTTGGAATCGCGCAAATTTGTTGAACGAACTTTAAATGATTCTTTAAGCTTGTCGCCTTCAGTGAATGTGTGTGCCAGTCTGTACGTGTGTGTGAGTGTGTGTGCCAGTGTGCGTGCTGCTGCTGTTGCTGTGTGCGTGTGTTTGCGTATCCGGCAACGGCTCATCCCATGCCGCTGGTGGGCGTCCTCAGATTTCCGTTGCAACGCATCAAACTGCAATCTCCAAGTGGCCTCCGAGTCCAGCGATGTCGATGTCGATGTGGAGATGGCGTGCTCCGTGTGTCTCAGTCTAGTTAACCTCTAGCCAGGCAGCACATGGAAATGTGCGAATGTGTGTCAACAAATTTTACAAATTGCTGACGAGCAGCTGACAATGCAACGCGATGCGATGCGATATGATGTGACGCGCTCTTTGCACTTGAAAAGGTGTTGAGGGGGAGCAGGCAGCGGGGTAGGACTCGCTGTCTGTCTGTCTGTTAGTCTTCTTTACTGTCTTTGTCTGATCTGTATGTTTGTCTGTCTATATGTCTCTCCCGCTGTCTGTCTGTCTCTCTGTCTGTCTGTCTATTGTTCTTCTCTTTGTCTGTTCATCTGTCTTACTCTTTTTTCTTTTGTTCTCCGACTGACTACTTCCTTGTCTGTCTTTCTATAGGTTTCTGTCTGTCTGTCTATCTTCCTTTTCCTCTGTCTGTCTGTCGGTCTGCTTCACTGTCTGTCTCTCTGTAAGTGTGTCTGTCTCTCTGCATTTCTGTCCCTTTGTCTGTCTATCTGTCTGCTCTCTTTTCTCTCCCTTTTAAAGTCTTTCTTCTTCTCTGTATGTTCCTATATCTTTCTGCCTGTCTCTCTGTCTGCCTGTCTCTCTGTCTGCCTGTCTCCCTGTCTGTCGGTCTGCCTGTCTTTCTGCCTGCCTGCCTCTCTGTCTGTCTCTCTGTAAATCTTCCTCTTTGTCAGGCTTTCTATCCGTTTCTTTCTGTTTGTCTAACTCCCTCTCCCTCTGTCTGTTTGTCGATCTCTCTCGCTATCTGCCTGTCGGTCTGCTTCTCTGTCTGTCCATCTCTTTGTCAGTGTGTCTGTCTCTCTGTCTGTCTGTCCGTCTCTCAGTGTAGCCTCTTTCCTTTTCCTCTCTGTATGTCTGTCTATCTGCTCTCTTTCCTTACCCACATTTAGTGTTAATTTCCCATCCTTCTGTCTGCTTGTCTTTCTGTCTGTCTGTCCCTTTGTTTCGCTTTTTATCTGTCTATGTCTGTCCTACTGTCTGTCTAGCTCCCTCTGTCTGTCTCTCTCATTGTCTTTCTATCGATTTTCTTCACTGTCTGCCTATTTCATTATCTGTCTGTCCACCTTCCTCTGTCTGTCTCTCTATCTTTCTGTATCTTTATCTGTCTGCCTCTTTTTGTCTGCCTACCTAACCGTCTGTCTGTCTTCCTCTCTCTGTCTGTCTGTCTGTCTGTCTGCCTATATGCCTATCTCTCTTTCATACTATATCTTAGCTAGTCTCTTTGTCTTCTCTTTTCCTTCTCTCCCTCTCTCACTGTCTGTCTGCTGTTTACCAAGCAGCGCGCGACCCTTGACCCGCAGCAGCAGCAGCAGCGCCGACGTCGTCGCCATCGCTACCGTTTACCAATTAAAGCTGTCGCTGCCGCCACAGATCGCTGTCAGCAGATCGATTAAGCCCATTCAAAGTGTGGGCGCCAGTCGATGTGGGTGTGCTTTTGATAATGACGAGCAACATAGAAATGCAAATGAATATGGAGGGGAAGATAGGAAGAGAAAGAGAGAGAGAGAGAGAGAGAGACAGAAGCAGAAGCAGAAGCAGAGGCAGCGGCAGAGAAGCAGCCACACTTGTTTATGACCTGAAGAATGAGTGATGATGAGCTTAGCCCAAAAGCAGATTGATGAAGATGATGATCAAGATGAAAATGGGCAGCAAATCAAGTTAGAGCTGCGACATGTCGAAACATGTCTGCATTTAAATCGTTAACAACTTTATTACAGGCAGCGAGAAGATCGACTGAGCTGCAGAGCAACTTTTGTGCTTGGCTGCGGCTGCAGTTGCGCGTTGGCGGCTGCCGTTGCAAGAAACGATGACGGTGACGACGACGACGACGTCATGACGTCATTGCAGACTGAGTGCATTTGTGTGTGTGTGTGTGTGGGTGTGTGAATGCGGGTGTGTGTGTGGGAGTTGTCCTTGGCCAACTGAGTGTGTGACTCGCAATGAACAGAGATTTGGCAGACAGACGAAAGGAAGACAAAAGAGAGACAGAGAGAGAGAGAGAGAAGGAGAGAGAGACAGAGAGTGAGAGAGAACTACAAAAAGAGAAAGAGAGGGAGAGACATAGACAAAAAGATAGAGAGACGCACATAAAGAGAGGTTTACAGAGAGAGTGACTTCAACAGAAAGAAGCAAAAATGGAGAGGGAGACTCTTTGCACACTTCTCTTCTCTCTATGTCAGTCTCTGTCTCTTTATCTCTCTCTGTTTTTTTCGGCGGCAATTGAACTTGTCGCTGAGCTAATTGAGCAACAGTTGCAGCAACAACAATAGCAATGACAACAACAACTTTCTTGTTGCATTCAACATTTTCAACTGCAATTTGCGAACACTTCATCAAAACATTTTTCGACTTATAAATCGTATGCTCCCCTTTACTCCTCCTGCACATTCTATACCCTTCTTATCCCCCCCCCTCCTCTACATACAACCTCCTTCCCTCTTTTACATTCTAGCCCCTTCCCCACCTCCTTCTTCACACCCTTCTTCTCACCCTTTCCCCCACCCGCTTAATCCCACTCACTTTCCCACACACAACAACTGTCAGTCAGCGCGAGCGTACATAAGTGTCGGTATATTTATGTGCAGCAGTGTAAGTACATGTATGCAAGTGTAAATGCCTGCATGTGTGTGTGTGTTTTTGCGTGTGTGTGTCTTGTGCTTGTCTGTCTGTGCAGCGCACTTAGAATTCCCATTAATTAGTTGAGGAAACATTTTTAAAGTGCTCCACTTTTGTCGGCTGCCCAAGTTGTTGTTGCTGTTGTTGTTGTTGTTTTTGTTGTTGCTGCTGCTGCTGCTGCATTTTCATGCCCCCCTTTCCATTTGCCGCGGGCTCTATGCCTTCTTCTCATCATCTTCCTGCAACTGTTTACAGCCGCCTTTGCCGATACATTTCTGACACACATCGCTGCCAAAGAGGAGAGGGGGGGTAAGAAGGAAGAGGAAGGGAGGAAGTGCAAGGGCGGGAGGAGAGGGAAAAGAGGAGAGGTAAGAGAAGGGGCTTGAGGTTAAGTGAAGTATAGTTGAAAGTATTAAATGAGTAACAAAGAGAGGAGTAGGAAGAGATGGAGGATTTGGAGGAGAAGAATAAGGGGGAGGATAGGAAAAGAAGAAAGAGGAGGATGAGCAAGAGAAGGGAAGGGAGGAAGAGTAGCAGGAACTGTAGAAAGCAGGAGGAGAAGGCGATGGAGGTGGAGAGAAGAGGAAAGGTGAACAGGACGTGATGATATGCCAAGCAGGATGGAGATAGAGGAAGAGGGAGTTGAAGCTGAAGGAAGATGGAGAAGGAAAGGCAGCAGGAAAGATTAGTAGAAGATGCAGGAAGAGATGATAGATAAAAGTGAAGCAGAAAGAGGAGCAAACATTGCCGAAGGAAGAGGAGCAAGCACTGCAGGAGAATGATGAGTAGCAGGAGAAGTCAACAAAGGAGGAGCTGGAGTAGCAGCCTCACTGGAATTGTTTACACTTTACACGCATTCCCCACCTCCCTTCTCTGAACCTGACCCCTACCCGCTCTACCCCGCTCCTGCCCCTGCCCCTACCCTGCCTCTTCCCCTTCCCCACCCACTCGCACTTTGTTTGTCTTTGCGCACTTTGATGGATTATCTGCGGTCTCTGCTCGAGCAATTCTGGCCAAACAACGCAGCTTTATGAGCCCAGCCAGCAAGTGGCAAGCAAACAAGGTTGCCCCCTCCCCCTCAGGCACTCCTCACTCCCTTCTCCTCTTTCCTACCTCCCCTACACCTCCTGCAAGTACTTTCCCAATGAACTCAAGGCGAACTCATCTTCAATCACCTTCAGCCCCTTCGAGCCAAGAACCTTGAGCAGTGCCCCCCCCTCCTTGCTTTATAGGGTATACTACAGGCCGTGCATGGCCGTGAATGTTATTGCTCTCCAAAGATCTGCGAATTATAGCATAAATAATGCCCCATAAAGTACTCACGCACCTCACGCGCTCCACAGATTCTTGTTTTATTTACACATTTTCCGTGGAAAACAATTACCAAAGGGCCTCAGTTGGGGGAGGCGCGTAGGGAGGAGGGGGGGAGCTGTACATAATTTGTGCTCTCCAGTCTTGTTTACTTTAGTCGAACAATCCCTTGATAGTCAAGCTATTTATACGCACACGCTGCTCAATTGATATTCTTTCTTTCGGTCTTTTTTGATTTCTTCTCGATTTTTCTTTTTGAAATAAACAAACAGAAATCAAGCAAGAATCGCAGATATATTTACAGATATATGTTTCGAAAATGCTCAGCGAAGCGTTATATAATGTCAGTGCAACAAAACTGTTTGGGCAGAAGGTTAAGGGAGATTTCAAGTGGCTTCTTTTATTTTAAAAGAGTAAAAATATGTTTTTTTGTCTGTATGAACAGCTTTATCTCTGGGAGTATAAGAGCTGGGACTGTCAAATTTGTAGACAATATGGCTTTTAATATGCAGAAAATAATTATGATACAAATACCCAAGCCACGCCCCTTCCGCCCCTGTAAATCACTAAAAATTCAATTTCTGACGTAATTTTTAAACTAGATTATTCATTTTTGGTTTACACATTGAATATCAACTTTTAAATAATTCCCTAAAATTTGATTGCAAATGGATTGTTAATAAAGAAGTTATTCAAGAAACAACTCCACTGTCTGTGCAGATTTATCGATATTTCATTGTTTGCATTGCCGTGTTTCTCTCAGTGTACTTACGTGTTCAGCGATGCTAGATTTGTGGCCGAGGCGCCAACGCCGCATGCCGTGGAATGCATCGGGCGACTTTGTTGTTGTTATCGTTCCACTCAGCGACTCCTGCTTTTGCTGCTGCTTCCTCTGCTGCTTCTTCTTGTGAATCCGAATCCGATTCCGCACACGACTTAGCGCTAAGTTTATGTTGTTGTTGTTGTTGTTTATGCCGAGACACGCAACAAAAACAACAATGAAATCTGCACGGAAATCTCACAGAACAAAAAGCAAACACGAGGGAGAAGTCTGCCCTCGATTGATGAGAGTGGAAGGGAAAGGTAAAGGGTATATGCTACAGGGTATAAGGTAAGGTTTGTAGTGCGCTATATGTAAAGGGCGCGTCGATCACTTGCTTTGGCGATAACGATAACGATTGCTGTTTGTTGCGCTGCTTTTAAGGCGATTAAGCGAATTCGCAGCTCGGCGCACGACGTTCGATGTCTGACTGAATTTCTATTTCCGCTGAGGATGCTCACGGACCATCAAAAGTTGACGGTGACGCTAACGTTGCGGGTGCCGGTGGCAGCAGCAGCAGCAGCAACAGCAGCAGCAGCAGCAGCAACGGAGGCAGCAGAGACAGCAGCAGAGAAGGCGGCTACTCCCATCCATATTCACATTCACATTCACATCCACCCACGTGGCTGACCGTTTTTGTTGTGGCTGTTGTTAATATTATTATTCTCGTTGTTGTTGTTGTTGTTGCTGCTGTTGTTGTTGCTTAGCATAAACATACAAAAAAGAAGGAAATTAAATGCCGCCGCTGCGCTCGGTTCCTGTGTTGGCGTGTCAAGGCGTGTGTGTGTGTGCGAGTGTGTGTGCGTGTGTGTGAATGTATCTCTAGGCAATGAAATTAAAACATACGCACACACACACACACACTGGCACACCCGCTGGCACTGCATGTTGTCATTGTTGTTTCGAGCACACACAACAATATGAAATGAAAAATAAAAAACCGCGAACGCTTCTCAAGAATCAGAGCTGAGCAACGCGGCGTATGCGCAATAAACAAATCAAAACTTGTTGTTATCATTTGCGCACAGTAATTGCAAAGTAATTGCCCCGGAAAATTACATCACAAACTTACACAGCGCGGCCAGCAAATGGAAAAACATCAATGGAAACTCTCTAAATCCAAAGGGAAGTCTCTTCACTCTTTATTTATTTACCCCGAGCGAGGTTCAGGGAATCAAAATTCAGTAAACTTGGGCTGAGTATGTTTTACCTATGTATATTTTTCTTTTATGGATCTATACAGCAATGGCATTGCTTTTAAAATACCACTTTGTGATGTCTTTGCTTTCCCACTTCTGTGCTCACTCTTCCTCTCTTTTTTGCCTTTCCTGTATATAATGAAAATGAAGGGTTATGTTGGTTAATACTCGTGCAGGTTATTTTATCCTTTGATTGTTTCTTTACTAGTTACTACATCATCATCATATTTATATCTAATGATAGATAATCATCATGTCTTCATTACAAGCCAAATCTTTATTTCCTACTGATAGTTTATATTAGAGGTAAAGGATTTAGTTGTCTGACTTTAAAGGAATGGGAAGGGAATACGTCGATGACTTTCTAACACTGCAGTGTTTGGCACTGTTAGATAAGGTTATATTCCATAAAAAATACTGATCTTTATATAAGAGCCAAAATCCTTATTTCGCCTTGTTATTCCAATGACAACTATATGTTATATTAGTATGATTTAAATGAAAATTCACAAGCATATTATGTTATCTTAAATAAATTCAGGTTCAATAAAAAGGGCTGCCATATCTTGAAAAAGAACGAAAATCGATCAATAGTTTGTACGGCAGCTATACGATATATAAGTCTAATTTTAATGAAAGTTTAAATGCATACTGCTTACATAGAACAAGTTTTATATAGTAACTTTAACTTGCAATATCTTGAAGAATAACAAAAATCGTACGATAGTTTGTATGGCAGCCATACGAAATATCGCTCTAATTTTGATGAAATTTCATATGCATAATGTTGACATAGAAAAAATTCGATATAGTAAATTTGGCTGCAACATCTTTCAAAATAACAAAAATCAGCCGATAGTTTGTACAGTAGCTATACGATTTATCGCTCTAATTTTGTTGAAATATCATATGCAAAATGTTTACATAAAAAAAGTTCGATACAGTAAATTTGGTTGCAATATCTTTAAAAATAACAAAAATCAGCCGATAGTATGTGAGGTAACTATACGATATATTGCTCAGATCCACCTCGTTCTAACTCATCTACAGCCTACAGTAATAAGAAGCATACGTGTCAAGTTTTATCAAAGTATCTTAAAAAGAAAGCTAGTTTTTGCGACTCCCCAATTGATGCTGATTGAGAATATATATACTATATAGAATCAGGAATAAACCCTTCACCAGTGTTTAAATTTGCTTAATTTCCAGCTGAAATTGAAAGTTCAAGCTAAGCTACTATATCTTCTATTGTTCAGTTAGAGCATCTGGCAAGCGTCGTGGAATGTCTCTCTCGTGTGCTTGTCGGTCACGTCAAAAGTCCATTCCAGAGTTCTCTTCCACCACATGTCGTTCTTATAGTTGCTGTTGTTGTTGCTGTCTTTGTTGTTGTACCGGCTGCTGTGGTGTGAATGAATCACAGCCAACGAAAATATAAAGCAGAGCAAAAAACTACATTAAACAAATGTGTAAAAGGCCGCGCAGAGCCACAGCGACAGCAAAAGCAACAGATACAGATACAGATACAGCCATAAGGCGCAAACAGATACAGATACACACACACACTCACACACACTAGCACACACTCACACCAAGACAGTCGCATTTAGGCCATGCTGCCCGTTGCCGCGCCACTTGTTTGTTTACATTCGCTGCGCTGCCTCTTCCTCCTCCTCCTTCCCCCCTCCAACCACAAATGCCTCCTGTGATCGCGCATACGCCGCATGTGACGACGACCAACGCGTTGGGCGCGAGTTGAGATATTCCAGCTGGCCCCCCACACACAGCAAACTATGCCTACAAAATGCTCCAACTTCAGGGCGTGTCTGTCTGCCCCACTGTACGTGTGTGTGTGTGTGTCGGAGCTGACGAGTGTCTGCCACTTTTGGCCACTTTGGCCACTTGACATTGACGACTCGCCCGGCGACTTGTGACTTGACACTTGCCCCCAAGCTCAGTCGCAGTCCCCGTCGCCGTCGCCGTCGACGCTCATCTGGCTCGTAAAAATTGTCAAATTACTTTAGTTATTCCTCATGTCGTTGTCGCTGGTGGAGAAACGCAGCGACGACGCAGCGGCGTGACATCAGTGCGACATTTTTAGCCAAACGCCAGTTGCCATTTTCGGGCCACACATATGTACATGAAAAGAGCTAGAGGGAACCACCCCCCACTCTCTCCCTCAATCACTTCTTCCACCATTCGCATACACCCATCACAATTGGCCACCGACAAAACAAATTTCTAGCCATTAATTTGCAACTGACACATTTGGCCGTAAATTAGAAACCGCCACAGCGCGATTGTTGCAATTCACATTCAAGGGGGGCAAGGGGGGAAGGCAAGTACCCGAATATATGCACGATATGTTCCCAATTCCCGTATGGGACCAGCAAAGTTCACTGTACTCCGAGTACAGAGTTTCGACTCTCTACAAATTTTTTCATTTCGATTGGAGTAAGGCATGTCAACTATTTATTTAAAATTAAAATATATTATAAATAATATGATAAACGACTCGATAATGAAAAGAAAATAATTACGAACGTGGGTCATGTTGTTTTCAATATAAGCTCATTTCTAGTTGGAAATATTTAAGGTGGAATCGAATCGCATCTTTTTCGAACTCATAATGTAACCAAAATGTTTTAATGCATTAGCCAATGTGGGAACATATGAACATACTACTTATACGTGTATATGAGAATTCAAGCCATCAGCACTTATACACGAATAAGTCTTTCAATCATCATCATATTTTCACATTTAATAGAAGCATTAGAAACTTATGTCTGATCAAGCATTTACACCACCTGTTGAAAAAGTTTCCTGCTGTACTCGTTATTATAGTTTTTGTGTGACTGGAATTGGTAGTTCGTCCTGATGCTGCTCAGGGCCGGTTTCGGTTTCAGCAACGGTTTTGGGGCCCTTGTGCAAAATTTCTCAAGGCCCTTTATGTAATTGCCTTCCTTTCAAATATAACATAGATTGTACATAAAGAATAAAAGTTGGTTCATTAAACATTTGTGAAAAAATTAAGTAACTTAAAACCAGTTACACCGAATTTTTTTTTTTTTTTTATATTGGCAAAATATTTTTTAAGCCATTTTCGTCCATTTGAACATCAAAAAGTCAGCTATTACAGAAACTAAGAGCACCAAAATGTATTTAAAGCTTTTTGTATACCACAACCTTGACTACTTACACGTATTCCATTTTTTCCGATGGCTGAGGGCCCCTGAAAGTCGGTGCAACGCACACCCTGCACATGCCTCGATACGGGCCTGTTGCTATTAGTATTCCATATCATTTTATTTTCAGTTTGTTTCCTGTTCTGATGAACAGTAAGTGCAAATAAGTTAAGCTGTTGTCTTGTTCTGTTTCAAAATGTTATCATTATTGGAATATATATAGATACAAGATTTTTCTTCTAATTCCAATCAAGAAAGTAGCAGCGCTAATACCCTTCTTAAACCACATTCACTTATATATTCAGTTCTCGCAAGTCTATCCCCACAATGTTCCCTCTCTCTCTCTCTCTCTATATATTCCTCTGCCTCTATCCCTCCTTGTCTGCTCGGCTCGATTCCACCAGAATAATGAATAAACTGCAAAAGTTTTTGTCAATAAATTAGTATATATATATTTAATAATATCAACTCCATTTGATGCTTTTTATTTATTGAGCACTCGACCTGTCCCAAATGTGCGATAAGGTTTGGTTAAATTATTTTACAAATTGACACACTCGTCGATTTACATACATACATCATATGTTCTTTGTTTGTTTCTAAATTTATGAATTTCGCATATCATTCAATAAAATATATTTGTATAAACCGAAAACAATTGCGACAGATCTTGTTTTCCGATGACAATTCTCTCCTCGAATCTCAATTCTTGTTAATCGTTTTTGTCAATTTTTCGTTTTTCCCTTTCTTTTCTCTTTTTTTTTTCGTTTTTTTTTGTCGGTTTTTGTTTTTGTAATAAGTTAGTACATACAATACATACATACATATTTGTTTAGTTTTCAGTGCAGCTCGAACGCAACGTTGTTTTTGGTTTTTGGTTTTAGTTTTTTTGGTTTTTCTTTTTATTTTTGGGTTTTTTTTTTTTTTTTTTTAATGCCATCAACACAAACAGAAATAATCGCTCTTTATATATGTACATACAATATATTACGCATACGTAAGATTTAAACGATTAATCACTAAGACTAACAATCAAAGCTGTGCAAATCGAAAAAGTTACTTGGTTTTTATTTTTTTTTTTTTTTTTTTTTGGTTTTCGTTTTCGCATTTGTGTTATTTGTCTTTATTTTTATTTTTTGGTTGTGTTTCTGTAAGTGTATTTTGCTTTTGTTATTTCTTCTTTTGATTACCCGATAAACCAATCGATTTCGCTTTCACTGAATTTGATTAAAATCGCGATTGCTAGTATTGAAAGTTCCCATATGTTCAGAATATGGAAGATTAAAACCAGTGTTTATAGTTGTTTGTTTTTCCTTTTTTTGGTTTTGTTTTTAGTTTCATTTGCATTTTGTTTTCATTTGTTTTGTATAATTCTTCTTAATATGTTTCTTCTTCTCTTTTATTTTTGTTTTTCTCCTCGTCTTAAGTTTCAGTGTCGCCATTTTCTAAATATGATTTTTGAACATTTCTCTTATTCTTAGTTTCGGAATATAATCGCCTGTAGAATATAACAAAAGGTTATCCGGTAAAATATACATGTTACTTATATAGATCCGAAAGTTTCCTAAAATCAGTTTTAATGTTTTGATTTTGTTGTAGTAAATTTTCTTTATTTTGTAAAGGCAATCGTATTTTATTCGTTACTTTTCGTTATCGTTATCGTTATCGTTTTCATTTCATTTTCATTCCAGTTTAAAAGATTTGCATGCACGTCTGGCTAACACCTGCTGCTGGCAACACTGACTACAATAAGTGTATGTACATGCATTTGTACTAGTTTGCTGGCTGTCAAATTCAGTTGGTATTTTTTTTTATTTTTTTTTTATTTTGGCTATTGCACGGTTCTGCTTGGGATCGGCCTACACTCACTTTGAATGCGAAAAGAAAACGCATTTTCCATAAGGGAAAACAGTACGAGAACATGCAAAGGATACAGAATTGGGAAATTAGGAAAATGAAACGCTTTTGAAAGGCCACAACCAAAGGGAAAACCAAACGAAATAATCGAAAAACAGATATACAGTTATATATATATATAAATATATAAGTATTAATATATAGTACACTTACGAAAAATTGTGAATTATATTACAATTTCTCTCAACCCAAACGGTATTTTTTTTTTTAGATTTTTTTTTCATTTTTTTCTCTGTTTACATTGTTTGTTGTTCATTTGTGTTTTCAACGATTTAGGCCACATTTATAACGTGATAATACTTGCTTAGGTACTACTAACATTTACAAATTCATCATCCAGTACTTCACACACTTAGTTTCTATACAAATCTCAACTTGCCCTCTACAAATATTGCTGATTTGATGTATGATGGAAATGCAAACGGTGCAGGGAGGGGGATTTGAAAGGAGGCTCACAGGTTAGAGCGAGACAACAGCATGATAGCCAGAGAGGGAACAACTTAATTGGTTTCATGAAAAGAAGGAAAACAATCTCTCTCTCACTCTCTTTCATCCTTCTACTCCTCTCTCTCTTTTCATTCGATAAAGAATAAGAAATAATTAGGGTATTTTCTCAGATACACTTACATATATACACACACGAAGATACTTTAACTACTTATGTACAGTGTTCATAACACTGATGTACAAAATTTAAACCGAGTTACATGCATATATATGTTTATAGGAAGTATATAGTGAGGTATAAAGGGGAGTGATGCTGTGTTTATGTTGAGAAATACCAATTCGATGACATTTTTTTCACTGAGTCACAGGAACTTGATTACCATACATCATACATACATCCATCCAAATCTCGACTTGCGTTTTTTGCAAGTATGATCACGGCATAAACAGTTGGCTCTAAGAACATAAGACTGCACGCATATATCTACGCATATACACACCTTCATATGTATATACACAAATATAAGAGTGTGACTGTGTAGCTATGTATCTGTGTGTGTGTGTGTGTGTGTGTCAGTGTTCGTATTAAATCCACTTCAATAACAGGCCTAAGTCTTTACTTAGCTTCAATAAAATTACACAGCCAATCAGGCAGATAATTAATATTTATATACACATACATATAGTATACCATACAGTATAGATATATGTATATATATACTTGTATATGTTTGCTCTTGCCCTAGCACAATATGGTGGCTGAGAAGCATCTTATAAGTCATTGTGGCTGGCTGCCGACTTATGGGAACAGCTTCGTGGCCCTATACAGTACAACATCGTCATTATCATTATCTCATAATCATTATCTCATAATCATACACGTAATTATAATCATATATAACCATAATCATAATATAATAATCATATAATCATCATAACCATAATAATCATAATCATAATCATTATCATTATCAATATATCTCAATCTCAATATCAATATCAAATATCATCTTTATCGTTATCGTTATCTTTATCTTTAGCGTTATCGTTATCGTTATCGTAATCGTAATCATTAAATGTCATCTTATCTCATATCATATATATCATATCTCATATCTCATTCTCATACACATTCTCTTTTGTAGCAAAATTTGTAATAATTATTTATGTAATATGTTAATACGGAATGTTTTCTCTAAATGTTAACAGTTATTTATCGTTCTTGTTACGGTTATGGATACTGTTCCTATTACTGTAAATGTAAATGTTAATGTTAGCTTGTTACTGTTACTGTTAATGTTAATGTTAGCTTGTTACTGTTACTGTTAATGTTAATGTTAGCTTGTTACTGTTAATGTTAATGTTACTGTTACTGTTAGCTTGTTAATGTTGTGCTGCACTTGTTGTTGTAGTTTTAGTTGTAGTTGTTGTTGTAGTTGTAGTTGTAGTTGTAGTTTTAGTTGCATTTTGTAGTTCGAAGTTGCAGTTGCAGTGGCAGTTGCAGTTGGGGCAGCTGCCGTTGCAGTGGTAGTTATATGTTGCATATCATTTGGAGATCCTCTTGTATTTATGTGATAGTCGAAAGCGTTGTCAGTTGCATAGTCTTCGTTGACGGGGACGCCATGGGGGAGGGCGTTGGTACGAACAGGCTGGACGAGGCGGTTTCAGTGGTGAGACTCCGTTCCTCGTACACTCCGGCCCGTTCCTAAGCAATATCATAAATATATATAGTATATATCAACCATTTGAAAATTCCTCTACCACCTACGTGCGATTTATCGTATTTAAAACGTTTCCAGATATTCGTCTTTGGCTCCATCGGCGTGCCGTCCACATTATAGTTAGGATTAGAAAAGGTCAGTACAGATCGGCTGGAGCCGCGCGAGTTGCGCTTTGATTTTTTGCGATTTGTATTAAGAGCCAGCACTGCAAATAGAGAAAATGATAAGTCAGATAGAACAATAGATATATGTATGCATTATGGGGGGGGTAGCCTTACTGAACATCACTAGCATTATGATGACAACCATAACAATGACGACACCGAGTGCGATTAGCACAAAGAATTCACGCTCGTTGTCCTCCTTGTTCTTGAGATCATCTTCATATTTATTATTATTGTTATCCTGATTCTCAGTCGATGTATTTTCGTCGGTCAGTTCGTCCGAATAATCGGGCTGTTGATCGCTCTCCTGACGTGCTTGCACCAGCTCCTTTGGCACAGTGGAGCATTTGGGTCCATTCACGCCATCAAGTCGATCTGGGCAGGCACAAACATAATCAATTCCACGGTAAAAGCACAAATGCGAGCAGCCACCATTCTCCTGCGCGCACTGATTCCAGCTCTTTGCCTGGCGTTGTATAGAAACGGCGCGTATATCCAGTGCACCACTTAGTGCATCGCGCACCTCAAACGGATAGCTGTATCCCATGCGCGGCACACGCTGCGAACGGTACACAGACTTGTTGTACCAGTCAGTCCAATAAATGTTGCTTTCAAACTGCGACAGAGGAATCAAGTATATATAAATGGAATCAAGTATATATCGAGCGAACAACTCACCATGGTTAGGCCAAATGGATGTGGCGCATAAGGCACGATGGTCTGACGGCGCTTGCCGTTGAAGTCCACCTGCCCAATATTATCTTCGAGTGCATCCGCCCAAAGCAGGCGTCGGTTGCTGCAATAAAGATGACGAATGCATATAGTAACTGTGTATATATATAGCTTAAATCTTGTGTTGCTCTTACCTAAAATCAATAGTTAGTCCAGTGGGGAATCCAATGCCCGACGTAACAATGGCTGTTCGATTGGAGCCGTCTAGCAAAGTGCGTTCAATCTTCGACGGTGAGTTCCAATCCGACCAGAAGAGGTAACTGCAGAAGAGCAATGAAAGATAGAGAATGAAGAGAGCAATTAACTAACTAAGTATCGTAACTAGCTCTGGCTACTTACGCCTTGGATGGATGCACAATGATTGAACGGGGATCGCCCAAATCATCAGTGATGAGCTTCTTGCGGCAACTGCCGTCAAGCCGCGCCACTTCGATGAGCTTGCGATCCGTATCGGACCAGTAGAGATTCTCGGCAATCCAGTCGACTGCAATGCCATTGGGCGTCTGCAGATCGGTACTGATAACCACTTTGCTTTCGGTGAAGTTCAACAGATTGACACGCCGTATGATATCGAGATTGACATCGGCGAAGAATAGCCAATTTTTGCGATAGTGATAGTCGAGCACAACGGCACCGTGGACACCGTTAATCGGTAGCACAACGTCCATATAGTCGCCGCTATTCAGGGAGATCATGCCAATGCCTGAGCGCAAGGCAATCAATAGGTAATCCTAGAAGAAACCACAAACATTAGAAGAGTTTCCATTACGGGAGTTAGAGCCTGCTCTACTTACGTCCGGTAGATTCTGACAGTGTGTGGTGCTGTTCTCACGTAGCCGCAACCCAGTGGGGCACTGGCAGGTGTAGCCCCCGGGATTGCGGAGGCAGAGATGAGAGCAGCCACCGTTGTTGGTGCCACAAACGTTCTCCGCGATCAGCTGATGCTTGACAATCACTTTGATGTCCATCAGCCCGTCAATATTCGTCATGACGTCGCGTTTGGCACTCGTGTTGCGGCGATCCGCCATGTGCAGTGCCTTGGACTTCCAGTCGGTCCAGTAAATGTAATCCTCGGTTAGGGCCAGAGCATAGGGATGATGCAGCGCAGACATGATCAGCTGTCGCTGGTTACCCGTATAATCGCAAGAATCGATTGTCTTGAGGCGAGCGTCGACCCAGTAGATGCGCTTGCTCTTCAAGTCCAATGAGAGACCGTTGGGCCAGCCAAGGTTAGCGGTCACAATGCGCGATCGCTCGTTGCCATCGAGATGAGATCGTTCGATCTTGCGATAATGTCCCCAGTCTGTCCAAAATAGCAGACCCGCCTCATAGTCGAGTGCAAGGCCACGTGGTGATTCCAGATCCTTGTAGGCAATCACATGTCGATAGTTCCCATCCAGGGTAGCCACCTCGATGGTGTGTCTGCCCGCATCGGCCCAGTAGATGGTGCGACCAATGGAATCGACAACTAGACCATCTGGATTCTCCAAACTCTCGCCAATTACTTTGTGCACATGCAGCCCATCCGGACTGGAGCTCATGATGACATTCTCAATGGTGTCCGACCAGAATATGTAGCCAGTCTTCTGGTCAACATCGAGAGCAACGGCATTTGTGATCGGTGGCAGCGGCAGTACCACATCGATCAAATGATCGAAGTCCAGCGATATTTGACGTATGTCAATGCGATGGGCGAACAGAATGTACTTGGTGGGTCCTTCGGAGCAGGTGCGACGATCCTCCTTCAGTTGCACCCCGACGGCACAGGCACATGTGTAGCTAACTGGATTCAGTAGACAGAGATGGGAGCAGCCGCCGTTTTGCTTATCGCATGCATTATAGACGCGCCTGCGCGTTCGATGAAACACACGAATGTCCATGAGATCGCTGCTGTTGGCGATCACCGTGGACACGCTCTTGCCCGTCAGCTTATCGGCACTCATAGCCGACTTGGTATCCCAGTCTGTCCAGTACACACGTCCGCCGCTCACGTCCAGTCCAAAGGGATGGCCGAGGCCGCCTGGAATGAGATGGGGAAGGAGTAGAATTAGTCACAGCATTGCTTTCCGAGGCTGTTTAGGATACTCACTTATGATCACCTTGCGGCTGCTGCCATCGAAGTTCATGTTCTCCAAGGTCTTTGTGCCGCCGTCTACAAAATAAAGCTTCTGCTGATCGTAGTCGATGGCGAGACCGTTGGGCCAGATGAGCTTCTTAGAGGCGATGATGACGCGACTGGTGCCGTCCATGTTGGCACGCTCGATCATTGCCTCCTCGCCCCAATCCGACCAGAACATGAGACCGTCTAGTGGAAGAAAGAGATATTGAATAAATCTGCATATTTCAATGGTCAGTTGGGATCTACCTATGGGATTGACAACAATGTCGCGCGGCTTGTCGAGCTTCTCCCAGACGAGCAGCGTACGCATTTTGCCGTTGGTGGTGGCCACCTCGATGCGATTTGTGGACGGATCTGTCCAGTAGAGCTTGTCCGTAATCCAGTCGAGTGCCAGACCAACAGGTGACACCAGATTGGAGTGAACCACACGCTGTTGATAGCTGCCATTGAGATGCGCCTTGTTGATCGAACTACGCTCGACGTCGGTCCAGTAGATGAAGTCGGTTTCACTGCACCAATCCAGGGCCACTGCATGCTTGAGATTGTCCAGCGGCACAATCATATCCACTTCATTGGGACCCGCTGGTTTGCCAGTCAATTGCCGCAAACGAATGTCCTTGCGTCGTGCGACCAGCACGAGCTTATCCGGCACACTCTTGCAGGTCTTGCCATCCTCCTTGAGGGATAAGCCAATGGGGCAGCCACAACGACGTGATGTCTTGTTGGGCAGACACAAGTGAGAGCAGCCACCGCGCATGCCACGTCGATCCTTCTGGCAACGATCCTGATAGTCGGGCTGCCGTGCCGGATGATACGCATGAATGTCCATGGGGAAATGGAAGTTCTCGTGCACCGAACGGAATCCTTTGCCCGTTATCTTATTGGCTGCCGACACGGTCTTTGTGTTCCAGTCCGTCCAGTACATCGTATCCTCAAAGATGGTCAGCGCAAACGGATGCGGCAGATGCGTGCTAAGCACTTTGATGCGATAACTGCCGTCCAGGTTGGAGCATTCGATGGCATGTTGCTTGGCATCGGCCCAGTAGATTTTACTGTTGGGATAATCGATCGCCAATCCATTCGGCCAGGTGACACCCTTCGAGATGATCACCTGACGCTGCGATCCATCCATGTGGGCACGTTCGATTTTCGGATTTGGTCCCCAGTCGCTCCAGAATGCCAACGCCTCACCAGGATGAATGACAATGGCACGTGGCTTATCCAGATCGCTGGCAGCGATTACAGTTCGCAAATTGCCTTGGAAATTGGATACCTCAACTCGCCTCGTGCCCGAGTCAGTCCAGAAGAGCAGATCGTGCACCCAATCCACCGCTATGCCACCGGGTGACTCCAGACCCCACTTGATGACATCGCGCACACGCGTTCCATTGATGTAGACCATCTTGATGACATCCGTCGACACGTCGGACCAGAACATCATTCCTTTGCGGTAATGAAAGTCCATGGCGATGGCATTGTGCAGACCCTTCACGATGGCCATGTACCGATTGTTGCTCAACGTGACGCGTCTTATGTCCCAGCGATTGGCCACCAGCAGCGTCATTGCTCCGCCCAGTGCCTTGCAGGTGCGTAGATCCGGACGCAGTATGTAGCCCATTTCGCAGGAGCACTTAAACGAGCCCTGCGTGTTGTGGCACTTCTGCGAGCACACCGGACTAGTTACAAACTGGCACTCGTCGATGTCCGTGCAGCTGTGTGAGACGGAAATGGGATTGGTTAGCAACTGATAAGGAAAAGCATTTTCCTCTTCGCTTACTTGCGCTTATTGTGACTCATCAGGTAGCCCAGGCGACAGGCGCATTCGTCTCTTCCGCGTGCCGACTTGATGCACAGCTGCTCGCACTGCCGCGGCTCCGGGCAGTTCTGTTCCACGGGACAGTTGACTTCATCTTCGCCCAAGGGACAATCGTTCTGCCCGTCGCAGACGTGTTTTTGGTGCACGCAGATTCTGCAGATGAAAAGAATGTTTGAATGTTAAATGGACTCAGTTCAGTTCAAATTGCACTCACTTTAGATTCGTTATGTTCTTCTTGGCGGGACAAAGAAATTGTCCGGAATCGCATTGCAGCAGACAGTCGACCTCATCCTCCGCCGAGGAACAGTCGGGATAGCCATCACACAGCCAAGTGCGCTGCAAGGGAGCGACAATTTGCAATTAATATTAATTATTATTAAAAACTAATTTAAATTGTGTTGAACTGCATCTATCGAATAATATCTACATTCGAATTGCATTGCAATTGTGAATTACTGCATCTATCGATTAAAAACTAAATTAAAATTCAAATTTAATCTTCGACAGCCTATCGATTAAATGAAACAGTGTTGATGATCGCCAAATATGTTAACTAACAAACTATTTGCCAATGTGTGCCCATTATTTTAAGAGTGTGAGAGCACCATTTTGATTAAATTAAATATTTGACTATTTATAATAATCACAAGTTTACATTTCCTTTTAATTAAATGTTGATAATCAATTAATTGAAACAGTGTTGCTGATTGCCAAAAATGTAAACTGAGAGCAGTTAAAGCGCCTTTTGAATGAGCCCAAGCCACGTTTGCGGCGTCTGGCAACGCTAACAGCCACAATATTGAACATTTTAAATGGAATTTATTGTTTTATTTAACTTCTTGCTTACCAAAATGCAACGTCCGTTGTGGCAGGTGTATTCGTCGGGGCCGCAAGTGAGCGGGTGCTCCGGATTCATGTTGCCGCAATCATTCTCATCCTCGCCGCCATCACAGTCTTGCTCCTTGTCGCACTTCCAGCGCTTGGGGATGCAGGTGCCGTCGGCGCATTTATACTCGCTGGACATGCACTGGGACGGTTTTTGCTGGCAGTTCTCCTCATCACTCCAGTCGCCACAATCGTTGTCGCCATCGCAGCGGAAGCGATTCAATATGCACTGGCCACTAGGACCGCCAGCGCCTCCAAGACCACCACGGCACTTGAATTCGCCCTCAGGGCAGCTGTTGATTACGGCGGGACACTTTTGCTCATCCGAGTTGTCGTCGCAATCGCGTTCGCCGTCGCAGCGGAAGGCCAAGGAGATGCAGTAGCCGTCGTTGCAGGTGAAGTGCTCGTTGGTGCAGCTACTACGATTGCAGTGCACCTCATCTGAGAAGTCCTTGCAGTCGTTCTCGCCATCGCAGAGCCACTGGCGCGGAATGCAGAAGCCGTTCTGGCACTCGAACTGATCCTCGGTGCAATTCGTTCGTGCGCCGCAGTGCGTCTCGTCCGAGTAGTCGCCGCAATCGTCGTCGCCGTCGCAGAGCCAATCCTTGTTGATGCAGCGATACGTCTTGGGGCACATGACATGCAGACCACTCTGTTCGCATTCCTTCTGCAGCTTGGACATCATGTCGTCCATGTTGTCGCAGTCGATCTCGTCGGAGCCGTCGGTGCACTGCACTTCGCGATTGCAACGTCCCGGCGCCTCAATGCACTGGCAATTGGTGCACTGCCACTGGAGATCGTCGCAGATGTTGTGGCAGCCACCGGTGGTTGTTGCCCCATAGCCGTCGCCACCTTGTCCCAACTGCCGGGGATCATCGTGCACCACGACTCGATTGGCAAACGGGCGGAAGCCCTTCTGTTTGTTGCTGGCGGCACCCAGGAAGCCATCGCGACCACGTGAGCTGGCCTGCCGGTCCGATTCGCGCACCACATACATATCGCCACGCCCACCCTGTGCGCCCACGTTGCGGAACTTTGGTGTGTCGCCGCTGCTGGTGGTGCCGACGCCTGCGCCCGCACCAACACTTGGCTTCAATGGGATCATTGGTTCCATGGTGAACACATGCCCGTAAAGCTTGTCGCCCTCCTGCACATTATCCTCGTGGTGATCCTCCGGATCGTGGTCGTGATCGTGATCGTGATCGTGATCCTGGTCGTGATCAAACTCGTGTCCATGATGTGGTGGGTAGTCCGAGGCGGTGAGATAATCGTGATCGTCCTCCTTGTGTATTAGCTCATCGGACAAATCGTCCCCATGCACTCCATGCCCACGTTGTCCATTGTTCCCATTGCCATTCACTGGCCGTGCATGGGCCTGCTCATACCAGTTCTCTTGTGGACGCTCCTGCTGCGTACTTTCTGCTCCTGCTCCTGCTCCAACTCCAGTTCCTGCTGCTGTACGTTCATGTCGATCACCATAGCCAAGCGGCAAGTCGCAAAAGACCAATACTAAAGGGAGGAATTTAAAGTAAGAAGTTGGATAAGTAATGGTAAGTGACATAACCTCACTTTGTGTCAGGTATAACCTCACTTTGTGTACGATATAACCTCACTTTGTGTCAGATATAACCTCACTTTGTCTGCGACATAACTTCACATTGTGTATGAATTATTTTGCCTTCCTGATTAGCATAAATTCACTTAGGTAGCGACCACAAAGGGAATAAACAATGAGCTTAAGTTGCATAAAGTACAAATGCCACAAGTGGTTGCGATAATCATATCAGATATGATAATGCGATAATGCGCTAATATCCCCAAGAACGATGACTGGTAATTGGCATTTGCATATCTCTCTGTTCCTCTGTCTCTCTTTCCTGTCTGTCCGTCTGTCAGTCTGTTTCTCTGTATGCTGATTAATTACGCATTCTTATGGCTTTGCTCGTCTGTCTTTGATTTCGTATGCACCCCAATAAGTATGCTACATATTTGCAGCCGAAGAAGGCTTATTGTTGTTATTACGTATACGCACAAGGAATTAAACAACTTCCATACAAATTAAAACAGTTAATTAACAAAGGCAACTGGGCAACTCTGCAATCTGCATACGCAATTGCAAAATGTGACAACTCTTTCGTGTGCGGAGGCGGCACTTCCCTCCCAGTCTTCCCTTCTCCATCGTTCCTTCATTCGTTTCTTCATTGTTGTACTTATCTCGGGAGAATTTCTAATGCTAATGCTAATACCAATTTTCATTGATAAGTACGTTAATGTATGCATATTGTATGTGTCTGTGTGTGATTGTATTTGCCTGTGTCTTTGTGTTTCTCTCTCTGTGTGTGTTTGTGTGTGTGTGCTGCTGTGTGGGTGTCTGTCTACGTGACAGAGCTGAGAGGGATGCGAAATACTTACACAAGCATAGCAGGCACACCAAAGGGCACAACGGCACAGCTAGCCAATACATTGCCACCGTGCGGGCACACGTACACGCCGAGACACGCACACACTGGCACGCGCAGGCACGCAAACAGCAAACAGACACGCACGGACGCAACACTGAGCGCTGCGTAAATGTGCGCCGCCTGCTGCCGCCGCCGCCGCCGCCGCTTGCCGCTGCTACTGCTGCTGCTGCCGCCGCTGTCGCTGCCGCTGTGGATGCTGCTGTCGCTGCTGCTGCTGCTGCTGGCTCTGCTACTGCTGCTGCTGTTGTCTCTTTTTGTTTTATGCGATTTCGGCGCGTGCGTGTGACGTGGAAAGAAGGTGATGGAGCGGGGGAGTTGCTGGCGGTGCTAGATGCCGCCGCTTCTGCTGCTGCTGGTGCTGCTACTGCTGCTGATGAGTTCGCACTTTAATGCGCTGCGCGTTGCGTAGGTGTCGCCGACACATACAAACGCATGTGCCACGGGCAACGTTGGCTGTCCACACACATATGTGCACCACACTTTAAATGCGGCCACTGTTTCTCCTGCTCTGGATTCTCTTGTTGCTGTTGCTGCTGCTTGTGGCTGCTTGTGGGCGTGTTGCAGTTGCATAAATATTGTGTGTATTTGCTGGGTGTCACTTGTTTTATTTGTGGTTTGTTAACACTTGTTACACTTGTTCTGTCTCATCTGGGATTGCCGCGACTCGTTTCCGATGCGATGCGATTCGATTCGATGCGATGCGATTCGATTTGGCTCGATTTGTTTGTCTCTCTATGTGTTAGTGAGGCACGCACACTGCTCCAGCCGAGCCATGATGCGAGTTTAAACTGTTAATCGATAATTATGTATGTTTTTTATTATCCCCCGCCCCCACTTCCTACTGTGTGTGTGCCTGTGTGCCTGTGTGCCTGTGTGTGTGTTTGTGCTGCGCTGCGTGGGCGTGCACAGCGTAGGTGTTGCTTAGGCTACTGTGGCCAGCTAATTGACCGTTAACTGTTGCACTGCCAGCCCACGCACGCCCCCACACACAGGCGCACACAGCAGGCTAACACACACACACACACACACACATACCGAGCACACACGTATGCACACGTCTTGGTGCGTGTGTGTGCTTGTGATTGTTCCTTTATTAGTAAAGGAAATCAGTTTTTCCGCTTTGTTTTCACAGCAAATGTGCCTTGAAGCGTTCCCTACACACACGCACACACACTCGGCACACACACACGGCACACACACACTCGGCACACACGCACACTCGCCTGCGCACACACCTGCACACCTTAGCGCCTCTGACTGTGTAATAATCTATTGCGGCTGCCGCTGCCGCGTTCAAACTGCGTTGTTACATTTTCAATGGCAGCAGAGGCAGCAGCAGCAGCAGCCACGGCAGAGGGGGCAGCTGAGGAGGCAGGAGCAGCAGGCCAAAAAACAACAACAAATTCGTCAGATTTGACATTCGATGTGTACGAAAGTTACAATAGTTTGCTATGCTGCTTCCACTCGCTAGCGCGCGCTCTCTCTATCTCTTGTTCAAACTCTGCTGCCTCCCACAGCCTCCCCCTCCCCATGGCAACCGCAGCCGCAGCCGCTCGTTCACACGCGCTGTCTCTTTTGTTTTAGCGCACACGAATTTTGGCATTCGCAACGCAACGTAACGATGGGCAGCGCTGTCAGCAGCAGCAGCGGCAGCAGAGAAGGAGGCGCTGTGTGGCAAAAAGGCCTGTTGCGACTGTGGCGCCGTGCACAAAAAGCATAGCATACTTTCGGGCGCCGCATGAAAAGTTTCCCTTGCCAAAGTTTGAAGTTTACCCACCTGCCGCCCTCAATATTAAGTTAGTTACTACTTAGTTAGACACATTAGTTGCCCACAACTTGGCACATCTTGTTTGCCTGTGTGTGCGTGTGTGTGTGTGTTTGTGTGTGTGCCCACTGTACGCCTGTGGCCCACTGCGCTTCGCATTGTGCTGTCGCTGTCGAGCTTCGCATTTTCTTAACTGCTTTGCTTTTTTTCAAATGGTTTAAATTGAGCTAATGCTGCCTGCCTGCCTGCTGTTGTTGTTGTTGTCATTTGGCATGTCTGTGTGTGTGTGCGTGTGTGTGTGTGGCACAATTTGATAGCGATTTTGGCAGCAACTGTGCTGAGGCATGCGCAGAAAGGCAGCAGGCGCAACTGCACAAAGTATGTGGGGATACACACGACATACACACACATACACGACACACACACACATACATACGATACACACACGCACACACATGTGTGTGTGGGGACACATGCGAGAGCATTTCGGATTCGGATTTAAGCCGTTTAGCTGCGACACAGCCAACTTTCAATGCGACACTTTGCAATTATTTGCCCCATCGCCGGCGGCGGCGTCGGTGGCCAACGGAAATAAACGACACACACACGGACACAGGCACGGACACAGATACGGACACAGACGCGGACACGATACGACACGATGCGATGCGATGCGAAGCTATGCTCTGCTCTGCTATGCGATGCGATGGCGACCCGCCCCAACCCCCAAAACAGTCACTGGCAGCACTTTTCGGTCAGCTAATGTTGTTGTGCCCCTTGTTGTTGTTGTTGTTGCTGTGCCTGCGCGTGGGTGTGTGCCAGCTTAGAGTTTCCCGAAACTCTCTTTTGCTGCCACAACAACAAAACACACTGCGTTCTGATTGTTTCACTTTCAATTGTTGTTTGCTTATCGAAGTAATTGTTTAATTGTTTCTTGTTTGTTGTTTGTTGTTCGTTGTTCGATTTTCTTGTACAATTTGTGCAATATTTGTGGATTTAGCTTGTTGTTTTACCGTTAGAACGTGTGCTACGTCAGCTAGCAACGTCTGCCGCCGTGCTCGGTACTACGCAAAATGTGAAACGCGCAGAGATTCGCCGCAGCATCACCAGCAGAGGCAGCAGAGGCAGCACAGCGCACACACAGTGGCAGCGCCAGCGGCAGCGACGTTAACAGCGCAGCAGCAGCAGCAGCGACGTCGGCCTCGGCCTCGGCGTGCTGTTTTGCCATCACAGCTGAGCCGTGCGTGCGTGTGAGGGCAGCATCATCAGCGCCATCGACAGAGCTGCTTCGAAGCAGAGCTGGGGCGAATTCGCAGCAGCGTTTCTCAATGGGCATTCTGAATGGGCGAGCGTGGCTTACCCACACACACACACACACACACACACACACAGAGACACGCTGGCACATACAGCATGCTGCACACATACGCACACAGACATTCACAGGGACACGGAGAACGCCACGCGGGTTGCGTAAACGTGGGGGCTGTGAGCAAAAGCTCTTCTCCCTTCGATAACATGAGCATGAGCGAAGCTTGGCAGTTAAAGCACAAAAGCTGTAAGCCCAGGAACAGTACTGTCGGCCAAAAAACAAGCTGTTTTTAGTGGAAAGAAAGCCAAATAGTCATATTTTAATAAAAAGAAAATCCAAATTGCTATTTTGTGAGAGTGTGTTGGAGTTTTGCTCTGATTATTTGAGCTTGCATTATTTTTTCCGAGTTCTCTGTGCTAATTACCATGAAATTTTAAGAGTCTTCTACTGAGAGTGCTCTCTTTATTCTTTTAAACCTTAACTTTTAGATGAATCTGCTTGGGATGAACTGGGTTTAGTTGGACTCCTCTATTGATAATGATTCAAAATACAATAAATGCTCTTTATATGGATAAAGAGGGTAGAAGGTATCTTCTAATGTGCCTTGTAACCTTCTGGCCATAATTAATATACCATATGCAAGAATAAACAAATTAAGCTATAAAAAAAAATACAAAAAAGTAAAATTGGAACGTCATCGGTAATTTATTCCCAAAATAGTCAGAAGTACTTATTCTATAATCCTTGAAATTCACATTTAAATACAAAATACTTAGAACTATTAGTAACCTTAAAATTAATAATGAAAAAGCGAAAAAGATAAAATTCATGAAACAAAAAAAAGTGGAAAAGCTTGGACGTTGCAAATTCTTAACTATACTTTATCCTATAACGAAACATATAGTAATCAAATTTTGAAACCCTATCTCTTTTAGTCCCTGAGATATAAGTGTTCATACAGACAGAACTTGCTAAATCGACTCGACCTTAAACGCAGACCATGAATATATATTTCATGGAAACAAACAGATCTTCTCTGCTTAGCACATTTATTTAAAACAAACACATTGATGGAATACCTTCTTTTTTCAATTGACAGGGAAATTGGGAGGCGTGGCTAAATTCTATAACATACTTTATCTGCGTGGAGTAATAAAACACATTGTCACTTAATTTGGTAGCCCCAGCTCTTTTTTAAGAGGGCGTACAGACAGAAACAGCTAAATTGTTTCATCTGCTACGCTGTTCAAGATATATTAGCATACTTTGTGGGGTCAGTGATGCTCTTTCCGATACAGAGCTCCATTTTTCTGCAATTTTGAAATTAAAAAAGTATCCAATTTTAACGGCAAAAAGGCTAAATCGACAGCACTGTTCAGGGCAGTGCCTGTAAAGCTTTTTATCATTGAGCTGCGTGGCAAGCGGAAGAGAAGCACGTGGGGGAGAAGGAACAGGAGAAAGAGAGTGATAGAGAAAGGAAGCATGTGTCGAGGGTGGGAGAGAGATAGAGAGACAAGGAGAGAGAGAGAGAGCACTGCGTGCGAGAACAAACAGCTGCTACAGCTGCCAACAGTGCCAAGCAATTCCATTCAGGCAGCATAAACGTTTAGCCGTTTAGCCGTTTAACTGTTCAACTGTTTAGCCATATGCAACTAAAATCTTGAATTGTATTCTGTATATCGTATTCAGTACTCAGTATATTGTATGTGGTATATTGTGTATTGTGTATGACATATTGTATTGTACTCTCTATGGTATTTTGCACACATTCCTCAGTCATTTGCTCAGCTCTTGGCCGTGTCAAACTTGAAGGCTGCCTCAAGAGCTTAATGGCATCAAAACGTTTTTGTGCTTTCACTTTCATTGTGTGCAGAGCACTCATATGGTGTATATGCTGTGTATTCCTATATAGAGAGCATAGAGATGAGTGCCAGGCAGCCAGGGCAGGGCTGCTGCTGCTGGTGCTGGCATTTGGAAACGGCGACAACCCTAAATGAGCATTAGCACCTCGTGATTCTGAATGAAGCTGACAGTGCGTGCGGCTGTGGAATGCGCAGGCTCAAGCTGTGTGTGACAGGGGGCTGCTTATAGGCATGCCATGGCAGGGCAGGGGAGTGGGGGAGAGGCGGGGGAGAGGGTGGTTTGGCGTGGGGCTACCCCTCGCACAGCAATTAGAGCAAAAGTCGCAGTGGCAGCAGCAGCAGCAGCCGAAGACGAACGACAACAGTAATCATTCGTTAGCTAGACACGGCACACGCAGTACGTACGTATCCATAAGATACAAGATACAAGATACAGTAGCTAAGAGATACAGTGTGGCAGAGTGGCATAGGCAGCGGGATATTTAAAATATGTCGAACGGGAGCGGGAAAGTGAAGTGAATGAGACAACAGTGACTCCGCCTCCCACTCCTACTCCTCTAGCTTCTTCTCCTCCTCCTTCTACTCCTGTTTCTTCTGCTCGTTGTTGTTGTTGACATGTCAAAGACACTCACAGTGTACGCTGCTTATCTTGTTGTTTTTTTGTTGTTGTGCTTCCTGTGCTTGTTGTTGTGCTATTTGTTGATGTTGCCAGAGATTGAGAAGTCTCAGCGAAATGCAATCAGTGCGTGTTCTTTGAGGGATTCCAATTGGATTCGACAGGCTGCGGATTTGTTGCAATTAGCGCAAATGGAATGGAATGAAACGGACGAGGGCGAACGCAATGTCACCTCCAAGCCACACACACACACACACACACACACACACACACACACACACACACACACACACATACTTTCTGTGCCTTGCAGCTGCAGCGCACAGTGGCCATTTTTGCAGTTGCTGCCGTTGCAATCGCCTAAAATGGGTCAAACACACAAAGGGCCCCCAACTGCGTGTGTGTGTGTGTGAGTGTGTGTGCAATGTCATTGTAGTTGTGAGGGCCACATTAACGAGCGAAAAATTGCCAACTGTTTGTGTGTGCGAGGGGGAGGGGGGAGATGCAAAGGGGCCGCATTATGCGACGCCTCGTAGGAAATTGAAATTGCCAGGCGGAGGCAGAGGCGGGCGGAATGCGAGTGAAATGAGTGAAACGAATGAAACGAGTGATTTGTGTTTACTTTCGATATTAATTTCGCATCAGTTCGCAGCTGTTTGGCACCCCTGAAGCTGCCTGAAGCAGCCGAAGCACCCTGTTTGAGTACCAGGACGGGAAACAAGCAAAACATCAAATCAATGCGTCGCCTTCGATACCCAATGCAAATATGTACACACACATGCACACACAGACACACATGTAGATGTGTGTGTGTGTGTACGTCAAAAATCAAAGCAATTATCGAGTGTGGGCGGGGGGAGGTAGGTAGGTTGGTAGGAGACGAACGCATTACGAAAGTGCGCAACTCCGAGCGGATGCTGCTCGCTCACTCAGTCACTCAGTCTCGGTCTGTGGCATGTGGCATGTGGCAATGCAACCAGTATATGCAGGTCACTCTGACTGAGCAGAGTCGTAGACACACTCGCTCTCCCCCTCTCTCTCTCTCTCTCTGGCATCGTTACTACTTGGTATAACACTTTCTGAAACAAATATCGCATTGTTTCTTTGCCATTCTTTTCTTTTCATTTCTTTCATTCTTGCGTTCTTCTTCTCTTTGTGCAGCGATATTATGTGCTTCAGCATCGTCGACACGTTGCCCACAATGGCGCGTTAAGCACGCGCCTCATCTGCGTCGAACGGAAGCCGAGCTAGCTGCAAGAGTATCCGCATCCGGTATGAAAGTGAAAGCACCAACAGCACAGACAATGCCAACCAGTTGAGAATTGCGGAGGAGAACATCAGCAACAGCACAACGGCAACAGCAACAGCAACTGCAACGGCTACGGCAACGGCAACGGCAAGAGGAACAGCAACAGCAACGGCAACAGCAAGTGCAACTATAACGCTGCCCCACATAGTATTATGACTAGGTTTGGCCAACTGGGCGTCTGTTGCAGCCTCCTGCTGCTGTTGCTGCTGAGTGCCCAGTTAACACTAGTGAGGTGAGTGAAGGCCCCCCCCTTCCCCCCTCGTGGTTGTAAGCGTGTTAAGTGCATGCAGTAACAGCAACTGAAATGGTCACCCTAATGTGTATTACACACTTGCGACAAACCCAAAAAGTAGGCAGAGGTAGTGTGTGATTTATTTTCTGAACTGTTATACATACCTCAAATACATGCGAACGTTATTAGGAGCTTGACATGGTCACCCTAATACGTTAATGACACTTTTGAAGCAGTAAAAATCGGTAAAGAGGACCGAAATATGACGAACTTTATTTTATAGAGTTTATATAAGCAACTGTCATACTTTTTTCTGTTATACTCTGTTATATAAAGTTTTATACAAAGTGTTACGTTTATTAATCTATCTATGGTACATTTAAGTTAGCTATGTGGCTTGCGAGAGTAGCTTACTTAAAAGTCAAAGCAAATGAAAGCCTGAAATGGTCACCCTAATACTCAAAAGACGCGTTACAAGCCTTAAAAGCTCGCAAAGATAACTTAAATTTGTTGTAAGTCCTAAAGAAACTATAGTAACACCACTCATACTAACTCTTATACTAACTGTTATACAAACTGTTATATAAACTGTTATACAAACTATTATACAAACTGTTTTACAAACTGTTATGCTGTTTTAAAGTTGGATTTTCATTCGTGCAATCTGTTAACCACACAAGTTTAAACATTTATAAGTGCATAATCTCTATCTCTCTTTTATTCCTTCACCTTCTCCCCCTGACAGATGCAAGCGAAAAGAGATGCTCGCTGGTCGTCTCGAGAACGTCACGCAGACGATCTCGAAGATACTGCAAGGATACGATATACGCCTGCGGCCCAACTTTGGTGGCGAGCCATTGCACGTGGGCATGGATTTGACTATAGCAAGCTTTGATGCGATTTCAGAAGTAAATATGGTGAGAGCGACTTACTGAGAATACCTGCGGGAATATATCAATACTAAGTCTTCATTAAATATTGCTTCTTCTAGGACTATACAATAACAATGTACTTGAATCAGTATTGGCGCGATGAGCGCTTGGCTTTCAATATCTACGGACCGTACTACGATTCGGATGCCGATGACGATGGAGTCAACGATGTGCTGACACTGTCGGGCGACTTTGCCGAGAAGATTTGGGTGCCAGACACCTTCTTTGCCAACGACAAAAACAGGTGGGCCTCCTTCTTACTATATATATACTATATATATACTTATTCTGATTCCGATCTTACGCAGCTTCCTACACGATGTCACCGAACGAAACAAACTGGTGCGTCTCGGCGGCGACGGCGCCGTCACCTACGGCATGCGGTTCACCACAACACTCGCCTGCATGATGGATTTGCACTATTACCCACTGGACTCGCAGAACTGCACCGTGGAAATCGAAAGTTGTAAGCACAATGAGCAGGAGATGATGTTGCAAAGGTGTTTGAGGTTAATTTGAGGTTGTATATCAAGTACTTGATATTTGATAATGCGTCTGTCCTCGGATGTAGAATGCAGGCTCTGTAAAGAGGACAACGAAACCACCAAACACATACTGTATGATTGTCAAGCCTTGGCATGGATTAGGAGGAAACATTTGCACATGGAAATCGCAGTTCCCGAACAAAGACCTCTAATGCTTCATCAGGGAAGCAGAGCAGCTTTTGTCAAGATAGGGAGAGCTTTATAGGTACAAAAGATCATTCTGGTCGCAGTACCTCGCCCCTTCTCTATAGGTTTGTAGGCTTGTAGGTTAAGGTCGGGGGTAAACCATTAATTCTAATCAGATAAGATAGCATATGTAATTACGGACATTTACTGACCCTATTTAGGTGAGGTATTTAGTATTTTCCAGAAAATGTATTCCTTTCATCAAGTGAATAGGGAAAAGAATCAACTGTAATAGTCTTTGTGATTATATACCTTCAAAATGGCATAGTCCTGCTCTCTTCTGACTCTAGCGAACTCAACATACGCTCTCTGCCCTCTTCTAATCTTTCTCTGTCTATAAGAACTATCCTTATACTGCATCTCATTTATCTCTCCAGATGGTTACACGGTCAGCGATGTGGTCATGTACTGGAAACCGACGCCAGTACGCGGCGTAGAGGACGCGGAACTGCCACAGTTCACGATCATTGGCTACGAGACAAACGATCGCAAGGAGCGCCTCGCGACGGGAGTCTATCAGCGTCTGTCGCTGTCGTTCAAGCTGCAGCGCAACATCGGTTACTTTGTGTTCCAGACATATTTGCCCAGCATACTGATTGTGATGCTGTCGTGGGTCTCGTTTTGGATCAATCACGAGGCGACCAGTGCCCGTGTGGCCCTGGGCATTACCACCGTGCTGACAATGACCACGATCAGCACGGGAGTGCGTAGCTCATTGCCGCGCATCTCCTATGTGAAGGCCATTGATATTTATCTGGTCATGTGCTTTGTGTTCGTCTTTGCCGCACTACTCGAGTATGCGGCCGTCAATTATACGTATTGGGGCAAGCGGGCCAAGAAGAAAATCAAAAAGCTGAAGGATTGTGATCGACATAAAATAGGTGGGTTGAGGAAAGAAGAACAAGATTCCTTCTTGGGTAACTTACTTAATGTTTGCTGTTCAGGTAAACTGGAAAAGTCCGAAACGTGTTCAACCACAGAAGATATCATTGAGCTGCAGGACGTGCGCATGAGTCCTATACCTTCGTTGCGCAAAGGTAACTACAATGTGACCCTCGGCTCCATCGGCACCGAGACCATGGACTTGGCCAAGTTTCCGCCAAGTTTTCGCATAACCCGCAACTATGGCACCGGTCGCAGCCAGCTGCGACATCGCGGTCAGCGGGGTGAGTATATAAAAGGTATATTCATAGTCTGTTCTAACAGATTCTTCTTGTCCAGCAGGTATCTCAGCGCGACCACGCATGATGCACGCCATCAAGAAGAGCGCCTCGGCAATTAGGGCGACCATACCGAAGATCAAGGACGTCAACATTATCGACAAGTATTCCCGCTTGATATTCCCCATTAGCTTCTGTGCTTTCAACCTCGGCTACTGGATCTTCTACATACTGGAATAGTTCCATACCATCGCCATGCACCCATCCATCCACAGCATCCATTCAATCCATCCAATCCACCCAGACACCAATCCAACCTTTCTGAAGATGTATCATTGCCTTGCCTAAACTCCAAACCACCTTGCTGCCCGACCACAGATCTGATAATGAACTCTGGATATATATATTGACATCGACCAATTTATATAAATGATGATAGACCCGCTACATAGTACATACGAGCATATATATATATACACGCATACAGATGCATATACATATACATATATACATACATATACATATATAGATAAGTAAAGTATGCTATTCAGGTAGATAACTCACAGTAAAAAAGAGAGAACTCCCGCCCCGGTAATTTGATATTAACTATTTAGTTACAGCAGTTAACACACGATTTTAGCCCAAAGTTGTTCAAGGAATTGGAACGTTTAAGAATATGCGGGGAAAGAGAATCGCTCAGCTGGCGTCGTTCAATAACAATAAGTCAATAAGATTAAGCCGCGAGAGAGAGAGAGAGATGAAGAGTCTCCGTGTCGCGTTCTTTCGATTTGTGCTCTCATTGTAATTCACAATTTCATCCATATCATTTACTGTATATTTCCTAGAAATGTTATTTAAATGGTTTACATATTTTACACGACTTGTAGTTTTATTTGGAAGGCGGAGGGACAAAGTTCAAGGGGGTTCTGCTGTGGAAAGAACCTGTTTTTTGAATATTTAATGAATTGCTTATGGGTCTTCAAAGAGAAGAAAAGAAATATAATAATTTTGAAGATTTATTGGAGTATCTTTTTGGAGACAAAAAAAGAATATCAAGTACTTACATCTCTTCTGCTTTTGCTTTCTCGATTCTTAATAGTTCTTTCCCCAAAGAGTAAGCCTAAGAACTTTCAAAAGAACTTCCTCCAAAGGGTTTCTTATCTTTCTTCCTCCCTTATCTCTCTTCATTTTCTCTAATGTTGCCTCTCTTTCTTCTTTATTGTTCATAAGAAGGTATCATCAAATAAATCTCTTTTCTGTTTGCTTTCTATCTTCTTTATAGATCATACCCCAAAGAAATAAGCCAATAAACTTTCCAAAAATACCCAAAGAGTCCTTAAAGGGGTGTCTGATGCCTCTCTAGAGATTCAATCACGATATATACAACACGATACAAATTGCTCTTCCTCCTTTATCTTTTTTTCATTTCTCTACATACCTCTCTTTCTTCTTCTCAGTAAACCCAAAGTCCAAGTCCATTTATAGTACATTTTTAATGACAGGTGGATATATATTTATGGCAAACATTGTGGTGCACGAAACAGCTTTGCAATCGAACACTAGACTAAGCAGACTAAGTCAGATCTACTTATGACTACATATCGTAAATGGTATATTGCATATATATCTCTCTCCTCCTCTCTTGCTGGCCTCGTTCAGGCCTTGATCATGGACCAGGAGAACTCCTTCTTGTACATGCCGTAAGCGAGCCAGTAGAGCAAGTTGAACAGGGCAAAGGTCATGGGGAAGGCGACACGAGCGACTCGATCGATCAGCGAGATGCTGTTCACATAGCTCATGCCACGCCCCTGGCTACTCTTCTCGGCTGTGGCATCACGTTCGCGCTGCTTCCTGAACTTTTGATCCCCCTTAAGGCAGAGCCACATCTGATGCATGCGCGACACAATGGGAGGCTCTGTCTGCGTGGTGCGCTCCATGGTCGAGGCATGCGATGGCAGTTTCGGGAAGATGTGAGCAGGATTCTGTGGCTGGTTCTGGAAGGGAGCAAACAAAAGGAAGTTAACTTAAACTTGGCAGTGTAAGAGATGCGCATCCTGTTCAGACTTACATTGTAGATGGGGCAGCTGAAGGCATTCCGCGTTGGCAGCGACAGTTCACAGTGAAGCGCATCGTGGTCGGCAAAGTCAAAGACGTCGCTGCCATCCGAGTTGGCTGGCTCGCTGTCATCACTTGCCTCCTCAGGGTCGTTGGCAGTTTCGCCTGAGTGGCCATAGTTCAACACCCCTCTTCCTCCTCCTGTTTCTCCTCCTACGCCTGCTACTGCCACACCTCCGCCCACGCCGATGTCCTCCCACTCCTCCTCGAGTCGAGGTATCTCGCCGCTGCCCAACTTGGTGAAGTAGTGCACGCCGGCGAACTCCAGCAGCGTGGCAATGCAGTACAGGAAGCTCATCAACAGGAACCAGTCCAGGGCAGTGGCATATTTCACTTTTGGCAAATCTGTGCGCGAGTCCAGGCTTATCGTGGAGAGGGTCAGCACAGCGGTCACACAGAGTCCTACGCGGTCACTGGTCGCCTCGCGATGTATCCAGAAGGAGACCCACGACAGCACGACAATAAGGATGCAGGGCACATAGACCTGCAGAGGGAGGATACATGCAAGAGGGAGGAATAGAGAGAGAGAGAGTCATGCACTCACCTGAATGAGAAAGTAGCCCGTGTGCCGCTTCAGATTGAATGCCACATGCAGCACAGAGAAGTCGCCCTCGCGGCGTGTCGAGGTGAAGTTCCGATGCATCATGCTGATTAGGTCAAACTGGTTGAGGGTCATGCCAGGCACAAAGGAGACTGCATCGTCGTGGTTCTGCCACTCGTACACCAGCTGCTGATTGGTGTACCCATCTGCAAGAGAGAGAAGGGGGTTGAGACGGAGAGGAAGGCAGGGAGGAGTACCTACAGCTGCCAATGATGAGTGGACAGGACTGTCGATCCATCGGGAAGTTCTTGAGCTCCATGGGGCAGGTGGCCTTGATGGTTAGGCTGCAAGGGAAGCAATGAAAAGAAGTAAGATAGATAGAGTAGCAAACGGAAATGAAAGAGACAGAATGAGTGAGAGAGAAGGAAAAAGAAAGAGAGAGGTAGAGGTAGAGGTAGAGGTAGAGGTAGAGGTAGAGGTAGAGGTAGAGGTAGAGGTAGAGGTAGAGGTAGAGGTAGAGGTAGAGGTAGAGGTAGAGGTAGGGGGGTGGGGTGGGGTGGGGGGAGGGGTAGAGGTAGAGGTGGGGTGGGGGTGGGGTAGGGGTGGGAGGTAGAGGTAGAGGTAGAGGTAGAGGTAGAGGTAGAGGTAGAGGTAGAGGTAGAGGTAGAGGTAGAGGTAGAGGTAGAGGTAGAGGTAGAGGTAGAGGTAGAGGTAGAGGTGGAGATAGAGGTGGAGGTAGAGATAAGAAGAGAGTAAGGAAGAGAGAGGGAAAAGAGACCGACCGCATGGAGTAGAGTATGCCGCCATCCTGATCCAGGCGCAGCAGTTTGTTGGGCACCGTGATGGTGTGTATATGCGAGTGTTTGCCATTGTAGAAGTACGTGTCCGGTCGCCAGATCTTGTCCAGCATCTTAATGCTCAGCGATAGACTCTTGATGGGCCCCTGGAAGCTGAGTCGCTTGTCGCGCCAATACTGCCGGAAATAGCAATCCATCGAGTAGTCCATGTCCAGCTCCGAGACGGGGCCCATGCTGCGTATGAGTATGTTGGTGCGCACCACAGTGGGCAATCCCTGGCCGTGTGTGGGCAGCTGCGACTGCTCGTAGCGCTTCAGCAGATTCTCCAGTATACTCGATATATTCCGGCTGAGCATATCCGCCGATGCAGTACGCGGTCGCAGCAATCGACCCGGAGGTGCGGCAGGCGACTCACTGGACTCGTTCACGTAGCGACGACTGAGGCGACTCTTGCCCATGGCTCGAAAGGATTCATAGATGCGACTGGCCTTAAACTCGCTGGTTATCAGCGGCATCTTGGGGGGAGTAGAAGGAGTTGAAGACGAGGCATCGGGACTGTGTGCGTAGAAAAGTAGCATTTCGAAATCTCATTGCATAATCAAGGGTGTATGTATCCCATCAAGCACTCAAACATTCATAGTGCACTCAAGACACCCCTCTCCTATGCTCCCCTGTCTCCCCCTGCATAGCATTTGCTTTTTACGATAATTTTTCGCGTGGTATTTTTCTTGCATTGTTCCCAACTTGAAGTGGCTCTGCAGTAATTAAGCACTCGAGTTGGAAAATGCACGACGACCGAGCAGAAAGAAGGACGGGAAGAGTGTAGCTAGAGGAGGGGTACAGGAAAAAGTGCAATTTTGGAAAATTCCTTTCCGAAAGTTGAGCTACAAATGTGCATATTTTGGAGCTTATCAATTGCAGCTCCACTGAGTTTTCCTTGTTTCCACAGTTACAGCTCGTATGTCACCTGGCGTTGCTCAGTTCGGTTATAACCTTCAAAAACTGTGACATTTTTTGGGAACAAAAGGAAAAGCGCCGGCGTTGGCAACATGGAAACATGGAAACATGGCAACAAGAAGGCAAAAGCACAAAACGCCGTTTACAGGAAAACAAAAGAACGCTCGGATAATTTGTACCGTATGACCAGAAACAAGGCAAAGTGCGAACATGAATGCGAATGTGAATGTCAGTGAGTGAATGGGTGAGTGTAACTGAAAAACACAATAGTAAACAAATAAATATGTAAACAAAATATCTATTATATATTCTATTCTATTTCAGGAATGTTTGCAAATAGTTCATTTGAAAATTTTATTTTTTTAGTTTTTTTTTTAAAGCACATTCCTTCTCTTGCAGCATGCAAATACCCAACTGCCCCCACTGTGCCTGTGCCAGGTGTGAGCACTGTTTACTGGCCGCGGGCGCTTGCCTTATTTCAGCTTTTGAACTGCTTAATAAGAAAAAAGCGAGAAAAAAAAGAGAAAGCGTGTTATTCAGTTCACGACCTTGCGACCGCTTCAACTGCCGCCAATGCTCCACTGTTCTTGTTGGGGGTAATCTTTGCCGCTTTATGCGTGGTGCCTGCAGAGCGACTGCTTTGGGCTAGCGTGGCTTGCAAATGCAACTGCAGAGGCAGGAATCACATAGGCAGTCTTCTAATTCGCAACGGTTTGCTGACTCCAACTGCAGCAAAGAATATCACTGATATATAAAGCGATTTCAGTCATTTTAAATATTTATTTCTATTCATTCTCCTCCCTAATTCTGTACTACGTTCCTTTTATTCTGATTTATTTAAGAAGAAACAATTGAGCATTGAAAATTAGTCAAAACTGGCTTACTTTCAGACTGCCCAAAAAAGTGTGCTATGATTTTCTTTCACTTCATTAAGATATGCGCTAAAAAGTATGCAACGATTTTTGCACAACAGTCAAGAAAGCCTCAAAATACTGTAAATTAGTTGGAATATGAACATGTATGTGTGTGTGTGTTATTCATACCTATTATAATGATCATATTTGAGCGTAGTGTATTTTGCTAGTCGACCTAGTGTCGCTGCTTTTCTTCACTTAGCATTTTCCACTTGTCAATGCCTCCGCACACTTTGTTAGCGCAAAAATGCTTGATTCGCAAAATAATAGTTTAGCACACACGGGCTGTGTATGTGTTTGTGTGTGTGTCTATGCACACACTTACCCCCTATAACACACACACAGAAATGCATGTGCCATAATGCACAAAGGCTCTGCTGGGAACACAGTAAATTTAATTTTTAGTTTTCGATTTCAGTTTTGGGTTTTAGTTTTGGGTTTCTAAGTCTCAGAGCAATGTCTTGATTAGGGATGAATAAACCATAATGTGGCACAGACGATGCGGCATGCAATGGCAATCAAGCTAAGTTTACCCTACCGACACCCTAGAGAAGAGAGTCCCTTTGCCCTGTTCCGCTTTGTGGGCCTCCTTCTCGATACGATTGGCCAAGCACTTGACCGCGTCTGACAGTTTGCAACGATTGGAGAATATTGAACGATTGTCGCCCTAATAAGGAGGTCCGCATCGAGGGGGGAGGGTGCACTCATGTCACTTGGGGTAATCAGGCTACTTACCCGGCTAAAGTTCCCAACACAATCATCAGCAGCGGCATCAGCATCAGCTTTAGCATGTTAAAGTTGAATTTAAAACTAAGGCTAAGACTGAAAGAGATTTTTTTGGGAACAGCTCAAGGTGTTGCTCGGTACTCGCAACTCGAATAATCCATCACTATCAGCGTCGTCTGCGGTGAATGTAACTGCAACTGCAACTGCGTCGCGTGTGTTGTTGTCCGCTTGGCGTTCGAATTCCGACAAGGCGGCTGAGACAAGCCTAAGTCGACTCAGATGCTGATGCCGATGCTGATGCTGACGGTGCTGGCTTTGTGGCCTCTGGCGGCCTATGCAACTGGCATGCGCAAAGCATCCATCAAACCTGCTCGTGCTGGTTCGCCTGTCTGCCCGTCTGTCTGTCTGTCTGTCCATCCTTCTGTGTTACATCCTTGTCTCTTGTTTCATTTCGTGGCGCGTGGCCGTTGAGAATATGCGTCTATTTAAAATTTAAGTAGCCTTAAATCAAATTTGAATGCAATTTTTGAATGATTTTGAATACCAAAGTGCATTCCCCGCTCCCCTAGCCCAAACACAAAGAAATCAACTCATGTTTCAATTCGTTTTCATCTTTTATAACATAAATGGTTTGTCAGTTTATTCAATAAGCTCTTGGAGTAATCAACATAAGGATTTTAAATTGGCAATTTCAAGTTGTTTTCAATATCCTGTCGTAGCATTCCAATTGTGGAGAGATAAAGATCCAAGTATATAAAAGAAAATGAAGTTCGTAATAGAAATATGAATTGCAAATGCAAACCAGAGCTGACAGACGAGAGAGAGATACATCATTCGTCAGCTCTGCGAGGGAAATTATTGATAGATGAGATTATTTTCTTGCTTTATGCAATTTGGAAAGACTCTCAGAAACTCATTTTAGAACTCAGCCCAACAATTGAGAAAACCAATGGAGAAAGTTGTAGCAAATATAGCGTCTATTTTTGATTTTGTTTAAGTTTTTTTTTTTTTTTTTTTTTTTTGTATCAACATTATATCACATCAAAGCCAAAATTGCTCAACCAAAACCAAATGAAACTGTTCACTATCGTCTCGCAGAGGCTCGTCGTTGTGTCACTGGGGATATCTTAGCGATAGTATCTGAAAGTAGAACAAAACACGGCATTAGCAATTCGAATCGAGTCTCGTTCGTCGTTTAACTATTTGCCCTGTGTCTGAGGCGAGATATCCAGAGAGAGAGATTCCAGAGAATCGATTGAAACGAGAGATCACAAAATAGTTAGGATTATATGATGCGATATAGTATGATAGGAACTTAGAGACCCCACTCCAATCTGCATAGAATCCAAAGATATACTTTAGGTTAACTGGAACCTTCCCCCCTCGAAAGTGAAATGATGTTCTGAAGGCGAAGAGGTTTATCGAATTCTTCACGTACTCGATCTATGTGAATATAAATATATTTATAGAGTGTGCAATCAGTTGGTACAGGGTATGTTGTAGTTGCAACTTCTGCCTCTGTTCGGCAACCTTTATGGGATGAGACTATGTGCGTGCGTGTATGTATGTGTGTATGTATGTACTCTACGCATTAGATTTCGATAAATGATCTGTGTGGCTTTAGTTTCGTGTGTGTGTGTGAGTGTGTGTTGGTGTGTGTGTGCATGCTCATGCATGTTCTCCAAACTATCTTCCCATGACGATACTTACATATTTCTTGACTACAGAAAGAGATGGAAGCAGAACGTTGGAAGAGTTGAGATTGAAATCGAAAGAGATGAAGCTGCTGAGCAGCTGCCAGGTGTGTGTGTGTGTGTATTGATGTGTGAGTGTGTGTGTGTTCTTTAATACTCTATACATTCACTGCGGGTGTACATACATACATACATACATACACACACACACATGCACGCAGGTGTGTGCACGCATGTCGATATATCGATATATATCGTCGAAGGAACATAGAAACATACATACATCAGTATATGGTAGACTCATCTACGCATAATCAATTGCAATAGTTTTTTTTGTTTTTTTTTTGCTTTCATATTTTATTTTGTAATAAATTTTAATTGGTTTTTTTGTTGTTGTTGTTTGAATGTTGTGGCTGTGTTGTTTGTTTTTTTTTTGTTTGTTTTTTGCTTTTGGTTTTCGCTATTCCTTTTGCTGTTATTTTGGAATTTGTTGTTGCTTGTTGTTCTTCTTGTTGTTGTTGTTGTATTACGCTTAGCTGTAGATTTAATTTGTTATCCATACGTTCACTTAGACATTACTTTAGACCATATTATCCAATTGGCATCTTAGAACTAAGTTATTATTATTATTTAATTCGCCTCAGCCTCAGCCTCATACATATGCACGTGCGTGTATGTATGTATCTATGTACATAATTCATTATTCATAACTCATAATTCATATTTCATAATTACTTCATTGCTGCGAAGGGCCAAACAAATCGCTTTCTTCGCCTCCTTCTTTCTTGCTTTCTTTCTTCTCTGTTAATCTTTGTTGCCTTTGCTGTTCTTTTCTGCTTAGCTTGTTTGCTTCTCCTCAAATTCTTTCTTTTAATTTGTTTCTTTGCTTTCGTATTTATTTGTTATCGTTATCGTTATCATTTAATTGTATTAACAGTTAACAGTTCTTTAGAAATTGTTTCAAAAATTGTTTATTATAATGAACATTTTGCTTCTTCTTTTTCTTCTTCTCTCCGATATTTTTGCTTTTCTAATTTACCTTGACAAACATACGGTGTGTGTGTCTCTGTGTGTGTGTGTGTGTCTTGGGGGCTCGTGTGCGTGCTAGTGTGTGTGTGTGCCCGTGTGTGTGTGTGCGAGTGCAAGTGTGCACGTGTCTCGTGTCTCGTGTCTCGTGTATATATTTCGACTCATACCGAACTTCTGATGGGCCTCTTGGGGCTTGGGGCGTCTTCTACTGCCTTGTGTCCATCTACGACGAGGCATACTCGAACCGAGACATGCACGTGCATGCCTGTGCATGCACATCTTTCGCGTATGCATCGCCAATGGCATCGAAATGCTCAATTCCGTTTGAACAAAGCACCTTCACGCATACATACATATGTTGTGTGTGTGTATATATATATATCGGGCATAAGCACAGATTCTCATAAGTATTGTGGTTTGTACTGTTAAATTTCTAATCTGAAAACAATTGTGTTGTCGATCTTGCTAGGGATATTGCTGTGATTGTTTCTATCGAGATTAACTATAAGACATATTCGCATGTGTTCATCTTCATCTCCGTCTTCATCTTCTTCTTGTTCTTCGGCTAATGTTAGTGTCGTACAAACATCTGTACATACATAGTATATATCCGATCATATTTCATAATATAGTATATAAATATCAAGTGGTTTTTTGTTGTTTTTTTTTCGTTTGCTTCTTGGCTTTTTTTTTGCATTTTGTTTTGTTTTTGCATTTACGGATCAGAAGTTCAGGGCCTTCAGAGGGAGTTTCGACTTGTTGATATGCGATATGTGAGAGATCAGAGTTTTTTTTTTTTTTTTTTAATATTGCATTGCCCTTCGACTGTATTGGCAGTTATGTGTATGTGTGTGCGAGGAGGGGAATTTAAAAGTTGCGAAAGTGTGTGTATTTATATGTATGTGTATGTGTGTGTGTGTGTGTGTAAGTGTGGTTGTTGGGAGTATCCAGTGGCAGATAAATTCATTGTTAGCTTCTTCGTCTTCTTCTTACTAATCATATCCAAAATACATATTATTGTAGTTCTTATTTTTCTTCTTGTTTTTTTTTCTTCTTCTTTTTTTGTTGTTGTTGTTGTTTTGGCAAACTGTGTGTGTTTTAAGTTAGATCTCTAGATATAACATTTAATGGTTGCTCTTTTGTTTTTCTTCGCTTTTGCTTTCGTTCTTGATTTCTCGCTTTCTTTTTTTTTTTTTTTTTGTTTTTTCATTTTATTTTTTTTGTTTTTCTTCTTTTTTTTTAGTTATCTCCTGTGTACCGTTTGCTTAGATCTCTAGTCCTCTAATTCATTTATTCCGCATACTCTCGTTTGCCTTCGTCCTTAACCTAACTTATGCACTCACGGGACACCACACTCAAAACACACATACGATGTCCAACTAACATTTCCTTATTCATGCATATTTCCTATATAGAATATCAGTGTGTAAGTGTGTCAGTGTGTGTGTGTGTGTGTCTGCGTGTATACATATAAATAACAATAGCTTTAATCGATCTAGCTTAGATAATATCATAATCAGCAGTTACTTCGACTGCACTTGTCACAATAAAAACCAATCAATATCATATCGAAATTTTCTTAGTCTAACACACTTCATAATATCAATATGTATACATATATAGTATATATAAATACGTGTGTGTGGGGGTGTGTTTGTAAATACTTTACTCGATGCGCGTCTAGCACATCTCGAATCAATTTGAGTCACATGATGTCGCCTTATCAATATATATATTCATATATCGTACTATATATTTACTTACAATTCGAATACAAATTTCTCTCTTCTCGCGCACTTCTCCATGTGCATGCATACATATGCCTCTCAGTGTGTGTGAATGGTGAATGTCTTGTTTTGACATCCTCACATCTGTATATAGTATGTTTGTATGTATATATCTATCTATCTAGCTGCAAAGTCGGCAACATTATCTCGACCCTCCTGGGATCCCTGTGGAATTGATACAATCTTCTTCTTCATCTTGTGGTGTGGGCAACTGACAGAAACATGAATGCGAAAAAAGACTTTAGAAAAACATGTCTGACTCGGCGGAGAATTCTCCCCTTTTATTGACTCAGTCTCTGTATCTGTGTGGCATCAAATATGGAGGAGCAGACAATGCGGATCGAAGAGAGCTCAAGCCAAAGTCAGGGTGGATGACGATGGTTGTGAGAAGACCATCAAAGGCACTTTCCTTATCACCTTTGATAAAGTCGCTATAATATCAACGGCAGCCAATTTGTATACATAATCGAAGCACTATCTAGAAAAGGGAAGCCGACCGATCTTGGCTTAGCGTTATCATTGTGTGGCCTGAAATCGTAGTAGAATCTGAAGGAAATGTCTATTACTCCATATATATCCCATTTGTACATATTTCCGGATACATACGAGTATATCTCTCTCTCTTTTTCTCTATATAAAGATTAATATTCTCTCGCACTTCACATGTTGATTGGAAAGTAACGCAACTGTTGGTCAGTGAACAGGGCCAATAAAATTGGTTCCCATTCACGCCTTACAAATAACAACAAATCTGTAAAGATAATTCCCACAAATCCGACGCGATTCTATTCTATATATTTATGTATATAATTTATATATTATTTTTATGTTTAATATAAAAAAAACACAAAAAAAACACCTTCGCATGGGGACGCGAAACTTACAAATCGGGCTGTACCGCATTTAACCTACTTCTAATTGACACTAAGAAACAGTTAAGTGGGCGTGGTAGACTTCTCTTATATGGTATATAGTTTGATCCATACATACATTCATCAGTATTTACCTATTTGCTCAGTTTGTTTGTTTGTTGCTTTTTTCTCAGTTAATTTCTCTGTTCTCTCGATTTTGTTTTTTGTTTTTTTTTTTTTTTTTTTTTTTTTAGTTATGTTTTGTTTATTTGTTATGTGGCCTTCTGCCTAGTTCTAGTTTGATCTAGTAGCTATTCACGTGATCTGTGTGGGTGTTCGAGTATGTACTTGAGTCTCTACAACATTCATCGTACTAACTAATGAAACTTTGTTCCATTTTTGCTGCAATTGGTTTTGGAATTGGTAACTACGAGTAAACATCAATATACTGTCACATTGCGTATGTTTATCTGTATATCTATTTGTCTGTATATTTGCTATGTGTGTGTTTGGTAACCCCACTGATCGGTATGTTCCTAAAGCTAACTATGCCACTAATCATCAATGGACTAACTAGTGTACACACCAAGATTAAATCGGCGTCGAATTGTTCGGGAAACTGGAAGCTATAAATATATATATGTATGTGCATATATACGGTACAAGTGTATATATGCATATACATATCTAATTGGACCGGATCTTCTTTTTGAGGGAGGAGCTTTCGAAGTTCGAGCAGAGAATGCGAAAGAAGAAGGCATATTCAGTCCACCCACACCAGAACCCAAAACTATTTTGGGGTAATCAGTTTCGATCGATGCTTGAATGAATCTCATTCGTTTAGATCTGGCGATCTGATCTGATTGGATCAATGTATCGGATCAGATCGAATCGTTTAACTACTTAGTATCTAGATAATATGCCTATAATTGTTGTTATTGTAACAGATTATCTGTTCTCTCTTCTCTTTTCTTCTTTTTTTTTTTTTTTTTTTGTTCTATGCATCTGAGCATTTAACGTTATTTAGCCTATAATATCGTAATAAAACTCCTGTCCCTCGTCTTACACGTGTATTCATATCCGATTAACGGTATTCGTTATATTTTTATCAAGATTATTCGAATTTCAATTGGCAGCAGCACGTCGCGTAGCCACAAAAATCTATCAGTCGTTATAAATTTCATTTGCCCAATCGAGGGTTACGTTCTCTAGATGTTGATGTTGCCCCACACACACACGCACACACTCACGCACACACACAAACACATACACGCACACACACTCCCGCAGACATGCATGCCAGTAAATGCAACTAACGTCACTTACCCCGCAAATCGGGGGACTTATCAACTATACTGACTATATATGTAAGTACGACACGATACGTTTATGTACAAAGTGATCTACAGACACATGGATTACTTTATCGAAGATATCTATATATCTATTTGATCTTGTTTTCTTGATTTCTCATTTCTCGATTTGTCTCTATTCAAAAATTTTGATAATACTCGTACACCTCACAACGACGACGACAACGACGACAATAATGAAGTATGTAGGGTGTCTGTGGCTAGTAGCGTGATGTAACGTCCTGTCACCCCTGCACATGTATGCATGCACTGGCGAGGGTCGCCGCTATAGTTCTATATAGTGTTATTACATAATGTTGCTGTTGTTGTTCTTGTTGTTGTTATCAGGCGTCGCCGGCACGTCTGAGGTACTTATGTAAATACACCTTCATCGTATGCAATTAAGTATAAAAAATCTTACGACTAATTCACATGTATATCCAATAAGTGTGTCTCTGTCTGTGTGTGTGAGTGTGTGTGGGTGTGTATGTACATGTTGTGTGAGGGTGTCTCTGTCTTTTGCTCGTTAATTGGTTAACTTCACACGTAGAACGATGCGAGTGTGTGTGTGTGTGTATGAATGCATGCACGTTAATAGCCGAGAGTATGTATGTAGGTGAGAGTATGTATGTGAGTATATGTATGTATATGTATACGTATATGTATGTTAAACTATGCACGTAGTCCGATAGGAGCGAATAAGAATTTAAATGCCGCTCGCAGTAGGCTTCGTCGACGCGGAAGCAGCATCGTAGCCGCAACCGGAAACGGAACAGGAAACGTCCACGGTAACGGTAAAGGTGATGATGACGGTGACAACGGAAACAGAAACAGCTGGCCAATTGAAGCGCACTGAAGCTAGAGCCGTTGGAACTGTCAATGCTTATATTCCGGGTAACAACCATTCTCGGTTATTTGACCGGACTGACTGTTGTTGCTGCTGCTGGTATCGACTGATTGTTGCTGCTGCTGCTGCTGCTGTTGATGATGTTGATGCTGATGCTGATATTGCTGCTGCTGCTGCTGATGTTGATGCTGCTGATGCTGATGCAATTGCAGCTGATGTAGCTGTAATTGCTGTTGGCTTATGGCCGCCGTGTCTGCCACCGATTGCGACTGTAACGTGCGGCGAATAGCTGGCTGGATAACACTTCCACTGCTTTCCGTCTCCGTTGAGGGTGGCGAGGGGTAGTAGTCCCTCTGACTTACATTTATACCATTTGGTACGATTGCCATACCCATTATAGAGTTGCTGTTGGCTCCCGCAGTAGACTGTGCTGCCGCTTGGGCCGCCGCCGCCGCCGCTGCTGCCGCTGCGGAGGATTGATGATGATCGCCGTGGTGCTGGTGCGGATGCTGATGGTGGATAACGCTGTTCGCTGTTGTAGCCCCCGCTGACATGGGACCGACGCCGCTGGATTGTTGGGAATCCGACATTGTGCCGGATTGCGGCTGGTCCAATACCACGACGGATACCACATCCTCACTCGCCCACCGGGCTAACTGTTGTTGAGCTTGAATAAAGTCATCACTAGAAAATAATAATCGTAACAGGAACAACGGTACATGGTAAGAACACAAGGGGGGCTCATCGGAACTCAGGACCTTGGGCAGGGGGAGTTGGACTAGTGCAGGCCAGGTAAAAGCGAAATACAGAGAGAGAAACAGAGAGTCCAACAAAAAAGAGAAAACAAAAAAAAAAAGGTTTTTTCTGGCCTTTCTGCTCGAGGAAACTAAAGAAGAACTCTTGGATAGGTTTGAACTGAACCTGCAGGTGAATATTATCCATCAATATCTCATAAAAGTATTTCCATTCGAAGTCATCTCTATCTCAGAGCTAGTTTGGACTGCAGAGTCCGATAAGGTTAATGAACTTGCAAAGACTTGAGAGGGATTCCTTTTTATGTATTTTACTGATGTTTAATAAAAATTTTAAGAGGTCAAGAGCATTGAAGGAATTTGTAGACTATATACTGTATAAGACAGTTGGATTATAATCGGATATATCAAGTCTTAATACATCTTAGTACATTGGGCTGTTGCCTAAAAGGTTGTTTCAAGGAAAGCAAAGAGATGTAACGACTAGATCGACGATGTCGACCTGCGTTAGGTCAGACCTCATGGGTTGCTCTGCTTCTTGATAGTTTGTTGGGAATATATAGCTAGCTGTCTGAACATTCATTGCGGCATCTCTGGCAGAGCCCTGCAAACAATATGCTGGCATTTTTCCCTGAGCGCTAAGTGCTCGCATAAGGTCAGAGTGAGCGTTTAAGTAAATGGCGCCCAACGTGGGCCTATTTAAATGTACTGAAATTGACATAACCGAAACGTGGAACTGACATTGCCGACCTGCTCGTTACAAAAGAGACAGAGACAGACAGAGAAATAGAGAGAGACAGAGAGAGAGAGAGCAGCCCATTGCAGAGATCTGGCAAGGAATTGCGAGTAGCAACGAATCGGTCGAGAGGCGCGACAGTAATTTATGTATTTATCAGGCAGAGTGTGTGCGTGTGAGTGTGTGAGCTTGTTGCGAGTGTGCAAGTGTGCATTTGTGTTTGGGTGGAGTGACGGAGACTTACCTTTCGCTCTCGGGTGTCTCCTGTGGATCAAGTCTCGTGTCGAGGGCACCGCGCTCATGATGATCGGCGCTCTCGTAGATGCCCTCGTCGTCCTGGTGCAGATGCGTGTGGGACGAGTGGTGCGACGAATGGGGGCCGTGTGTGGCATGTCCATGGGCGTGCGAGTGGTGTGTGTGATGGCCGAATGCATGCGGAGAGTGCGACTGATGCGTTGTATGGCGTCCAGTTGGCGCCGGCTGACGGTAGCGTCCTCCATAGGCAAAGCGCGAGTCCTCGTCCGGGCGTGGCCGGCAACGGCTGCTGTAAGACGGGTGGATTGTAGCGGTTTTCTGAGATTGAGCTACCTGCTGGTTCGATCTGTGTGGCGCATAAAGAGATCACATCGTAATTAGAAACATTCTTTTTGAGATATTCGAAAATACAATTGGGATTTGGAAACATGGACAACGGGAGCGAAACCAAGACCGAGCGAAATTCGATTCCGAAGAGACGAAAATGAAAACAAAAAAGAAGAAACAGAAAATGAAAATATCATCATGAAACTGGAACAGATCTTTGTATATATATATAGAAGGGGCCCATGGTCCTATATACTATATGTGTGTAGATCGGATATTGTATTTATTTGTGGGAAGGCTACGCGAGAGTGAGACCAACCTTTATCACACAAGATATTCCAGTCTGAAGCCTGCAAGAAATGCGAATAGAAAGTTGCGTTGGCGAGAATTCTTTTGAACATGCTTCTTCAGTGTATCTCTGTGTCTCTGTGTGTGTGTGAGTGCTGTGTCTGTGTGTGTGTGTGGTGTGTGTCTGTATGTGTGTGTGTTCCGCTTGTTCTATGTCGCATGTGGCTGCAAATGTTGTGAGGAATGTTAAAGCCAGAGTACAAGTACGTAAAACAAGTTAACGCTAGTTAGGCCATTAAGAGTGAAGCAATTGCGCTACAGTTATCGGGATATATAGTTGTATATATGCATATATATATGGTTATAGAACTGGGTGATAATACGAGTACAAATAAAACGGATACTGGCGCTAGAAAGACAAGCATTTTTCGTTTAAACCAAGAACTCAGTCGCAACGAATACGAATACGAGTTCGAATACGAATACGAGTACGAGTACGAGAACGAGTACCAGCAACTCCTACGCTAAGTTAAACAAGGTACAGTTCTGAGTGTGTCTGTCTGTGCCTGTGTGTGTGAGTGTGTGTCAGTGTGCGAGTGTTGCGTCTGGAGATGTCTGGAGATGCAAAATAAACGTAACTTCCTAGGCGTAATAAGCTTTTATCGGTATTAATCGATTGATCGATTAAATTATCGCTGCGGGAGACGGCAGGGTATGGAAGGGAAGGGATAATGGGATCGTAGGAATAAGGATTATATCGGATATACATAGTCGAGTCGCAACAGAGACGACTGCACATTGGGGACACTAACCCTTGCGAGGACTCACTACAAGCGGCGGAACTATCTAATCTATAGTGACGATCGGCCTCCGTCTCCGACATGCGTATATCCTCAGAGCCGCTGGGACTCATGTGACGCGACGAATGATGCTCCAGCTGCCGTATTAGATCCTCCAGATTGCGTATACGCAACGGCCCAGTCGATGGGGCATCATCCTCGTCGGTTGGCTGCTGTTGCTGCATACTCAGTCCGCTCGGCTGATGCAACTGATGCTGCGATCGATGGTGATGCATCATGGCACTGCCACCATGCCCCATGGCAGTGCCCATACCGCTGGTGCTGCCGCCGCCAACGCCAATGCTGCCACCACCACCACCACCGCCCATCCCCGCAACACCACGGACGCTGCTAATGTCGGCGCCAAACGACAAACCACCCAGTCCAGAGCCGCCGCCAACGCCCCCATCCAGGAGTATGGCATGAGCTGTCGCACTGTCGCAGACATTCTCACGCGAGCTCGACTTGGAGCCACTGGCGCGCTTGTGCGGCTCAGCCGAGTAACCCAACTGGGCGCTGGTGCAGTCCTGCAGCGTTTTACGCAACATCTCCTCACTGAGGCTGCCGCTGCCGACGGGCGTGTTGCCGGTACCAGTGCCGCGATGCGAGGCCGCATTGCGCAGTGCCTCGAGTATGTCCTCGTGATAACCGTTGAGAGATTTCAATGTGCGCTCCACCTCCGATGCGGCAGCACCACCAATTGTCGAGGCCTGTGTGCCGTCCTGGGTGATCAGCTCGAGGTTGTCCGACTGGCTGTCATCGCACCACTTGTCCTTCAGCTGCTCGCCGTGCACCAGTCCGTAGCCATGCTTCTTCAGTATGCCCTTCTCTGTGGCGTTCCAAGTGCGATTCGATCGATGATGAAGTGATTCCGTCGTGTACATGCAAAAGAACATACAAAGGTGGTACAGTCAGACAGCAGAGAGAGCAGGCGGCTCAACGTATACAGAAAGAGAGAGAGAGATAGAGAGAGAGAAAAATAGAGAGTAAGAGAAAGAGAGTGATCTAGAGAGAGAGAGAGAGTGCCGCGACCTTTGCTCACTCGATTGTAGCTGCCTGATTGGAAAACTCTTTCTATTCCTAGCATAAATCTTATTCTCATTTCGATAATTTTCTTAATGTGACAATTATCGATAGTATCGATTCTTTATTTATTATTTAATCTCTTTTCTAAGCTTTTACTCTTTTCAATGCCCCAACGAACGAAGCATGGAACGTCTTAGGTTTTCTTGAAGATATCCGTAGAAAAGTTATATTGCTTTTGAAGAGTTTAAGGATTTCATAGCGGAAACATTTCGGGATTCTCTAGAGTTAGTAGCAAACTGATTGATCAGCTAAGTCATTCAAGCAGCTTAAAACGAAATGAACAACACAAGAATACGCTAATGTGTGTCTCAAGACAAACGAATGTTGTTATAAGTAGTATAAGTGTGTACTGTGTATATAGTTAATGGGAACTAACATATCTTAAGTTATTAAGTTATTACGAACTCCTAGTTAAGTTCAGCTCCCGAATGGAACCGGTTTAAAGAAGATAAAGATATATATAGATTGTTGTATAGGGCAAACTAGCTTAGTTAGTTAGACTACAAATGAACTGGAGAGTGGTATTATTGGTATTATTGTGTATTGTAATCGAGCATGGATGTATCGGTTAACTGTAAACGATTACGTATTACGGTATACGGTATACGGTACACGATAACGGTATACGGTAAATAGTTAACGGGAACGTCAAAGGCAAAGGCAATAAGCACTGAGTTATGCATGGACACTATTGGTACTTGTACATAAGAACGTCAATTACTTGGTATACCTATGCATAGCGTATATGAGATATGAAACGTATGCGATAGTTATGCGATAGTATGTACTGTATTCTAAGTTCGAGTAACGACATTGAATGAGCGATGTTGAAACAGATGGAGTCATGATAGGACGGAATGTGTGGTGTGGTATTAACCTGCATGCGATTGATCGTCCTCGCCACCCGTCGTATAGCGACGTCCGTGTAGGTTCTTATCCCTAAGAGACAGAGAGAGAGATAGGATTAATATTTGCGAAAAAAAAGAGAATATGATGCTGTACTCACCTGAAGCCCGCCTGATTGGCATAGACCAGTTTGCTGGAACCGTCTAGGGAGACCTCTTCGACGGAATGATGATTGGGCGCCGTTGCCGCTCCGCCGTAGCCCTTGGGAATGGGTTTCTTTGAGAAGGGCGGATCGTACTTAAGCGTGGTTGTCTTGCGTCTATGTTGATATGGTGTTGTTCATATATCGACGTCAGAGTTGTTTGTTGTTGTTGTTATTGTTGTTTATTTCATATATGCGTTATATTTGAGATTTAATTTTGTTGTTTGTTTGTTTGATTGTTGTTTGATTGATTGATTGATTGATTGTTTAAGTAGTTGTATACGTATTTAGATAGGTATTGGTATTGGTAATTGGTAACGGTATTTGATTGGTATTTGTACAGCATTGTATATATATAAACATATATACATAGGTGTAGGTGTGTGGAGGTGTTGGTGTTGGTGTTGTTGGTATGGGTATGCAAATTGGATCGATGCGATTGAAGCGTTAAGTGCGTACATGATTTTGATTTTGATTTGTTATTTGTTTCGTTTTTGCAAATCATTCGCATTCGATTTTCGAATATTCGATTCGATTCGATTGATATAGGTCGCAGAGGTCGTAGGTCGCAGGTTGGTTGGTTGGTTGGTTGTTGTTGATTGGTTGATTGATTGGTCGGTTGGTTGGTTATTTGGTTGATTGAGATACGATTGAGATATACAAATAGTAGAGCATGTTTTTTTTGTGTTTGTATTGCGATGTGCATGAGGCGTACGAAGGGCCCCCCAATACACACACCCACCCACGCATTCAGGCGAACACACACACACACACACACATGGACACAGAAACACCCCAGCCACGCACCCCATACACATACACACACACAGAAACAGACACACGGAGGCACAGACACGGTGGGCGTGTGTACACAAGGCACAAGACACACAGAGAGAGTGTGTGTTGGTGTTCGTATTGGTGTGTGTGTGAGTGTGGGTGTGTGTGTGTTAAATATATATGTACAGAAATATCGAAATTTGTTTGATTATTTGATTGATTTGAATTTAGATTTGGATTTTTTTTTTGTTGCGTTTCAGTTTAAATTTTTAATTTCGATTTAGATTTTTAATTTTGTTTGTAGTTGTTGTTGTTGTTGGTACACATGGTTGGTTGTTGTTGTTGTTGGAGTAGTAGTAGTAGTAGTAGTTGTTGTTGTTGGGAAACGAAAGGTTATGATGAGATACTTGATTAATAAAATGCTCGCAATATAATTGTTGTTTTGTTTTTGTTTCTTTTTTTTTTTTTTTTTTTTGGTTTCTTTTTGTGAAAAGTAAAATCAAGTGCCACATAAAGAATTTAGTAATGCATAGATACAAATACAAAAGGCAAATACAGACACACACACACGCACGCAAAGGGGGCGGGGGGCGGGGCACACACAGAGCACAAGCAGAGGGAATATATACAGAAAGTACATTATGGATAATTAAAAATACAATTAATAATTCAAAACTGAAACTCGAAACTCAAATTCACAATTCGCAATTCAAAACTCATAAAATTCAAACTCAAATTAAAAGATTCAAACTCAATTTCAGCTTCAAATTGAAGAGTCTCTCTCGTGTGTGTGCGTGTATTTGCCGTTACGAGCAGCGGAATATACATTGAATTGGTGCCGTTGGATAAAGATAACGAAAGGAAACGAGAAACGAGGGAACGGAGGAACGTAACAAACCGAATCGAAAGAACATGTAAGTTAGTCTTATGTACACAGATATTAGAGAGATGTAATCGTAGGTGATGCATTAGCAATGACGTCATTCTTGAATGGATAATGAGATTAAGGAGAGTGACAGAGACAGACAGACAGAGATAGAGAGAGAAGGAGAAATAGAATGAGAAAGAGAGAGAAGGAGACAGGGCAAAGAGAAAGTGACAAAGTTCAAAGGGTTTTTGAAGTTGTATCTCGGGCTAACACACATTGAATATCGTATATTGTATATCGTAACACACATAAAACAAAGCTGACGAATGCGTCGAACCGATTCGTCGTAATTAGCTAACGGTTATTCAATTGTATTGTGGATACTTATGTATGTGTGTGTGTGTGTGTTGGTGGGAATGTTAGGAGGGTCGCAAAGTGGGCTGGTTGGGAGCAGGGGCTTAATTTCTCAGTTAGTTGGATAACAGTTACATTCAGCACCCACACACTCACACACACACATAGGTATACAATTACATGCCTGCATTCACACACTCACACACACACACTCACAGATACACACAAGGATGGTGGGCAACTGCAGAACGCACTTTTTAATGCTAATTAACAAGATTGAAAGCAGTTTTTGCACGACATAGAGAGAAAGAGACAGATAGTAGGGGGAAAGAGAAGGAGAGCAGGAGTTACATACATGGGCATGGGTTTATTTACATGTGTGTGAGTGTATGCAAGCTTAAACTTATGTGTGAGTGTAGGTATTCATGTGTGTATGGGTGTGTGAGTTTGAGTGTGTCACCTACGGGTGACCTGCTCTCTCCTTGGGCACTCGACTTAATTAACGAGATCCAAATCTTTAGGAATGAATCAACATCTTTCTCTTTGCAGAGCAGGTCCAGAGTGGATTAGAAATCAGCGAGTTGGAATGGAAAGATGGCAGCATGGAACACCGAGAGTGGGATAATGACATAATGTGTCTGGTTCTGGTACTGTATCTTGTTCTTGTTCTTGTTCTTGTTCTGTGCTTGCTCCTCAATGCACATGGATGCACGCGAGGTGTGTGTGTGTGTTAAGTAGTTGCCTGCTTATGTGTATTAGTATGTATGTGTGAGTGTGTATGGTGTATGTGTGAGGGTGTGTGTGTGTTGATATCGAATATCGATGCACATACGATGGTACACAGAGAAACCACGACGATATCTATTGCTTTCTGTGTGTACATTGTATTTTATTTTCTTTTTTTTCTTGTTGGGTCCGCTTTATTCGATTCGCAATTTGGCACCTGCTTTGGCATTGCCTGCGCGGGAGATGCTCTGATGGCGGGGCGGAAGGGAAGGCTCATCGCTCATCGGAACATCGCACTGGCTCGCTCTCAGCAGAAAGCACCACCATAACTCAAAGTCAGCTTCGTCTATGTTGGGCCCTAAGCACAAAGAGGAGATCTCCGTTCTCGTTAATCCGGAGCTTGGCAGGTGCCACTCCCACCACAACATGGCATGGGGGAGGGCAGATGCTTCCCACTGCCTACACACAATATCTTTTATCTTTTATCTTAGTCTCAAAAAGCTTTTGTCTCTATCTTTTGGCTTTGGGCTGCAAGTAAGCGGGACGGGCCATTTTACTTGGAGTGTGCGTACTAAGTCTTGCTGTGTGTGTGTGCGTATGTCAGTGTGTGTATGTCAGTGTGTGTGTGTGTTGGTGTCGTTGTCTTTGTGACTGTTACTGTTACTAAGTATCGGAAGAATGATCATGTGGCATTGCTAATATGTAAGTACTGCGGCATATGCATTAGTTATATATTTCGATCAGGTTTTGGGGTTTGTATTTATCGGATTCTTCAGGTAGACTAAACTGAACAAAAGTAGTAATGAAAATAGTCCACAACTGATCACGATCACGATCACGTTCACGATCACGATCACAATCACGATCACGACGCGATGACCACAATCGCCATTTCTTTTTTCTTTTTGTTGTTCTTTTGTCTTGTTGTTCTTGTTGTTGTTTTCATTTTGTTTTTGGTTTTTCTTGTTTTTTTTTTTTTTTCTTTGACCTTTTGTTTTGGGTCATTTTGGTTCAAATCGTATGATTTTACACTCATTAACAATAATCAAAAATAATCGATGCTAATACGAAAACAGGCTATGGTAAAAGGTGACAACAAATAAGGTTCCGAAAGAAAAACATAAATATGCACATGGTATTATAATGTTGCTGGTACTTTTATGAGTATCAATCTCTACGAAACTTATTATAATTATAACTATTCTATGGTAATTTCTCCCACTCTTTGCGACTTCTATTGTTGCGACCCTTTTGGAGGGGGAAGGACTTCGGACATACATGGATGTATAACATACATTACATGCAGATATCGATAGACAGATATAACATATAAGTAGGTTTACAGTTAGACAATATTTAATATAATATATATAGAACCTTCTCAGAAGGTCTCCTTTAAAATCGGACTTAGTCTTAGTCTTCTATGTACCCTGAGACCATTTCGATTGCAAGAAGAAACTAAAAAAGTTTCTCTACTGGAAGCTTTAGTTGAATATTTTATGAGGAACCCCTTGAAGTGCACTACAAATTTAAGGGTATCTAATGGGAGACCTTTCTGCTAAAAAATTCTTATAATTCTTAATTTAACTATCTATCAGATATTGAAATTTCAAGAAAATTATGGTAGCTTATACGAAATTCTCAATTTCTGGGGAAATCTGTTCAGTTCTAAAGTAATGCTACGACTTCTGAAGGGTCATGGATATATACTCGTACATCTCTTGATCATACTCTTTATCCCGTATTTAAAAGCTAATTAAGATGTACCACTAAAATACGATTCATATATTATGCATACGAGGTGGTAATTCTCGGCTTGGGAGCTTCGGGGAACGAAGGATGTTTTTTGGATGATACAGCTTTTTATAATTGGATGATTGGATGTGCCACTGTACAGATACGTGATCGCGTGTGTGTATGTTTCTGTGTGAGTGTGTGGATGTCTGTGTGGTTGTGTGAATGCGTGTGAGTGTCTGCGTGTATATGTATATTCATACTGTATGTACGTCCGACACATGCATATGTAGCGATATACATACAATACATACATACATCCGATTGTTACTGAAGACTCTGGGATACACTGGAGGTGAATATACACTCATAATATATACACATATATATGGTACATATGTATGTAGACACGTACATATTCGCATTCATATTCATGCAGGACTCATGCATATCGAGTACGCGCCCAGGCACAAGCGTACGCCTCTGCATGGACAGGTACAAGAATATATATATATACAGACATATATATAGATATATGTTAGATATCCATATATATATATACGAGGATACATCATAAAGGTGAAGAATGGAAGCCAACAAGCGATAAATCAGAATATACATATGTACAGAGCGTTATGTAAAGGGTACGTTATATGGTAGTCATATGTACAGGTATGTAACTATGTACATCGGCTTAGTATTTACATTAATCGAAGGATAGATGCATACGTACACACGCACATGTGCATGTGAGCACAGTTCGAATATGTGTGAGAATCCAGTGAAAGGAATCAAATCAATATAATACAATTAGATATAGAACAATTCGATCGATCACACATATTCAGACACATGCCACACCCACTTGACACCTACATACGTATGCACATACTCCTCCTGTACTAAAATACTACGACTCATAATGAAATAGAGAAATAGAAAGAGAAAAATGATTGAAATTCGAAACAAAAGATATAAACAAAACATTGAGTTCTTTTTTTTTCGATTCTTGTTAGTGTTCTTTGTACTTTTTGCAGTATTTTTTTGAAATCATATTTTTTTTTTTGTGAATTTTGTGTATTTTTTTTTTTTTTTTTTTTTTTGTTTTGCGTATTGTAATTTGTAATTTGTATTTAGAGCTGGCTTTTTCATTACTTCTTTTCAACTAACCTCAGACACAGGGAGAAGTTTCTATGTACTACAACTGACCTGTAGCACAATGCCATCAAGGTGAATGTTATAAAAACGAACCCTACAACTGACATTAGAACACCGACTAGGAACACTGTATTTGAGCCGTGGTAGTTCTCTATACGAGACATTCAGCCATATTTGTTTCGATATATATTTATATAGATATGTGTTAGTGTGAGTGGAGGAGAGTGTAAACAGTTGTGTGTGTATGTGTGTGTGAGTGTGTTTTAGGGGGCGGAATGCGTTGCAGTTTTGTGTACAGGATGCGTATATGCAATATCAAGCATACGCCGTGTGTGAGGTAACATTTTTCAAGTTGTTGAAGGTTTTACATACATTACGTTTGTTGTTGTTGTAGTTGTTTGGATATTTGGTTGTTGTTGTTGTTGGTTTTTTTTTTATATATTTTATATTTACACATACATTACAATTGTTATTGTAGTTGTTGTTGTTGTTGGTGGTTGTTGTTGTAGTAGTTGTAGTTGTAGTTGTTGGTTACGTCGATATCAATTTATTTGTTGTTGCAGTTGCAGGGAGGCGGGGTCAGCCGAAAAAAAACAAGCAAACAAATAACATTTTGTACCTTTTTCTATTTTGCAACTTTAGCTTTTCTTTTACTCTTCAAGTTCTTCGTTTTCTTTTTCATTTTTCTATAAATTTTTTTTTTTTTTTTTTTTTTTTTTTTTGTGGAGGTGCTACAAAAGTTTCAGTTTAGCGAATGGCAACTGCATTTCAGCGATAAGCCACACACACACACACATGCACACGCACACTAGTGAGTACGTGCGTGAGTGTGTGTGCGTGGCATCGAATGAAGTCGAAATCAAACGATGCTCACAAGTTTTACTTCGCTTGGCATTCTCGTATTTGCATTTTCTCTTCTATATTCTATATGTTTTTGTTGTTATCAATTTGTTGGTTTTTGATTTTTGCATTTTGTGACTTTGTAATTTTAGCATTTTTCGCTTTCAATTTTCGGCAACACCCAGTTTATGACAATGGTAATCAAGGCAAGATATGCAAGAGAAACTACTTCCCAAACAAACTTGACGTCAGTCTCAGTTTGCAGTACGTTTCTCTCTCTCAGTATGTGTGGGAGTGTCAGTGTGTGTGTGTGCGTCGTGTCTTGGTCTGTTTTCCTTCACAAATTACAGTTAACCTTTTGCGACACATGTGAGCCCCATATTTATTGGCTTTTGTTGCCGCTGCCGTTGCTCTGGCTGTTGTTTTGCATGGCCAGACGACATGCTTGCTGTGTAAACAAGGGAACTCAGCCTGGGAAAATAAGTACCGATAGTTTATATACATGTGTATATAAATATACGTTCGTTCACACATGTCTGTTGACATTTCTCTGCAGCACAACCGGAAGTGTTCGATGTCGATGGCAGGGAGGGACGGTACGGTAGAGGTAGGCAGGAAGTGGGTGGACAATACCAGGGTGCCAGGTGACTGGTTGGGTTGCTCGACGATGCCCTTGGCAATTGTGAATGAGACACAGAGAGAGTGAGAGAGAGAGAGAGCGAGAAAGAATGGCGGCGGCGGGGGGTGGTGAGTAAAAGAGTTGCGAGTTTGTGTGGGATGTGATGTGAGATATGATGGAGCATAGATAGAGAGAGAGTCGTGTGTACTTATTGTGAATGTGAACGTGGATGACAACTAGGTAGAGGATGCATGTTGTACACATGTCTCTACATACACATTCACATGTATGTATGTAGTATGGACTCGTATGACTATTGAGACAATTACATCGGCGGATAACACGAACGAACAACAACGAAAATAAACATGGATACGCATACGCTCTCTTCAGGTAAACAAGTACATCAAGTAATCAAGTATTTAACAACAAACGAGAATAATAGCATACAGATACAGTTACAGACATTTAAATATGTACACACACCCAAACACACACACGCTACTTGTCTGTGTGTGTGTGTGTGTGTGTGTGTATTAAGTATACGGATTATATGCGGACAAACAAAACAAAAGGAATAACAAAGAATTACAGCAAAGCAGATAGCGATATCAACTGAGGAATCTCGGTACAAATGTACTTATGTATGCAGGGTGGGAGGGGAGGGAGGATGAAGTAGTTAGATAGCTCCTCCCTCTCTCTTCCTTCCTCGCATACATAGCTACATTGCTAATGTACAAAGCCAACAAACTAATAGACAAAATCATAAGGAAAAAGCTCTCGCATAGCTTAAGTTATATATACGCACACACACACGCACGCACACACACACACAAAGGCAGGTGGTGTAGGTGAGATTAGTTCTATGTAGTATATAGGAAACGAGCACATGCACACAACACCACGACATACATACATAGACATATACATAGATACATAGATATGTTATGTATGTGCTAACAATCAACTTGGTCAGACAGATCGTCTAAGACGGGGGATTCCCCCGTTAAAGCAGCAGATAGAGATAGAAAAAGAGAGATAGACAGAGACAGCAAGCGAAAGAGAGGAAGGGAGAGAGGTTGAGAGGCTGTCTGACCTTTGAGCTGAGGCGCATGCAAAAGCCACAATATCTTTAATCTTCTTATGCCTTCCCTGCCTGCGCTCGCTTTGTATGCATGTGCGTGTGTGTGTGTGCGTGCGTGCGTCTGTGTGTGTGTGTGCGCGTGTCACTGTGTGCATGTATGTGTGTGAGTGTGTGTGCGCGCAGGATCGGCTGAACCGATCGCTGACTTGCTTGGTACTCTACCTGTAGCAAACGGCCAGTGTTGCAAAACTAATGAAGACACATTTGACGATAACTGTTAAAATGATGACCATGGTTAATGTGCTGATCCTATTTTGGTCAGAGGTGCCTGCAAATGGTGGTTGCATATAATTTTCGTTTAATTTCAATTCAATTTTCTCATTTTCTTTTCTTTTTTTTTCTTTCTTTTTTGAGTTTTCCAAATTTTGTACAAATTCGTATTCGTTTCGTGAAATTTCAGTGTGCTCTGAATTGTGATGATAGTGTTGTGAAACCAATTCCCAAATACCAAATTGATATTTTAAGATGTTATCATGATGCAAATGAAGGTAAGCCGTATAAAGAATTTTTATTTTCTTTGAGAGTTTTCCGAATTACTTTGAACAAATGAAAAAGTAAAACACAGTTCGTTTTCAGTGTTGTGAAAGGGTTGTTGGTAGTGAACATCGAATTTATGTTAACTTTAGTTCAGTGTTGTGAAACACACACACACATAAACATCGAATTGAAGTTAAGAATCTTAGCATATTTGATAGAGAGGTTAGGGGAAAGTTCTTGAACAGCTGAAGTTTGAAATGAGAACTGAGAACTGAGGTCGAACCCGAAAGTGGCATGCAAAGTGAACGGAGGAAGCAGAAACACAACAGAACGATGAAACTGCAATTTTCATTTGAGGTTAGGGCATATCAAACTGGATAACAGCAATAACATAATAAAAAAGAACATTGACATTGATTTGAATTTGTAGTTTGATTTGCAGCAGGTTCATTAGAAGCCCACAGAACATTGGCGAATAAAGTATTTAATATTGTCATTTAACTGTAATCAGCATGCACAATATGTGAATCTGATTCTGAAGTAACGGGAATGGAATAAATAAATGATCGATCTGCGATGGATCTGGAGAGCTCGAGTTGTTGGGTTGATTCACGGTTGTCTTAATCGGCGATGAATTGAGTTGTGATTATTGGAATTGATGTAGTAGCTAGCAGCTGCTTGTCGTTTCTATACTGACTATATATACTATATAAGGTATGTATATATATAGTATGTAGACTAATTGACTAGCAATCGGCGTAATTACCATTGTCATACGAGTAATCGATTGTGTATATCGAATTTGCAATCAAATCAATTATCAATTAGGTCGAAAGATTAGAGAGAAAGAGAGACCGTATGAGTTCGCTAATTTCGTTATCTGGATTTGGGTTTGGATTTGAATGTGTGCGAATACAGTTGGTACAAAAGCCTGCAACGGCATCAGCGTCAGCTTCCGTTGTAACGTTGCTTTATGATTGACTGATTGACTGATTTACTGTTTTTTTTTTTTTTTCTTTTACTGTTACTGTTACTGTTGCCCCTCCATAACATGCCGGATTGGCCAAGTTAATTAACGTTACGTTACGTTCAGTAGAATAGAGTCTAATGCGATTAGATTTCGATTTTTCTCTTGTCAGACAGAGACAGAGAGAGAGAGAGAGAGAGATGCCAGTGAACACGGCAACACGGCACGACCTCCGTGGGATGGCCAGCAAAGCCCCTGAATCCCCCCGCTTACCATATGGAGTTTCTTTCTTCTCCATTTTAATTGTATTCTCCGGCGTTGGCAATGCCTCCGTTGGCATCGGCGTGGTCAGCAGCACCACCGTGCTGCAGTCCGGCCCGCCCCAGCCCATGTCGCAGAAGCATCGGTTGGCGTTGGTGCAGAACTGTGTGCAAAAAGGAATACCCCGAAAAAAAAGAGAGAGAAAAAGGGGGAGATTTGTATGCGCAAAAACAGGCACATCAACTATGTTTGTATGCATGCATGCATGTGAGTGTACATACATACACAGGGTATGTATGTATACACACACACAGGGTGTTGCAGCAGCTGACGTTGCTGTTTTGCTCCACTTAAAAAAACTTACACCATGCTCTGAGCACTCTTGACCCTGCTTATTCGTCGGGCACTTGGTTTGATCCACATGCGGAAAGAGACTGACGCACGTTTGGTTGAGGCAAATCAAATTATCGCCACACGGCGTTCCATCCTTGACCAGGCCATGCTCTGGATAGCTGTTGGATCCCACTTGTCCACTGGTTGCCCTGCAAATGCGTTTATGTGTTTTTTTTTTTTTTTAAATAGAAACCAAGAGGAAAAACACCGCAAAAGCCACGTAGCCACTCAGCTAGAGACTTCCGCAACATCCCGTGCACCCCGTGCACACCCAGCACACCCTAACCCTGATCCAATTGTACGCACTTGCATTCGTATTCCTGACCCTTGATGGATATTATTGTGCGCGAGTAGAGCTGGTCGATCCCATCGTTCACCGGCTGCCGTTCGCCCTCCTTGCACTGCAACGTGCCACACTGGACGTTCCTGTGCGATGTGAGAAGATAAAATGATAATCCCATTACTGTTAATCCTGCTTGATTTGCCTGACATAGTTTCAGTTCGTTCACAGATACGTTCTCACATGCGCTGCTCTTGTTGTTTTTATCTCTGCATGATGCACAGTTCGATTTGCAAACTCGCTAACTTATTGTGGTAGAATAAATACGCAAATTTCGATTTCAACATTCAAATCTGTAATTCACGTGGACATTCATTGAAATGTGAATCCCATTTTGCAGCAAAAGTTACGGGATTCATACACAGCAAAGCTTTTAGCGAAATGCGATTGCAATTTATGAGAGAACGTATTTGAAACGTATCAGGGAATCAGAATTGGACACTCAAAACCGGCACGAATTCAGGTCTTTAACCCTTGCTGGTTCTTTTCTCTACTCACTCTGGCTCGCACTTGATGTAATGTTCGTTGGCATCGCGTCCGCAGTGACCGTTAATGGAACCCTTCGAATTGAACTGTTCATAACATTGACGATCGGCTGCGAAACCGCCGTAGCCCCAAATGGCCTCGCACTGCAATGTCAACGTGGGGCAATAGCCCTGGAAGCAGTAGCCTGAGAGACACAAAGACACAAAGAGAGAAAGAGAGAAGGAAGAGAAAAAGGGAGAGAGAGACGGGGAGAGAGTGGATAAAGGATAGCACTGTGTGGCAGTGGTCCACAGGGTTCCGTTGTTGCAGCACACTCACCCGATACACCCGCCTTACTGGTGCCACATGGAGAGCCGTTCTTCTTGTAGATATCAATGGGACACTGACCCACCTCGCCGTCACAATACTCGGGTAAATCGCACTCGTTGTGCGAGTCCCGGCAAACATAGTCCTTGGGCCGCAGCTATAAACATCAATTGAGTTTCGTAATACAGTCCCCCATTTCATACTCCACTTCCACCGCCTCGTCACTTTCCACTCGACTTGGGCACCCTTTCATCTTTTGCACTTACCCGACATTGGTCACAGCAGGCGCCGCTGGCGCATTGAGCTTCCGACTTGAGCTTGCAGGTGATGCCATCGCAGCATGGATCCAGTGCGCACTCCTCGAACGTGCCGCAGTCGCATTCCTCGTCCTCCTCGATGACTTTGTTGCCGCAATTGCGACGCAACTCGATCTGCGAACGAGGACAGAAACAAACAAAGCGTTCAGCTTCAGGGCGCATTTACAAGGGGGGGTAAAGCTTCACGGGGTATTCGCAAGTCACTCATCTGCAGAACGGGCCAAAACAAAATTCCAGCGAAGTTTTCCACTGTTGCCAAACCAAACGAATCTCTGTTCGGGCTTGCTCTCTCCCCTTATCGATTTGTTGGGAGATGGGCGGGCTGTCGCCAAGAGATTGTACAGAGTGTGCCAGGCAAAGGCAAAGAGGAAGGGGAAGGGGTTTGGGGTGGAGGGGATTTTGCTGCATCTCTCACCTCATTGGGCTTGTTGAGCAAACAAAGCCCGTGGCCCGTACGCAGTGCGTCAATATAATCCTTTTTGCTGCATTCCGAGAATTTGTATGGCTGCACATTCTCCTGGCCAACGATGGACTGCGCCATTATACATCCGTGCCAATCGCGGCAGAAGCATTCCTCACCTGCAAAACAGAACAAAAAAAAGAAAGAGAGAGAACCAAAATACAAAATACAGTACTGCGTCGCGCTTCTATTTGCTAAAAATCAGATATGAAAAGCAATTTGCCTGCAGAGAGGGAACCCAACAAAGTATGGCGCAGTGGAAGGTATTCCACGTAGCAGCAATATATTTGTTGGGTCTCTCTCTCTCTCTCGGCGATCCCAGGTGTAAGCAAGCTTCAACCTTGGCTGTACTTACGCCCATCGTCGTGTCCCATTCCAATGTTGTGACCAATCATGTGAGCCATTGTTCCGGCCAGCAAGTGCGGCTCATACACATTGACATCCACGCTGATGCCGACGGCACGGGGGGTGCACACCGTCTCCGGGACAGCCATGCCGGCCTCACCACCCGCAAAGGTTTCCCCGCTGTGCGAAATTTGAGTGAGTAAATGGAATCTCAGCTGCATTCCGTGAAACTTACGTTAACAGCTGTGTGGTATCTCGCTCGATCTGGAACAGATTCCGCGAGGTGTAGTCGTTGAAGTTCGATATGGCCTTGCTGATGTCCTTGCTGCCATCGATGGCTGCTTGATTCTTGCCCCACGTCTCGATGTACACCACGGACACGCGAGTGTTCAGTGTGCGGAAATACTGTGCAAGTCAACCGGTTAAATTCTGTTTTTACACTGTAGTACACCTGGTGGCGGTGCCTCTACTTACCAGATCGGCTATATTGGCCACCTGTATGGCATCGTGTATGACCTCGGCGCGTGTGCTGCCGTTGCGCTTCTCAAACATCGCCTTATCGACTATAATCGCAGTCTCGATATACTTGGTGGCCTCGCGTACATCGCGCTTGTAACGCCCCGCTCCATTTGGATGTATCTCGTCGACGACGCCAGCGGAAAGATGTTTGGTGCGGCGCGAGAGACGCCACGAGTCCAGGTTGCCAGAGTTGGCGCATCCCTTATTGGCCTTGGTGCGTGCCTCAAATATCACGTGAGGATGTTTCTGCAAAAGTTCAATTTACTCACAGTTAGCGGCAGTGGCGGGCGGGCGATAACATATCGATATTGCGCGGATAAAATTTCTGTTTCGTCTACTTACCGAAAGATCGCCGCCGTAGAAGGGATGTATGACGAAGGTCTCGTTGCCAATGTGTATGACACCGCTGACGCCATTGCAGGTGTGGAAGGCTGCACTGGCGCCCGGATAGTCTTTGACTGTGCCGTGATAGTAGCAGTGCTCGATATCCTGCAAGAAAAAGTATTGGAAAGTTGCACAAAAATATCGCTATGCCGCCACAAAATACCAGTTGCCAAAACAAATGTGTGTTATCGATAGTTGCGCGGCTTATTGTGTGCCAAAAAGTATTTTTTGCAAATTGCAATCGATATTAGCATATTTATTCGTCTTTTAATTATTTAATATTTTTTTTATTATATTGGATTTATTCGTGCGTATAATTGTGTGTTGATATATAATTCTGTAAATTCCCTTCAACAGAATTTGGTTCAGTGCTCAAATTTTTGACGTGAGGTAAACAATGTTGGTAAAGCAGTTGGCAAAAAAAAATCTCTGATTGGAGGCAAATCAAACACAGCGTTATAAACAAATCAGTTTCTGATTATTAAAGTACAAGTATTTAGCGCTTTGGACAACACAAATAAGGCGTTTACACACACAAACACAACCTGCTTGATTGATTATATTACAAATAATGCCATATATGGTATCGAGTAGCGAGTGCAACTCCCATGTTCAATGCACTCAATAACACCAAAACAAGTCGACACATATTGCGGCCGTTGAGCTTATTTTTCGAACTCATTAGATTTCGCGTCCAATCCCAAAATCTGATGAATTTGAAAGATAAACCCAATTGCCGAAATAGTCCCGATTGCTGGCGCATTAACTCACTATCACTCGTGTAAAAGCCAGAGAGGGAGCAAATGAATTACGAAGAATTGTCTTCCATATGGATTGATTACACTTTGTATATTGGGATTGGAATTGTTGTTGCTGGCGCGGGCTGGTAATACTGGAATTTTGGACTCTTCGATGACCCCACGATTGACGAACGGAATGATCGAACGATTGATTGATTGGTAACTTCGCTTCTTGATTTAGATTAATTCTTTTTTGTTCTTCTTGTCGTCGTTTTAGTTGTTGTTTTTGGCTGATGTTGCTTATTGGTTGTTGTTGTTGTTTTTGGTGCTGATGTTTTTAAAATATTTTATATTGTTTTTATGTTGTCTCATTGCCGCTGCTTGAGGGGGGATGGGGCTACATGAATAGACACTCGGCTGCCCTCTCCAGATCCCAGTTCTCCTTGGAGAGCATAGCACGCGCTTCGTGCTCATCGATACCCATGTCCTTGAGTCGTTCGATTTTCGTATCGAAATCGGGAAACTTGCGCAATCCTCCGGCATACGCACTGGTCCAGTGCTTGGCCGTCAGCAGGAAGAGGTCGTGCCTGGTCTTGAACTGATACGCGGCCACAAAATCCTGCCAATCATCCGGCTCGGGGGCAATGAGCAGCCCCTGCAGCGATATCAGCACCGTGCGCAATGTCATCGCAGCAGCCCAATTATCCTTCAATATATCCATGCGTATGGCACCCGTGACAGACGAGATATTCGGATGCCAGATGCGTGTCATGAAGCGCACCTCCGGCGGACTGAAGGGGTATTTGTCTGTCACCTTGATCTCCACCACAAACTTGCCGCCCTCGTAGGGTGTGCCACGCGGCCCGGTGATCTCGCCACGCAGCTCTGTCCAATTGTCATTCACGAGCTCCATTTTGATCAGGCACTGAAGGAACTCCTCGCCACTGAGGGCCTCCTTGAACTCGCGCTTGATGCGTGCCTCGGCAATGTTTGTCATGATTCCAGTGTTATTCTTTTCCCGGGGAACTTCTTCTTTCTTTTCTTCTCTTCGTGTTCGCTACTGTCGTCTCTCGTGTCTCGTGTCTCGTGCGTGTCGTACTTATCGCGTGTGTCGGTAATCGGGTTTCGGGTGAGTTTTGCGCTGTTATTTCGTTAATAACACGTTGTTATCGACGCTTGTGGGGTGGGTGAGGGCGTTTTTTTTTATCTTTTATTTCCGAAACGCTGCTGTATTTCAATGAATATTACTAAACAGACACTTTTTCTAAACTCTATGTAATTGGTATACAAAGGCTGCTACGCTGAACATATCGAATCACAAGGAATACTTCCCCTCCGTCCCCCATTCCATTAACTATCGTTACCCCATTCCATTAACTTACGTGTCTATTTCCATCGACCAGATATCCACCGACATGGTAATGTTTCTGTTGTATGTTGGGTGAGAGAAGTTGCCTAGAAGGAGAATGAAATGGATGCATAATGCATAATTACATAATGTTCATTCTATAAAAATCTAGATCACAGATAAGCAACATATGCATTCGCAACTTACGAGTTTAATTCCAAATCCAAGCGGAATTTGTGATTGAAAGCTTTGATAAGAAGTGAGGTGCGATGGAAATGTTTCTGAAAACAAACATAATGATACACAATTAAAGTCTGCACTGGAATCGGTCGAAATTGTAATGGCGACACCTTTCTAAAATCCTATACACTTTCCCACTGCAATCATACTCACCTTTGTTCTACCTCTGCTGAACCCGCTGTCGTCGTGTGGGCGTGGTCGTTGTCCGGGCTAAAAGTAGAACGGAATCCAAAAAACAAATACTGAATAATTCGACTGGAACTTGACTCGGTTAGACACATTCAAGGAATTACGATTAATTTTCAGAACACAAAGGACAGCAGAGACCGAGAGAAGGAAGTCAAAATTTAGCACATCGATTAGAGTTTGAGTTGAGTCTTTAATAATGTATATTGTCTTTTGTTGTTTTATATCTGTAGCGCATATCGTTTATAAGCAGTGATAGTTGCGAGCAATATGTATGTCAGAGGAAACATCAATTGTATATCGAGAATATACATCAAATATATCGAGAGTGTTTGAAATGTTTAAAATTTATCGTGAATATATCCAATATACAATGAATATGTCAAATATATCAAATAATATATCGAATATTCTTAATTAATATCAAAAATATATCAACATTGAGCATCCCCATTGTTTAATTAATTTTACAAAATCAAAATCATTTTTAATGAGAATTTTCTTCCATTTAGTGTGCGATGTTTTGTGACTGACTGTACGCGAATGAGCTGTGTAAACTTATGCAAATGTGAGTGGGTGTGTGTGTGTGTGTGTGAGCTTGTTTGTGTACAAATAATGGGACAAACAATAGCACGAATGAGTGAAAACAAAAGTGAACATACCATTGTGTCTGTTTCGATTTTTCTAGTATTTCTCTTATGCAAATCTTTGCGTACCTTTGGTGGACTAACTTCGCGCGTCGAGATTCCCATCTTCTCATGATGACGCAGCTGCACCGGATAAATTATTTGATAATAATGTCCGCCGATGCGACGCACAAGCTCCTGATTTTGTCGATACTCTTTGAGTAAACGTTCCACTTCCCCTGCAAACAATTGAATGAAGTTGTTAGAAATCATAAGGAATATGATTTATTTATAAAATAAAAAATAGATATATATAATAAATATTAGACATTTCATTATTCTAAGTAGAATATTCAGTATTCATTCATTGTACACTCACCGACTGGACTCTCCTCGTTCCAAAATGAATCATCGAGTGTGTAGTCAGCTTCTGCAAAAGAGAAACGCTTTGAATGAGAATATTCCCAAGAAAACTATGATTTATATATATATGCGAGCAAAGTGACGGACAGCAGGCTTAGAAACTAATCCGAGGCCAGAGCCACAAAGGGAAACGGAGTGGAACAAAGTGGCAAAGATGAAGATTAATAAAGCATACAATGCAATTTAATCAGGGTCAGTTTAGTTCATTTATTCCTTTTACTCTCGCTCGCTCTCTCTCTCTGTGCGTCGGTTTACGTCGTCCCCTTTAGTGTAGGCAATCTCTTGACAAAACTTATCCTGCCAGCTTCAAGGACTCCAGCTGAGTGGCATGCACAAGAGATTTGCTTGCGAACTGCGAACTCGAGAAGTCCCTAATCAAGTTCAAGAGCAGGTTGTGTATAATCTACGCAAGCTAATTACGATTTTATAAATATTAATTTGAGTTCTATTCGAACGCATCTCGCAAATGCAAAGTAAGATTTCCCAGAAAATTGGATTATAAATACTAGAGAGACTGAAAAGCTCATTAAAATGCAAAAGGACACTCGCATTCAAGGGCGAGAATGGCCCACAAGGAGATACAATTAACAATCTGCAAATTGGCAACTGTGCTCTTGCCCAATGCGCAGCACATTCCGCAAGGACACGCCCTCTCACACACTCACACACACACGCACGGCAAACACACACTCACACACACACAGAAACACACACGAACACACACTGAGAAGCACTTGAAGAACTGCAACAACTCTTCAACATTTGTGGCTCGGTTTAAGCATGCACAATACAAACACAAGAAACACCGACACAATGATACTTCGTGCTGTGTGTGTTTGAGGTTAAATACACACGCACAGCATATACACACACACGAGTATATATGTATATATTTTCATTCCGAGTTGAATTGAGTTGCGGTATTTCACTGTAACTGCGTTGATGGGACCACGCAGTGTTTCAGAATCCAAACGCTTTGCCAGTTTTCAGATGCGACGGTAAAGCGTAGGAATTCTAAAACGCTGCACTGGACACTTAATCAGTTGTGATTACTATCGATAACTATAGCAGAGGCATACTATATACATATATGTTTTACATGTGCGCATATGTATTTGTTCAATAGGTAAAGCCAGTAAATATCACTTTTATCAAATTTGACGTAAAAGTTTCTTTAAATTTGAGCCTAAATTTAGCAATCGATAGTAAAGGCTGCAACTATCGATAGCAGTTGATGGTATTCAAATCAAATTTACATTTCAGCAATTGCACTTAATTTTATTTTCGACTTTTAATCCCAAATTTCAGAAAATACAATTGCAATTAAGTCAGAAAAGTTATCTGTGGAAGATCCCCAAAGTAAAATCTATAGACGATAGTTAAAACTTGAACTGTCGATATCAGTTGATGGTAGTCAAATCAACTTAATATTTCAACAAATGTACTTAATTTAATTTCCAACTTTCAAACCCAAAATCAAGAAAATATAACTGCAATTCTTATTGAAAAGCTATCTGTGGAAGATCCCAAAGTAAAATCTGTAGACGTTAGTAAATACTGGAACTATCGATAGCAGTTTATGGTATTCAAATCAACTTAATATTTCAACAAATGCACTTAATTTAATTTCCGACTTTCAAACCCAAAATCAAGAAAATATAACTGCGATTCTTATTGAAAAGCTCTCTGCAAAAGATTCCATAATTAAAATCTGTAGACGATAGTAAATACTTGAACTATCGATAGCAGTTGATGGTATTCAAATCAAACTTTAAACTATTAAACGAACTTTTTAACCAAACTGCATTTTCGAAAGTTAATTAATCACAATAACTCAAAGTGGACCATCGCATAAAAATGAATCCATTAACCGATAGTAACGATAGAATAAGCGATAAGTCTCCATCAGCTGCACTTATTTAATATTCCCCTTAAGTAGTAAGAAGGCCTTAATGCAAAGTGAAAATATATATATTGAAGATGCGCGCTATACAAAGTAAACTTCTTGCTCAACTAGCAAACAAACTTGAGTTTTTAAGTTTCTTTAAATTCATTAACTAAGTAAAGTGTGCCAAGACGGGCAACAAGTGTTACACTAAGCCCCCTCCCCGGGCCCCGTGCTCCGAGCCCGGCCAGAGTGGAGAGGATTTTAAACGCTGTTGAATATTAGATGCGGCTTAGTTGGGAAAAACCCCGAACCGTATACCGTATCAGAGATCAAAAGCACTTTAGCGTGGCGCCCAACGTGGTAGACGCTATTTGAATTATGTATGGCCGGGTAAGTGGGCTGGCTGCATGGAAGGCAGGCAGGCTATGCATTTGTGGTGGCACCAGAGTGCGGAGTAAATGGAGGTTGGGTGCCTGCGATGTAACACATTGATGATACGGCGTCTTACGTATTACCGCAAATGACTTTCCATTGTGCCGAGGACGTGACAAGGAAGCCTTGAGGCGGCTAAGCCCCTAACAAAGCGTCGACAGGGTCCCGAAACTAACGACAATAGACGTTCAGTTCAGTTCTGTTCTTCTCTGTTCTGTTCCGTCGCCTCGCCCACGTCGACTTTGCATGGCAAACAAAAGCCCTATTTTGGGGAGTGTGTGATCTGAACACTATGGCGCACAATGGATAAATAGATAATCCAGTTTCGGTAGCACGTAACTTGGAGTGCAGCATGATAATGCGAAAGAGCTGCATGCATCCGGCAATAATACCCCAACAACGGACTGGCACTGGGAACCATGCAACACGTGCAACAAGCTCACCTAACTCACAAAGCACAAACGAAATTCCAAGTGAATTATGAATAATAGAATAAAGGAGAGCTAGAGTGGATAAATTGAATACTCGATATGAACACGGAACAGGGAAAAGAGAACAGAGAACACGGAACTGTTGGACACAACACACTCTAAAAACGGCAAAAAGGACGAGAGAATTTTGAACCAACTGTAGCTCGCAGAGCAGGCCAGCATGGACTAAGTTGATATTTACTTTTTCAAAAGGTCATAACAATATTGTGCTCCCCCCTGTCTCCCTCTCTCTCTCTTATTCACTTTATTTGCCAGGTTCGTTCACGCTGCTATCTCTTTGTTTGAACCGAAACAGGAGCATAAAGAACAAATAACCCAGCAGAATGGTAATGCAATTTGCCAGCAAAAGAGAGGACACTGAAGCACAAAGGGAACCAACAAACGTTCTTTTGACCGACCTTTCACGCAGACAGACAGAGAGAGAGACATAGCGAGAGAGTGAGAGAGAGAAAGAGATAGAGAGTTGTAAAAGCGAAATTTCTTCATTAAGAGCGAAAAGGAAATTAAAGGGGCTAGCAAAAAGTGTCGTCTAGCAATTGCTTTGTATGGCAAGACATGACTGCCCTGGGGCAGTACTCTGTGTGTGTGTGTGTGTGAGTGTGTGCTGTGTGCACACAATATCGATGCCTGGATAAGGCGACATATCAGGCTGATATATCTTAATTATGGTCAGCTGGCAAAAAGACGGATTGCTCTTAAGCTCTGAGGGCTTAAGGAATATGTCAAAGGGAAAAAGAGTGAACTATTTGACTAATTGACGGTGCTAATGACGGCGAGTACCACGAACGAATGAATGAGTCAGTGAGGGCAATGAAAAAAAATACCATATCCCTATTGAAATCAGTTAAATCAGAGTTGCATCCCCCCAACATCCGTTAGTCAGCTTCTCTGCGAACTTTTCACAAAGTTGTATTATCGAATTTTTTGCATGAATTGTGTTTGCCCAACTTTGGTTTTGTTGTACTTTTTTGGCTTTCCAATTAAATGTTATTTGTACAAAAAGCACGATATTAATATATATTAAATTATCATCTTTCTGCAGTTGACACCTAACACGCCAAAGGGAAAACGCGAAAGAGAAACCAAAAAAAAAAAAAAAAAAAAAAAAAAAAACCAGAAACCGAAGCCCGGATAAAAAACTGTGTAATCACAACGCCGCAGGGCGACTGAGAGTTTTTATTATATCCTTCGACCATTAAAATAGGGGGGGATCGGAAAAAAGGTATATTAACTTTGTGCAGCTGCATGTAACAGGCAGAAGAAGGCGTCCGTCCGTCCGTCTGTCCACATATCTGTCTATTTTCCTGTCCGTCTGTGTGAACACACTTAACTCAACTATTACAAGAGCTAAAGTCACCAAATTTGACATGTAGGTACCTAGTTTTGCGATACAGATGAAATATATTTCAAATTTTGGTTGCCACGCCCACTACACCCCAAAATAGGTTACTCAATTTGTCGTTTCGATGTGTAAGCTTATTAACGTTATAACTTTTTGACTTTCACACATACTAAGCTGACTTCAAAAGCTGTCTCTTCTCCAAAAATAGAGGGTATCTAACTGTATGGCTTGTCCTACTGTGGCGCTCTTCTTTTTTTTTATTATTTTGCTCGCTCACTGCTGCGAATGCGCTGTCAATGCAGGAATTTCGCTGGCAGCGCAAAAAATCTTTGCGTTATATTTGCACAATGTGTTTATATTGCGGCTCTGCATTGTTGCACTGCCAGCGAGCGAACGAGAGCTGCCTGTCCGTCCATCCGTCTGTTCGTCTGTCCATTCAGCCTGGCAGCCTGGCAGCCAGTCAGCCTGGTCTCCAACTGGTGGCAAGCCCGCCCAGCTGTCTAACCACACATTTGGGTCAAATCCCACAAAATGAGCATCAATCAAAGGCAAATTGTGCCTGCAACATGACGAAAGCCCCCGATGTGCGATGGCCGATGTGCGATGTTGTGTGATGGGTGACGGCGCAAGGATGCTGGGAGGGAACGAGGATAGCAATGCGTGTGGGCAATGTGATCCCAAGGGTGCGGCCCTATCGGAAATAATTGGGCTGCGCTTCCATCACAGTTTTTGCCAGTTTTATCGTAAATGAAATTAATTCTGCAACTTCTGATGGCTTTAAAAAACCCAAAGCCATCAAAGGCAGCATGAGTTTTATTTGCAAAAATTCCATGGAATAACTGTCCCTCAAAGCGAATATTGAATGTTTTCCAACACTGCATACAAAAAAAACTCATTCACAATTACAGAATGTGTTTAACAGAGTAGTTTTTATAACATTTCACAAATTTTTTATGTAAATAAGGTATTCGATATGAAGCTGTATCTTTAATCTGATGAGTAAAGGTAGTTGTTACTGCTCTTAAATTAATATGAAGAGTATTTATGGATTTAACTTCGACGAGACTGCTGATTTGAACTTGTCTAACCACAGAATTAAATCTACCATCAAATTGAACAGTATTTTAAAGTTTAAAAAGTAAAAAAAATGTTTAGCTAACGTCGAAGTTTATAATTCATAATGTTAAATATTTATCTGAAGGCAAAGTAGTAAAGAAAATTAGATTTAAAAAAAATTAAATAAAATTTTAAATATGATAAATATTTTCTATAAATTTCAGATTCCTACAATGTAAATCACAAAGAATATCGATAAATCTTAACTTAGTTCAGCAACTAATTGATGGCAAATGAAAATAGAGAGCAACCCCTTAAGTAATAGTGATATTTGAAAGTTCTGTGTCTGTGCTTAAAGTCGCATCATGATGACTGTGCAAGAAACGCGAGAGAAATGAAAGATTTCCATGAGAATTTTTTTTTTTTTTATAATGGCCTCCACTTGTACTTAAAAGGAACAATCCAAGAACTTGTTTTGCACACATTCCGCAGTTGCTTAAGCTTTCAAAGAAGATACTTTTCACTCCAAGCAGAAACGTTTCGCACAAAGAACAGTTTAAAAGAGCAGCAAAACAAGAAAAGGCGCAGGAAGTGGAGGAGGCACAGCAAAACGGTATTATGTGTACTTAGTATAGTATAGTATCAAGAGAGAGAGAGAGAGAGAGAGGGGGTATAGAAACTGTGGCAATTACTTACCGCCAGCGGAGTAGACCAGTTCACAAAGCTGGGCCACGATGACGACGACAGAGGCTACTGTTATCCACATGACGGCGGCTTGGCTGCTTGCACTGTTTGCACTGCTTGCACTGCTTGCACTGTTGGCTCTGTGTGGGCGCTGTTGATACTGTCGATGCTCTGGCTGTGTTGGCCTTGACTTGCTAATCGCAGCAGACCAAAGCGAGACCAAAGCGAGACCAGAAAGAGGACCAGTTAGGAGACCGGAAGCTAACTCGATTCACTCGCAGTAAACGATGACTTGCTACTCGTTCTCGTCCTTCTCTTTCTCTCCTCGTCGCAGTTGTGTTTTCTCTCACTCACATACGATTGTCGCGATTGCTTTGAAGCTCGAAAAAGGGTTAGACTTCTCCGGATGCGGTTCAGGAATCCGGATACTCGCGGTTCCTGTCTTGCTACCTTAGCTAATGGCCACGGCGGCGGTGGCGGCAGCTAATGATGATGATGATCTCGATGCTGATGATGATGCTGACGATGCTGATGTTGATGTTCCCGATGTTTTGGGTGTTCTCGATTGTGTTGTTGTTGTTGTGGTTGTTGTTTTAGCTAATACTGCGCCTGAGGCAAAGCTTTTCTTGTTGTTGTTGTTGTATGGCAGTGGCGGGCAGACGTGACTGGCTGTGTCTGTTGTTGCTGTTGTTGTTGCTGCTGTTGCTGCTGCTGTTTCTTCTGTTGTTCTTGTTGTCGCTTTCGCTGTGACTGTGACTTGGACTGTGACTGTGGTTGGGCTAACGTCGGTTTGCAGTTCGCAGTGACGCGATAGCGGCATCATTTCGCGCTCTGCTCAGCTGCCCCGCTCTTCCCCGCGCCGCCCCTTATGGCACTACTCTGGCACTTGATTGGCGGTACCGCTATTCGATCACTATTTGCTTGTATAGGTATCCAAAATAAAAAAATATATGAAAAAATTGCAGCACAGTTCACAATATCTCCAAAAATAATTCAAGCTTTTTTTCTTAGCTTATCACTTCACTTAAAAAAAAATCACGTTTAGGCGCCGGCGAGGGCCATCAGCGTCTAGAGGGTACTGCTAAATTGACCTGCAAGTAGGGAGAGACAAGCCACAGGCATAGGTTAGTTAAGGGTAACAAGTAGAAGGTTTAAATAAATGTATATTCACTGTGAGTATAAGGTGTGTATTTTATATAAATATATAAAAAGTAGAGGCGCAACTAGGCAGAAGTTAGTTCGGTTATAAGGTACCTAACTAGGCAGGTACCTCAGCTCATTGCAAGCACCAGGTAGGTAAGCAAGTGCAAGCTGTTGCTCTATTAACTGCTTGCTTTATATTTCTATTCATTCTATTCATATCTATATATTTAGTTGCCATAAACCTGCTCTGACTGCACTTACAGTTTGCCATAAATGACAGCGATATCTCAGATACGATATGTATGTTGGGCTCTTTGGTTTGCTGTGTTTAGTACACCTACGCGAAGTACACCTATGCACGCTAGCACACACTCCGATTGTTCCGGCCAATCACTGCAACACGACTAAGCTATCGACGCCGTCCGAAGCGCGTTGAAGCTCGTTTTGGCAGGCAGAGCAGCCTCAGCACTGTGGAGCAAACTCGTGCAAATGTGCACAAAAAAACACTACGAGAGAGAGAGGGAGAGAGAGCGAACAGCAGAGCGAGTGCCAGAGAGTGTGTGGCAGGGGCAGAGTTGGTCAGAGAGAGAAGAAGGAGAGTGAGAGAGAGGAAGATGGGGTGCCAGGGAGGGAGAGCGTTGGGGAGTGAGTGCGTCGGGTGGACAACAAAAATTTCCAATGAAATGTAATCGGAAATTTGATTTTCCTAGTTCCTCTCCTCATCTAGTGAAAAGTTCGAGCAGCGCAAAAGTTCACAATTATGCTGCGAATTGTCTTAATTACACCCATTGTGTGTGGCCCCGTAATTAGCTAAGGGCAAGCATAAAGGGGTCATAGTTAAATCGCAACAGCAGCAGCAGCAACAACAACATGGTCGCCTAAATAATTAATTACGGAAACCCCCATACGAGCGCATAGATAAACCCGACTCGCCTTGCCTCATCTCGCCTCGCCTCGTGCCCCTTCGTGCCTCCTCGACTCGCAGCGAGTCGAGTCGAGTCGAGTCGACTAGACCAGACAGAGCCCAGTCAAGGGTAAACGAGTGAATACAAGTGAATACGCAAACAGAGTGTAATGCGAATGTCCCTGAATAGTTCTGCGAGCCGCCACCTGCGGATGCGGATGCTGCTCGTTTAGCGCCGCCTTCACATTCATTCGCGATTTCGATACTCACTTCACTTAAATATCGCTTTGCTGCCTTAATAGTCACAGAGTCACAGAGTTGCTTGACATTTGACATTCGACAATCGGGAATCAACAATCGACACATTTGACCTTAACCTTATCGACTTAATTAGATTTGGAATTTGTGAAAACATTCTCATTAATTGCTTAGTTTATCTGCCATCGCATTGTTGAGGTGACCAATTGCGCTAATTGCTTTTGGAAACTGATTAAAGATAGGTTAGACTTAAGCGTATATTGACTTAGCTTCGATTATTGCAGTTAATACTATCGGAAACTTATGGAAATTTACTTTATTTTTAGGTATTATTGAATTTTAATATGTTCTTATGAAGTAAATACTGTCCGGTTATTTTATCTGTTTAGCAACACTATACTATCGATATCTTATGGCAAAACTATCGAAAAAGGCACTTTTTCGATAAATGTACTCGTATTACTATCGATATTCCTGCAATGTTTATAACTCAAGAGCAAGTTTAATAGGAGAGAAATGTTGAAGAAGAAATTCATATAGTCCGAGTATGAAATGAACCTTTATCCATACTTATACTTATATACTTACACTGTATATACCAGGATACTATATATATATGTTTTATAAAATGTATATATGTGTGTTTGAAGATCAGGTTAGTGCCCATACCTAACCAGAGTAGACTGAATTATTGAATAATTTGAACTCTGGCCAATCTACTGCATACTTTACTTTACTAAGCAGGTTAAGCAAACTTTGTCTAACTTTGAACATATATGGTCTGTATATAAATCTATAACTATCCATAACCAACAACATATAAGCTTTATTGCAACTATATAGTCAATCAGGTTAAGGCAACTTATATGGTTTCTATATTAATCAATAACTGTCCATTACCAACTAAGAAAACTAAAGTTCTAACCAAAACTAACGTATATATTATCTTTATGTATCAATAACTAACTTGAATATATCAAGCACATGAACTTTATTCATACAAGTGCATATACACCCAAATTGAAGAAACATACACATGCATATATATATACATATATAGGTATATACCTCACCTACATCCAACCATAACTAACTAACTTGTAACTATAAAACATATAAAAACTTTCTTCTTCTCCAAGTGAACTCTCCATCAAGTTCAGGGCATAGAAAAATAAACTAACACACTCACACAACTATATGCATAACTAACTTGCTACTGTAGAACATCTATATATATATATGTATAGTACATCTAATCCCAGTAAAAGCTCAATAAATTCCAGGCAAGTTGCACGGACCACAGCTACAACAATCTATCTGACCAAAAATATTTGAGTATCTTTTGGGCTTGGACAGAAGTTTAGCCTATTTTCTAGTGAAAGACTCGTTGTCATCGCACGTGGAACACCACCGAAAAGGTTCTGCCTTCCTTCTGCGGTGTGGTGCGGTGGGGTGCGGTGCGGTGTGGTGCACACAACAATTGGAAAATTGCTGGCTGTGTGGCAAACGGCGCGCGCGGTTGAAAGTTTGATTGTGGTTTGCCCGTGGCCGGCGCTGGCCACATACATAATCCGAATTTGGCATCGCATAACCACCCTGTTAATGACAGCCGCAGCCTCGGAAAATGGGAAACGGAAAATAGGGTACGTGGAGGGAGGCCGGTAGAGGGGTAGAGGGGGGTAGAGGGAGCTCTGTGTGCGAAGGGCAGAGAGAACTGCCAAGTTGCCACAGCTCCAATCATGCGGCTGCATAATCACACGGCATCAGAGCATTTTTCTACCCAGCAACCATTGAACGTGCCTGCAGAGCGGGTATGCCCAGCTGGGGGATCATATACAGCTTGGTACAGCATGAAGTAGAGTTGTGTAAGAATATATGTGCATATGTATAGAATTATAATGAAATAGGGAAGAAGGATATTGGGATAATATGTTAGACTAAAATATCTGCTATTAGATATACAAGTACTATGTAAATCAAGTTTAACTGCCACGCCCCACTTTAACTAAGACTCAACACTAATTTATCTTATATCAAAATATGTATTTATATATCCATACAATTATCTAGGAATTTTCATATATTTTCATCTTTTTATTTACATCGAAATATCTATGTATTAATATATTTATCTACTCATCTCTTTGTCAGATGAATCTCTGACTATTTATGCTTTTATCATATATCCAACAATCTATTGATCTGCTAATACATATTGATATATATATCTGCTTATCCAGCTATTCATCTATATTCATATCTCATATATTCAACTATTGTCTATCTATCAATCTATTTTTTATTTACCTATCCATCTATTCATATATTGGTTTATCTATCTTCCTATCTATCTATTTATCCAATTATTTATCTGTCTATCTATTGAGTTGACTATTTATCTGCATTTCTATCTATCTCTCCATTTATCTTTCCATCTGTCTTTCTATTCCTTTATCCATTTATATAATAATCTTTCTATTCATCTAGTTATCTATACATATTTATTTTTGTTTTTTCATCTATTTATTAAGTCATCTATCCATCTATCTATTATACATATATATTATCATCTATCTATCCATCTATCTATTCATATATTCATATATTCATTTATTTATCTATACATTTATCTCTCTATCTATTCATTTGTCTATCTATCTACCTTTTTATACAATATATCGATCTATATATTCATCTCTCCATCCATCTATCCACCTAAGTCTTTCTCCCCTGCACTGAGTATCTGCCACGTCGAGTTCCTCCACTCTCTGCAGCTTTCTTTGCTTGTTCTGCCAGCCCATTGTGCTGCAGCGGTCATTGTTTTTTTTTTTTTTTTACTATGTTTTTTTCGTTCGGGGTTCGGCTAGGGGCGATCTATCTGCTTTGCATAGGCCCAACGCGCAATAAACCGCAAAAATTCCAACTCGTGGGGTCGCCTTTGTTTCCCCTCTATGTACGTAAGTGTGAATGTACGAGTGTGCCACTCACTGAGTGTGTGTGAGTGTGAGTGTGTTTGTTCACTTGTGTTTGTGCTTCTACTTCTGCTTGTGTTGGTGTTGCTCTTGCTCTTGCTCCTGCTGTTGTTGTTGTTGCTGCTGCTGTTTGTGTGTCTCTATGCCAACCTCGGACTGTGAAAAGTTTTCTGTTGCTGCTGCCTGCTCAGGCTACTGTGCCGCCTACTCGTCCCACTGTGCCGCCTACTCGGCCTACAACTGTGACTGCCACTGTGCCTGCCCTGACATCGCTTCGAGCTGATTTTGCGAACATTTATGCCTGGCTCGATGTCGGATTTATACGTAAGCCCCCAAACGCTTTTGCTATTGCGGTGGGCTTTGCTGCTGCTTCTTCTTCTACGTGTACCTGGCAAAATGGGCGAGCTTATTGAGTTCATTTCGAATACCTTTTGCGCTTATAAAATGGACAGCAGCAGCCTCGAGTGGGTCCGCTTTGTGAGTGGCAGCGTCCAAGCGGGGGCAGTCCGAAGGGGGGCAGGCAGCGTGTCCTTTGTGCGGCGTAACTATGTACAACGGAGCTACATGTGTACCATATATAATGAAGACCAAGATGTGTGCCTGTCTGTGTGTTTGTGTGTGAGTCTCTCTCTTTGTGTGTATTGACTTGAAGGCACACCGGGCGTATGATTAATTTAAATATCTTGCCGCTTTTAAAGTGCGTGTGCGTGTTGAAGAAACAGCAGCAGCCCAAAACCAAAAACAAAACACACGCACACACAGGCACACAAAGGCACACACACACACATACACACACACACACACGCAGGCACACACACACTTACAGGCACAGCAAGCGCCACAGCAAGCGCCACAGCAGCGGCGTCTGGGCCGCAGCACGTTACAGTGGGACATATAACAAACCTCGCTTGCTCTACCCCCTCTCCACCTCTCCCTCTCTCTTCGTGCCTCTCTCCTTCTCTGTCCTATGTCTCTCGCTCTTTGGCATGCAGACATTGCCCTGTGGAATCCGACGCCCCAATGCTGCCCGGAGGCTGCTGCTGCTGAGGCACAGCTGCCTGAGGGCTGCCGCTTGCCGATTACTTAGAGACGAGCACACACACACAGAGAGAGCAGCAGGCAGCTGACAACTCTCTGGCTTGCTGACAGAGAGAGAGAGGGAGCGAGAGCGTTTCTCTTTTCCCCATATTCCCGCGTGCTCTCTCTCTCTCTTCCTTTCTCTCTGCTCTCAGCATCTGCAGCCGCCTTCGACGCATGCCCCGAAAACGCGCCCAAACCGGGGGCCTTGGCAAAACTGGAAGCTGGCCAGCAGCAGCAGCAGCAGCGGCAGCGACGGCGACGGCGGCAGAGCAGGCGACAGCGACAGCGAAGGCGAAGGGAAAACCTTAAAGCCGTTACGTTCTCGCCAGCCCGGCGGATGCTGATGTCTTTGAGGCAGGACGGCTGCATTCAATATCCAATTAACTAAAACGCCAGTTCCCCATCCTGCCTGCCCCTGCCCCTGCCCGCCTCCCTCTCCCCGACTGCTGGCCAACTTGCTTGGCCCGCGTGGCTCATCCACTTGACGCTCGCTGCTGATGCTTGCTGGCATCGCGCGCGCGAGACAGTCGAGCCAAATCCCCTAATCTAATAGCGGACGGACAAATGGCCCGACGGGCGAAAAACAATTTTCGCATCACCATTGACAGTCATGCGCAGCGTGCGTCGCCTCCGAACGCGCCCCCCTTCCCCCGTCCCCGTCCCCGCCCCCTGTTCGCACTCCCCAGCGATGCCGATGCGAAGCACGACGGCAGAATCTTTCGGGCATTTGTGCTCAGCACTTGTACAATTAGAGGCATATGTACGCCATAAGGTATGTGTACATAGTATGAATACACTCGTGCACGAGTAGTATGAATGCATTCATAGCATGAATACATTCAGAGATTTAAAACATATATGCATGAATATTATGAAAACATTTGTAGTATTCGTACATAGTATGAATACATTCATCCTTGATAAGTATGAATGCATGTATGAGTACATTTATGCATAAATAGTAGAAATACATTCATTGTGTGTGTACATAGTATGAATACACTCGTGCAGGAGTAGTATGAATGCATTCATAGCATGAATACATTCATACTAAGGGAACACGGTATGAACACGTTCAGCGATTTAAAAGATATATGCATGATTAGTATGAATACATTTGAAGTATTCGTACATAGTATGAATACATTCATTCTTGAGAAGTATGAGTGCATATCCCTACATTTATACATAAGTAGTATAAATACATTCATAGTAAAGGTTTATGTTATGAATATATTCATAGTACAACTGGAGAGTGTGAATACATTCATAGTTTGATTACATTGTATGAATATATACATACATATCGTATTATAAATTTATTTACATAATGTGCATACATCCATACATAGGTAGAATGAATACATTCATAGTAATAATACTAAGTATGAATACATTTATGCATAAGTAATATGAAAACAAATTATGAATAGTATGAAAACCTTGTATGAATACCTTTACATGAATGAATTGTATAAATACGAGGGTCGTTTGATAAGTCCGTGACTTGCTGACACTGCTCCTGTCAGCAGTTATCGATTAACAGCTGACTGTAAAATTTTGAGAAAGCTGCGTTTTTTGGTTTGCGTTTTATAGGCATTGAAAGCAGACGATCTCAAGGCCCTCAAAATACTCGTACATATAATGAATTCTCAGTACGAATACAGACATACGCTTCATATGTTATTTGATTTATTTAATTAAATTATTATTTTATTATATAATTCTATATTTTTATCATTCCGGTTTTTACTATATTCTGTTATTAAATTTGAGTGATATGATTTTAATAGTTATTTTAATAATTTAAATTATATTTCTGTTTTTTATTGTTTATAATTAAGTGTGAATAGTTTGAATTAAATTTCTTCTATTAATTGAATGCTGTTATACTATTCTGTCAATTTATTTGATTTATATAACTCTAAAAATTCATTGAAATTATTTGATTCAATTTATTTACTTATTTTAATATTTTTTCTTTTGTTTTTTCTCATAAATGTTTCTCTTTATCAATTGCTTTTAATTCATTAGATTCGTTTATTTCATTATTATTTCATTAAAATAATTATCTTACTTATTTTGATTACTTGATAAAATTATTATATTTTATTCATTTAATTTAAAAATTTCTTTACTCTATCATACTCTCAATTTATGTATTATTTTTAATTAATATCATTAATTTAGTTTATTTTATTTATTTAAATAGTGGTATACATTTAATTTATTAACTTAATTTATCATTTTATATTATTAAGAATACACACATACATACGTACATACATACATACAAATACACGAGTAGAAAGTCAGTTATCATGATCATGAATGAGCAAACAAGATCAGACGAAACTGGATTGATCTGTTCACTACAAACATATCATAATGAATTGTCTTCATGCTTAAATGTTGCTCAAAAGGTCCTAACAGAAATCAGCCTGATGATCGGCACACACACACACATACAGAGAAACACTCATGCATGCATGAGCATCGCACAATTGTGTCATACATGGCGTATGCGTAATGCAGCTGCCACGTGCACTCGCGCTCGCTCTCGATGTGAGTGAGTGATTGCATAGTTTCGGCAAAGTTGCCAGACTCGCTCAGGGCTCACACACACACATGAGTGGCAAAGTTGCCAGACTGTGTGTGTGTGTGTGTGAAGTATAAAGCTAATCGCGATTCCACGCGCTGAACTGAACAATTTTTAATAACTCAACTTTTTCCGCAGCAGCAGCAGCAGCGGCATAAGCAGCGCAAGCATCTGCGACGTTCTCACACACAAGCACACAATAACCTGCGTGCGTGTGTGTGTGTGTGTGTGCGGTGCAGTTGTATCTCGTGTTTCGTGGCGCCTGAAAGCATGCAACGCTTTTTGCCCATTTGTTTGTTGACCCGCACAAGCGAAACGGCATGCGTGGTATGTGTACACACAGGGTGTGCGTGTGTGCGTGTGTGTGCGTGTGTGTGTGTGGTATAGAGCACTACAATTAACAGTTAGACTGCTTACCTTGCCTGACGTGAGCATGAACGTGCGTGTCCCTCGCTGATGTAATATCGTTATATTTATGAGATTTATTCTCGTGTAGATTCGCATATAAATTTCGTATTCGATTTGCTTTTCGATTTCGATTTGATTAACTCTATTTCACACTGCATGCACAGCAAGTTAATTTCGTGTCGCTCCCTCTCCTTCTCTCTCTCTCTCTCTCTCTCTCTCGCTGTTTGCTCGTGTGGCACACTTAACTACAATGAACACTTTTATTTTGTTTGTTTGTTGTTGCAACTCTGGGAGGCAGCAGAAAAAAAATGGCAAAAAATCTTTACAAAAATTGCGTATTTTGTAGCTTAATTTACTCGTATATATTAATGGTATATTTATGGTATTTTCTTGTCGGTATTCTAACGAACGTTTTTACTTCTAAGTTATTTGATTATTTATTTTAAGTATTTTATTTATTTATTACTATTTCTTTTGTATTTTGTATTTTGTATTAAAGGTGCAGCAGCTTTTGCCCGATTGCTTCGTTTAGTGGGGTTTAAGTATTTCTTATTTCTTCCTTTTTTTTCGGGGGTCAGAGGAGTGGGTGCTGGCCGGAGAACAGTGTGGGGGGAGTGGGGTGCGGGGCGCGGTGTTCGTTTTTAGGTTGACGGGTTTCTGCGTTGATTGAATGCGCCTGCTCCTGCCGAATCGCAATCGCTGTGCGTGTAATCGCCCCCTCGCGCTCACTCTCTTGCTCGTTCTCTATCTCTCTTTCACTTGCACTCACTCTCTCTCTCTCTCTGTGGTCTTTATCTCTGTCTGTTTGTCATTTTTCGGTTGTATTTTTCTCGTATTTCTTTGCCTGCTGCTCCTCTTCTTCTTCGTTGTCGCTTCGCTTCGTTTCGTTTTCTTCTCTTTGCTAATGTTTCAAATTTTGCATTATCCAAGGACCAGCTGCATGCGTGACGACGCGCTCTCTGTGTGCGTGTGCGTGTACGTGTGTGTGTGTGAGTGTCGTGTGTGTCTCCGAGTGCTGTGTGTGTGTGTGTGTCTGCGTGTTGGCTTTTAATTGAATTTGTGTGCTTTTAACTGCTGCCTATCGCGGTGTCTCTCTAAGATGTTGTGGCTAGAGTCTGTGTGTGTGTGTGTGTGTGTGTGTGTTGATGTGTGTGTGATGTGTGTGATGTATGTGGTCTGTGTGTGGTGTGCGTGTGTTGTTCTACCGTGTGTGTTGTGCTGCCTCGACTGCTGTTTGTCTGCTCAGTTGTTGTGCCCCGTGCAAGTTGTATGTGGTGTGTCTACTGTGTGTGTGTGTGTGTGTAGTGTGTGGTGTATGTTGTGTTTGCTGTGTGTGTTGTGTGTGTGCCTTTGCCTGTGCTGCTCGCTGACTCAGACTCCGGCAAAGGCTGCGGCCGTTGACAGTTGTTGGTGCCGTGCTACGCTACGCCGTGTCTGTCTGCCTGTCTCCCTGTCTCTGTGTGTGTCTGTGTGCGTGTGTGTGTATGAACTATGCGTGCGATGTGCGCTGCTTGTTGTGTGGCACTGTTTAGACTGTGTTTTGGTTGTCGTTTGCCGCTGCTGCTGTGTTGTTGTTGCTTCTGTTGTTGCTGCTTCTGTTTCTATCGTTGCTGTTGTCGTTGTCGCTGCTGTCGTTGCTTGTGCTGCTGCTGCTGCTGCTTGTGCTGCTGCTGGTTTGTGTTGCCGTTTAGCCGTTTTGCTGTCGTCACCGTTAGCTGATTTTGCCCGTTGCCACTTTCCGCGATTGCAAACAACGTTCTAAAGCGCTCGCATACGTCTGCAAGCTGCAGGACATGAGCACGCGACCAACAGCGGCGCGATTAACGACGACACGAGAGTCCGCCAGGCGTGCGGCCCAAATCCAGCGCACGAGCGGGCAGCACACGACAACACGATGACGACGATGACGACGACAACGATTACGCTGTCAACCACGACGCAGACGCAGAGGCAGCGCCATGAAGAGGCGGCCTAATGGGGCAATGGAGCAGGAGCTGCCCACAGAGCCGGCGATGTGCCGAGCACAGCAGCCACAGCATCCCCAGCTCGCTCTCCCTCTCCCGCTCTCTCTCTCTCTTCTTATTCAGCTATTCAGCGCACGCTCTCTCTGCCACTCTCTCTCTCTCCTACTCTCTCTCTCCCTCCTTCTTGCTTGCTTGATTTCTCTCTGGCAATGTAGGCCAAGCGGCAGCATCGACGCCCCTTTATCTAGCAAAAATGGGATATTTTGTAGATACGAAAGAGCAAAGATTCACGCACACATACACAGACACACACACACACAGACACACACACACACAGACGTGCACAGGGGCAGCCAGCCAGGCAGGCAGTACTGAGCACGCTGCGCACTCAGCGGGGCTGAAAAATTGTATTCAGGCGAAAAAATTAAGTTGTTTTAGAGTTAATTCGAAAAGTTTTGGAAAAACTTTTAATTGGTTAGGTGTTTGGCGTTCGCTTGTTTTTCTTTCCATTGTTACCGCGTGGGGGTCCCTTACACTTCCCCCCTTCCCCCCAGCACAGCAACTCTTGCCTCTGCTCCAGCACTTTAGCCGAGCATCACTTGACACTAGCCAAGTTCCCTTCAAGATATTTACCTACAACGATTATCGAGGGAAAGACAGGGGCGGGAAGGGAAGGTAGCTGAGATTTAATGTCATGGATTTGATGACTAATTCTGAGATGCTGCCCCTGCTGTTGATTTTCCATTTGCTGGCAGGGTTATTTGCTGTTGAACCCTGACCTCGGCAATAGTAATAAATATTTTCAACACTGACGCTTTTTTCGCGTGCCTGACGCTACTTAGCGTGAGATCTCTGTGTGTGTGAGAGTGTGTGTGTGCCTGATAAATATGTGCACTAAATGCATAAGGCAAACATAGGCACACACACAGGGGCACACACAGGGGCACACACACTGGCGCCTTGCTTGGTACATAAATTCCGGAATTCCGGCTGGAAGGAAAGTCTGACAAATTGAATATTTCCATGAATTGAATGCTGTCAAATTCAATGCGATACGATTTGCCAATCTAATCATGGCTCCAGCAGTCTAACACCCGCCCGTTCTCCCCCTACACCCACGTGGCCCCCTCTAGCCCCCTAGCCACTGTGCCCCTGCTACTCTTGGCAAAGTGCCTGCTCTGCGCGCAACACCTTAAATGCTTTACTCGCATCCCTCCTCCTGCCTCGGTCCCCCTCCCCCTTCCCACACAGTTCAGGGCCCACTCGGCGCCACAATTCACCCACACCAGCCTCCTTCGCTCTGCACCCCGCCCCGCAGACAAACACGAGCAGCCAATTTGGTGTGCGCTCGAAACTATGCAACACTTTTTGGCTGCGTGTTTGCCGTTTAGAAGCCCAGCAACTTCACGGCACCTCTGCGTGTGTGTGCCACTGTGTGTGTGCCACTGTGTGTGTGCCAGTGTGTGTGTGGGCAAACCTTCGGGGCATACATAATTAATACCCATTGTAAATGGACAGGGGACTGAAATGGTTGGACAATCAAATGAGAAATCAAAAGGCGCACAACAACTGCACACTCACACACACTAACACACACACACGCAGCTAGACATACACAGACAAACAGCCCGGCTGACGCAGTGACGGACTGGCTGCCGCTGACTGACACACACGTTGAACTTTGCCCTCAGCCGCCGCCCACACGGCGCTGCTTTCCTGTCGCGTTCATTGCCTTTTGTTGTGCCCACACACGCACTCCACACCTGTGTGTGCACACAATGTACACTCACACACACACACACAGCGAGAGAGCAAGAGAGAGAGGGGAAGGTACACACACACACACACACACACAGGGAGAAACGTGTACATATGTGTTGTCTTTGTGCTTCATTTACAACTTTACACAACAATGTAAACATAATAACGAGGCGCCTTACGCTGCAGGGGCAGGGGCAGGGACAGGGGCACAAGACAGGGGGTTGGGGTAGGGGGTGTGAGAGCACATCAGCTGCACAGAGAGCTCGCTGCTCTCAGCAAGTGGCTGTGGAGCACCTGCCAAGAAGACCAACGCCAACTATTGACATAGTGACACAATCAGACCACACAAACAGCGACAGCGCCGCACACACACACACACACACACACACACACATACACACGGGCTCTCTCTCTCTCTGTGTGTTGTGGGGGTAGTGGGGGGGGCTGCTGCGGTCGAAAAAGAGCGCGAGCACTAAGTAAACACACACACCTTATTTCTCGCTGAATAACTAGGCCAGCAGCTGGAGCCGTTGCCAGAGCCAGCGCGTCGGAGGCAGAGCGAAGGCAGAGCAGCCAGTGCCACAGCCAGTGCCCACTGTGGCAGCGCACGCTGTAGCCCCAGCATCCTTAGTCGGCTCCACCCGGCACGAGACACGAAGCACGAGGCACGAGCCAGCATCGGCATCGGTCTTGTGCGCCGAATCAGCGCCAGGCGGCCGCTCCTGTTTGTTGCGCGCTCTTTCGCACTCATGCGCTTACATGCGCCATCTCTCTCTTGCGCTTATTATTTAATTCTCTCTCCCTCTTTCGCTCTCTCGCTTGCTTATTCTCTTGCTCGCTCTTCTCTTGCTTCCTGCCCTCTCTGTCGCTCCTCCACCTCATCTTTCTCTATGTTTTACTTCACTTGCTCTCATCTCTCTCTTTTCTTTTCACGCCTTCCTCATTATCTTTTCTCTCTCTCTCTCACATTAATTTCTCTCTCTTTCTTTCTGTCTCTTTCTTTCACTCTCTCTCTCTCTCGCTCTTATTCTTTCACTTTCTTCCTCTAAATATTTTGTCTCTTTTTCATCTTACCTTCTCAATCTCTGTCTTTTCTCTGTCGTCTCTCTCTTTCTAACTCCTCATTCTCGTCTCTCTCTCTCTCTCTCATTGTTATCTCTCTCTCCTTTTCTCTCCTTCTCTCTCTCTCATTATTATCTCTCTCGCTCATTTTCACTCTCTAATTGTTCTCTTTCTCTGTCTCTCTGTCTTTCTCTCTTTATATATCTCTCTTTCTCTATATATCTCTCCTCTTTTCTCTTTTTCTTTCTTTCTCTCTCTCTCACTCACTCTCTTCTTATCTCCCTTTCTCTTTCTGCCCTACATCTTCTGCTCTTTCTCTCCTTTCTCTTTGCTCTGCCTCTCTCTCTCTCTCTACCTCTTTCTCTCTCTCTCTCTTTCTCATCCTTCCAGCTCTCTCTCATGCTTTCTGCTCTTTCTCTCACCTCTCCCTCTCATTGCTTCCCCCTCAACATCTCTCTCTCCCTCCCTTGCTCACTCTCTACATCTCTCTCACTCCCCCTCTCCCTCCCTGTCTTCCTCTCTCTCTCTGTATATGCCGAGGATATTTTGTTGAGCTCATTTTTGTTTCTGCGATTTCCATTGTGTTGCTACAAGTTGGGACATTTTCATGCACACGCTGAGCATCAAACGGATGAGCAAATGTGCCCTCTCTCACGCTCTGTCCCTCTCTCTCTCTCGCTCACACACACACACTGTCTCTCTCTCGCATTGACATTTGCTATTTGTGCAGCCGGAATGAGCTTGGAGCCAGCGCGGCGACGACGACGACGACGGGCGAAGTGCTGCCTACATTGTTCAACGAAGGAGGAGGGGCAGAGGCAGAGGCAGAGGCTGGTAGAGGAAGGGGGAGGGGGTAGAGGAGGCTGTGGAGGAGTAGGTGAAGTGGTTGGTCTGTCCGTCGGCGCGTCAGAGTGCCTGCCCAGCCCCGGTTGTTGCTGGCAACTGGCAACTGGCAACTGCTCGCCTCAGCTTGCCACAGCTCGGCTCTGCTTGCCTCGGCATACCATGCCACATGCTTGAGATATTTTTAGTGTTTTGTCACACAGGGCAGACATCTGTTTCTGAGATACTTTTACATACAAAGTCGCGCACAAACATAATTAAGATGTGGAGCGGTGGCAGGACCGAACACCCTCCCAAGACGGCAGCAGCCTCCCTTGCTCTCTCTCTCCGACTCTGCCCAGCCCCGTCTCCAGGCACACGCACAGGCACAGGCACAGGCACTTACATGTGTATGTAAATAAGTAACAAGTACACACACACACACACACACACACACAGGCAGCGTGCGTGTGCGTGCCGGGGAATTCGCAGCGTCGATTGTGCCCCAAATGGTGTCCAAGCAAATGTATCAATCAGTCGAGCTTTAAAGAAAATAAAAGCGCACAAAACAATACAAATTCTATTCCAATATTCAAGGACACACACACGCACACAAGCACTTGGACCGGCCCACACACACAGTCGCACTTTAGGCCAACTCAAGCGAGTACTCGTAGCGCTCGCCGAGTACCCCAAGATGCGCTTGCGTTGTCATCTTCAAGTTGATGCCGCCTTTTTTATTCGTTTTTTCTTTTTCTTTTTAATTTTCCTTCTTTTTTTGTCTTCTGCCCTCTGTCTTCTTGCTCGTCTCTCTCTCTCTGGTCTTTCTTCTTCTTCTTCCTTTTTAGGCCTTGACATGACACATGTCTCTTGACAAAGCCCCCATAAGGGTATTCCCAGGCGCAAATCTGCGGCACGCGCTCATTTGTTTAAATGATGAAACAAATAAATTATGATATATCATAGACACATTTGTACAAATTATATTTGATATATGTATTCGTATAATGCACATGAGACGAGTAATTAAAGTCCCTGTCCGGGCTGGTAGTGTCTGAGAAGGTGTGCAGACAGGAAAGTATACAGTTTTTTCTTTACTTACATCGATTTACCCAAAGATAATTTAGGTCTGTAAAAGATTAGTGAATGCAAACAAGTTGTATCAAGTACCGGCTTAGGAGAAGGGTGCTTCCGTTTAAAACAACTATTCATTCTTGTGCGGGGGCAGAAATACCCAATAATCTCTTGGCTCGGATGTTTGGATGAAAGTCTTTAATATTGTAGTATATATAATGGCAACCTTTTAAATTGTATTCCTAATTTGAAGTACCTTCAGATTTAGTCTCACGATCCTTCAAATTTGGTCTGAGGTACCTTTAGATATGGTGTGAGGTAGTTTCAGATTTATTCCAAAAGGTATCTTCAGATTTAATTCAAAAGGTACCTTCAGATCTGGTCTGAGGTACATTAATTTCGACTTTGATGCACCTTCTAAGGTACGTGCCGATTTTGTCTGAGAAACCTTTAGTTTTGGTCCAAAGGTAGCGTCAGATCTGGTGTGAGCTACCATAATTTCGAGTACCCTCTAAAATACCTTCAGATTTGGTCTGAGGTCCTTTTAGATTTAGTCCAAAGGTACCTTCAGATTTGGTCTGAGGTACCTTAAGATTTGGTTTGAGGTACCTTCAGATTGCTCTAAGAAACTCACAGATTGGGTCCAATGGCAGCTTAAGATCTGGTCTGAGGTACCTTCATTCCGAGGTTACTTTAGATTTGATCTAAGGTACCTTCCAATTTGATATAAGGTACCTATTTGGTCCGACATACCTTCAGATTTAGTTCAAAGGTACTTTCACATTTGGTGCAAGATACATACCAATTCGGTACGAAGGTACCTTCAACTCTAGTGTGAGGTACCATGATTCCGAATATTGGGTACCTTTATATTTGGTCTAAGGTACCTTGAGATTTGGTATAAGGCGCCTTCAAATTTTGGTCTAAGGTACCTTCAAATTAAGTCTGAGCTGTTTCAATGGGAGTTAACTGTTTTGAAGGTACCTTTTGAGGTACCTTCACGCATTAATCCCCAATGCCAATCGATTACCAAGTTCGACATTGCAGGAATACGAATATATTTTAACAATTCTTCCATTCCAAATCAAGGCCGAGCAATCTATGAGTTTGCCGCTTCGATAGTAGATTATAATTTAAAAAATATAAATAAAAATACAAAAACAACAAAGTAAACAACACAATGCGGATTGCATACAAAAACTACCACATTTTCAAACTGTTGGTATCGAAGAGCTTCCGCAAAACCAAGAAACACAAGTTGAAATACTTATCGGCGGTACTGACGCCCGTACTCTTCTCCATCGTTATAATCGTCTTGGGAACTGTGAACAAGCAGTTTAGGGAGAATACTGAATTTGATTTTCGAAATGTTGAATACGATCTATGGTGGTCGAGAATGATCACTAAGATCAACCAGAGACGGGAGCGAATGATCAAGGAGCTACCAGAGTAAGTTGACAATATGAAGCATCGATGAAACGATAATATTCGTACATAAAGTCCATTCATTTACATATCTATAGTTTTCAAAACAGCGTATTCATACCGAAAATAATGCTCGGCTATGCTCCGAACAGCACGATCGGCATACGGAAACTGATCGATGGCGTCATTCGAAGCATTTCCTTCACATCGACCCAAGTCGGTGGCTATGCCGATTGTAATGAGCTGCGGACTCGTGCCTACTCCGAACAATACATTGCCAGCGTGTGCTTCCACAATGTCGACGAATCGCAGCGTGGTCTGCCTCTGGTCTTGAACTACTCGATTATAATGCCATCGGAATTGCGCTTCTACGAGGATTCGTGGATAGGCAACAGTTGGAGTCACCAAATGTTCGACACCCTTTCCGCCGCCTATGTGGAGATTGAGAATAGCACGTACTCGAACTATGTTCGCGAGGGATTCATATCGTTGCAGTATTATCTTTGTACTGAGTATCTACAAATCGCTTCGGGGAATGCGACGATCCCTGCAGTTAGATTGCGTCAATTTGAGCAGGACAGTGACGTCAATGAACTGGTCGGAGAGGGTGTCGATACGACGATATTGGTTTTATTGATTGGCTTCATGTTTCCAGTGACCATCTTCACCAAGGTGAGTAGTACGCCATGAAGAGGGTCCCATCATCATCTTTAATCCCCTTTCTTCTTCCCGGTACTGCAGGAAATTGTCGAGGAACGTGAGCTCTGCTTGCACTTCGTATTGAACAAGAGCATGGAAAGAGTTCAGTTTGCCGTGTGGTACCTTAACGGAGTCATTCATCTGATGATAGCTTGTGTAATCTTCACCGTGGTGCTGAAGGTAAGTGAAGGCAATAAGTTCCATACAGAATTGAAGCTTAATGTTTGATCGCTTTCAGGTGGAATCCTTTGGGTTCACTTCGGTGTTCAATCATTGTCCATGGTACATTATGTTTACCTTCTTTAGCTCCTACGTACTGGCGGGTGTTGCCTTCTCAATGCTCCTGGCCGTACTCATAAGGACCACCAGGATGGTTGTGGCCACGTTACCGATATACTGGCTATTGATAACATTGCCGCTACTCTCAGGTCATGCGCTACAGACATCGTGGACATACCTCATTTACCAGATATCCTCAATGATCCTGTGCAATGTGACCATGTGTCGCGGCCTGCGACGAATCCTCTGCTTCGAGCACCATGTGGGCGAATTGAGTGCCAAGAACTATCTGCTGTCAACCATAACGGGTACAGATCCGTCGCTTCTAGCGTTTATTTGCTATTTTTACCTACAGACCCTTGTGTACTTGCTACTTGCTCTGATTCTGGATGGTAATGTGTGTCCCTGCATCCTCAAGGGCCTCAAGTGCCAGCCAGTTCGTTACCTATGGACCAGACTGCAGTGGTATCTTCGGCGACGAAGGCGTCGTCTTCAGCGACAAGAGGAAGAACTCGCCGAGCTGCATGCGACTCGCTCACGTCGTTTATCCGAGAGCACCGATATGAATGAAATCCTAACCCAAACTGTTAATCTCTATGAAGGCGAACCAATACGTGAACACAAGCATACTCACAGTAACTCTCACTCTCACTCTCGCACTCATTCAGCTAGCGAAAAGAATCGATCCACCTCTCGATCCATTGATCCCAAAAGACGTAGTCAAAGTAACAGCAGCAGCAGCAGCGGCAGCAGACCGGAGAGCAGGGTGGTAAGTCAGGTGCCCGATAAGGAACTGATGGTATGGTTCAGCAACGAGGATTTGCGAGTGAAGAAGCCGCAAAAGGACGAGAGTACCCAGTTCTTTCTTGAGTCGGCCAGTCAAATCGAGCAATCGAGTGATTCGAGCAGCTTCAGCAGTGACAGTACCATCGATGCATCCCGCCCGGTTGTCATTGAGTTCAAGAACGTGTGGAAGAAGTACCTTCATTTCTTTGTTGTACGTAACTTCTCGCTTAAGGTTTATCAGAACGAAATGATGGTCATACTTGGTCACAATGGATCCGGCAAGACAACGCTGATAAATATGTTGTGTGGAAAGGAAACACCGACCACAGGCGAGATATTTATCAACGGATTCAATGTTAACAAACAAGCCTCGAAGGCGTACCAACATGTGGGCATCTCCCTGCATAACTTATATGGATTCCGGGACTTCACGGTATTGGAGCAGATCGTATATTTCTGCCGTCTTCGTGGTCTATCCATAGAGAAGGCTAATCAGGATGCCATATCATATCTTACTTCCATGGAGATGCAAGAGTATAAGGATAAACCGATCAAACATCTGACAAATGGACAACATCGACTGATGATGGTCATGTGTGCCTTCGCTGGCCGTACCACAGTCGTTCTACTCGACAAGCCGCTGGAGGGTGTCGATGTTCGCAGACGACGTCTCTTCTATCGCTTTGCCTTGAGGGAGAAGAGTGTGCGAACTATTTTCATTACAACCAACATTGCCACTGTGGCCAGTAACTTGGGGGATCGTATAACCATTTTCGTAAACGGTCGAATGTTCGTCTGCGCCACAGAGAGGGTGCTGCTTAAGGCCAATATGAACGCCTACCATGTGGTAAGTAGAATCAAAGAAGACTTTCTCTCTTCTCACTTTAAAGAAGCCACATATATAGAGAGGTTCATCCTTTGGGGGTGTCTTTCCAGGTATGCTACCTTGGCGGGGAGTGTAAGTTTGATGAACTATTCAACCATTTCGCCAGGCACATACCCAGCATTGAGCTTGAATTGAGAATGGGTGACTCAGCCATATTTCTGGTGGATTACATTGATCTTAATCGATTGCTCATCTTGATGAAGGGTCTGTCGTCGAAGAGAAAAGATTTGGGTCTTGACAGCTATCAGGTGAAGGCGCCAGGCATTGATAATGTACTGCTAAAGGCCATGGTAGAGTCGAGTGCACACAGCAAACGCCTAACGAATCCCGAAATATTATTCGAACTGGTGCAGGAATCACGTAAAAATAGAAAGAAAATCCTCACGAATTGTGAAAGAATGAGGGCCCGCATAGTCTCAACATTTAGCCATGTGGGGGTAGTGCTACGCAAGCGATACCTGATGGACCTAAGGGAATATGCCATGCCAGTGATACAGATATTTCTACCCAGCTTCCTCTGCGCCTGGACATTGGTCATGCCACATCTGGCCGAGGAGCGCCGAGTGCTGCCCGACAATCCATTCTCACTCGATGGTTTTCACAATATGATCACTTTGGTACAACGGAAAGTAACATTAGATCCCCTTTTGACCGCCAGCAAGCACTACATGAGTAAGACAAATCAATGGACCGATCAGAAGGTTATCGAAATCGATGAAAGCGACCAATTTCTGGATTACATGAAAAAATATATGACCGATCACTTTCAAATCACCGATCTTAGTTTTATTGTGGCGGTCAATTTCACAGATGATGCCATCGAAGCCATTTTCAATGCCAACATGAGAAATTCTCCGCCAATCAGTCTCAATCTCGTGATGGACGCGCTTGCAGTGTAAGTGTCTCTGAAAGTTTTCTTCTGCTAGCTTGGCAAACATTTATACATATATTTATTTTCATAAAGTATAACATTTACAGGGGCTTCGTCAACCCTGGTGCTAGCATAAATGTGAAAATGGAACTTCTGCCCTTTTCGACCTTGCACACAGCGTACATAACCGTGGGTGTCGACTGCCTCGACTGGGTATTGGTCATCATGACGAGTCTTTGCTTCTGCTATGCTTGGGCTCTGCCCCTGCTGAACTTCGGGCTGGGCCGCAATACTCCATACAGTCGAATAGAGATGATCGCCGGCATGCCATTTGGAGCTCTAAGTCTGGCCAACTTTATGTATGCAATGTTTAAGGTCATTCTCAGTCTGATACCGTTCAATGCCATCATACTGCTATTCAACAATGACGTCCCATGGACTTTGTTTGATAATTGTGAGTGTGAAGAGAGAAAAAAAACGAGAACGAAAACTATCTTCGGCATGCCGAAGGTTCTATGCCCTTACAGGTTCTTTTATGCTCTCATTCTTTCTGTGCTTGTGATATTTGTGCATAGTTTGTCTAAGTTTGATTGGCACTAATACAGTTCAGTTGTTTCTTAAATCATAAAAATACCTCCATTTCCGCCGATTGTTCCTATGACAGCTATACGGTATATTGTTCCGATTCTGTTAAAATTACTTGGGCTTATAAGATATCTTGAAAATTCCGATGTAGTAAGTTTGGTTGCAGTGTCTTGACAATTAACAAATAAAAAAAAAAAAAATTGGTCCGGTTGCAATATCTCAAAAAATAACAAAAAAAAAAAAAAAATTGCTTTGGTTGCAATGTCTTCACAAATAACAAAAAAAAATGGTTTGGTTGCAATGTCTTGAAAAATAACAAAAAAAAAAAAAAAAAAAAATTGGTTTGGTTGCAATGTCTTGACAAATAACAAAGAAAAAAAATTTGGTTTGGTTGCAATGTATTGAAAAATAACAAAAAAAAAAAAAAAAAAATGGTTTAGTTGCAATGTCTTGACAAATAACAAAAAAAAAAAAAAAAAAAAAAAAAAAAAAAAAAAAGACGATACTTTGTATAGCAGCTATACGATATATCGGTCCATCCGACTCGCTCCAACTTATATACAGCAAGCAGCCATAAACAGCATACACATATAACAAGTTTAATCAAGTTAGCTTAAAACTGATAGACTAGTTTGTCTCGCAACAGACAGTTTAATACTTCTGTTGATGGTGAATCAGAATAAATATAATATATACCTTATGGGGTTAGAGATGTCTATTAATAACCCTCTGCAAGGGTATAAAATAAAAACCTACTTAAATTGCCTTTCTACAACTCGTTCTTCCCTCCACAGACCTCTTCATGTACATTCTCTTCGTCATGGGCATCTATGTCATATCCATAGACATTGTCATATCCTACTGGGTTTCTGACATACGCATTGGTTACATAATAATTACAACATTCTTCTCCATGGGCCTCATTGCATATTTGCTACTTTATGAGATGCAAGGTAGTGCCTTCAAGAAATATAGCGATTCAACAATTCTCTCCCTGCATCCATTCTTCTCACTGGTCCGCAATCTAATGGACCGAAACAACCATTCGGAAATGATGACTGTATGCCACGATCATCAGACGTATGAGACAAGCGTCTATCTGGAGAACTGCGAAATGATACCCAACTGTTGTTGTAAGTATTCAACGAAACGTTCAATCACACAAAGTTCAATCACAACTAAGTATTATGAAGTTGATGTAGACAGGGAACTAGTCCCAGACTCTTGAGACACACAAGTAAATATTTGGCATTATGTTCTCGTTTTTAGCATTTAGCACCCAGGAATACTTGTATTTGGACCATATGTGGTCCACGTATCTTCTCATTGTGTTGATATGGGGATTCTTGTATGCACGCCCTCTTCTGCTCGTGACGAAAGTCAAGCCGCAAAATCGGAGGGACAAATATCGCACTGGCAGCGAGTAAGTACATCTCCCTCCCCAACCAAACGAGCCCAACCTCGCCAGCCTCTTTGTATTGACAGAGTGAGGAGGAGGGACCTTTTTGGCATGGACTGATCATTCCAGAATACTCGTATATAACATTTGAAAGTCCTCTCTAAACTGGCATCATTGTTACAGCCCAGACAGTCACTTCGATCAGTCCGTCCTCCACTTTGGCAGTCGAAGTGAGTCGGACAAGGCTTGGATCAGGGAGAAGATACATGTGCGTTCCTTGGAACGGCCCCTCATAAAGCATAAGGCATTGAAGGTGGAGAACCTTAGTGTTTCTTTTGGCCCCAAAATTGTACTAAATCACATTAACTTTCTCGTGGAAAGGTAATGCTTCAGGTACTTAATGTATTCGGGATTTTCTTATATTGCCTTTACTTTTACCAGATATCAGATCGTATCTCTGGTGGGCCAAATTAGCTCAGGCAAAACAGTGCTAATAAAAACACTATTGGGCTGGCTGTCTCACAGCACTGGAACTGTTATGAGCTTTGGTCACCACACCACCGAGTTCTGGAGGGAAGGAGACTTCACGAACATCGGCTACTGTGCACAGGATAATGCGCTGATGGATCCACTAACGGTGCTGGAGGTGATTGAGTTCGTATTGCATATAAGGCGTATAAAGAACATCCAGCAAAATGCTAGATCAGTGATGAGAATATTCGACCTCTACGACAGTCGCTTCGATTTGCTGCCACAGTGCAGTCGAGGGATACTGAAACGTCTGAACATCGCCCTCTCCATGATCAGCTATACCGGACTGATCCTAATGGATGATCCATTCGCTTACCTAGATGTTCCCGGTTTGCGTAGTATCTACAAACTCATTGAGGCACAGTGTCGCAATGGAGCCGCAGTACTTTACACTAGCACAGATCCCAGATTCTGTGACTTGTCCAATCGCACAGCGATCCTCAAGCCGCCAACTGTGTGCGCCATTGGCGATCGCCAGGAACTGAATTCAAAGATCTATGCGGCATATTTCGTTGTCGAGACCTGTATTAGAATGGATCTATGGAAACCGATTGAGACCGATTACCGTCCATTTCGTGTTTACTTTAGTGAGAAAGCCAAACATTTCGAGATGATCTGTTCGATTGTTGAGAAAATCTTTCCCGATGCGATCGTCAAGTAAGTCTCCTCTATCATTTAATAAGAAATTAGTTTTTATTTTCTATCGCTATTGCAGACGCTCGACAAATCATCAGGTGCTCTTTTGGCTATCGTGCAAAACATATCCCATGACATACATTCTGGAGGTTCTGCATCGGCACGAGCAACTCTTCTTTTCATATTTAATAACCTCACCGGACATTCGGTCTATATTTGATAACATTATAAAGGGGCCGACGAGAAAGATCGAAATAATCGAGGATCATGATTTGTAATTTAAGTTTCTCCCTCAATTTACGAGTAATTTTAAGAACATATTCAAGTCTAGTGAGATCTTTGTGACTTTTTCGATGCATTTGTATTATTTATTTATAGTAAAATCATAAAAGCTAGACACCCTAAAGACACTCACACAATCGTATGAAATGATCATGCTCTGAGCTGCGGTTTTTTATCGTTTCCGCAGACAATTATTTTTAAATTGCCTAAAGCGTCAACAAATATATAGGTTTTTATATTTTTAGCATAAACATGCTGCACAAAGTGTCGACCAAATTAGACAGTATTACAAGTATTGCCACCTTCCGCAAAGCGAAATCACAAAGAGAGAGAGCTAAGACACTACAAAGATCTTAACTTGAATATTATTTATATTGAATATAATTCGAAAAATTGAAGTAGAGATAAGTTTCGATCTTCCAATTGTATTTCGACGGATATTTTAAACTACTTATTTAAGATTTACTGTAAAAATTAATTTATTTACAATATTCAATTTCATTAATGACCTAAGATTCAACCTTCTACTTTTCATTTGTATTTTGACTGATATTCTTAACAACTCAAGTAGTGTATGTATACATTTATGTATAAAGTCTTATTTTTATGTATAAAGTCTTAAGATTTAGCAAAGACTTGATAGATCATAACTGAAATACAATTTATGTACAATATTTAATTTCATAAATTATATATAGACCTAAGAATCGACCTATTGCCTCCGAATTGTATGTTTAAAGTCTTTGATAGATCATAAGATAAATATAATTTATGTAAAATATTCAATTTCATTTAAGATATATAGACCTAAGATTCGACTAATTGTCTTCCAATTGTACTGATATTCTTAGCGGAGAGACCTGATAGATCATAACTTAAATATAATTTATCTAGAACATAATTCGGAAAAAAAAATATGTAGACTTAAGATTCGATCTGCCAATTGTATTTCGACTCATATTCTTGACTACTCAAGCACCTATGTATATACTATATATATTATATGTATATAGTCTTTAGATTTAGCGAAGTAACTTTATAGATCTTAAACATAATTTACGTACAATATTCAAATCCATAAATGATATCTAGACATACGATTCGACCTATTTTCAACCAATTGTACTTGCTTGACATTCCAAACTATATAGTCTTTAGATTTGTACCTTTTCGAGGGTATCCACGATTCGAGGCAGGCCGTATACGTGCCCTGCCTTGTTTTTTTGCCGTTGTCAAATAGTGATAGGGTCTATTTAGAAGGCACATAAAAAATATGCGAGTCTATGCACTTGCGATGCTTCTTTTCTGCACTTTATAAATAGGATCGAGGCCCAGAGCGAGTGCAGCACGCGTGCTCAGAGATGAGAGCCCCCAAACGGGCGGCAAGGGGAGGGAGGGGGTGGCCATATGCATATGTGAATTATTTTCATCTGGCAATTTTTCCCATGAGCACAATTAGTCTGTGCGAAAAGTTTGAGTAAACTATTTGGAAGGCCTTTGCCGGGGCCCAACAGGATTAATATGCTTCCGGGTCAGACGACGACGATGACGACGACGGTGGCGGGGACAACGGAGAGGAGAGCGGGGAAGACGAGAACAAAACATGTCATTTGGCTGGCAATATTATTCGTCATACTGTTGCTGCCATTGGGCACACACGAGGTGCGTCGTGGCAGCCGTGACCTGTGCAAGGGGTCAGATGGCGATGATGCGGCCGATTGTGGGCAATCCCCCGAGGCAGCGGTGGCAGCGGCAAGTGGGCGAAAGGTTGCGCCACGACGAGCTAAATTTAAATTCCATAAAATCCAGCGACTCGACGATGATGACGACGACGAGGACAACGACAACGACAACGACGGCGGCGACGATGACGACGAGAACGACAACGACAACGACGGCGACGATGAGAATGACAATGACAGTGGATCCGATGGGGATGTGGATAAGGCTGATGAGGACGAGAACGATGAGTCCCGCGAAAAGGCGAATGCAAACGAAGATGGTGACGAAGATGATGATAATGATGAAGACGATGATGATGGTGATGATGATGACGATGAAGCGAATGCAAATGATGATGACGATGACGATGGAGAGGATAACGATGATGATGACGATGAAACTGCGGATGCTGACGCAGCTGAAGAGCCGCCTTCCCTACTGCATAGAGTTATGAGCATATTCACCAGCGATACGGATGAGGAACAGGCAGCGGAGAAGGCCAAGGAGAGTCCATATCAGTTGTCCAACATTATCAACTGGCTGCAATCGTTGACCGAGCAAGCCGGCGATGTTGCGCCAAAGAGCAAGAAGGAGAAGCAGAAAGCGCAGAAGCAGTTGGCGAAGCCCGAAATCGATTGGTTGACATATCTGAAGCGTTGGCCCTTCAATAGCATCTTCCCCGAGCCGCCGCCAGCGCCGGCAAAGCGTCGTAGTGCAGCGCCAAAGGGCAGCAGCGGAGGAGGCAGCAAGGCACAGGCAGCATCGAAGGGCAGTCGCCCCAGTCGTCCCAGTCAGAGTGAGGAGTATCTGGAGCTGTTGATTCATTCGCTGCCCGCCTTCTTTGGCAACGTGTCGGAGGCGAAGAGCGGCGAGTGCCATCAACAGCTGGAGCTGCTGCATCGCCAGCTGCGCGCACACAAGCTGTGGACATTTCAGAGTAAGCAGCAAGCTCTCTCTCTCTCTCCCCCCCTCTCCCTCTCTCTCTCAAACTCTTATATTCCTTCTCCTTGCAGTGCTCGATGCCACCGGCAAGATCGGAGCTGGACTGCTGCGCGGCAACATAAATCAGTTTGGTGACTTTGCCCAATGCACGGGAGTCTCCACCAGTGTGAAGGGCACGGGAAGTGGAGGCAAGGCAACGCGGGTGTATGGCAAGTACTGTCTGGCGCAGATTGAGATGCGCTCCACGCAGGCCGATCTCAAGGAAGCTCTGCATTTGCTGCATGGACGCGGTCTGTGGCACGCACATCTGAAGAATGTAAGCGAAAAATGAGGCAGCTTCAGCTACTCCTTCTCTAATCTCCTCCCTGTCTCTCCCTCTCAGCCCAAGCACTTTGCGCCCCGCTACAGCATTGCCAATTGGGGCATCTGCCTGCCGCACGCCTGCTCCGCCCACGTGGTGCACAGCATCATTGAGACCAGTCTGCGGCCGTACAACTCCACGGGCATTGAGTTCCACATCGATGTGCGGGACGAACACTGCACTACCAAACAACGCAAGAGCTTCGCCAAGCAGCTATCCAAGGATAACAATCTGGCCATGGGCATGTGAGTAGCAGCACACTGAGAGATAAGAAAAGAAATGTATTAGGACTTTTTTAACTGTCCAGCAAGTCACGTAACGAGTGGATAGGACCTTTACTGTCCGTATGAACACCTTTATCTCAGAGACTATAAGAGCTAGGGCTACCAATTTTGTTGACCATATGTCTTGATGTGGGGTGCAGTTATTGTTTGCTAAAGAATTTAGCCACGCCCCCTACCGCCCACGCAAATCAAAAAGAAATGGCTTGCAGGCTTGATTTGCGACTAAGAACCTTCTCATTATTTCTTAAAGTTAATCTGACTTGCTTGCAATCACTTAATAAAGAAAGAGCATACCGGGTATGGCGGGTACCAGGTACCGTGTTTATTGGAGCTTAGCACTCTCCGCTATATCTTTCTACCCTCTTCTTCACAGTTTTGGCCTTTACTTTATAAAAAAAGAGCATACCGAGTACCGGGTACCACGTTTATTAGAGCTTAGCACCCTCCACTATATCTTGCTACCTTCTCTTCTTCACAGTTTTGGCCTCGTTACCCTTGGCTGCACCTGTCTGCTTGCCATAGTCTGGGATCATTGGGACTGGATAAGCGCCAAGGTGCTGCGTACAGCTGGCAGTGGCGCCACAGAAGAGTCAGCAACAGATGAGACAGAAAGAACGGAGGAAGTCAGCGACACCGAGGAAACTCCCACAGCAGAGGAAACCTCCCAAGAACCGCCTTTACATTTGAGAATATTGAATGGCTTTTCGCCACAGCGCACATTGGAGTCACTGCTGTCGCTGGAGCAGCCCGACATTGAGTTCCCCTTGATACACCTGCTCAAAATACTGGCCACTTTCATGATCTATGTCAATCTCAAGTTCATTATGGCCGGACACTTGCCGCTAACCAATCGCGATGCCTTTGTCAGCTCGGTCAATGGATATGGCAGCCTGGCCTATCGTGTGCCCTTGCTGTATAGTGACTTGCAGCTCCTGCTGAGTGGCTTCTTGGTGGCGCATAAATTGTCACACGAAATGGAAACCACTTGCCGGCTGAGTTTCCTGCGCAATGTGGCCAGCAAGGCGGGTCGCTACATGCCCAGCATTGTGGCCGTACTTGCTTTTCAGGCTTGGGTGCTGCCTCACTTGGGCACGGGACCGCTGTGGAGTCTGCTGGTCGGCGAGAACGCGCGCCTCTGTGAGGAGAATATGTGGCGCAGTGCCTTGAGTGTACAGAACACCGGCGACGTGGAAGAAATGGTAAAAGATATATATCTATTATAGTCCATCATAGTCCCTTAAGAACCCCTTGCTTTGTATGTGAACTACCACACCTTGCTCTGCTTGTCTAGACACACTTGAGGTACTTAGGAACTATACTAAAGTTTTCTATTGAGCTCTGCCTGTTCTCTCAGTTCTTGAAGAACGTTTCTGGACCGATACAGACAATATGTATAGATATAATATGAATTCTCTTAAGCTACCTTAGGGACTTATTGCACTGTCATCCTTCAGCTTAGGTGCATTTGTAGAGCCTAACCTAACCACGTTCATTGATTTCTTTTCCCGCTTTAGAGGCATATAGTAAGCTCCCCTGTAACCCATCACATTTCTGCACTAGATACTCTGTTTGTCTAAGCTATTCCCCACATGACTCTCAGACATGTAACCCTGTAAAGGTAATCATCCTTCAGCTTAGATGATTTTCGAAAGCTTGAACTAACCACATTCATTGTCTTTTTATCTGTTTTGGAGGCATATAGTAAGCTCCCCTGTAACCCATCACAACTCTTCATAAGGTGCTTTGTTTGTCCAACCTATTCCACACATGAGTCCCAGACATGCAACCCTGTAAAGATAAAGATTCCCACTCTAATGCTCGATTCATTGCAGTGCTCGCCCCTGCTGGTCCAATTGTCCCTGGATATGCAACTATATTTCCTGGGCGCACTGGTCATCTGGTTGTATTTTACTGACCCCGAAGCTGGATTCTTCCTTTGCGGCGCCTTTCACGCTGTCTCCGTTGCGGCACGCTATTCCCGCACCCATCGCGAGCATCTGGCACCATCTCTATTTCACGGCATTCAGTGAGTTCATTGCTTCGTTCCTCTCTTCCAACCAGTCTCACTCAGATCTCTTTGTACAGTGTCAGCAAATTCTATCGTACCGCCAATCTGATCTACACGTCGCCAATCACACGCGCCACCGCTTATCTGCTGGGCATTGGGGCAGGCTTGTTGCACCGCAGCGAGTCGGGTACGTTCGCCATGGCGCCGCGCTTCAAGAGAGCCGGCTGGGCACTGGCTCTGCTGGCAATTGGTTGGTGCTTCTGGTCTCCGGCGTCTAGCATGCGCAGCAAGTTCGTCTACAAGTCTGTTGATGCAGCCGCGTACTTGGCTTGGAGTCCCTTGATACTCGGCTTGGGCGTCTGTTGGGCCATCTTGATGGCACCCTGGGATAAGAGTGCTGTCCAGCGATTTCCAAATTGTGCACGTGCCGTGTTGCTTCTCTCACGCATCGAAATACCTCTGCAGCTGGCCATCCATGTTGTTGTACTGTGGAGTACAGCAAGCGTAAAGGAGCCACATCAGTTCCAAGCCATGAACTTGGTAAGTGTGAATAGAAAACTTTATCGTTGACACTTCTTCGATTTCCTCAACAGATCAATCTATGGGAACTTGCGTGCATCGTTTGCTTTGCGATTCTTGTTGTTGTCCTAGTCGATTCGCCTGCCCAACAGATCGGGCAACTGATAATTGAGTTCAACTTCAGCGATCCTCTGCTGCCAACTGCCAAGGAGACTGCGTCCGAGGATGCCGAGGAAAATGCCGATGCTGATGCAGCGGAGGAAAGCGCACCACCTGTCAAGCCGGATTCACCGGAGCCTGTGGAATCAATTTGGTCCTCTGACACAGACGCAGAGGAAGAGAAATCATCTGACTAATGTAATGTTTCAATTACATCTTTCTATTTATGTATATGTACGTATGTATGTTTAATTATCTTTTCATATTAAAAACAATTCTCGATCAATCGGAATGATATGTAGCTGTTGAATAAGCGGGAATGATGTACGGTTTGAGAGTTAGGTAGAATGAGAAGGGGTTTTGGGAACTAGGGTCATTGGAATAATGGTAATATAGGACTCAAGTTCCTGGTACACTACGCCAGTACTGCAGTACTGCCTAGTACCCTAGTTCCTAATACCCTAGTTCCGATTACCCTTGTTCCCACAACCATAGTTTCAAAGGCCCTAGTACTATAGAACCTTAAGGACTCCTGTACTGCAGTAGACTAGTTCCAAGTACCTTAGTAATATAGTAACCAAGTTTCTTGGACCCTCAGGACCTTTAGTACTCTAGTTCCGAGTACCGTAATTCCTAGTACCTTGATTCCAAGTACCCTAGTTCCTAATACCCTAGTTGCGAATACCCTAATTCCCACAACCATAGTTTCAAAGGCCCTAGTACTATAGAACCTTAAGGACCCCTGTACTGCAGTGGCCTAGTTCCTAGTACCCCATCAATATAGAACCCTAGTTTCTTGGAGTACTTTAGTAAGCTAGTTCCTAATACTCTAGTTCCTAGTACGCCAGTACGCTAGTACGCCAGTTCCTAGGACCTTAGCAGTACAGTACCCTAATACTACTAAGCAGTGAACACATAGAGACCTGGTGTTGAAGCTGCTACTGCAGCCTAGAGTTCACTTAATTCTAGGAAGCTAGTTACCAAGACCCTTAAACTATAGTACCTTAGTTCCAAGAACCCTTGCACTAGAGTTGCTAAGAACTTCGTACCAAGTACCCTACTCATTAGTACCCTATTAGTTCCAGTTACTACTAAATAGAAACTACATTATCAATGTTTTTGGGTGTAAGACGCACGCACCAACAATCTCGAACTTATCAGATAATAAATGCATATATGTATATGTAACTCTCATCGCATATGTCCCATTCATTATTAAGTACCTTCAAGTTTATTGTTAAATTCGCAATACTTCAATGAAATGCGCGTGCTGCTCCGCAGCAGGGAACTACAATACAATAATCCTAAACCTATTAGTCTTTGGCGCAAGCCTGTCGGTGGCGTTAACGGGAGCGGGGGCAAGGAACTGGGGATTGCTGGGGGTTGGGGGTGGTTGCTGGACCAGGAAGGCAGCGTTGCTGTATCACTCGCTCAACAGCGATCTCGTCTAGAGATACTACGCCTTCTCTTTAACTTTGCGCTGACGCAGCGTTTGGACATCCGAAGTTTTTGACGTCTTGTCACTATCTTTGGCCAATAATTGATCATCGGCATCGGCGTCGCCAGCATCAGCGATGTCGAACTTCTCATCCAGGAAATTATACTCCTCCTCATCGCGTAAACTACTCGTGCTCGAGAGTATCACACTGCTGGCCTTGGTCTGCAGCTGGTTTGTGAAGCGGGCATATCGGACCTGCAAATTGCGGAGCCAGGTGGCATCGGACCAGTGGTACCAGCTGAGCAGAAAAACGACCAATATAAAGAATAGATTGGTGCTAATGGCTGAAAAGGGAGTGTGCAATTTAGAGGATATTGTCAGGCGAATTAGTAGACGTACACTCAACATCAGAACTTACCCACAATCGCTGAGAGTATCGGCCAGTTAAACATGATATAACGCAATCCCGTAAAGTCCGCCTCAATGTGCAATGTAACCGTGTAGAATTGTATCTTTTGTGACTGTATCTCAACATAGACATCGGTAATGGGATGTTGTCGCTCCTCTAAATATCTTGAGAATATCTCCACCGGCACCTTCTGGAATTCCTCTCGCCAGCCCAGGACATACAATGGACTCAGTGCCCATGTCGATATCAATCGTATCAGCGGCGAACGATAGCGCATCATTGCCGATCGGCAGGAATGACCCCATAGCATCGAATCATAGTCGCGCATCTCGGCGCAAACCATAAACATGCCTAGTTCCAAATTCTGCGGCGATTCAGGCATATCAATGTTCACGATGACCTTGTACGCCTGACCCACCATCAGCAGTTGTTGCTTCTCGGTGAGCGAGACATGGGCGTGCGGGAAGGTGCATGGTGTGCTCGTCTCCAAGCAGGTTCTGTGTGGATCAAATCAGACTGTGTTTAATACGCAGTAATTGAATGTGTTTTATATCCACAAGCTACTCACTTGAACTGCATGTGCACGGGCCGAGTGTGCGATATTGGCGGCATGTAGACATAGTAGAAGACCACGTATATGAACACGGCCAGCCAAATGATGAGCACCACAGCAAATGCGATCAATCCCAGGCGGAGAATGAGCTCGCGGAGTGTGTCCACCTTCTCATCGGCCTTGCTGCGAAAACGATCGTAGACATTCAATGTTAGATTCACAGCCGGACGCACAAAGAACCGACGGCCCAGTCCGAGTGGATCGAAACAGAATATTATGAAACGTAGAAGGAAATTCATGTTGCCTACAACAAATTCGGCGTCAATTATCAAACTGAACGGCGGCTATTGAATGTACTATGTAGTTATTGGGGGCACACAGCACATAAAGTGGATTGCTTATCGGCGATAATGGCTATTGCCGGATTTGCATGGTGTGAAGTTCAAACTTTGGACGCCCGCAACAATCATTATCAGTTGTGTTAACAACTTGCAGGTCTAATCAATTTCGGAGCTGCCGCGCTGAATCATACAACATGCAGTATGTCTGTACAAAACACTGAGCTGAACAAGTTCGCAAACAAATGAACTAAAGCAAAACTCTCGGCTTATCGATCATTCATAAGATAATCGATAGTTTCATTTACAACTGAATTGCGATACAAAGTAATTACATGAATGACATTCCCTGATATTATCCCATTGTCCAGGCCAATATTATTAAACATATTTTTATCACTATTTTGTTGCTTTAAGACTCTCACAGTTTTACAGATATTTAAATTAAGTTGGTAGCCTACATCGATAGGTCAGGGCATTCGATAAAAAAAACCAGATGTTTACATGCAATTTAAAAGAAACGTAGATTCATACTTACGAAACTTTGCAGCTTATGTTTTATATTATTACATTTATTAATTTATGTAAAATTCGTTTATTATTATGTATGTGTTTACAGCTAATCTAAGCCGCCCAGCATAACAAACATTCAAATTAAAGTATTTACAGCAAGTTGGCAGCTCTGGTCGCTGTGGCAAACATCTGTTGAGCGTGTCTCTTAAAAGTGCCTTGGCCGTTGGACAGCTCCAAGTAAGCGAGGTGAACTTCGTTGCTTATTTCCCGCCCAGGCGCATTTGTACTCCCTCCTGATCCTTTGCGACGCTTTCAAAGACTGCTATGCTCTTGCGTATGCAATGTCGTGGTGGAAGCCTGTTGCGTCACAGCCTCCATTCGACAGCATGGAGACAAAGCTGGAGGAGCACTGCTAGTGCTAGCAACGTGGATGTCAATGGTGACAGGATAACAATCGGTGATATAGTTGTTCCTCTCACAAAACCAAAGACGCCTCATCTGGTGCCGCATAAATATGGTAAATATATAGCACAGTTCAAAGTTCACTTAGAGTGTACATCAGTGATGCGCAGCGCGTATCATGGCTGGGATGCAGCAACAACAAACAGATAGTTTCGCAGTTCTCTCTCTCTCTCTATCTCGCTCGAATACGTGTGCCTCGCTCTATGCGTGCTGCTCACACCTGTGTCTTTCCCTCAAAGTGCTGCCAACTTTTGTTTATCCAGCCATCACAGTGAATTGATAAGAAAGGAGATTAGGCGCAATAGTTTAAAAATCCTTGAAATTGATAAATCATAACAGCGATGATCTTAACATGTGTTGTTAACTTAACATTGATAGAGCGGAGATTTAACAAACTTATTAAAATCGATAGCTATAATGATCCTGGCAAAATGAGCGCTACCCATCACTGATATAGAAAAAAGTTTCAATTAGAATGACATTTAAATACGCTTCTCTTGCTGCTTGCAGTGAATTACGCTCCAGATGGCTCTGCCCAGCTGAGCCAGTCGACGCTGTACCATCTGCGATGGATGCTGCAAAAGGATACGCTGAAGCAGGACATGTTTCTGCTCGGCGGACCTGGCCCGCTGCGACGTCAGTTGGTCATGCAGTTCCTAGAGCTGACACAGCGTGAACTTGAGTATGTTGCACTCAGCCGCGACACTACGGAGAGTGATCTAAAGCAACGACGTGAGATTCAGAACAAGACTGCCATATATCATGATCAGGGCGCGGTACGTGCCGCACTCAACGGACGCGTTCTGGTCCTGGACGGTGTGGAGCATGCGGAACGTAATGTTCTGCCAGTATTAAATAATCTGCTAGAGAATCGTGAAATGCACTTGGAAAGTGGTAAATTTCTTATGGCACCAAAACGTTATGACAAGCTGCTTGAGGTGCGTATGGACGTCTAGATTTACTGTGTTCATCATTAATCTCCTCGTGCCTCCTTCCAGACACACTCCAAGCAACAGCTCGACGAATGGGGATTACTACGTGTCTCGGAGAACTTTCGTGTGGTCGCCCTCGGTTTGCCCATACAGAAATACAAGGGCACGCCGCTAGATCCTCCGCTACGTTCGCGCTTTCAATCCCGCATAGTGACACCGTCCACATTTCACGAGCTCTACGAGGAGTTGCAGCTTCTGACGCCGGAGGTATCTCCGAATCAGCTCAAGGAATTGATTACCTTCGCCCTGACGCTACAAACTGCAGATGAGTCCATGCAGTTGCCCGATTTTCCACTGCACAATCTGCGCCTGGCTGCGCTGATGCTGGTAAAGCACCTTGTGGAATCCACTCCTTGTATAAGCATTAATTAAATGTCATTCTTGCAGCAAAAGAATCCGTCACTTACCCTTCCAGCTGTCATATCAACGCTATATCCCTATCAATCCATATTGACGCCAGAGCAGCAGAAACGCATCAATGAATTGTTTGCCAGCCAAGGGATTCAGGCTCAGATCAAGCACAGTGTAAAGCACATAACTGCAGAGCCTAAGCAGGAGCACATTGAGGTGCATCTGGATGAGCTGCAATTGAGCTTGCCCGCTGGCTCGTCGCCTCCAACTGGCAGTGGCAACTTTGTAGATCTCCCACATCAACGACAAGTTCTTGCGCTGCTGTTGCAATCCTATGCTGTGGGCGATCTCTGCCTGCTGGGAGAGAAGGGCGTTGGCAAACTGACGCTTACTAAGCAACTCATGCGACTGTTGCATCAGTCCACCGAACCCATGATGCTATACGAGGACATGACATCTAGAGATCTGATACAGCAGCGCATAACGAACGCTGAAGGCGATACAATCTGGCGGGATTCACCGCTTGTGCGTGCAGCCAAGACTGGCTCGGTGGCCATTCTCAATGGTCTCCATCGACTGCACAAGAGCACTGCGTCCGTGTTGCAGCGGTAGGTTGCCTTCCTTCTTAGTTTCCTTCCCTTCTGGATGCTTCAATTCTTCATCTCCAACTAATCCATCTTTATTTTCCTTTGCAGTCTCATACACGACCGCGAGCTGCATTTATGTGATGGAACCACCTTGCTGCATGCGGATCGCTATGAGGCGCTGCTGGATCAAGGACTGAGCAAGGACCAGCTAACGGAATTTGGCATTCTTCCCATACACAAAGCGTTTCGTATTGTGGCATTAGCTGAGCCTCCCAAACCCGGCACAGCGCAGCCCAATTGGTTAACCCCTGAACTGCTGAGCATGTTCCTCTTCCAGGAGCTGCGCCCGCTGCAGCAGAGCGAAGAGCACGAGCTGCTGGTGCAGCTCTGTGGTGGCGTGCAGCCAGAAATGCAAAAGCTTCTGGCACTGACGCAACTCTTGCGTAGCTCAACGGATCCACTGCTGAAGGGTCTCTCGGGCACACTCTCCACACGACAGCTACTCAAACTGGGACGACGCCTGGCGGCATATCCGGACAGTGATTTAAGCAACGTGCATGATGTGCTGCAGAATACGTTCCTCATCAAATTTATGCCTGCCCTATCACGTGCTGCCCTCGAGCAGGCAATGAAGCAGGTCGGCATTGAGTCCAGAGCGGGAAAAGGCAAGCAGGAGAAAGTTGGAGACAAGAAGATCAGTGTAGAGCAGAACAAACTGCGCATTGGCCAAACTGAAATGCAGCTGAGAGAAGCAACCGCCTTCCAGCAGTCCAAGGTACCAAGCACGCTGTTCTATGAGATGCCACAGCATGTGGCGCTGCTCGAACGTTTGCTGCAGGATTTCCTCATTGGCGAGCATCTCCTCCTGGTGGGCAATCAAGGTGTGGGAAAGAACAAACTCATCGATCGCCTGCTGGAACTGATGCAGCGTCCACGTGAATATCTCCAGCTGCATCGGGACACCACTGTGCACAGCCTGACGCTGCAGTCGACGCTGCGCAATGGGCAAGTCGTCTACGAGGACAGTGCGCTGGTCAAGGCAGTGAAGGCTGGACATGTGCTGGTCATAGATGAAGCGGACAAGGCGCCTGTGAACGTGACTTGCATTCTACGTAATCTCGTAGAGAGCGGTGAGATGATGTTATCGGATGGTCGTCGCATCTTGCCACATGGTGTGGCTGCCACACAGCCAAACTACATTGAAACACATGCCGACTTCAGGCTAATTGTGCTGGCAAATCGTCCAGGATTTCCCTTCTTGGGTAACGACTTCTTTGCCGCTCTGGGAGATGTGTTTAGCTGTCATGTCATCGATAATCCCACGCCGGAGTCCGAGATCTATTTGCTGCAACGCTACGGTCCCAATGTGCCAGTCAAGGTGCTCAGGCAGTTGGTAAATGCCTTCGGTGAGCTGCGCAGCCTGGCGGATGAGGGTCTCCTCAATTATCCCTACTCCACACGCGAAGTTGTCAATATTGTTAAGCATTTGGAACGTTATCCCGATGAGAATATGTCCGAGTTGGTGGGCAATGTGCTGGACTTTGATCGCTATCAACCGGAGGCATTGCAGCAGGTCACGCAAGTGCTGAGCAAGCACGGGCTGGCTATCGAGGCATATGCCAAGGATGAGATGCAGATGCTGCGTCAGAAGAAGGAGCTTCAGATGAGCGTGCATCGTCACAGCGGCCTAGGCGTGTCGGGGCCCAAGGTAGGCAAATTCGATCCGAAAAATGAGCCACATGTGGGTGGCAACACTTGGGCAGGCGGCAGCGGTGGACGTGACACCGCGGGCTTGGGCGGCAAAGGTGGACCCTTTCGACTGGACAAAGGACACAAGGTGCATCAGCTGAGCGACGAGGAGAAGGCGGATGTGCCGGAGGAGATAAAGAAAGCGGCACGCGAAATGAATCGCAAGGCATACGAGCAGAAGCTGCAGGAGATCAAGATGTCCGCACACGATCACAAACTGTACGCGCAGTTCAGTGAGCCCAATCGCAAGCAAGTGCAGCAGCTGAAGGCCATTCTGGAGGCAATGCAGACCAAGAGCAACGAGCGGCAATGGCAAAAGTATCAGACACATGGCGATCTCGATGACACGCGGCTCATTGAGGGCATCACGGGGGAAAAGAATATCTACAGAAGACGCGCTGAGGCGAATCCTTGGGCGGATCATGTGCAGGAAAAGCCAAACAGGCTTAAGCTCATTGTGGATGTCTCGGGCTCCATGTACAGGTGAGTGTGGATTAACCTGGTCTCTGGTACACCTACTAAACCTTTCCTTCTGGCCCCCTTCGCAGATTTAACGGCTACGATGGACGGCTGGACCGTGAACTGGAGGCCGTGGTCATGGCCATGGAGGCCTTTGAGGGTTTTGAGAAGAAGATTGCCTACGATATAATTGGACACAGTGGTGAGGGCTGGGAGCTGCCGTTCGTCAATGTGGGCAGTCCGCCAAAGAACGACAAGGAGCGCTTTGAGGTGATACGCATGATGCACGCACACTCGCAGTTCTGCTGGTCTGGCGATAGCACCGTGAAGGCGGCACGCGAGGCATGTTCCACGCTCGGAGCCGAGGAGAATTTCGATAATGGAATTGTCGTTGTGCTTAGCGATGCCAATCTTGCACGCTATGGCATTGCTCCCAAGGATCTGGCAATGGCATTGAAACGTGGCGAACCAAAGGTCAAGGGTTACGTCATCTTCATTGGCAGTCTGGCCGAGGAAGCGGATGTGTAAGTACCACCAGCAGAGGGCCCCCTTATTAAATCTATATTAAACTTCTTCACTTCTCCACTTCACTTTCAGTATCGTCTCACAAATGCCGCCTGGACAAAGTTTCGCCTGCATGGACCTCACCACATTGCCACAAATATTAAAGCAGATTTTTACCTCGTCGCTGCTGTGAGCGACCACGAACACGTATATATAGTATATAGTTAATAAGGGCTGTGCCATCAACGAAGCTAAAGTTTGTAAATAAAATATTCCCCTTCTTGTTGAACAAAACTAGCAAAATTTACAAACGAGTTTGCCAATTGTTTAGTAATAAATATAGTGACAATTGTATAAACTAATTTTGGTTTGATTTGGTAACTCTCTCCAGTATTGAGAACAGTTTTTGAAATCCTTCTGAAATCCCAACAGAATGAGAAAAGATATAGTACACATCGATATAAAGCATTCCCAGTGCCTTTTTATTTTTAAGCGGGCTTTTTTTTTTTTTTTTTTGTTAATCAGATTAAAATTACAATTTCTGTTACAATATAATAATGTGTTGTAATAAAATAAATGTAAACTTAAAATAGAGAATACAATAGATTTCGTTTCTAGATTAAATTGCACAAAAATAACTCGTAATAATAGGAAAAACAAGGTTAAAGCTGAGGCCGAAAATAAGAATTGACTTTGAGTTAGCTGGCCGTATTTTGTCTAGTTATAGAGTCTTTTCCTTTTCTAAATGATATATCTATATCTGCTTAGGTTTGTCGTTATTCGAGAAAGTAAGGAAACTTGTTCTGTACATATTGGGGGGTAATATTTGTAGAGTACTTGCTAATTGTCATTTGGTGTTTCTAGCTCGTTTAGTTCCTGAGATCGACGCATTCACACAAACAGACGGACGAAAAATAATAAGTCGACTAGGCTTGCTGATACTGATCGAGAATATGTATGCATATATATGTATACATTTGCATTAAGGTAATACATTATAAGGGAACTTTAAGCAAAATGATATTGGTCTGCGAATGTCTTGAGTATAAATTTGCCCCGTCATTGTATATATATGTCTGTAACATCTTCGATTAATGAACGTAAACATAAAGATATATACGCGTATGTTAATCGGAATAGGATAGCATAAAGTTACCTCCTGAAGTTCAGCGGGAGAAGGGTGCAAGGCGGGGTGAAGGGGTACCACTTCTTAAGAATAGGAAAACCTCATGAGGTAACTTTATGAAGTGCATTCCGATCTGGTAGCTAGTTTGGTTTACTACCCATAAAACTAGAAGCTAAACTACTCGACATGAGATTAACATAAATGGATCTCTAATGTCACGTCTATACGTTGTCTATGTGTCTATGTCAGCTCATCGTGCAGCCCCTCGCCATCCAGAGACTTGTTAGACCTGAACATATAATTGCTATCGTTGCCGCCTTGACTAGAACCCTGCGACTTCGAGCTTGACGTCATATTATACAGCTCATCCAAATCCTGACTTCGTCGATAACTGCAGGTGGTAGTAGTAGTACATCGATTAGTTCATCTGGCTGAGATATATATATGCATATATGCAGAGATAATCCACGTCCTACTTACGTGCTAACAGGTCGACTGTAAGTGGACATGGCGGGACTCGCTGGATTATTGCTATTGTTGCTATTCGTATCCGTGTCCTGCTCGTTTATGTTCGAACTGTTGTAGAGATTGCAATTGTCCAAGTACTCGGATCGCAAATATGTATCTAGATCGTTATCCTCGTCGTTATTGTCCAGGAAGTCTTGCTCGTTATCGCGATCCTGCTGCGACTCGACCATGCACAGCCACTGCGAATTGTGATTACGGAACTTCTCCAGCTGCGAAGTCAAGTGATGGTATTATAATAATGTATATTGATTATATATAGTACATTTTTCTACCAACCTTAATGCGCTTTGCCCACTCGGTATCACTGATGGCAATGATGTCCAGACAGTAATCGCACACCTGACGAATCTCCTCGTTCTTGTCGTGCATGAGATCAATGAGATAGGCCGGAGACTCAGTCTCCTTGATCATGTACTCGCGTGTGCTTTCATGCCGTAGGATCTGCTGAAACACATAGATAATCTGCAGCACAATCTCATCGTCTTCCTGCTTGGCCTTCAACAGCTCAATGAGCGAGAGCACCACCTTGGCGCGACAGAAGAGCAGCGCACAAAGCTCATCGCAGGCACAAGTTCCCAAATAAACGATGGTATCCAGTACAAGATCATCTACACGAGTGCAAGGCACTAGCAACTGTCTTATCCATGGTATAAGCTGGAAATTCTGTAAGATTTGCGAATAATCCAAGTCGGTCAGCGCCAGATTACCCAAGATGCCCAAGCACTCGACAATGAACGACTCATCGTCACAGATGGTTAGAATGCGTGCCAGATCGCCCACGTAGTCGATGAAGTGCAATTGGAGCGACTCATGCTGGGAAATATTCCGCAAGAGCTTCATCAGCAACGCATCCTGATACTTAAAGGCACGATCCATCAGGCTATGTAGTCGCTGTCCCTCCACCATAATTTGCGCATTGCGACGATTCAGGGACAAATTGATGCACAGCGCTATGAGATCCAAATCAACCTTGACATTCAGATTGAGTATTATGGCATCGGTTGCCATCTGCACACACTCCGTGTGGGTGAACATTGCCTTCACCTTGTCGTCCAGACTCATGTGGTACAATATTTTCACAGCGATCCCGTGATGTTTCTCATCATTGATAAACATGACCAGCATGTTCAGGTAGCCAGCTGCGATCATCTTGCGACGCAGTGCACCATCGAATGACAGATTAAAGACTAGTTTAAGCGTAACTTGTATCAGATCTGTGTGCGGGTTCTGAAAGAGTCGCGGCAACTTCGTGACAATATTTAAGGCAGACATCTCATCCTTGTTGTCGCCCACAATCGACAACTTCTTAAGGAACGTGCTGACAAGCATCAATAGATCAATATTCTGACGATCCAATGCCTTGACTAGCATTTTTACAATATTCTTGCGTCGCATCTTCTCTTCCAGCTTAACATTCTCAGCCATATTCAGCAGAAGGTAGAAGGCAACGCGCAGCAACTGTTCCTGTTTTTTGGCAAAGATCTTCAACTGCTTATTCAATCGATCGATTTCCTCCTTTTTCACCTTGGGATCATTCTGATCCAGCGACTCGTTGCTCTGCGCCTTCATCTCCACCGGATAAGCGGTCTCCAAGGCATTTGTATTCGCATTCGTATTTGAGTTGGAGTTGGCGGACAGCGCCTCGTGGTAACTGCTATTGAGTATTTGACTCTTGATCAACGACGATGACATTGTGCCATGAAAGCTGCTCCAATTGCCCGACTTGGGACGTTGCTTCAACTCTGGAATGCGACGACGCGGTGGTTCCATCTAAAAAGGTAAAAAATTGTTTATTCTTCTTCTTTACTTTGCTCTCTCTCTATCTTCACTCACCTCTTTGGGTTTCTCCTCGTTCATGATGTCGAGAAAATCGTCGGTGCTGCGATTAAGCTTCTCTTTGCTTGTCTTGGCCGACAAAGGCGCCGATCCCTTCGGCTGCTTACGTATGTCCAGTTCGTTGCGCATGGTCTCATAGCGACGCAGCTCATAATCGATGACATCCATGCACAGTGAGCCGATCTGAGTATTGAGCATCAATTTAGATACATAACTAGTTAGGGTTTTTTGTGTTACAGCTCACCTTGTACTGCACAATGAGTGGATGAAATTTCGTGTAGGTGGAGAAACAAAAGAATATGTAAATGATGTTCGTGGAGAGATCTAAACTCTTGCGCCAATCCTCACGCAGCACACGAGCCAATGCACTCAGACAGGCCTCTGTAAAAGAAACTAATTAGTTGATAATTCGAATATAGAACCTTTAGTTACTTGCCATTCTTCTCCAGCTCCTCGAGATTATCAGCATTGCGTGCTATTTGCAGTATCATGGCCGAGCCACGCACACGTTCGGTGAGCTCTTCGTACAGCAATTCTACATATTCATCGATGTTATTGAAGGACACATCTGTCGTTGTGGGTGTGGAGAGCGACGAGCTGCCACCACTGACACTCGTACCCAGTCCACCCATAAAGCTGCCCGACATTGCTGAGGCACCTGAATGCTGCTGTGATCGCGCCGAGGCTCTTGTATTTGAGTTGTGCAACGCTGCAGATCTTCGGCTGTTTGTGTGTGTATTATCGGCAATGTCTGCAAGCAAAGAAAGAGAGTTCTTGTATATAGTGTGATAAGGATATGCAGAAGTAGCCTCACTTACCGTTGCTTGCATTGTCTTTGCGATTCTTTAGATAGAATATTATTTGCTCCACATCATTCAACTGGGATTTGTGTATCAGATCACATTTCTCCACAACTTCGCGGGCCAGCGCAGCGGGATCTGTCTTGGCATTCAATGAACGCAGCCTGATGATTTTCTGACAATTCTGAGGAGTGAAGAACATGATAAAAGATTAGTTAAGGGTTAAATAGAAGAGAAATCTATTAAGTCTAAACTCTCAATTAGAAAATACTCTCAATAAAATATTTCTATATACAAGAATCTTCTTACTTTAAACACCTTATAAGAAAAAACGCTCAATAACACACTTCAATATCATAAACTAGAATGCCTCATTAACGTTTCACTAATTTATGGCAAACTGTTTGCGTAATTAGCCGTGAATGATGCAAGTTTCCCCTAAGTATTCTCATAAAGTATACAAAATAGTAGAATGTGTTCAAGTTACGTTCAACTTCAAGTTTCATACCTTTTTTTCCTCAATCATGGGATTATTAGGCTCTCCAAACACGGTCGCCTCCAGTTGGTAATTGACAATCAGCGCTTTGTCCGTGGGATGTGGCTCAATGCAGCCGCCTTTCCAACGTCTGGAAAATAAATATATATACACAGATTTCCATTAAGTAATTATAATGCTATAACAATTAGTCATCTAGAAACTTTGCTAAGTAAGTGGAACAGCTTAATTTGGGTCAGTGGAGCGATTAAATTTTGCCAAAGAATATTGTGAAGGAAATAACGAAAGGAAATAAGTTGAAACAGTGGGTCAAAAGGAATTATACTATGCTTAAAAATATAATAAATACTTCTGCCATTATGTGGCTCATGTTGTACACTATATAATATATATTTTATGTATATATTTATGTGAATTTGTTAAAAGAAAATCTATTTTTGGCTTGGGAAAATATTAATATAGTATATTGTTGGGATGTAGTGGACAAAAAACTATTTAAACAATCGTCTCTATGACAATGTTTTCAGATTCCACTTATAAACTAAGTGGCAAATTAGCATAAAATATATATTATCTTTCCACAGTTGCTATGGAGTCATAAGTATGGTGTACCCATGCTTTCAAGTACCTATTTTGCATGAACTTCAAACAAAACAAAGCAAAAAATGTGAAGTAGAGATACATTTTCTAGTATGATATCATAAAAGTTGGAGAGTACAAAGGGGCTAAAACAATCTGCACTTCCCACTGTACACCCCTTATAGAAGTGACGCATTTAAGGACACTTTAACAAGAGGTGACCTCAATGGCTGCACCAAACTGGAACAGAGCTTCGGTCAGAGAAGAATGTGAAATCAAATCGATGGGGGCTTATCTCAGAACAGACTTTTTTCGAGTGCGGAAAACACTCATGAAACACTCACGATTCACGAGAGCTCAAGAGCTAACGAATATGGGAATATAACGAATATTTTTGTTGCCTCGTATGGGAGGCACATAATTATATGATTATATCAACATTTTGTTCATATTTAATACGCGCACACACATGCATATCTAGATATATATCTAGGTACATTCGTTATGCGTGCTTATGTACATTTGTGTACAGTGGGTACAAGTTCGTTTACTTTTTATTATGTACAAGTTTTTTTGAACTTTTAACTTGCCCATAAATGTTGTTTGTATGTTTGTATTGATGAGGATACATGCGTACTGTAAATGTATGCACTTGTGTGTATGTCTCTGTGTGAGAGTGTGTGTGTGCATAGGTAACCAAAGGTTGGGGCAAGTGGAAAAATCAATAAAAAGACAACTATGCCAGCGGCTATTGTTGGCCAGTCAACAAGGTGAGTGAGTTTCAATTTTTGGTCGCTCTGACGTACTATATGGTACATGTATGTACAACACACACACATGCACATACATACGCAAGCATCTGTCTGTCTGTTTCTGTTCTGCCACTTACACCCACACACATGCACACTCAAACATTTCTAATTCACTCACTTTTTAATATATTTTGCATCATCGTTTGTTTGCATGACTTTTGACGTTGTTGTAGTTTTGATTTTCGCTTTCGAACCGTTTGTTCTCAACTGTTTTTGAGTTGTTTTGAATTCTGAGTCAGCGACTGCGACGGCGGCAGAGGCGGCAGCGGTTGTCGTTATTGTTGTTGGAGCGTTGCACGATTGTCGTTGCTTTTGTAACACTGTTTCTGTTGTGTGGTTATTATAGTTGTTTCGCAAGTCGCCGGCAACCGCATTAATTATATAATAAATATAATGAATAATAATAAAGAGCAGCACAAAACCAGATGTTACTTGGAAAAAGAATAGAAAAACAAATTGCATGCGTCTTGACGACACGATAACAACGACTCCACCACGGCCAGTTCGAGTATTAAACAAGATTAGCAAAAATAGCCTAGAGATGTTAAAAACATCGATATCTTAATATCTTAACGATAAACAAAATATCATAAAACCATCGATGCATCGACTACTTAACCAGCACGATGCATCGATAAATAAATGGTTTCCAAGGAAACTGATGCATCGATTTCAATAGAAATATCGCATATATTGACAGTAATTTTTCTCTTTGACGTTTCATTTGATAACATTCATATTTTGCTCTCCTATTAATAGTAAAACAAAAAAAACAACAACTGGGCTTTACATGTTCAAAAAGATTATATATTTGTGGTAATATCTGAGCTCAAGAAATCACTCAAATTTCATCAATTGGAAGCCAAATTCTTTTCCGTGATACCCAAGTCACAAGTAAGCACAAAATATATACTTTAATATATTTATATATGTAGATAATATACAGATGATGAAATTTACATTCACGCTATTCCGAAAGAGTTTTTAAAGTAACAGCCAACCGCCAATTTGAACAGAGTTGCTATGATAATTTCATTTTTTTGCGATAACCAAGAATATCGATATGTCAATTGCGATACGTTGTTGATGCGATATCAATATTTTTACTCTGATAGTCACAACGCGTAAAATATAGGCATATCGCCATCGCTTTACCTCTGGCCACTTTAATATATTTTTATAAACAGTTGAAAATGTTCGAATGAATTTTAATGTAAAGCTGAATATAATAGAAGAAATGCGTGATTTTAGTTCTCTTTCATTGTAAACGCAAACAATTACTCAAATACGTGTGCTAAAAGTCATTTTAAAAAAAGGTACGTATGCAGTACGTATGTGTATGTATTTACGTAGTGGTATGCACACACAGACACATACCCACAGAGCCAGAACCAGATTCACCTTTGCGAAAAGGAAAAAACAAAATAAAACCATCTACAGTTGATCGAATTAGTGCGAAACAATTTTCAATAACATCTCATGTGACGGCAGCACAGCGCAGTAATAAAGAGAGTACGGGTTAGTGCACAATATACAAATACAATTACCGATTACCGTTTGACCAAAACAATCAAACAATAACACACCACGCAATTGCAGTTGTGTGTGTATTTATTGCACACACACACACGGGCTCAAACATATGTGTATATGTTTTTTTGCAAATGTATGTGCAGGCTGTATGATTATATTTGTATGCATATGATTGTACGTCAAAGTACACACACACACACACACGCGTATACCTCATTCTACATGTGTGTATGTATGCACGTATGTACCTAGGCCAAAGCAGAAAGCTCGTCTGGTGGCTCTGCCTCGACAACACACACACACACACGCACGCACACACGTATATTTGTATGTGTAACATATGATTAGCGTTCGCTTATCGACCTCAGCAGCTCCTCCAGGTACGCACAATGATATCCGGAACCGATTGCGACTTCTACCTCAACTTCAAGTAGGGGCAGGCCCGGCCGACCTTATCTCTCTTTCTCTCTCCCTCTACATCACGCGATTCAAAGATCTTTCCAGCTCCGAAAACGATACATGATGATGATACAATGATATATGATAATGATGCAATGAGCGGCTTCCGTATAGACCTTAGACTCCTCAAGTGAATTCGATTGTTTTCGAGCGCCTTTAAGTGGGGACCCAACTCTAATCTATATACAAAGTTACTGCCTTCGTATGCATGAGTCTTGGAAATATATAGCAAGGTTCTATTTATTATTATTCGAGCAATTAACAGCCCTGATAATTATAGACAAATATGTGAACAGTCTGCGATCGTGAATGAATATTTCTCGTGTGTGTGTGTGTGTGTGTTGAGTACAGAGTACGCTTCATAGAGGCACTTAATTGAAACTAAAGAAAATCAATTGGAACATTTTAAATTCCCACTTAACTTGGTACTAAACCAAGCTTCATATGCATAGTGGGTACAAATGTACCTACAGATACATCTGTATCTCTGTTTGCATATGAATTAAACTTAAGTATTGCACAATTGCCTCTGATTGCGTTAAACATGCGTAGCTTTTGTATGGTAAATATCCATATAACTGTGTGTGTGTATGTGTGTGCATGTATGTTAATATATTCCACACACACACACACTTGTCATGTGTACACACGGTACACTTTATCTAGATATGGAAATTGTACACAAACAAAATGAACCCATGACACAAAACAGTTTATCGCAAGAAACACTGAGTACTTCCATCTATATAAACATTAGTAGGGAACTTCCGTAGGGTCTAACGTATGCAGTATATGGAATATTCATGTGGAATATTCAATAACATTAGAGCTTAGTTGTTTAAGTTACAAAAGTAACCTAGAATGAGTCACGATCCCATATTATTGTTATATAGAGGGATCTTTGAAATCTTTGAGCTTAACAGTCAAAATGTAAGATGCATCCAGAAATACTCTACCTTATCTCGTGCATAAAATAATATATAAGGATTTTCAACTGCTTAGGACATTCTCAAAGGGTTTTAGTTCTTCTTACCTTATAAAAAGATCTCTCCTGCAAAGTCTCTATAACATAACCACAATAAACCAAATGATGGCAAACAGAACTCGAGTTCTAGAAGCGCTTCGAACTTTTCTGAAGGCAAACCAAAGATCAACGTACAAAACGTGAAAACATACTAATATATCATACAAATGCGTTAGATGTCATCGTAAACCGGATTGTTGTCGAATCTAGTTGGCATTATTCTGTTTTTGTTTTCCTTTTATTTACTATTTATTATTTTTGTCGTCAATTCCAAAGTTTTTGGCCTTTTTTTTTGACTTTTCGCAGTAGAAAGAGTGCAAACTGTCTTGGACTTTTTTCAGTTATATTATCAAATTAAAGTAATTTTAGGCTAAATTTTGAACAAAAAACAAAACATTAATAAAAAGGGATAGCAAGTGGAGAAGAGTGCAACGCGAGTGGAAGCTGAGCCACATTAACCCAAATTGTGTTGGAGAGACGTGGACGTGTCCACTATTGATTGGCAGTTGAGTATTTGTAGGTTTTCTCCGACCACCCACAGACACGGACACACACATTCATTAGCATATGCATATGTGTGTGTGTGTGTGTGTGTGTGTGTGTGTGTGTGTGTGTGTGTGTGTGTGTGTGTGTGTGTGTGTGTGTGTGTGTGTGTGTGTGTGTGTGTGTTGCCAATTAGCCGCAGCAGTTGTAGGTTCACAGGCCATATCTATATTCAGCTGGGTTTATTTCGATTGTCTCCTTCCCCTCTAATGCTTTCGTTCTTTGCTGCTTTCCTTTCAGCAAGTGCGCTAGGTCACTCAAATTATTAACAACAACAGCAAGAGCAACAACAACAACAACTACTATAAAGGAGAAAGAGAGGAGACAAGAAGAGCAGGCAAACCAAAGAAGCACCAAGAGAGTGTCGAATATGGAAGCGGCAACAGCAACTCCGTTGCCGACGGCACCCGAATTGCCCACAGCATCATCATCAGCAACTTCCAACGACGTCGCCGACAACATGAACATCAACAGCAGCAGCAGCAACAGCAGCATCGGCATCGGCGGCAGCGTCTCTTCAGATCGTGTGGATACCGACAATATTGGCTGGTCCAGGGCCAAACAGCCTGAATCAAACACATCGGAGTTGCGTCAGCGTGCAACATCGTATTCCTTTACGGGCAGTGCCCTGGCCAGCGGCAATATTGCAGATCTCAATGAGACTGGCGCAGCAGCATCTGTTGCCGGCAATGAGAAAGGCAACAGCAGCAACAACACTAGCAACGACAAAGACAAAGAGCAGCAGCAGCAACAGCAGCGGGAGCAGCAGCAGAACGATGAATCGCTGTATGAGTGCAATATCTGTTTGGACACAGCCAAGGATGCGGTGGTCAGCATGTGTGGTCATCTCTTCTGCTGGCCCTGCCTGCATCAGTGGCTGTTGACACGCCCCAATCGCAAGTTGTGCCCCGTTTGCAAGGCCGCCGTTGATAAGGACAAAGTGATTCCGCTCTATGGACGCAACAGCACGCGCCAGGAGGATCCACGGTAAGTTCACGCAGAGAAGTTTACCTCATTTACCCTTAACTGATTTTTATACTCTAATCTGCAGCAACAAGGTGCCGCCACGCCCTGCTGGTCAGCGCACAGAGCCAGAGCCAGCACAAGGTTTTCCTGGCTTTGGTTTTGGCGATAACTTCCACATGTCTTTCGGCATTGGTGCTTTTCCTTTTGGCTTCTTTACATCGTCGTTTAATTTCGGAGAACCGCGTCCGGCTGGTGAGTTGCAGTTGCACATTCTCAAGTTGCAAGTAGTCACTAACCCTTACCTGTTCTTCTTGCAGCTGCCAATCGAGGCACCACACAGTACGATGACGAACAGATGCTCTCGAAGCTCTTTCTCTATCTCGCCTTTCTTTGCATCGGTTGGTTACTCTTTGCCTAGCAATCTTCCAGCCCGGCGACCATGTAATGAATTACAACAATAACAACAGGACACACCCACACACACACACACACAATTTGCAAGCAACGGCAACAACAATAGGAAAGTGCAGTGGGAATCGTTAAAAACAACCTACGAAATAGAAAAGAAAATGGATGAGAACAAGAAAATCTACATATAAAAATAATCGATCCCAACTTGGATCGCAGTATATCGATAAGCAGTGTATACCCCAAAATAAGCCACACCTTCCGCTCCCCTCGCCGCGATTCCCCCCACTCCATTCTTCTCAAAATTTTGGATGTTGCTCTCCTTGTGATTTCAATGACTTTGCTGTCAACAAATTTAATTTTATCTTTTATCTTCATAATTTCTTTCTTTTCTTCCTTTTGGATATAATATGCACGATAATTGTACATGAATTTGAAGTGAGCATGAAAGGATTGTTCCCAAGCATTGTCGTTGAATACCTATTGACAACCTATACAACATATTGATACGTATGTAAATCTGATCAATTCTTTGGTATACGAATTAACAATCCTTTCCCAAATGCTTCAAATTATCATACAAACGAAAACATGTATTGTATAAATAAATTGAAATATAAAAACACCAGAAAAAAACAAAATGACACTGAAAAGAAATTTAAAAGAAATGCAAAAAAAAAAAGAATTCAAACTAGAAGTAGTCAGTCAAGCTTCTGCATGCATCGTGTGTATGTGTAAGTGTATGTGTACGGCTCTCAAAGAAGAGCCCCCAATGTGAAATATATCTATATATAAACCATACTATATACTATATTCAGTCATCAGTATAACCGAATTCGTTTTATTGATGTCTATCAATAAAGTTTCTCTTTGTTATTTTCGAGTTTTACACTTTCTGGAGGATTGTACTGTTCATTATTACTGCTCTAAATATATATATATATATGTAAACGATTCTATAGGTATAGGTACTACGAGATGGATACCAGCAACGCTAAGTCAAATTTATGTATTATAATTGTAGATTGTATCGCCCCGATGAATGTAAACGTATGTAGATAGGTAGAACCTAGTCTCAACGGCCCGGCCCCAAGAATATGAAATAATGTTGGTTTTTTTTTTTAATATATTAAAATTTTTATTAATGCATTTCAGTGTAAAAATTAAAATGACACATTTTTTTCTTACGTAAATTTCACATGTTTTTCTTCTTTACTCTCTGCTCTCTCTCTTTCTCATGCTCGCTCGTTCGCGCTCCTTGCATTTTGTTGAACGACAAATATAAAACAAAATACATTTACAAATGTATATATTTATATATATATATAAATATTGTGTGTGTGTGTGTGTGTACGATTAATCTTCGATTGCAATCGTCTATGCAAATATAACTGCAATTGTTTTTATTGTTTTACATATTCACTGTTCTCATCTATGCTTTGTTATTGTTTTCAGTTATCCTCAGTTTATATCTATTTATAAATTTATTTATAATTGATTTAAGCACTATTATTTCTTGATGATGATGATGATGGTGATAATGATAGTGTGTTGTTGTTGCTGCTGATGATGATGGTGATGATGATAATGTTCTCGATTTGAAGTTTGCTTATAACGTACGTCTAACCTCCTAAATTGTCTGTGTACTCACAAAAATTAAATTTTCTATTTAGCAAAACCCAAACGTAACTTAAAGTATGTATACTATGGACTGGTTACGGGAGGAGTGGGAGAAGGGAAAGAGGAAAATAAAAACATTACACATGTGTCCTGCTTTTGCACATACATATATTTCGTATTTCTACGTTGATAGATCGCTTAAAACAGACTATTATTGCAAATATTGTTTGTGGGGATGCGAAAATGAAACTGAATTTTCAAAAAATATAAAAAACAAATAAAAAATACCCATCGAATACAAGTGGAAAATACAGATTGAACTCGAAACGAACTTAACTCTCACAGCTCTGATATAATATCTGATATATTATATCATGCCAATTTATTGATTAGTTTGCTTGTTGCTTCTCGAGTTTGTTAGACAGTTTAAAAACTAAGTAGCTCTCCGATTGCTTTGTGTGGTTTGTCTATATGAATTGGATCGGGTGGGATTTTGTGATTTCATTTTATTTTCTTTTTTTTTTCTTTTTTTTGTGGGTAGGGGGCGGCTTAATATACAACAAATATATATTAAACTAAGACCTTATCGTGGATATACTGTTTATACTGAACGGATTTTAGTGTGTGTATCGTTATTCAGATTCTTAAATAATGTGAGATTTATCAAATCAAAATCAAAACTATATCGAAACAAAGCAAGTATACAAAAGAGAAAAGAAACGATATTATATTGTATGTGTGTGTGAGTGAGAGCTCTTTGCAGATCTTGAGTTGAAAATAAAAACCGTTGAATTCTCCAAACATGAGGTTTGTAATACTTTAGCTTTTTAGGTTAGGCACTATTTATTTTTTTTTTATTTTCCTGTTATGTGTTTTGGGTTTTTCTCGCAATTGTTTCGGTGATTAAAAATGTGTTTAAAATAGTGTTTTCTCATTTCGTTTCTCTTTAGATTTATTATTGTTTCAGTTTACCCCTTTTCGAGTGTGTCTGTGTGAGTGTGCATTTATACTAATATTTGTATTTGTATTTTTCAGTATATGATCAAAGTTCTCATCTTCGTCTAGTATTATTCACTTACTATTGTATTTCTTTTCATTATTGTTGCCGACAAATGTACAAACGTTCCCTTAGAGCTCTCTCTGCATTTCTCTTTGTTTTTTCATTTCTTCTTTTTTTTTTTTTTGTTTGTTTTTCAATTTGTTTGATTTTTGCATGCAGTTGAATTTCGTTAAATTACTAACAAAAAAAATGCGTATTTGTTTTAATCGTACAACAACGAAATACTTTACATTTATAAATATTTGCATTATTATTACGTTTACCATTACGATTATTGTTATTCTCATTAGCTTTATCGCTATCTGTATCGTTATCGTTATCGTTATTGTTACTGTTACTGTTATTATATATATGTACTTGCTTTACCATCTGCTTTAGAGTTACGCTTTAGAATCGAGTTATACAATACATACGAAAACGATGCTATTTTACATTTACAATACATTTCATTTCATTTAATTTAATTATCTGTTTCTGTTACATGTTTCTGCTTGTAAGTTCCCCAACAACACCAACGCAATCGTTATCGATACCCAGCAACAAGTTGCGAAAAAATACAAGTTGTTCCACTGTGCCGCAGTGTGTGTGTGTGTTTGTGTGTGTGTGCAAGTGAAGAGATTGTATTTGCAGCAATGTATATGGCATATGTTCACAACACACACACACTCGCACACACACACAGACAGACAGACACACCTTCACAACTTTCTGGGATCGATCTCAATTTCAATTGTAACTTTCAACGATGGATTTTTGTTTGTTCTTGGTTTAGTTTTCTTTTTTTGTTGTTTTTTTTTTCATTTTTTGTTTCTCTTGAAATCAAAGGTTAATCATTTAAATAACGGTGGATCGTTCGATGCAAACTTAAATGAATTGTTTTACAGATACATATACATTTATACGTGTTTATACTACAAATATAGTTATAGAAATAACATCGTGGTCTGCTGCTTTTGTGTGTGTTCCCTCTACTGCTCCATCGCTATGTTTATCTTCATCTTTATCTTAATCTTCTTCTGCTTCTACCCAATTTCGAGTTTGGTCTCTCTCTCTCACAATCGTTGTGCATTTTTCCATTTTATTCATACAGTTTCGATGTTGCTCCTTATAGGAAACACTTGCTAAAACCCATCGCTCTCTATAAGAAAATCCATTGCTTAAACTCTGCTTTACATGTACATTACGATTAATAAAAATAACTAATATATAATAATGTTACTATACATTATGCTCCATAGGCTAAAAAAAAAAAAAAAAAAAAAATACATATGATATATAGCATAGAATACAATATGCAGGTGTTTCTTTCTTGTGGCGTACGTTATTCACTTCTCTCTCTCTCTCTCTCTCTCTCTCTTTCTCTCTCTGTTGATTTCTTAGATAATGTATGTTTTAAAAGAATAATAGATTAAATTCAGCGCACAACTTTGCTTTTTGTTTTCTTTTAACTTTTTCGTTTCGCATTTAACAATTTTAAAAATACAAATTACACACAAAAAATATGTTTTAAGTAACTTTGAGATCATTTAAATGTATTTCTTTTATGTGTATGTAAAAATGTATAAAGATTAACGCTCTGTGGACACACAGACACACACACACGTACACACACACACATGCACACACGCACATCGTCTGTTTATAGTGAAATCTAGATTCAGCTGAGGGGATTGTCTTGTATAGTCGTGAAGAAGGCAAGGAATTTCAAGTGAGGTACAGGTATCGATAAGTCGATAGTTGTCGATAGTCAAAGGCAAATTACATGACAGCTGTGTGTGTGTGTGTGCCTGCTGTGTGTGTGTCTGCATCTGTGTGCGTACATCAAAAGCCTCCAAATTGCGAGGGTAACAATTTGAACAATCGCTGCAACAGTGCCTCCCCCTCTCCTCCTCCTGCTGCCTCCTGCTCGCCCCCCTTAATGCTCGCAGTCCGTCGCAGTGTCCACATCGACAACATTGTGTTGTGCCACACCAGCAACTGCAGCAGCCATTGTGGCAGCAGCAGCAACTGCTGCCACATTCGCCTGCTGACGCAGCATGAGCAACTCATGCGCTGTTGTTGCTTCTCCCTCTGTTGCTGCTGCTGCTGCTGCTGCTGCTGCTGCTACTGCTGCTGTTGTTGTTGTTGTTACAGCCTCATCCGCTGCATCGCCAACGGCAGCAACATCGGCAACGTCATCGTCGTGGCTGCTCAAATTGAGTGCCGCACTCTCGGCAGCTGCATTGAGTTGCGTGTATTCCTGTGCGGACAATTTCAGAAATTGCTCGTAAGTGCTCAAGTGTTGCTGCTGCTGCTGCTGATCGAACTGATGTTGCTGCTGCTGTTGTTGCTGCTGCTGCTGTTGTTGCTGCTGCTTGCATGCATTGTAGGGCGGTGGCGCTGGACGGTCCTGATACGATACAAGTTGCTGCTGCTGCTGCTGTCGCTGTGTTGCATGCTGCTGCTGTTGCTGCAGCAACATGTGCGTGCTCAGACGTGACTGTTGTTGCAATTGTTGCTGCTGCTGTTGTTGTTGTTGCAGCTGCTGGTAGCTGCTGTCGGGCTGCACCTGCGCATACAAAACATCGTCGATGCCACTCAAGCGCTGATGTTGCTGCTGCTGCTGTTGTTGTTGCTGTTGCTGCTGCGGCGATGTTGGCGATTGCTTGATGATGGTCGAAACTGTTTCCTGGCTGCCAGCTTGCAGCAGCGTTGCATCCTCCGTGTTGTTGCTGCTACTGCTGATGATGTTGCTGCCGTTGCTGCTACTGTTGTTGTTGTTATTGTTATTGTTGCTGTTGTGATTGCTCTTGATGACATTGTTATTGTTGCTGTTCCCGTTGTTGTTGTTGCTGTTGTTGCTAGTTGTGTTGTTGTGGCTTCTGCTCGTGTTGTTGTTGCCACTGTTGCTGGGGCCATTGTTGCTGTTGTTGTTGTTATTAATATTGTTGTTGTTGCTGTTGCTGCTGCTGTTGTTGTTGCTGTTGTTGTTGTATTCACAGATTTGTGCATTGGTGGGGTTAGCGGACAGAGTGTTTGCTGCTTCGTGCAGCTCATGCTATTCCTTTATAAGGCGATAGATGTGATGCGTGGTGCCGCTGTTCTGCGCCGCCACCTCAAACACATACGCTATGCATAGCAGTGTCTCTTGCGTTTCACGCGCTCGCATTACCTGCACACGTACGTCCGAACAAGAGCGAGATGGAGTAATGAAAAGAGAGAGAGAGGGAGAGAAAGAGAATTAGTATTTTTGAACTTTACTTGTACTACATAAATAAACAATATTTATTTATATGAATTTAAGATTTGTTAGAAGAGAGAAAGGAGCCTCATGTTGAGTGTTTTATATTTTAGAGAAGTCAACAAGGCTCTGGGGTTCAGGGAGAGGAAGTGACAAAGAAGAAAGTAAGAAGGTTTAATACTCCTGCAGGTTCTTATCCCCACCCATCGCTCCTATACTAGTTATATATAATGGTACAGAATCGTACTATGTTGTATGCATTCATTTATAGCTATAATAATTGACATTGCTGGATATAAAACATTTTCCTTACGAAAATGTTTCTTTGTAACTGATTGTTTCAATGATAGCTATATGATATATTTGTCATATTTAAATGAATGAAATAATTATACGTCTAACTTTATTTGGCACTAATTAGCTAAGTAATTTCTAGAAACAATATTGGTTCTCCTACAAAAACCCTCAGATCTGTCGATTGTTGCTATGACATCTAAATATATTTTATAGTCGACCAATTTTGATGCAACTTTATATGCATATTATTCACATATGAAACTTCCAATACAGTAAATTTTGTTACAATATCTATTAAAAATCTATAAAAATTAAATAAAAATAAAAAATAATAAAAAGCTTCCAATAGTTGGTAAGGCAACTAAGGGAAATATAGCTCCGATCTGTTTCTTTCCAACTCATTTACAACGTGCAACATTATGAAGCATGTATGCCAAGTTTCAGACAAGTTCTCGTTGCAACAGATAGAGAGTACGGCTAGTTTGACTAGCACATTGCAGAAATTATCTGTAAACCGTATATATCGAAGATATATCCACCAATTTAACAATAAACACAAGACCTAACATTTTACAAAGTAAGTAACATTTTACAGAGTAAGTTAACCAGCTAAACTCATTCCAATCAGCACAGATACTACCAAGATACTTCCTAGAAGAGGCCAGGAAGAGAGTTGTAGTTAGTTTAAGGGGGGTTTACTCACTTGCAGTATTGTAAAGTTCTCGAGCACACTGTTCATCATGTAGCGTTCAGGTAAATTCTTTAGCTTTTGTATGAAATTGATCATGTACTCGCACATCGGCGAGCGCTGTATGCGATAAACATAGCGATTATTCTCGAGGCGAGAGTATTCTGTCTCCACCTTCTCCACAACCTGTTTGCCAAACGAGCAAACCATTGTCGAGCAGACGAGCTCAATGTTCTCATTGCTTTCGTATCTACAGAGCAAGATGAAAGAGTGTGAGTGAGTGAGGGAGCAGCTACCATATATGGATATATACCATATATAGATAGATACTTACTGGCTGGTTACGCCATAGAAATCACCCGTTTCGCTGCCGGTCGTTACGTCCGTATTGAGATCCGCCCAGCATTTGACAAGGTAGAACGCATTCTGCGGACCTTTCTCATAGAGATCTTTGAGACCACCGGATTTCTCCGGGAATTTATCAGATATTTGCCGTATGTCAACAGTCTGCAGAGCGCAAAGAATGTTATAAATGGCAAAAATGTGGGAAGAGTAATAAATATACGCACCTCAAGTAGCGGATCGGAGTAGGATGGCTTGCCGCCCAGCTGCACGAATAGATGTCGGTGATACTGTGGAAGAAGAAGAGTTGCAACGTTAGATCTAATAATATAATATATATCCCACATTATATGTTCCTTCACTTACGATCTCATCTCTTTGGATTTCCATGAATGCGGTAAACTCGAGCAAGCGGAATTTGTGCGTGGCAATGGCGCGTCCCTCCCACGGTAGCTGGGCGGGGGGAATGCCCGCCTCAATTTCACCAGAGACCGCTGTCGATGGTTTGCCAGGTGTGTAGGGGGGCTGGGCGAACGGCTTGATGCTGTAATCATAGAAACTATTGGTCAATGCAAATGCGTTATGTTTTTCACATTGGATGCATCGCGTGCGTGCGTTGCCAACTTACTCTTGCGATGTGCTCGGCTGCAGACCGGGTTGCCAAAATTGCTAAAGAGAGAACGAGAGAGGGAGACAGTTAATGATTTGCAAAATACAAAGTTCTTGTATTATTATTGTAAGTTAGAACACTAAGCTAAGCACGAGAATTCGTTGAGTTACATTAACTGATGAGGTATAGCACGCAAAAATGATTGGGTGATTGATTAATTGATTGATCGATTGATTGATTTGCTGATTTTGTGGATTGACCGGTTGAGTTTTAAATACGGAAATACACTCGATTAAAATACTTGTCAAATCTTGTTTGGTTAAATATACATACATATACAGAGAGAGAGAGACAAATACACATACATATTCAATATACACATATTATACGAGATTTTCGTTTTACTCTTCTTTATTTTATTATTTTATTTATTTCAGCTGTGTTTTTTATTTTATTTGGCATGTAAAAAAGCAAGGAGTCGATTTCAATGAGCAAGCGAGAGAGCGCGCTGAGCAGCAGTGGTGGGAGTGACTGCGAGAGACACGAGTAACGAGTATCGATAAAGGGTAACGAGTAGCGAGTATCGATAGACGGGTAAACGATTGGGTGACCAAAATGAGCAGGATATTCATACATATGTGAGTGAAGAGAAGCAACAGGCTGCTGCCGTCATGTAATCGATGATTGCATTTAAAATATCGATTAAGCTTAGCCGAAAATCAAAATATTGATAACAATCGTTTAATTGATCCCTACAGCAGCAGCCAGGATGACAGTTGAGAGAGTGAGAGCGAGAGAGTAACTGCTATTGAAGTGAAGTGAGTTTGTGCAGATGATGAAGGAGAGACAGAGCGAGAGAGAGAGAGTACATACAAACAAGTATTATACACACACAAAACAATAACAAAGCACATGAGAGATCGCACGAGCTAATGAGTTGTTGTTGTTGTTATTGCTAATGAGACTATGTGCAGCAGCGACGATGGGTGGGGGCACCAAGAGAGAGCGAGAGCGAGAGACAGAGATGAAGTTGCGCAGCTCGCTGAGGTGAGATGAATTGTACAGTGTGGTGTGGTGTGGTGTACTTCGGTTAGTGCTTGTTGCTGTTGCTTTTTTGTTGTTGTTGTTGTGGTTTTGCTTGTGGTGGGAAACTTGAACGGTTGCTTACGCCCGGATACAATGGTGGATGGTGCAACGGCGGCGGCGGTGCCGGCGGTGGCTGCGCAGCCAGCACAGTCGGTGACACTGCACCACCTGTTGTTGCCCCACTAGGCTGCTGCTGCTGTTGTTGTTGTTGCTGCTGTTGTTGTTGCTGTTGTTGTTGTTGTTGCTGCTGCTGTAGGTGGTAAACTGCTGCAACGGCCGCCGCATGATGATGCGGATGCATGTGGCTATGTGTGTGGTGCGGCAAGTTGTGATGGGAATGGTGAGCAAGGTGGTGTCGTGGCGACGACGACGACGACGATGGAGGCACCACAACGCCACTGGAGGACGTTGCACCAGGCCCAGCACCACCACCACCACCACCGGCACCACTTGCACCTGCTGCCGCTGCCGGTGATTGTTGGGCCACAGCTGCAGCAGCAGCAGCAGCCGCTGCAGCAGCGGCGGCGGCGGCAGCAGCAGCCACACCCACACCCACCTGATGATGATGATGGTGGGAATGATGATGGTGGTGTGGGGCATGTGGATGTGAGTGTGGTGGGTGCGCGTGATGATGATGGGCGTGGGCATGGGCATGGGCGTGGCCGTGGGGGTGTGGGTGCGGGTGCGGGTGCTGATGGTGGGCGGCGGGATGCGAAAGATGCTTCGTATGGTGAACGCCCGCCGTCAGGGCCGCCGAAGCGGCCAGAGCCGCCTGTGCGGATACGATTTGTGAACTGGTCATGGAGCTCATGGCCTGCAGGGTTTGCTCTTTCTCATTGAGTAAATGCAAGGAGACACCATTGGGTTCCTGGAATAAGAAGTTTCAATTTGGTCGTGTTCCGCTTCGTGTGTGTGTGTGTGCTCGATTGTGTGTGTATGCGTGTGTGTGTGAGTGTGTGTAGAAGGAGATCTGCCTATCGATGTGGTATGTCATACAGTCATGGACAGCACACACACACACACGCAGTACCGACTATCGATGAGTATCGATATGCTGCACATTTATCGATCTGTGGCATAGTATAGCCATCTCTAAGTACAATGTATCGACTATCGATATGCTGCACATTTATCGACAGCTTGCAACTGAGATACTCTTCCCCTTGCTTTTCATGCTCTCGGTATGTTATCGATATATAATCGATAACAAGACTTAATAAAACTATATATAGAGATATGCACAAAGCATGTGGACAATATACGAATGTTCTGGCTGCCCTTTCTTTTATCGATATACATCACAGACATATATCGATATACATATTTCTTGTTAAATTGCTCCTTTCTTTGTCTTTGCTTATTCGTGCTTGTACTAAGCATTTCCATTATCCCTAACTCTTAGCTTTATTTTCAGCTTGAATTTGGCTAACTTACGACTTTGATTTTGGCCTGAATCTCGCGAAGTTTCCGCCGGGCGAGCACCTGAATGTGCGAGCTCACTTGTTTACGGGTTCTCGTCTTGCCGGTGCGCAATTTGATGTAACGCGCGATTAGCTCGTTGCGCCCTGTAAAGAAAGAGATGCACACACACATATTTATAGGTTAAATTTTTGGATATAGAAAAACAATTAAATCAGGCGATGCAATGAATCGTGCGAATGCAAAACAAATCGCAACAAATCAAATCAAATATTGTTAAAATTATCGATATTTCGGTTGTAATAAAAAATCGGATACGCATTGCGCACTTTCAGTTGAGCAAACACTGGGTAACCTTTACCCCTTCCCCCTGCTTCCTGCTTTCAGACACGCAAATACCTTTGGTAATTGTAAGATTCTTTATTAATTTTTACCATATTTAATAAAATACGCTAGGATATTATATAGACTTCTATATTCGATCTCAAAAATTGCATATATTTTAATGCAGCTTCAACATAGGAGTAAATAGAGCCTTTTTCTCTTCTTTTTGTCTGTATGAACACTTATATCTCAGAGACCATACGAGCTAGGGCTTCCCAATTTAGTGACACTATTTCTAAAGATTGTCAATACATAAAGTAATTCTTAAAAGTTGGTCACACTCTTTAAAGCTCATGTTAATCAATAAAAACCTCGCAAGAACGTTTGTTTTGTGGTGTGTATGTAAATAATAAGTTAAAAGTTATTATAATCACTATAGCATAACCAGACAGCTAATAAACTGACTGCTATAATCATTATATAATTTATAGCACTCTTTTATAGCACAACAAATGTAATTGAAAAGTTAATTTCGAGTTTTGGGGAATTCATAAAAAAGCGAACATATTCAAAGTGGAATTCCACATATGTTGAGTGGAGTGTCTACTACACACACAAATATGTATATATATTCACGCACATAGCTGTATTTGGATACATATGTATGTGTGCCAGGTATGGCATCTTTTTGAACTCAGAAATAAAACCCCAATGAGAGAGAGGGTGCCGACGACGACGAAGTGCTTCAAATTAAATTCAAAGCTCGGCGACATTTTCACGTGCAGGCAGAATGTGTTGCCCACTGACGTCAGCGTCGTCGTCGTCGTCGTCGTTGCCATTGCCGGCAGCTGGGTGCCAAGGCGAAGGAGGTTATGGAGGAAGCCATCCTTTCTGGGGCTGCTCCCCCTGCCTGCCTGCCTGCCAGGCGAGGCCAGGCCAGGCGAGGCAGCCAGACAAGGATCCAAGCTTTTATTGTACACACGCTTATGCGTTCACTAATTACATTCTTGGCATAGTTTCAGTTCTAACCGAATAAAATTATTTTCAGCGACTCAAACCCCAAGCAGGAGAGCACACGCATATTGCCGGATACGGATCCGGGCGTGTGTACGTACGTACATTGTGCGGGGAGGGGGGGGATGAGCGCTGCTTTGGCTTTAGCTGCTTGCGGGAAACGGCCAAGAATTACTACCGCACAGACAAGGAAAGAGTGTGAGAGGGAGAGAGAGAGAGAGGGAGAGAGCGAGCGAGATACACAGCAACACCCACACAGCCACCCAAGCCAACAAAGCAACACCCAAAGCCATCAGCAGCCACCACCCAAGACCCTCCTCACCACCTCATCACATCCCCTCTACCCCCCAATGTATCCAGGGAGGAATGCTCTGCCAGCGTTACAAAGTAGCTCCGACTTAAGAGTGAAGATAAGAACTAGTTCGATGCGAAGAGAAATTATTATTGCATACTTTTTGGGGCAGGATAACAAGCACTTTAAATGTGCTATGGAATCAGCAAACTGTGCGTAAACTTTAAGGCAAATGAGCGCAGAATAAATAGAGAACATACTACAGAAAACATAAAATACATAAAATATTAGGGTTGCCATATAATATTATCATATATTATGATTTTTAGTAGACTTAACATTCGCCCAAGTTAAAAGTAGAAAAAAAAGAGTTAAATGTTGAATAACTTTATAAAAGTTGTATATATTTAATAGATAATAAATATTTATATAGGGATATATGTAAAATATGTGATATATATAATATATAAACACATTTAAGTTAATTTAACCTGACTAAATGCTTATTTTGACAATGAATTGCAAAGTAAACGTTGAAAACTTTGCAATTGAATACAATTAAGTGCTTTGTTGATTGTTCCTTCCCTATATAACATAAAAAATAAATCATATTGAGTTTTATTATTTGCCTCTTTAGTGTCAGAGCAAGCAATCTCTCGGCACATCCTTTTCACATCGATTCATTGCTTGGTTCAAAGTTCAGTTGAATGACTTCAAGTCGAGCACATTGTGATGCAACCCTAAGAGTGAAGGAAGCACCAACGACGAAAGGGGGAGAGGAGTAGTAGGAGGGAAGGTTCTTACGCAGATACTTAATAGAAATGCGAGGAGCGAGGGAGAGAGAGAGAGAGGTAGATAAACGGAGCGTGAGCCTGAGCGAGCTGGCTGCAATTTCAATTTCTTTACGCTTTAAATCTTTGGCAAATCGATGGGCCATGGCCCAAAAAGGCAGGAGCGACGCTATTCAAATGGAATTTATGGCAAAACTTTGTGTGCGACACAAATATGCAAGACACACACACAACGAGAGAAAGAGAGGGAGAGAGAGAGGGGGAGAGAGACAGCAACGGATTGTTCGCTTTACTTTAATTGTAAGAAATCGTTTCATTTCATTTCGTTTCGCTTCGCTCTCGCATGACAAATAGAAATGAATCAAGTTAAGCGATTCTTCATTCTTCAGCTTGCCTCATACGTGTCTACCCAGTGTCGACTATCTGCTCTCTCTCTCTCTATCTCTTTGTCTCGCGGGGTATCAGCAGGTTAATTATTTATGCGATAAAACTGACCCCAAAGGTCTATTGCAGTTAACAATATCCAATTGATGCTACACAGCGATAGGTGCAACTAATTGAATGAACGCGACTGTTGGAGGGTTGGGTGTGGTAGTGCCTGAAGGGGGGCTACTCTGCATATAGCATAAAATATATATAGTTAAGAATATAGAAATCAATTAAGTATATTAAGATATTCATATATAGTTTAGTTAACATACATATAAAGAAGACAAATATTCATATTCATCAAAGGTTAAACAGTCAGTTTAAACTTTAAAGTGTCGCATGACAAAGCTCTGAACGGATTTGCGCGACTACAGAGATACCCTTGCTAAGAAATATTTAAAGGTAGATAGATGAAAAAGAGATGAATATAAAGAAAAAGTAAAAGATAAGAAAAATATAAAGAAACTGATGCTATTTATTGTTGATCTACAGATAGTAGAAGACAGTTGAACAGAAGACAGACAGATAAAAGACAGATGCTTTAAAATAAAAATACAATGTATAAAGGGATAGAAGATGAACAGATATACAGATGGATCGAATATATATATGTATGCATATGTTGTTTGATAAAGTTTAGAACTATAAAGGGCAAATTCTTTACTTTCCTCAGTTTCTATTCTTCAATAAAATGTTAGCAGACATACAGAAAGATGAAAGCTATAAACTGTTCTATATGTTTTTATTGCTTCTCTATTCTAAACAAGAATTAAATACATATATAATATTGAAAAAGGAACTCACAAAATTCCTGTTCTTCTTTTAAGATTAAAGCTTAAATAATGTTACAGCTTTCAATGAAATGACTTTAATTACCTTTTCCCCAAAAGGTCGCACAAATCAAATACAGAATAAATTCCCCACAGCAACTTCTATTCAAACTTAATTAAAACAATATTATCTTATCTTTATAGAAACTTCTTAAGCACATTCTTGAGAACTTCAATAAATAATTGGTGAACAGGCTGTCAAAGAAATCGATTGCATTTGCATGTCAATGCGTGTCCATGCATGTAAATGCATGTCGCTCCATTTGAAGTTCTTGAAGATTTCTTTTATATTTCCCCTCGATAATAATTAACACTGCTCTTTTCAGCTCTTTTTCTGCCCCCCTCTCTCTTTAATTTTTTTTCTCCCTCTTTTAGTTTTACTTCTCTTTTTCTCTATTTCACTCTTTCTCCCCCTCTCTCCCTCTTTGTCTCCACATTTTTTGCTGTATTGAAAATCAAAGTGGTCCAGACTAATCGCGAGTGTCCTCAACAACGCGCGCAATGCACAAACACATGTGCATTGTTGTTAGGCTGAGGAAGGGAGGAGGGGGTAGGTTTGTAGTGGCAGCTAGGAGCGTATGTAACGGGGCAAGTCAGCGCCGCGCCGCATATTTGTGGCAGCAGATGAGGCACAACAAGCGACGCCGTCAGCTAGAAACTTTTAGGCCACAAATTTTCGCTGAAGCAAAGCAAAGCAAAGGAAGGAAGGAAGGACTTCTCCCTCCCTTTCTCTCTGTCTGCCCCTATCTATCACTCGCCCTCTCCTCTCTCCCTACAAATATGTATCTCTCTTTCTCCTACTCTCTCTTTCCTTGTCTCTCTGCCTGCCAAACTGCCGCTGTCCATCCGTGTCCGCCGTGTCATGTGTCATAACCAGCGCCAGTTTAGTGCAATTTTTGTGGGTGTGTCTGCCAATGTGTGTGTGCCAGTGTGTGTGCAAGTGTGTGCCTGTGTGTGTGCCAGTGTGTGCTGTGTGTGTGTGCTTGTGTTTGTGTGTGTGTGTGCCTGTGTTTGTGCGCCTGTGACTATGTAAATATTTTGAAAATTAACAACCAAACAATGGTTATATTTTCACGCCGCTTGTGTGGCCTGCCCCGCCTCCGTTCTCCCCCTCTCCCTATTCCCCTACTTCGCCTTTATTATGCATGCAAGCTCCGCCCCCTGCCCTGCCCTACCACCTACTGCATGTGGTCTGATCCTGAGGCCGATATTTTTGGTGGCCACCAATGCAGCGCGCAACTGTCTCGTGCTTTCGGCCACGTTGCAAGCGCCGTTATCGCCACATGCTCCCTCCCCTTCCCCTCCCACTCCTTCCTGCTGCCCCATGGCGCAACATTTTTCCAATTTTCACAACAACAACAGCAAGATGAGGAGCAGGAGCAGGAGAGCTGAAGGTGGCCAGTTTTTGCCTGCTGCCTTCCTGGCCAGAAACTTTTGCAGCTGGCGGCTTTGGCTTTGGCTTCGGCTCTGGTTGTGGAATTCCCAGCGAGAGAGCGCAGCAGGCTGCATTAGCCACACGTGTTAGCCATAAATATTAGTTTAGTCGCCTGTTGTCACAGCGTTTCGCATATTTAGCAAGCCCCCACTCTCCCTCCCTCTCTTGACTCTCTGCCTCTGCTCCACAATCGAATTGCAGCAAATCGATTGCAGGCGTTGTGTGTGTGTGCGTGTGTGTGTGTGTATGGTTGTGTGCGTGTGTGTGTGTGTTGTCAACAAGATGCTCGATTAAATTGAAACAAGAATTCCCACTAGGCGCTGACAGGGATGGGCAGCAGTGTGAGTTATCGATAGTGTTATCGAATTAGGCATGCATACACTGCAGTACAAGGCATAGTGAGTCAAGTGCAAGGCAAGTGAAGGAATTAAAAAGGTCTAAACAAGTCAATTAGAGACACACTTATTATTAACTGATTGTTTCTATAAAAACTTAAGGATTTAATCGATAATTACCAATAGTAATCGACACTAGGATTCAACCGATAGTTAAACGATTTAAAGCTTTACAGTTTTGCAGCACTTTCTTATTATTTTGTATTTCTTATTATTATTATTACTGTTTTTTATATAAATATCGATATTTCTGCAGGTTATTCTGATCATAGCTTTATGTTATAATGCGCCGATTTTAATAAAATCTTGGCAGTACATTAAAGACTAAGTACAAGTATGATAGGCTGAGTTTGATTGATTTATCTTTGAAAATTACATGTATGCAATGTTTATTTCTATGACATATACTATACGTGTATTTATACGATACATTCTCTGAATTATCTGCCTCCTGCTGTTCATGAACTTTTCTATATATCTAACTACTACTTCTACTATCCTTTTCTCCCACTTTTGCAGTAATATATTTTTGTATATATTTTATCATTTATTCACTAGGGTAAATTCTTTTTTTTTTTTGCAAGAATATACTTCTATTTATACGATATACTCCTCCTGCTGTTCAAGCATATATATTGTATATTCTTTACGTTTATTTCTCCTTCTCTCTCTCTCTCTTCTCCCTCTCTCCTCTTTATATAGATTATACTCAACAGATTATCTCCTACCTAAGGCATTCATTCAGAAAACTTGTCTCGTAGTACTCGAAATATGAATAGATCAGAGAGCATTTCATTTGTGCTTGCATAATGCCGAATGCATTTGGATAATTAACGATTCAGTTGCTGCTGACGCTGAGGAGCCTCTCAAGGAGGAGCCAAGAGCCGAGTGTAATTAGGGCGCAAGGTGTCGGGAAGGGGGCGGTGGAGAGTTGGTGTGGAGAGAGGGCAAGGTGAGAGTCAGGTGAGCCAAGTGAGCCAAGTGGAAATTAATTACTGGCACAGAGAGAAGGAGACAGAGAGAGAGAGAGAGGGTGGAGATAGAGCAAAACAGGTAGAGCGAGAGGCAGATATGCCAAGAGGGAGGGAGACAGGCAAAGCAAGAGAGAGAGAGACAACAACAGCTCAGCAACAATGAAACGGAGTCTGAAGCCGCACACAAAGTGAGCTTATAGTTTCAGCAAAGGAGCCATGGCAGGGGCAGCTAGCGGGGGCAGCTCTGGACCCCGTCGAGCCGAGAGTCCGAGCGCGTCCCATGGAAAATGAAAACAATATCCTCGGGCACATAAATTACAAAACTTGTGTTGTTTATGCGTGTTAGACGTCTCGAATAAAACACGCAGGATGCGACGACACGAGGCAACGAGAGAGAGAAACAAAACCGAACAGAGAACACACAACATTACCAGGCTGGGCCCACCTTTTTAAGCGGGGGAGAGTGGGGGGCGTGGCATTCTGACAATTTGCTGTCGTAATTCCATTGAGCCGCCATTTGGGTGCGGCCAACGCAGCAGCAACGGCAGCAGCGACGGTAGCAGGCAAAGACGAAGACAACGCGCCGCTGGCACATTGTGTGTCCTTTCAGCTTTTATTATAAACACTACAACACCCTGTCACACACACACACACTAACACTCGCACACCCTGTCACACACACACACACACACACACACACACTCATGCTCACACTCCCGCAGCCAACAGAGTCGCATTTTAGTTGTCAGCACATTTAGTCGGGCTAAAACGTTTACTCGACTCGGTGTCAAACTTTCAACCTCACCCGCTCTGCCTGTTGCCATTCCCAGCCCCACCCCCCTCACCCCATGCAGCCTGTCTAGCGACCTGGACACACAAACGCTTTGACACAACTTTCAGCTCAAGGTTCAAAGTACGGAATTTATGTTTTCTTTCCACGGGCCGCCGCAAACAAACGCCAAAAAGTGAAAAACGAAAACGGAACCAAAACAAAAAACCCAGAAAAAAATAGTAAGAATGCGTGTTAAAGCCGAAGTGGGGGAGGCGCGACTAGATGAATACCCTAAAAGAGCAAAAATTAGGTTTATAAATGCAGAAAATTGAATTTGTTGCCAAGGAACTAAGGAATTACTCGTTCGAATATGCTTAAATTTGATCAAAGTGTTTAATTGGAAGTACTTTAAGTATTTAATTAGATTTTTAGTGTTTAATTAGATGTACTTCAAGTATTTATTTAGTATTAGACTTGCTACATAACCTCAAAAATTTTTAGTGTCAATTTAAAGACTGCTATCAAGCATTAAAAGAGGATTTGAGATTCTAAATTATAGAAAATCATTGAACTACTCGAGTGATTAGGTTAAAACTTGCGAAAAATGTCAAATATTGTTTAAAATGCCTTAAAAATCTCTATTGATCTCAAGAAACTCAGGAACTACTCGAGGAAATAAGTTGAAAACTTCACACAGTGTGATTTGGGTTTACTAGGCAAGTTTGCTTGGTTTTTGACACGCTACTTAACCTCAATCACTGCTTAGGGTAATTCTAAAGCATAAATTAAGTATAAGAGATTGTTTTATTTGAATATTTGAATATTTATTTGCCTATTTTTTTTTTTTTTTTATCTCAGTTCGAATCACAAAAATTTTTAAATTTAAATTCTAAAATTCTAAGAAAAAAATAATTTTATTTAAGTTCCTTTTAATTAATTTTTATTTTGACAAACGAAATTAATTGCTTTACTTTAAATAGTCGACTGAACATGGTTGACTTTAAATATATAAATAAACAAATAAATAAACATTTTCTATTCTTTTCTAGCTTCTCAAATAGTTTTCCGTCAAGACAACCCCTTCAACTTGTGTACAGGGTATAAGAACAAGAACAAACAAGAACAACAATAAAAACCAAAAGCGGCAACCGCAAAATTCCTGTTTGTTTTCTGTTTTGCACCACCCACAAACACACACACAGGGAGAAAGATAGAGAGGAAGAGGGAGAAGAGATATAGAAAGAGAGGGAGAGAGAGAGGGAAAGAGAGGGAGAGAGAGTTGTAGAAAAGGTGCTCCTCTGTGTGGGTGGCGCAGGCAACTTTTGCGGGCACTTTGTCCTGAAATTCATAGTCAACCAAAGTGGAGCGCTCAAGTATCTACACACACACACACACACACACGCACACACACATACACAGACAATTTCCGCTAACTGAACCCTTTGTAACCACACACAGTTCTGTGTAGGTGGCGCACTATCTTCGCTCTGTCGCCGTAGGTACTCACCATACATTTTTCCCTCGTCGGATAATATGATTTTCCTGCGTCCACATGGTGGATATATTGACAGTGCCTCTTGAAAGCTTTGCTCGATGTCCGGACTCCAGACACCCTCGGCATCGGCGGATGACAAGTCTTTCTCGTCCTGCAATCAAAGGATATTAGTGGCAAATTAGTTGCAGTTCTCATTCTTCTGTGTTCCACTTCAACAATTCCCATGCAGCTTGTTAATTTCCCATGCAAATTAATCTTTTAACAAGCAGGAGCGTAGACAAAGGAGGAGGGGGGGAGAACGTTTAGCAACTTAAAAATGCTAATTTGTGGCACAAACAAAAGCTGCAAATGCATTTGCCACATTCACTAGGCCAATTCACTCGACCCCCTTTTCAGTCTACGCCACTTGTGCAGCCCAAAAATAATTGCAAATCGAATAATTGCAGTCTATGAATGATTCAATTCTAAATGGAAGTCTAATTGAATAGAGTTTAAGCTAGTCTGGGCACAGCAATTATATGATTAAATCGATGTTACCTACAGCTAATGACTATAGTAGGTAGATAATGTCTATATCTAATGGGTAATATATAGAAATCTAGAGTGTATGTAAATTTAAAGTATAAAGAAAGCTAGCTAGACTTGCTTAAGATGAAACGCAAGGAATAATAAGGAAATAATGCGGATAATATATCATATCATATATATGGATATAAATTATATCATATTGTAATATCTGTACTAGATAGAAATAATATATAATTGGTGGTATCTATATACATTAACATATGTATAGTTATAACTTCATGTTTACATCATGTAATGTCATATTCGCATCATACAATCTGATTATATGCAGATATTTATGAATTACAAGATTGTATGGCTGATATTTATCGAATACATCGATACTCCTGTTGTTACAACTAGCTATCTACCATATGCTGTCTATATCTTATCAAACATTCTCCTTATATACAGATTATAACCCATTTAAATCTTAAAATATAATTTCATACAGATAATAATAGAAATAGTCAATATTTATCGAATATATCGATACTTCTGAAGTTATAACTAGATATCTAGCATACTCTGAGTATACCTCATGCTACATTCCTATTATATACAGATTATAGCCGATTATAGTTGACATTAATCGAATTGATCGATACTATAGAAGTTAATAATGAGATATAAATAGATATTATATAGAAATATTAGATATAGTTATCATATTGTGCATGTATATTATCATAGAAATAATATTATATAGATAATAATGGAATAAAGTTGCTATTAATCGAATTTATCGATAGTAATGAAGTTGTAACTATTTATATATCATGTTATATCTATATCGATCATACATTATAAATTTATATAAATTATAGTTGCATGTCTATCGAATTTAAATATATTTATGAAGTTATAACTAGAAATAAACCATTTTATACCCATATCTTATCATACATCCCAACTATATAAAACTTATAGTCAATATTACTTTAATTCCTTTACTTACATCGCTCATATCGCCAACATCCAAGTTTTTACTGTCCACCATGCTGCCATTTGTGTCCGCCGATCCCAGTGGACCCGGAGGACCGGCATTCACTGGTGCCCACGGGGTTGGTATGGTGCCGGGTCCAACTAGAAAGAGAGAGAGAGAGAAAGAAAGAGTTAGTTGAAGTGAGCAAAAAGTTTAGATCAGTTGGGGAAACGTTGCGAGAATATTAACGGTTTCCGAGCTTCATAAATCTGTGTCAGCCACAGCTGCAGCCGTGTAACTGTATCTCTATGCCACAACTCACAGGGGGGAGAGCCCTCCCCCACCCCAGCATGCGCGGCAAACCGTTTCCTAACCTGGCTAACAAACACAAACGTGTCCATGTCCGTGTTCATGTCCCTGTTACTGTTCGTGTCTCGTGTTCGTGCTCGTGCTCGTGTCTGTTCGTCTCCATGTTCGCGTCGCTGTCCGTGTCTGTGTTCGTGTCCGTGTCCGTGTCCGGGTGTTGATGTCTATTATGAATTTGCGTGCCGTGCCAGATGAAAAGCGCTTCAGCACGCACTTAAGTACGTTTTTCATTTGATATATTTAACAATGGCGCCAATGGCGACTGCCGAATGCAAATGCAAGCAGAGGGAGGGGAGAGGAGGGTTGTGCGTGTGTGTGGGAGACAATAATCGCGCCTACTTCACATTCAGATAATCAACCAGAGCAAGTGAGAGTGGGTGCGAGAGAGAGAGAGAGAGCGGGAGTGAGAGAGAGAGCACACACTAACCACAAGTGGCCTGGACAGCATCTTGTGAACTGTGCCCGGCACCGAGTGCAAGTCAAAGCCTAATTGAGCAGCTCTAATTGCAAGCGGAGTGCACCTAGTTGCATGCACCGGAGTGTGCAACTAGAAATTGCACAATATATAGAGATTGTATATAACAGATAAGAATTTCCTTTTTTATTTACAACTTAAAGAAGAAGAATAAGCTTTTCTGAGTATTTTAAAAAGTTTCTTGAAGTCTTAAGATAAAAAGTACTTTTGATAGGGATGGAACTTTGTTTTCATATATCGAAAGAACTTCTTTATTGAACTTGAAGATTCTTTCGCTTTTAAAAGCTTGGTTTATCGTTAATTGAAGCTTGATTTCAATCGATATAACTAAGCATTTATATTTATTTACTTAAGTTAGATCTATTAGATGTTTTACTGAATTTTCAGGGTTAAACTAATTTTAATTGTGATGGAACTTTGTTTTTTTATATCGAAGGAACTTATTTGCTCCCCTCAAGCTCCTTTCGCTTAAAATAGCTTGATATACCAATAACCGTAGCTTGAATTTTAACGATATGTCTAGGCCTTTATATAGATGTGCAGTTCGATCAACTTAAGTTAGATCTATAAGATGTTTAACTGCAATTTAAGACATGTTTTATGTAAACCGAATTCACTTTGTATTTTTCAATTATAACTAAATAAACTCTTCCAAGCGGTTTAAATTTGTTTTCTATAGGCTTTGATATATTTCGTATCAAATACGTTCGATGCATTGAAAAATCTATGCGTATTTATCTAAGCCAGTTGGTTTCGCTTCGAATAAGATTGATATATTTCAGGATCTCTAACATATTCAGCATAATATAACATAATATACTAAAGCAACTCTTATTGTAAGTAATTACAAAGAATTTCTTTAAAGATTTCCATAGTTTTCCATATGAAACCTGATTAAATTTCTTTTATAAAGCCCAGAAACCATTTAGCCTTAGTAAGTCAGATATATCTGGGGATTTCTAGTATAAATCGTACATTTCATGGCAAAGACTGGATGGCACTTCTTTCAATTTCAATTGCAGTCTCTATATGCCTAAAGAGCTGTTCCCGATCTACAAACATGCTCATAGATTTATATGTACCATAGAGTGCTTCTAGTATATGGACAGCCCTAAGTAATGTGCCCGACATGAACTGATCCCTTGAGAGGCACACGTAACATTAGCCAATCTAATGTTGTCGCATCATTACGGGCCCAAGCCGATTAGGGTGTCTGGGTCTACCTGTGTTTAACTCCAGGTAGACGCCGGAACGGGGACAAGAGAGAGAAAGAGACAGTGACAGGGAAGGACAGAGAGAGAGAGATAGAGAGAGAGAGAGAGGGACGTTAGCTCACCGGACAATGTCTTGAATTCCTCCAGGGAATCCAGATGCTTGGAGAACGGCGCCACTTTGGAGCCGTTGTCGTAATTGTCTTTTAAATAAATTTTGACAAGATCTCAAAACTAATGCCAAAAATCACAAACACACATACACAAACACAAGAGAGAGGGAGAGAGCGAGAGAGAGAGATACACTGTTAAAAAAAGATAATCCAATTCTAGAAATATTTTCCTTTGCTTAAGCGCGATCGTTTGCATTGGGGGAAAGGTAGAGAATATCTTGAGAATCGTATTGATTCGTATTGAATATCGTAGCACGAACACGCACGCACGAACAGGCACGCACGAACAGTCACGCACACAGACGCGAGAGGAGACACGTAGACGAGGAGGAAAAGCCGCGTAGACGCGTCTGTTTGATTGAAACGCACAGTGGAAACTGAAACCGAAACTGAAAATGCCTTTTATTATTTTTCACTAATTTTTGCTTTTTGTTTTGTGCGCTCCTTTCTCTCTCCTTCTCCTTCTCCTGCTCCGGCTTGGGCCGCAGGGGATGGTGAACAGCAGCAGCGGCAGCGACAGGATGCAGTCACAGAGTGCCAGTCAGTGCCGCACACACATACAGACACACACAGATAGACAATTAAGGGAAGGCAACCGAAAAATACCAACGTCGACGTCAGCGTCGCTGCCATCGTCAGCGTCGCCGTCGCGCTGTGTGCGTCATGGCACATTGAGAATCAGGGAAATTCCAAGAATCGCGCAGCGCAGCAAAGAAATTTCATTTCAAATCATGTTTTTATACGCCTTACCCAATGCACATAGGTCAGTAGGGTATTATAGACTGTGGAAGGCAACTATGAGTCAAAGAACTTATATACTTTATTGTTCAGTGTAAAAAATACTATTTTTTGTTCGTATGAGCATGCATATCTCGGAGACTTTCATAGCTAGAGCTTTCAAATTTCTGGACAATATGCTTAACTAATGCCTGCAGCTAAAGTTGGTTCTTACCACTAGCCACGCCCACTGCCGCCTACTTGAAATGCATAAAATCAATTTTTAAGTGTCATTTTAAAGCTAGAGTGTTTAGTTTTAGTATATATCATATTTATACCGATTCCAATCATATTTATAAATTAAATTGAAATTTTTTTTTATATTTTTTTGTTTTTTTTTTTTTTTTTATATTCATGTTGCCCTGCTTAAGGGGTATATCGCAGTCGTGCACATGTAACTATTTCCTTCGTTACTTTTTCAGTCAGCACCCCTACACAGTGTCCCCCTCTCCACCTCCTGCTCTCTCCTGCTCTCTACTCGAGCTTTGAGCTCGCACACAATTCTCAACTGTAACTGTACATGGCGAGATCAGCAGACTGTGCAAGTATGTGTGCGTGTGTGTGTGTGTCGAGTAGGGTGTCATGAACAGCCCGTTAAAAGCCAAGCAAACTATTTATTAATAATGCAAGCGCAAAGCAGCGGCTGCATTTGCCTCTGCCTCTGCCTCAGTCTCTGCCTCGGGGTTGCACATTGCGTTGCCGCTTTAGGGGTGACTGTGCCATTTTTCATAATCTCACACACACACACACACACACACACACACACACACACACGCATTATTATCATGTACATTTGGGCCTGCAACATTTCCGGTTCATTGTAATTTCCAATTAGAAATGAGAAACACGAAAAATATAAAAACCCAAGCCAGGCTCGCAATGCAGTCGCTGTCGCAGTCGCAGTCGACGTTGACGTCGCAGCTGCTGCAAGAATTAATAAGGGAATGCGTGTGACGATGGGGGGAGGAGGCGTAAAGGGGGCGGGGGGTTGCGTGCTACCCTTGGCAATTGGAATTTCTTTGGTATTTCGTATTATTCTGCTTGCATTTTCTACCGGAGACGAGGAACAGCTGTGTTCACTTCACGTGGTGGTGGCTCCTGGCAGCGGTGGTGGTGTCACTGTTGGCAGTGCTAGTGGTGGTGATGGTGGTGGTGTTCTTTGCCTGGCAGGATCAGTCAGTCACCCCTTAATAGGCTGATCCCTATTCAAATCTCTACGACGCGTACGCACCCCAAACAATGTCCTGCCAAGAGCAGAGCGCGAGCAAAAGAGACAGAAAACAAACAAGAGAGAGCGAGAAAGAGAGAGAGCGGGAGAGAGTGCAGCAAATTAACCCCTAACCTACGCCACGACGCCGCAGCGTACAAGCGAAGCTCGCACAGTGGCGCAACTTCGGCGGCATTCCACGGTGTGCGCGAGTTATCAAAAATATTTATCGCAAATATTTTGCAGGACATGCACGAATGCCTGTAAAACAGTAGAGACAGAGAGGGGGAAAGGGAGAGCGAGGGGGAAAGGGAGCGAGAGAGAGAGGGAGAGTGACATATGTATTCACTCGCACATCGCATGATTAACAAGCAAGTACACTGCGCGAAAGAGTTGACCAAGTGCAGTGATAAACTGTTCTAGGTCAGTTTCTTTAAAGAACATAAATGTTTAATAATGTTTAATGATTATTAACTGTTAATTATTATGCTATACACTGCGAGAAAATATGGGAAAATTAAATTTTAAATTTGCGCTCTGCATTGTGTGCAGATGACATTTTATGTTCAATTAGAGCAGTTCAAATTATTATTATTATTTTTTTTTTTTTTTTTTTTTTTTTTTTGTGAATCAACATATTTATTAAAATCTATATTTATTCATGAATATATTTATTGATTTATGTTTTTTTATATATACTTGTCCTTATTTATTTAATTTTTCATTTATTTATATATTTATTTTATTTAATATATATTCGTTAATATTTTTATTTATTTTATACAAATTTTTTGCAATGTTTTCTGTATATTTTTCTTTTCAAATGATTTCTTGTTTTTAATCTCTTAATTTAGACTTAGAAACTTAATACCCAAGAATTTGTACTGAGCGAAACCTTTTTTACTATAAATAATTCACTTCATTTTAAAATTTATTCAGTTTTTTATATATATTTCCTACTCAGATCTGGCGTTAATCTACTGAAATTTATATTGAAAACTGTAGAAAGGACAATGTTAATGATCTTTGTTTTCATATTGTCATTTAAATCATCAACACTTGTCGAATATATATAAAATTTAAATCAAACATATATAAATATATTTTTAGAATAAATTAAAAAAGTTAAATAAATACTTTTCTCACAGTGCATCACATTAAGCAGCGGCAAAAAAGCATTGAAAGTGCTGTGCAGAGCTTATGAAGTTTCTGTAATTTGGCTTATTATGTGCACATGCAAGTGCATACACTGAGCGAAAGGCAATAGCAAGTCAACTCAAGTCAAATTCTTATTTCCTGCAAATTTCTCGCAGTGCACTTTAAAAATGTCGCTCGATTTGCAAAGTTTGTGCGTAATTTGGACAACGCATTCATAACACGACTCAACCGCCCTGAACTGCCTCAACCCTCGTGAGGATTTCCCTCTTGGGTCCCGGTCTGTATGTACTATACATACACCACGAGTAGTTCATCATCAATCAACTCATATCACATCAGACACACACACATACAGATGCACATGCGTGATAGTTTTGTCTGTCTGTGAGCACTTGAAAAATCCAATCATCCTAAATGAAGAACCCAGACAGACAATCGCCGTGTGAACTGTCCTCTCGCTTGAGGAGGGCAGGGGAGGTGCAGGAAAAGGGTGCAATCCTTTGATGATGTTTTCGTTCTCGAGGCAAGCAATAAAGTTGCACATGGACAGGTTATTCTCCACGCCGATGCGAATTCAAATTATGCAGAGCTCTAAAACTTTGAAGGGTGCTGAGCCCCCGATAGAGCGAATAAACCGAAGAACTTAAGCAAATGTGATAAAAAAATAAAATCTTTTTCCATTTGAATGAAAAAGAAAGTGCTACCCAAGATAAATCGGGTTGATATTTCACGATTTATTTTCAATTTTCAGTGATTTGGAAACTTTTCGCTCTCTGCTCTTTCGCTACGCCTACAGATTAAGCTGGGAGATGTGCAGTTTCTGATAGTTTACTATATTTATCAGCAGGGTGGCATCATTAGCAACAGCTGTGCGAACCTGCTAGCTACAGGAGTGGAGGGTATTATGGGTTTGCGACCCCACAAAGTATTTATATATTCTTTAATAGGTTTCTATTAGTTTTTTTGTCGGTATGAACGCATTAATCTCGGAGACTATCAGAGCTAGAGCTATCAAATTTGTTGACAATATGTCTTGTAGTAGCCTGCAGCTAAAGCTTGTTTTACCATTTAGCCACGCCCCTTTTTTAGACATGTAAATTGACAAAAAACGTATTACTAGCTTAATTTTAAGGCTAGAACATTCATTTTTAGTGTGTAAGAAGCTTATCGCGCCTGCAAGGGCTGCATTAATAGCGACCAAGGTTACAAAGGGGTTCTTAGCTACCCCGTATGCCTTAATAAAGTTTAAAAAAAAAAAAAAAAAAAAAAATGTATAGCCAACATAGTGCGTAGTAATTTGGTTTAAATCGATTTATATATTGTAAAGATATTTTAAAATTATTTTATATGGGCGTATAGGTGAGTCGTGGGTATATCGACAGTTGAGAACATTAGAATAACTTTCTTGTAGTATTCACAATTGAATATGAATTCACTTTTGGATTTTATAGTAACCTGATCCTTGAAGAACTATAAAAACTATACCAATATCATCATTAGTTGAGTCAGCTTGCCTTGAGTGCTCCCTTCAAAGTTCATTCGTATTTAAAAGATGCCAAACTAAATCACTTTGAATCATTTCACAAATATTTGACCTAAGTACACTCCCCAGGCAACACCTTGCCAGCTTTTAAGGTTCTCCAAAATGATATAGTATGTGTAAGTTAAGGCTTGTTAGGTTTACAATCTGTTAAAATATAACAAGATCTAACAAAATACTGACTACACTGTACTATGCTTTATTCATTTCATGTTTAATTTAGCTTATTATCTTGTATCTTCCTATAGAGACTGAGGTTAGCAGCGATCATTAAGTAGTGATCATTACTAAGTATATATCTAGTATATATCTACTGTATATCTAGTATATATATACCATATATCCACTCTATAGTTAGTCACATATGTATGTGCACATATATCTGCAGTCTACAAATCGATTGAAACCTTGGCCAAACCACAAGATTGCAAAGTGCGAGCGGAGTCTGTTGAGGATTAGTCATAGTTCAAGCCTGTTGTTGTTGTAGTTAGTTCTTCCTTCTCTGCACTGCTTCCTCTTCCTCTGCCACTTCTTCTACTTGTTTTTGTTGTTGCTGTTTCAAGCTGTTTCGGGGTCTATTGTCATTGACATTTTGGCTTTGGCCGTCGTAGTTCGATCGATTAAACCGGAAAGAAAGCCGCATGCATGTCTCACTCTTAGTTGATCCCTCTCTCTCTCTCTCTTTCCCTCTCTCTCTTTCTCTCTCTCCTTCTTTCTCTCACTCCCTCTCTCTCTCTCTTTCTCCCTCCTTCTCTCTGTTGTTGTTTGTGAAAGGATGCAAACTCTCTTAGAATCCACACTCAGTTTGCTTTCCCTTTGAGGGATCCCTCGCTGGCTTCATCTTGCTGCATCTGTCGTAGCTATCATATGTGTGTGTCTCTCTGTTTGTGTGTGTGTGTGTGTGTGTTTAATTACTTTGCCCAGAGAGTCGCAGAAACTTGTATCGACTCTATGTATAACAGTTCTCGGCAGGCAGCCCCAGCAGCTTCCACTTTTTTAGTCTGTTTCTAAACCGGTTAACAGATTTTTCTTCTCTTTCTTAGTCGCGCTTGCCCTGCACGAGGAGGAGCATACGGGGGAGGAGAGGCTCAGCTGGAACTGGTTTACGTTTTAATGGGCAGCTGGTGATACATCAGCAGCAGCAGCAGCAGTGATTGTTTTGCCTGCCTCCCCTCTCTTCCTTCCCTCTTGCAGCTTCTGAAATTCGATTTGATTTCATTAGATTCGATTAACTTTGCCTTTGCTTCAACATTATCGAATGCTGCTGCGCCTGCAGCCGCCTCAGCTTGGCGTGCAGCAAGTGCTGAAAGATGCCCGCGGCACCAGCGACAGCAGATTTGCGTGGAATGGTCAGAGCACTGTGCTGCACCTCATCATAGTAGGGATGTTGTTGCTTCTGCAACTCAAACTCCTCCCGCTCGCGTTCCTCTTGCTTCCGTTGTTGCTCCTGCCACAAATCCAATTCTTCAGCCGACTTGGCCTCCAAATCCCGTTGCTGCTGCAGATAAGCCTTACGTTCCGCGGACAGATGACCCAAGCGAATCCTCGCCTGATATCGTGTTGGTGGCGCTGCATCATAGGAGATCAGTTCGCCAAAGAGCATATTACGCAGCATATGAAACTCGGTGAGAACATTCTTCAGATACATATTGTGCAGGCCATCGAAGACCTGCGTCCATGTGCCCAGCGCGGCAATGCTCCACAAGTGACTCGAGTGTGTGGCAAACGAACCCGTCTTGGTATCCCCAACAAAGCCAATGCAACTCGCGAATAAATACGTGTCACGCCATTTCTCGTACACCTCCGGATTCAGGATCTCACGTGGCTTGAATGGCGCAGCATAGCAAAGTTGTGCTGCGCCCCAGAGATAGGCAACAAATTGATAATCATCCACAGAGTAGGCACCTTGATAGCCCGCCGGCCGCAATTCGAAAATCTGTTGCAACATACGCACACAGTTGAGGTAACGTGCGAAGAGCATTAATGCTGCTGCGGCATAATCCGAGGGTTGCAACACGCCCGCCCGGAAGAGGGAGCACAGAAAGAAGATGAAACTCAACTCGTGTCCGTTGCCATAATCCATGCGCGACTGGCTGCCAAAGGAACTGCTCACATACTGCCCCAGCTCACCCACATTGATGTACTGACTGTCCGGCAATGCCTCCTCGAGTCTATGGAATACATTGCGCAACATGGTGCGTGACCAGGCACGAAAACTCGTAGTTTTCATATACAGCGAACGTTCCTGCTCCGCCAGACTGCGGGCCAATTTGAATGATGTTGTTGTTGTTGCCGCAACCGGCGGGGTGCTACTAACATTCCCCGGAGATGTCAACAGTGTCTGATCGATGGCATCGAACATGCTGCACAAACGTAACATTGTTGCACTCACAGGATACTCGCCCGGGCGTACACCCTGTATGGCAATGCTGGTGCGATCAATGTAATCGATAAGATCGTGATAACCCAACGAACTCTGATATTGTCCCACATCTGACTCCCAGCGCACACGTTGCACAGAGCCAAAGTTGTTGCGGTTAAAGAAATGCGAGACTTTCGTCTCCAACTCTGATGTTTGATCCATTCCTCTTCTTGCTGCTTCTCCTTTCTGTTTTTGTGTGTCTTTGTATATCGAAAGCGAAAAACTTAACAACTGATTGAAATTTCGAAGCTTATACTAACTAGAGTTCTAATCAGGAAAGGAAGATCACATAATTTAGAATCTTAAAGGAAAGAAAGATCTTTAAAAATTTACAATTTACATTTGAACGAACTTCTAAACATTCCCATTACTTATGCACTTCAATTTTTATTACTTCACGTGGGCGGCAAGGGGCGTGGCGGTTTTCTAAATCTTACTTTACTTGCGTGCCATAATAAGACAGCTTGTCACTTAATTTCATAGTCCTAGCTCTTCTAGTCTCTGAGATATAAGTGTTCATACGGACAAAAATACGCAAAAAAGGTTATAGCGACTGTAAAATCGACTTAAGCCATGAGTGTGCATACTTTGTGGGTTCAGAGAAGTCTTCCAAATAATTCTTAGTTAATACTCAATGCGAAAATCTCGAAAAATTCTCAATAAGTAAGCTCATGTCTAGTTACTTTCCCCTAAAAAGTTCTTAAAATCTTCATATAATCAAAAAAGATACGCCTTGAACATCTTTCTCGCATGTTCTCAACAATTTACGATTATTACTCATACGACATGTTGGCCCACAAAGTGTGTGCTGGCGCTGGCTGCACTTCATTCATAATAGTTGTGAATAAAAACGTTTTATATTTATTTTTTATTGCCGACATTAATCAATAATTGCCGTTTGCGTGTTATGCAACCCGTTGAGAATAGCTTTGCTCGTGTAATATGTCGTCGTCGTCGACCCCCCGTACAACGAGGCGTATGATTGATAAGCGCCACCACAATTGAGCTTTTATGAACGAGGGAGTTTTAAATGGGAAGCCCAAATAAACCACAATTTATCTGGCGGATAAAGCGATAACGATAACAATATTTGCATATGCTGATCATGTTGCCATCTCTAAAGTAAATGCAATCAGAAACTTTTACATTAACAGCTGCAGTAGCTGAGGCAATAACATTAACAGCATCACGTGCAAATACAATGCAAGTGTAACATGACTATGTAAACACCAATACGAATTATGCATTATCAGGCACTGTAAGGCAGTGTTATTTATTATTACACGAGCACTGTTAGTTAACAGCGCTCGAGAGCAGCTGAACACATTTTGCAAGCGAGCGTGGGACAGAGAGAGAGGGGGTAAGGCAGTAGGCTGCTGCAATCCGTTTTGCCTATTACCCAAGCAGCAACACAGCATTATCGGCACACTCTCTTGCCAACCTGTGCTCTCTCTCTCTCTATCTCTCTTTGCTCAGTTGCCGCGTCGCCGCGTTCATTGACTAAGGTCTCGAAATAGTGTTTAAAATAAATGCGATGAGTCAGACACAGGTGACCGAGAGGCACTGCTCTCACTCCTCCTCTCGCCTCTCCCACTGCGTCGTTTAGTTAGTTAAGTGCATGGATGCCACGACGTCGACGTCGACGTCGACGCCTTCGTTGATTTCTTTGGACCAACGCGGCGTGGCGACAATCCTCGACTGAATTCGTTCACTTGCTCACACTTACACACAGGCACATGTGTGTGAGTCTGTGTGTGTGTGCATATGCTTAGTTATTATTTGTTTATTTTATTTGCAGCACACTTTGAATAATTGGCAACATTTCTCCGAGCAGCAAAACGAAACAGGAAGTGCGAGGCAAGTCACGTACTTAAAAAACAGAACACAGCAGCAGCGCGCAGAGACGAAGGCAGCGACGCAGGCAGTAAGTGCTAAATGAGTGCAAGAGAGCGACGCGGCACGGCAAGTGACCCAGGAGAGCGCGCAAGTGGCTGCGCTCTCTCCCCCACTCTCTCTCTCACTATCTAAGTGTGCGTGCGTGTGTGTGCAATTTTCATGCGATAAATTCTCTTTTGGGTGTTTTGCACACATGATCTGCAGCAGCGACGGCGCTTGAATTGCATTGTGTTAATCGCTGTCGCTGTCATCGGTCATCGTCATCGGGAGCAGCCGCAGCAGCTGACAGGCGACACTTTTGTCGAAGTCGCAAAGCACACAGAATAAAATACACACACGTAGTGGGGCAAATACAACTTTTGTGTGTGTTTATATCTGATATACATACATACATCAGTATGTTTATGTATGTGTATTTGTATTTATTTATGTAGTGCTGACGTTTTCGCTTTTTTCCCGTCAAATCTGGCTTTTTCTGAAGACTAACTGCGTGTAAAACATAGGCTTTGTTTAGAAATAAAGTTTGCCTTTTTTCTGACTTAATCAGAAATAGTTTTCTGCCTTGCTTAGAAATAAAGTTATCTTTTTTCGGCTTTTTTATAAATAAAGTTAGCCTTTTTCGGCTTTTTCCGAAATAAAGTTATACTTTTTCATTATTTATATAAAGTTAGCTATTTGCCTATAAAAAGTATGCTTTTTCTGGCTTCTTTTTTATTAAATTTTTTTAGAACAAAAATAAAATTTAATTTTTTTTTTGAAGAAAATATTGTAATAACTACAATATTTTGCGCTTTTTGCTTAAATTATCTTTTAGTGTTTTTTTGGAGATCGTTTTCCATTGAAAACAGCTTTGTTTTTTTTTTTTTTAAGTTTACAGCACCTCTTACATGTTTGTTTGTAGCATTATATCTCAAATTTTCTTGATTCTTTTTTGTGAATGGACAAGGATGATGAGCGCAGCGAGAAACAAGAGATGCCACAGACCGCAGATTTACAAAGAAACCGTATGTATTACGTAGAATTTAGCGCCGTTTTTGCAAGGCATACACAACATACACGCTGTGTAAATGTATTTGTGTATGTAAATTTGATAAATAATCTAGTTATGCAGAGAGGAAGTGGTCGCATGTCTTCTTAGTTGTTTATATAATGTTCTGCTTATAATATTTCAGTGTATGAAATGTGAGTCATAAATTGGGTAAATCCTAAATTGTTTCTGGTTTATGATGAATCGGTTATCGGATAAATTGAGGTTGAACTCGCTGCATACTTTAATGCTGCAATTGGGAATCGAAAATACATTATATACACCACTTTATGTGCATGTCTTATCTTTAACTCTATTTCAGTTATGTTAAACCTTGAAGGCAGCACTCTGGAGCCTCCTATCTCGATCTCGATCAGTTTCAATTATAGACGACAAGCAAAGAGAACAACAACAACAACTTTAGCAAGTTTGTAGTTGTTGTTGTTGTTATGTTTTTTGCAGTGCGCTTTGATTGAAAACTTCTTGTCAACAACAGAGAAAGGGGTGAAGAGAGCGAGAAAGAGAGAAACTGAAACTGGTTTGGGGCAGTGACAAGAGTGAGAAAGAGATAGAGAGAGAAGTAAAAAGACCGCCAGAAAGGGTCAAGAAAGCTAAACAGCTTTAAGGTATATATCGATATCGGTCAACAGGATCGATAGAAAGGACTTACGCATATCGATAGTACACTCAACTACAACTCACTACACATCCCAACAAGACAGTAAAGTAAAGAGAAGCAGAGGGGGAGTTAGAGACCTTCGCAATCGAAAACGATAGACAGGAATAAAGTTAGGATTCTCAACTATCGATAATAACAAACTTAGCACAGTCCACACTCTACTACAACACAGTACACTGCGCAACAAGGTAGTGGAGTCGGAGCAGAGACAGAGGAAGGGGGAAACCAATACAAAAAGAGTGCCAGTGCCAGTGCCAGCGACAACAACAACAACAACAGGCTGCATACGAAAAAGAATGGCCCCAAAAAGCAACAGAAGAAACAACAAAAAACACACACACACATACAGTGAATAAAAAAACTGGTAGGACAACTTTTTTTTGTCTCTCGCCTGATAGAAATCCACACATGTTCGTTCAAGTCAAACTCGAAGTCGAAGTCGAAGTCGAACTCGAAGTCGAACTCAAACCTAAACACAGCAGGAAAAAACCCCAAACTGCTTTTGCCATTGCTAATGCTGACTTGGTTAGCAGTGCGAGGGAGAGGGGGGAGGAGAGAGGAGAGGTGGGGCAGTCCCCACTCTTTTGCGTTGCGTTGATCGCGCCTAATTTTGCATAACAGTCTGTTAACAGTCGCAGCGATGGCAACCGATAACAGCAGCAACGGCAATCACAGTGCGCAGACTGTAGCAAAGAGAGGGAGCGTGAGAGAGAGAGCTCCAAGAGAGCGAGGTGAGTATGTAGTGGAGTTAAAAGGAGCAGCAACAGTAGCAGGACATGAATAACAGTGAGTTAACAGTTGCAGCAAAGACTGCGTTAACAGTGGAAAATCACAGTGAGTAATCTGCAAAAGCTGCACAGGAAGAGAGCGCGCCAGGAGAGCGAGGTGTGTAGTTAACAGCGCCAGAGAGTGAGAGAGTAGCAGCAGGACATGGACAAAGTAAATGGGAAAATAACATTGCGCAAGAGACAAGAGCCGATCGGGTTCTGTGAACCCCACCTAAAACACTCACACACACATGTTGTGCCTCGCTTGAATAGACAGCAGTGCACACACAAACACACACACCGACACAAAAGGTAAGTTTTGTATGTGTCTATGCGAGTGTCTGCCTGTCTGTCTGTCTTTGTGTCTGCATGTATGTGTGTGTGTAGGTAGAAACCAGTATAGTTGTCGTTTGTTGTTGCTGCTTGCTTTGGTCGTGTCTTTGTCACCGTCGCCGACTTGATTTAAGAACGCGCGCGTGTACAGCGCAGCAAAGAGAGACACAGTGTGAGAGAGAGAGAGAGGGAGGGAGAAAGGGTGCGTCTCTGTGAAAGAGTCTCTCGGGACACAGGCCCAGGTGTAAGAGGCGCAAGTCTCTCTGTTTATTTTGACCAGTATACACACACACACACACACACGCGCAACAAACACATGCGACACACACAAACACACGCACATGCAGACATGCACGCAGATGTTTATAATACACTTGCAGAGAGGGTATATTCACTTTGACCAGCACTTTGCATCGCAGTGAAGGAGCCAATAAGATTTACACAGTGGTGCTCATAATAATAGCAACAGTAGAGAAAAACAGCCTTTGTATCTTTATCAATATTTTTTCCATGCCTCAATGAAAGCAATTCATACAATAATTCAATTCATTAAAATGAAAATACAATAAATAAAATAAAAAAATATTTAAAGTTTCCAACGATCAGAAATTTAATTAAATAAGTTCCATCAACCTTAACACAATGATTTTATGAAGATATTCACTCGATAAACATGTAAAAAATATGCACCACAGGGTATACACACTTCAATCTTTCTTTGATCATTCAATTAAACATTGTAGATCATACACGTATTATGGTAGGATCATATATATTTAACTATATTTGCTTTACTTTATACGCGTTTAATGGATTTTACCTAATGGAACTACGAAATTTCCATAAGTTAATGATTAGAAAATAAGACTATTTAATTAATTGTCGATTTTTTTGTAAAATTCAATTATTATTTTGGATATATTGAAGAAATATGGGTATTTTACTGGTAATAAATTACCAACAGCACTTTTGTGACTCGTTCAACAAATCTTGGTTGAATCTGATTGGCTACTGATGTCGTGATTTTAATGAATCATGTGGCAAATTTAATCAAATAGTAAAGTTTGTTATACAATAATCACTAACTGATAAGTTAAGCTGATACATAATACACACAAACATATATTTTATGCACATATCTATCGGCAAACTTTGTTTTCATCCCAAGGCTTCACAAGGCACTGATAATACTAAAAAAAGTTTAAGTTTCTCATAGTTTTACTTTGATTTTATACCGAAAACAATAAGTTAGTTAATTGGATAAATTAATTATATATCTTTATATGATACATATAGTACAACATACGATATATGTACACTGCCTAACATACATACTGTATATTGTTCTATCAAGCTAATAGATATTTTCCCTATGCCTCGTAGATCTTTTAATTTCGTATACTAAATGCAAATTGAGCACGAAAATAGCCCCACACACACACAGATACCCATTAATTATGTGTATAAATATGCAAATAAGTGTTAAGGGTTGTCGGCGGCTCTCCTCGCTCTCTCTCTTTCTCTCGATCGAGAGAGTGCACTTATTATGCTGACCATAGGTGTAGTTGTGTGTGTGTGTCTGCAGGTAAATCAAAGCAAGTGAGAGGAGGACAACAAGAGTGAAAGAGGTACAGGGGCAAGGGGATAAAAAAGGAGGGGGAGGGGGAGAGATAGAGAGTAAATAACGCACCTGCTTCTGGTTTGCCAACAACAGCGACGTCCAATTCGCTGTTGCTGAGATTGTTCTGCAATTGCAGCAGCCCCGTGCCGCAAGTGCTTGAGCTGGTGATGTTTTTCATGCAGCCAGTTTATGCCAGTGTCTGTCTATGTGTGTGTGTGTCTCTGTGTCTGTGTATCTATGCAAAGATCCCGTGCTGTAGATGTACGTGTGTCTCTGTCTGTGTGCTGTGGATGCTGCTGATGTCACACATACGCACACACTGCACTCGTTGCTGTTGTTGTTGTTGTTGTTGCTGTTAACGTTGTTTGTTAACTGTTTTCACTTCTTTTCTTCTGCTTCTTCTTCCTTTTTCTTTTTAATTGTTATCAGAATTTTGATAACGCGCGTTCGTACTTGGATTCTCGATAGGCCCGACCCGACGACGATGACGACGACGACGGCGACGTCAGGCAGCACTTTTTTTTGCACTTCACTTCACACTCTTCTTCGCTGTGAGAGAACTAGAGAAAAATGGCAAAGATTCATGAGGAAACGCGCCACAGTTGTTGCTGCTGCTGTTGTTGTTGTTGTTGTTCTTGGGGCAATTGGAGTTGAGATCTTGCGCGCGCAACTTTGCTGCTGCTGCGCTGCCTCACTGTTGCTGTTGCTGTGTCTCTCTATGTGTGTGTGCGTGTGTGTTTGCCTGTCTGTGCGTGCGCAGGCCTCTCGCTGTCTGTGTGTCTTTCAGCAGAAAAAAGGTGCAGCAGCAGAACTTGGGCAGAGGCCAAAGAGAGGAGGCAGGAGTGAATAGAGAGAAAGAGAGAGCGAACGCATTTTCTGCATTGCCTGCAAGTCGAGCTTAATTGAAGAGTGTGTTTGTATGTGTGTTTCAAGCAGTGCCTTTGCAGGACAACAAACACACAGGCAGGCAAGCAGTGCACGCAGCAATTGAATGAAATCTCAGGCAAGCAGTGCACTCTTTTTTTGTTTTTTGCTACTGTTGTTGTTGCTGCTCTTGCGTAGGTGTTGTTGCATTTTGACAGTTGGCATCTCTGTCGACGCCGTCTGGCGCCGCTGCCGCTGTAATGTTGTAACACACACACATACACACGCGAAAGAACACGCGCAGTGCGCCTAAATTTAACTGAATGAGCACATACTAAGCACACACACACTCACTCAAAGTAAAAACATCGCACTGCAGAAACATAACACACATACACACACTAAGAGAAACAGCAACAGCGGAAAACACACAGAAAAAAAAACACAACTTAACAAAAAACATGGCAAAAAAAATAAAACATTAAATAAAAAGCAACAGCTATAAAAAAATTAAATACATTCACACACACTCGCATACACTTGCAAACAAACACTCACATACATGCACACACGTACACGCAAGCAGCGCGATTACGTTAGTAGTAGGTGGGGCGGCGGCAGAGACGCGCACGACTACGACGACTACAACGACGACGACGATGACGATGACGACGATGACGACAACGAAAAAATCGCGGAAACACTGCGAAACACGCAACGCGCAGAAGCGAGAGAAACTCATCGACTGAATCTGAATCAATACAAAGAACGACAGTAGCTGCTGCTGCTGCGCTGCTCTGTTGCTTCTCTGCTGCTGGCAACGTCAACGGCAACGGCAAAACGGCTTCGAGTCTGCTGCCTGTTTGACTGGCTCTGGCTCTGACTGTTTCTGCCTTTGTGTCTGCGTCTGTGTGTGCCTGTGGTTTTTTTCTGTGTGTGTGTATTTGTGGCCTGTGTTGTGTATATGTAAGTGTGTGTGTGTCTGTTTAGTTTGCTAACACAAACGATGACAACCACAACCGCATGAAGTGATCAAGCCCCAAATGAATACAAGAGAGAGAACCACACGCACACACATTCATGCATGCACAGCGCGCTCTCTTTATTCTGCTTGCGCCTGTCGCGCTCTCTCGCATACGAAGCCAAACTGAACGAACATGCGAGTGAGTGAGTGAGCGAGAGAGCTGCGCTGTTGCCTTTTGCCGCTCATTTACTTTGCGCTCGATTTCGCTCACTTGTTGTTGCTGCTTTTGTTGGCGCTGCCATGTCTGTGTGTGTGTGTGTGTGTGTTCAGGCAGCGTCGTCGCATTTTGCATCTCTGCCAACAGGCACAGCAGGTAGGACAACTATAAACATACATACACACATACTTATGTTTATATACGTGTGTGTGTGTGTGCATTGGGGAATATGGGGCAGCTTCGATATCAACAAAATACTAAATAATACCAAAAGAGATAATCGCAAATTAAAAGGATTCATCGATCAATGTTAATGCTAATGTTATGTTAATTAACATTAACCTGTTAAATCTGCGATTTAACCTTAACCAATTGGATTCGTGTTGGATTTCTCTGTGTGGGGAAAAATTGATGACTACGGCAAATTAAAATGAATTTGTTAGAACACAATAGAACTAAATGCTTGAGTAGGAGGTGGGGGAACTTTACGTACAGTAGGCAAAGCAAGTTTAGCAACTACTAGTTATGCACGTGTGTGTGAGAAAGTATGAATGCGTTTTTCTATGTTTTGTCAGTTCACATGTGTGTGTGTGTGTGTCAACTGTGGGAAGAGAAGCTGCCAGGCAGGTGGAGAGCAGCAACAGTTGTTGTTATTGTTGTTGTTAGAAAGGAACAAGTTTTGCTTTGCTTTTTACTCGTTTTCTTTCAATTTTTCCCCATTTTCTTCGCGCTCAACTTTGCATTTGTATGCGCGGCGCGCCTGTGTCTGTCTCGCTGTGTGTGTGTGTGTGTCTTTGAGAGACCGACATATGAGAGAGAGAGAGCGTCGTTGTCGGCTGCGCTGTCAAAGCTCTGCGCGCGCGCTGTCTGCGTTTGTGTCTGTGTGTGTGAATGGGATCGCTTAACAGTTGCGCCACTGTTAGTTAACAGACATTTTTGAAATATTTTCACCATGACTGTTCACCAACAGCAACAGCAACAACAACAGTAGCTGCTGCTGCGCGCCAATTGCTGACGTTGAGTAGCCGCGCTAGAGCAGTGACTGTGTGTGTGTGTGAGTGAGTTTCTGTGTGTGAGTGTGTGTGCGTGTGTATTGTTTGCCTGGCCAAAACGCACACACGTGTTGCTTGTATGTTTATGGCCAATAACAGTTCAAACGTTAACGCAAACGCCTTTTCCCAACTGAATTTCTATTCTTGGCTAAGACATATCGACGACATCGTTGGATTGTTAACGTTCAAACTGGTAAAGTGGTAACTGGTTTCTCTGCTGTCTTCTACCCCCTTCCCCCTCCCTACCTACCTCCACCTTTTCCCTCCCCCCATTCCCAGACACGATGACACACCTGCGCGTCTCGAGAGTTCAGTTTCATTTAGCCCCCAATCCCCCCTCCCCCTGCGCAAACACACCTTATACTGATTATGAATTCGGTGCATTCTACCTGCGTATTGCATAAGCAATTAATGAAAATAAATAGGAAGCTTATCGAAGAAGCTTTACACGTATTTAAGATATTGAAAACTCAGTCGAGTCTCTTGGAAGATATTAGAAAAGTTCTTTAGTATGACATGATATGATATTGTAGCAAAGAAAGTGCTATATCATCAGTTCATTGATTAAAAATATATTTTGTTGTTGATTGGATGAGAATATTATGTGTGACAGGGAGAAAGAATGAAAATATCATCAGTTTATACTTTCTAGATAAATTTGATAAACTTTTCTATATAAAATATGATATTTCTTCATTATAAAACACATTAAATACCCAATTAACCTCAAAATATGTATCATGTTGATTATATTACGAGAATATTATATATCAAAGAGATTTAGTATGGAAAGATCACCAGATTTTAGGCTATATATATTATCTAGGTGAATTTGATCAAATATACTATATAAAATATAATTTTCCTTAAAAACACTCTACATTAAATACCTTTTTAACCTTAAAATATTTATTATATTGTTGATAATACGAAAATATTATATATGAAAGGGAAATAGAATAGCAAGATCATCTGTTTGAAGGGTAAACTTACTGACTAGCTGAATTTGATTTAAAGATACCATATAAAATATGATATTCCTTCCTTATAAATGACATTTAATACCTTATTAACCTCAAAATATGTACCATATTGTTAATATTATGAGAATGTTGAATATGAAAGTGAAGTACAGTGACAATATCATCAGTTTATAGGGTATACCCAATAGCTTGCTACATTTGATCATGTAAAACATATAAAATATGATATTAAGTCATTAAAATTCGCATCAAATCATTAATTAACTTCAAAATATGTTTCATATTGATCTTAAAATACTTATCAGTCGCATTATCAACAGTTTATAAGGCAAAAATATTTATTTTGTAAATCAAGGTAAATTTCATGAAATATACCATATAAAATATGATAATTCTTCACTCTACTCCACCTCTAACCTCAAAATAGCCTCAATATATATCAGACCTATCTATACAGCATGATCGCTGCACAAACAAAGAAGTTATTCAATAAAAATTGAAATAATCTCGAACAGATCCTGTCATTCATTGCAATTATGTGCGGTGTGTGTTTGTGTGTGTGTGAGTGTGTGTGTATAATAGATCTACTCAGTATATAATTTAAATCATACTTTCATTTCTTTGTCGCTTGTATTAGCTTATTGTTGCTAATCTGTTTACTAAATTAAAGTTTTCGAACTCCTTTTTTCACTTTTTTTTTAAATTTTATTCATAAAACTTGTTTAGCTGCGCTATTTATGGATACAGTCTAAATATATGTATTATATGTGTGAGTATCTGCATCTCATTAGAAGACAAGTTCTGTTATGCTTAAAGTTTTCAACGTAAAACATTTGGAATATGCTTTAAATTTTCTCTAAGGCGAATATTGTATGCTCTTCTACGAATCATTCCAAGAAAGGTTTTTCTGTTCGTATGAACACGCAGATCTCAGAGACTATGAGAGCTAAAGTTATGAAATTTGGTGGGAATATCTCTTTATATTGCATGCAGCTAAAGCTTGCTTTGGACTTTAGCCACGCCCACTGCCGCCTCTGTAAATTGAAAAATAATAAAGTGCAAGCTTAGTCTAAGCTCAGAATGTTAATTTCTGTTGTTTATATTAATTATCAAAGATCAAACAACTTCTGTGATAGTCTCTGTATATAGTTAAGAGTATTTTTGGCTGATCATATAACTGATATGCCCAGCGGGGCGTTGTAGGGTATGCAGGCACTTGCAATGTGCGCTAAATTAGCAAAGAAAACGGAGATTCGCAAACAAGTGGAGAGCTGGAGAGAAGGAAGGGGAAGGGGAAGGCAGAGGCCACACAGTGAAATGTACACTTGTAGCTGTAGCTGTATCTGTATGTTTGTGAGTGTGTGTGTGTGTGTGTGTGTGTGTGTGTGTGTACACATGTATTTGCTGGTAGTTTATCAGCTGCCACAACAATGATCTGCTGTTCTTTATGAACTTCACAATTTGTGTGAAAGGCAAAGAAGCGACGACAGTGACAGTGGAAGCGCAACAACAACAGCAATACCAACAACAACAACAAGAGCAACAACAACAACAACAACAACGGGAGGAACAACAATAACAGGAGCAACAACAACAACGGGAGTAATAGCAATAACAATAACAACGACAAGAAGAACAACAATAATAACAAGTTGCGTGAGCCGACAACTAGAACTACACACACACACACACACACAGAGAGACTTGACTGCCTGTCTGTGTATGTGTGTGTGTGTGTGTGTGCGTGTGTTTGTGTAGAAATTAATAAGTTCCAGTTAAAGACCAACTGAATCATTTGTTGTCGCACAATCAGACAAGCAAACATAAAACACACGGGCAAAAAACAGCTGCAAGAGCGCAAGGGAGATGGGCAGAGAGAGAGGGAGAGAAAGAGAGGAAAAGAGAGAGGGAGAAAGAGAGGCAGAGATACAGCGAGGCAGTGGCAGAGATACATATGTATCTATGGCTGGACAGTTAGCGATTGATCACACCCAACGCGATGATGTTGCTTAATTGTTGTCTTAATAAGCGCGAATATTGTGAGAGCGATGGGGAGGGGAGGGATAAGAGGGAAAGAGATATACATATTGCATATATAAAGAGAGAGAAAGAGAGGGGGGAAAACAGAGAGGGAGAGAGCAGAAAAGAAGGGGGAAGAACAAATTAAACATGTTGATACATAAGTAGAATATCTGCATTGCATATAGAATATGATATAGTTACATAGTGAACGAGCATGCCTTGCAGATAGGGTATATAAAAGATATACTATGTCTGCTGCAGCCGATAAATAAGTTCATAAACTTCAATTAATCGCACAAGTATATATTGTACTATGTCTCTATACAAAAAACTATATAACATTATAGTAAAAAATACATATTATAATCTACATATTATTTTACCATATAGTACACAGACAGAGAGACAGATATATGTATAAATGGATAATTGGGTAAATAAATAGATAGCTAGTTAGATAAAAAGATAGATAAATGGACAGACACATAGATGGATAATTAGGTAGATAAATAGATAGATAGATAGATAGATAGATTGATAGATTGATAGATTGATAGATTGATAGATTGATAGATTGATAGATTGATAGATTGATAGATTGATAGATTGATAGATTGATAGATTGATAAGTTGACAGATTGATAGATAGATAGATAGATAGATAGATTGATAGATAGATTGATAGATAGATAGATAGATAGATAGATTGATAGATAGATTGATAGATAGATTGATAGATAGATAGATAGATTGAAAGATAGATAGACTAAAAGACAGATAGATGGATATATAAATAGATAAAAAGAAGGATAGATTGATAAGTTGACAGATTGATAGATTGATAGTTTAAAAGATTGATAGATAGATAGATTGATAGATTGATAGATTGATAGATTGATAGATTGATAGATTGATAGATTGATAGATTGATAGATTGATAGATTGATAGATTGATAGATTGATAGACTGATAGACTGATAGATTGATAGATTGATAGATTGATAGTTTAAAAGATTGATAGATAGATAGATAGATAGATAGATAGATAGATTGATAGATTGATAGATTGATAGATTGATAGATTGATAGATTGATAGATTGATAGATTGATAGATTGATAGATTGATAGATTGATAGATTGATAAGTTGACAGATTGATAGATTGATAGATTGATAGATAGATAGATATATAGATAGATAGATAGATAGATAGATAGATAGATAGATTGATAGATAGATAGATGGATAGATAGATAGATAGATTGATAGATTGATAGATTGATAGATTGATAGATTGATAGATTGATAGATTGATAGATTGAAAGATTGATAGATTGATAGATTGATAGATTGATAGATTGATAGATTGATAGATTGATAGATTGATAGATTGATAGATTGATAGATAGATAGATAGATAGATAGATTGATAGATAGATATACAGATAGATAGATAGATAGATAGACGGGTAGAAAGATAGATGAATAGATTGATAGATTGATAGATTGATAGATTGATAGACTTGACAGATTGATAGATTGATAGATTGATAGATTGACAGATTGATAGATTGATAACTTGACAGATTAATAGATTTATAGATTTATAGTTTTATAGTTTTATAGTTTTATAGTTTTATAGTTTTATAGTTTTATAGTTTTATAGTTTTATAGATTGATAGATTTATAGATTGAAAGATTGATAGATTGCTAGATTGATTGATTTATAGGTTGATTGATTGATCGATAGAAAGATATATGGATAGAGCGATAGATATACATATGAGTTAATAAATGAATACATGAATTTCCGTTTGATAGATAAAGATCAGCACAAAAGTTAACTTTAATATACTGAAAGGTTACTGGGAACATAATATAATACCTAATATTATATATGCATGTGTATATTTAGAAAATATATAGTAAAACTAGTCTCTTACTACTGCTGAAAGTTAGTCTATTCTCAATAAAAATAAGCCTGTTTTCTGGTAGCTCAATCCTTAAGAAACACTATCTATTAAGGAAACGAATGTCAGATGAGTTCGACCTTTATCTCTTTACCAGTTTTCCCTCTATCTAGGTTACTTAAAGTACTTCTTAGCTCATTATTCTATCACAACCTAGTTAATAGACATCAACAATTATAGTAGATATCCCAAATAAAAGTTTAAGCCTTAAAAATATTCTTACATTTCGTTTTTCTTAGGTTTACGTAGGCGAAAGTAGGCGTGGCCGAATTCTGAAACAAGCTTTATTTACCTGCATACATAAGAAGTATTGTTAGCAAATTTGGCAACCCTAGCTATTATAGTCTCAGAGATATAAGTGTTCATACGAACAAAAAATCAGATAAGGCTATAATACAAGACTATATACTTTGCATGGCATCGAAGGTGCCTGCATGTATACAAAAGGAATATATAGAGTCAAAATAGCATATCTATATAGAGCATGCAGATCCTGATAACAAATTAACACTACAAATGAAAAGATGTACCGATCACAACGTCTGTCTGCATAGAAAACAATAACTGTGGAGCATAGTCCGATTTAGCTTTATTGCGCAACACTAAAGCCACAATATATATCGATAGACATACAAAATATATCATAGTACATTATCGATAACTGGCTACATGCTGTAATACGACGCTGTCGAGTTGCTCGGCGAGGGTCCGATCTGCAGCAGAATCTTGAGCTTGCGATGGTCCATGGTCGATTCACCGGAATCGTAATTCAACTCTTTATCGATAGTTTTCTCGGATGGCAACTTTGGCACGAGGACATTGTTTCTATGGAAGCCACGTTGACGAACAATCGGACGTTTATTGCGTTCATCGAGATCCTCTGCGTGCTCGACAAAAGGATTCTGAAAGCCAAGGAAGACATCGGTGTCCAGGCTGCTGTGACGTTGCACGGGAGGCTCATCCAAGATGGAGAATCGTAGCGATTTCTTTTCAACAGGCGCCTCAGCTTTGGGCTTTGATCGTGCCTCTTGTTTGAACTTTTCTCGTGCCTCCTTTTTGTCCTGATCGATCTCACTTTCCTCGCCCGACGATGGTGATGGTGATGGCGACGAGGATGATTCTGGTTGCGATAACTTGCCCAGATAAGCATTCTGTAGCAGCTCGAGAGGTTGGCGAGTGAACGACATAATCTCACTGAAGACTAGATCTTGGGTTATATAGAAATCGTTGAGCACATTCTTCAGATAGGTGCGTATCAGACCGGAATACGCATCGGGCCAATTAGAGAGAGACAGCACACACCACAGCTGATAGGAGTGTACGCCCAGGGAGACACCTTCCATGATCTTTTGCAGATACTCCAGACTGCTGAGCAACATATAATCCTTGCGATGTTTCTCCAGCACCTCGGGTTGATCCCACTGCGACGGGGTGAAGGGTGCATCGCGACACAGCTGAGCACAGCCCCACAAATAGGGCAGCACATTGCGTTCATCCACAATGTTCGCCTCGTGTCCATGCGGTTCCGCTAGACGATAGAAACGCACAACGTGACGCACCAGATTAAGGTAGCGCTGATAGAGCAACAAGGCAGCTGCGACCGTGTCATCGCTACCGAGTATGCCTGCCTTGAAGAGGGTGCACAAGAAGAAGAGAAACATCAGCTCATTCCCGGGACCATATTCGAAGTTGCGCAACGAGCCGAAGGAACGTGTCAGATACTGTGCCAGCTCATTGATGTGCTTGCAATGGGGATAGACCTGTTGCTCCAGTATCGCGTAGATCTTCTCCTGCACCTGCAACATCCAGCGACGATAGGCATGATGGCATTTGCTGCGCAACGAGTTGGTCGATTCCATGGCATCCACTGGCTCGACGCCCACACAACGCATCAATCCCTGACCCACGCCCATGGGATGGAATTCGTAGAGCAGCAGATCGAGCCAGCGAAAGATTTTGCACAGCTTACGCATCTGGGGCGTGACCGTATAACCCTTGCTCTGGCGAAATCCCTGTATGGCCATGCTGGTGTTATTGATATACTGCACCAGATCGTAATATGCCCGAGATCTCTTCCACACGCCCAAGTCGCTTATGCTGCGTATGCGCTTCGTGTAGATGTGCCGCGCAAATGCCGAAGCCTTGAGGGCATCATCCGTCGGATCGGTTACTTCGAACAGATTTGTAAACTCCATCGAGGTTTGCACCCAATATAAATTAAGGATATTGAAAATTGTATATATTTGGAAAGGTTTCGAAAAGCTGGCAAAAATATTCAAAAAAGAATTCGAGACTGTTTTGTGTGTGTGATGGCGAAAGAAAGTACAGTCAGAGCTCTCACAGGGCCTCACTTTATGTTATCGTTTATTGAAATGTTGCCAGTGTACTATGATGAGAGTAAAGTACATAATGTTGAACGTTTTCATTGTAATGCGATAGTTTTGTAACTGATATTTGAAAGGAGAGAGAAATTGGCTTTCTATCGTTTATCGATTATATTTTGGATACGTATTTTCGATAGTATTGCAATGGATGCATCATTTAAATCTATCGCTATGGCATCGTTTATCAATGAAACATAGAGTAAGTTAAGGCAGTTGAATTAACAGATAGTTGTCGATAGTTTTAAATAATATCGATACTTCAGGGAAGAATCTTCATGTGGTTATCGTTTAACGATTATACTATTATAATCAAGCTAACAAGCTAGCTATTCTCTATCGATATAATATAAATAAGCTTAATCCAGTTGAATATATCGATAGTTTTCGATTGAATCGTAACTTATACTGCACGGAGAAGTTTGTTTATCGTTTAACAATGATATCATTGTAACCAAGCTACTAAGCTTCCTATTGTCTATCGATAGAGCATGAAACAGTTGAATTTATCGATAGTTTTCGATAGTATCATAGCTTATACTCCAGGGAGAAGTGTGGTAATCGTTTAACGTTTACATCGTCATTACTAAGCTAGCTATTGTCTATCGATAGAACATACATTACCTAAATGCAGTTGAATATATCGATACTTTTCGATAATATCGTAACAGATACTTTACAAAATACCTCTCGCTGTGTGTGGCTACTGTTTTTTGAGTGTATCTGGTGAACAACTATTTAAAATTCAACGAATTACTATCGTTTATCGATAGTATGTGTTAATTAAATGAAGCTGATTTCCATTTCAGTCGATAGTATTCACAATAACTCTTCTCTCTTTGAACTTCAAACGATTCTCCGATTAGATTTAACATTTATCAGCATTGTTTGGGAAATTCTAAGTTCTACCTGTGATTAGTGATCGAATACAAGTACTGATAATGTTTGTTTTTCCATTGTTTATTGATTTATAATATATTACCATATTCCCGTTCAACATTTAAATGAAGTTATGCATTGCAAAGTTCAACACGTTCAATAAACTTTCGACTCGTCATGCCTGAAATCAGCAACAGAATTCAATAACATCTATCGTTATCGTCAATAAAAGAAATATTAACGAGAAAATATAGACTTTTACATGCGATACTATCGTAATGAGCTTTCTTTTCGATTAGATTTACATTTAATCAGCAATGTTGGAAAGGTCTCGATATTTCCGATTGTAAAAGCACAAATTCATTGATATTATTTCCAGAGTATGAGCAAAGCCATCAAACTAATCCGATATGAGAAATCAGCCCTATCTACAGCAATTCATTAAGATATGGCGAATATAAAAGAATATATATACCATATACCATACAGCCGAGTCGGGCCAGACAACTGTCTAACGACAAATGTTGGACCCTATCGTGCCGAGAGACCGCTCTCGAGTGGCCTAAGAGAGAGTGAGAGTGTGAGTGAGAGAGAGAGCGTGCATATGTAGATAGATTAGAACCCTCAACCACGATCGTAGAATTTAGCGCTCAATCGGACCCCGACACGATATTTCAGTAGACGCCACGTAGGGCAGAGGTACTGACAGTCGATTACCGACCAGGGAGGTACGAGATGAGAAATCCGTTGTGGTTCGCCTTCTGGCTGATCGTGCTGCTCTCGGTGTCGCTCATTGTCGGCTTCATTGGCGCCTTCTGCTACATTTGGATGTATCTATTATCGCAATGCTGCGACTGCTGTCGCGTGAGTATCGATAAATTGCAAGTACACGAAAGTGCAACCTTTTTCTGATGCACCTTCTTTTTGCTTGCAGGGTGTTGCAGAATTCTTTTTGAAGTGCGCTCAATTTCCGGGCTATTGTGCGGCCGCCATGTTGAATTGCCAATCGCTGTGCTAAGCATATGTATCGGTTATCGATTAAGTAATACCCTTACGATGCTGCAGTCCTCTCCCTCTCTCTCTTGTTCTCTCGTTGACTCGATGAATGAATTGTTGAGGCAATCAGCCTGTTGCCAGTAAGATTAGCCTGTTAAGATAACTCATGCCAATTATAGCAGACACACACACACACACACACACACACACACACACACACACACACACACACACACACACACACACACACACACACACACACACACACACACACACACACACACACACACACACACACACACACACACACACACACACACACACACACACACACACACACACACACACACACACACACACACACACACACACACACACACACACACACACACACACACACACACATAGACACACACACGCACACATGCTTGCATTTTATAGTCAAGCACAGTTATCTCCGAATCTATTGAAATCAGTTGATAGTTAATGCCATTTAGCTTGTTTCGGCTCACTTGTTGATTGGTTCGCAATAAACTTATCGAGAAGAAAACAAAATATTTTGAATTAAGATTTTGGGAAGAGTAAAGAGGGGGTTTAAAGTCGGGTAAGTATATATAGGATAAGTTAAATGTAGAATATAGTTTAAATTAATTGTAAATTTTAAGACTCTTTCTTAGCTTAAGTCGCAATTTTTTGGAGAGCATTAAGGTTTATTATTTTTTGTATGTTTATTAAGGAAAATTGAGAAAAAGAATATAAAATATTATAAATCTGAAATGTCCAATAATTTTCTAGTAATGATTTTCTTTAATATTCAATAAATCTATAAAGTTTATTGTACATCTGGAGTTTATTATGCCTAGAAAAATATGAGGAATTATAAAAAGTTCTTGCAAGTTAAAAAAGAAAACCTCAAAATGAGGTTGCCAGAACTCAATTTATGTGCTTTACTTTACTATGCCATAGTAAACTATATATACACTATACTATACTATGCTCTAATACAGTTCATTCATATAAATATCTATATATTCATCTACCATGCTATTTCTTCTAAATATCAAACATTGAACTTTTCATGCAGCACCAAAAAAAAAAATTGTCTTTCATTCACTTTAAATATTGTATCGAAGAACATTAATTCCATTATTCCACCCAAAGTTAGTTGGCACCGTAGTTCACCCAGATATTGTGCATCTATATATCTACTATATTTGTGTATAGTTATATAGTATAAAGAGCATCAAGCACAATGTGTGTTTTGCCAGGCAGTCGAACGCTTCAGATGATTTGTTATCCTCATATTGCATGCACTTTTCCACAATTCAACACGTTTATCTGATCTGAAGTTTATGCCGGCACTCGCGTCTATATAGACACACACACACACACACACACGGACTGTATATCTAGCTATGTGTGTGTGTGTTGATGTAAACTTTGGCTCGTTTCGAGATTAGCGTTTGCTTGCTTGTTATTACTATGATTTTTGCAAAAATCTTGAATTTTTTTCGTTTTTGGAAGCATGCCAAATGTGAAGAGGAAGAGCAATTATCTAAAAATAAAAGCAGCGCTGTCTCGCCAATAGATAGAGATGGGAGGGAGAGAGACAGACAGAAAGAGAGAGAGAGCGTGAGAGAGCCTGATCGAGATACATACACGTATGGCAAAGATATATATACATACGTACAAACATATAGATACGTATACTTATATAGTATATATATAATCATATATATATTTGCGACTCGCGCTGTACGCGGGCATCTATGAAAACACACACACGCACACACACACACTGAGGCGACCGTGGGCGATTGCCCTGCAGCTGAGTCGTTCCACTGCAAACAGACTGCACTGCAAGTTAATGAATACCCTGTAAAATTATGAGAAGATAACTATTATACAGAGATTATATGTATATACTATATATGTATATAGAGAGCTGATTCCTAGCTCTGCTCTGCTCTCTGCTCTGTTTATCTAGGCATTCTTGAGAATTTAACCGAATATTGTTTATATTTTCTTAAGAAATGTTTGAGATTCTTGCAAAACATTTCTTCCATGACTCATTTGGCATGCCAGCACGCATAGGGTATCTGGTAGTCGGTTCGCTTTGCTGGCAGATTAAGATTGCAGCTTTGGACTGAGTTTTTTTTTTTTTTTTTTTTTTTTTTTTTTTTTTTTTTTTGCATAACCATCCCGAATGTCTCTCACCGGCCTATGCGCCGAGACCGAGGCAGGGCCCACAGACAGGTCCGTAGATGATTATGGCTATTATGCGGTCGCCCACGCATCGCGAGTATCTGTGCCACATCGCGCAATCCATGCAGCGTAATGACTAGAGCTGTCTCTGCATTAGCCCTCGCTCCTTTCTCTCTCCCTCATTCTTCACTTCTTTTATTGCCAAGCAAAACGTTTATCAACTTTTTTCTTTGCAATAAGTCGAGCACAACCGACAGCAGCGATGCAGCGCTGACAACTGAGTGTCACCTGCCAACTTCAATGGGGGAATCTAATTCGGAGTAGCTTCTTTGTGCATCTTCTCTGGGCAGTCTAGCGTAATTTTCTTATGTTAATTGGGCAATTAATCAATGATTCATATTCATATTCATGTTTTGGTTGAATGCGATTTAAAGTTCCCAAGATCGATTTCTTTTTCTTTAGAGTTACCCTTCAAAATGGCTTTTTTCTATATATATAGGCGTGGCACTTCGGTTTTTAAAACTGCTTTAGCTTTTTAGGGTTTAGATAAAACATTATATAGAATTTAATGTTACTAGCTTTGGTAATAGCAGAGATATAGGCGTTCATACATACACATAAAATAAAAAATCGCCTTTTTTTGGGAGTTTTAGCATTTAGAGACTTTGATTTCGCAATGAGGTCAAGCTGTTAAGGAAAATCTTGGAGTTTATAAGAAAAACAATACTGACTAGTGTTGTGTCGTGAACGAACGAACAAAATTGAACAATTCACCAAACTGAACGAAAGAAGTAGGTCTGTCTTTGTAGTTCAATATAGTTCGTTACAATGACAGCATTGTATGAAATAAATTCATAACATTTTTTTTTTGAAGCACCTTTAAGCAAGTTTAAAAAATGAACGATTGAACTAAATGAACGAACTAGTTCATTGATTTCAAACGAACGAACGAATTTATTCCTCAAATTGAACTAGGATTACCCAACACTATTACTGACAATGAAACTCTAAGTTTAAGAATAAATGTTCATAGTAGAATAAGTCATATGTCGTGCTACAGATTCCCCTATTAAATAAGAGAAATAATATATACATATCTATTTCAATTGTTCTTCAAATAGTTAAACTATATACATACGTATTCCAATAATTCTTCAAAATAAAAACAATTTATAAAGAGTCCTCTACTTTTTAAAGTTACTCTTTCAAATATTTACAAAAGCTTTTATAAACCTTTTTTAAGCTTGTTAAAATTGGAAGTTCTTCCTTGCATAACCTAAGGAACCTACGCTTTTAGCACTAAAATTCTTTACTCTCCTAGGCTCCTCTCAGATATTTTTTTAATATTTAAAAAGAAAACTTAACCCAAGCCCAACTTAGCAGCAGTTCCCAAAGCAAACTGAATAGATAAAACATTCGTTATCCCAATTAAATATTTTGCACAAGTCAAGTCTTTAAGGCAAAGCAAGAGGATTCCATGTGGATTATAATTGGTCTGCATGTGAAGCTTGTTTTTGTGTGGGTCTGTGGGTGTCTGTTCATGCAACCTTTACATAAGCAGATATTGTACAAATCTATTTAGAGTGGGGGGAAGAACGTGTGTGCGTGTGTTTTCAATGCATTCGATTTGCAATTGAATATTTTGTGCCCTGGAATTGTGCAGAATGTGGGGCTACGTTTCTTATCTGTGCTACGCCTCAATTTGTTCTTGTTGTTGTTGTTGTTGCTGTTGTTGTTCTTGCTGTGGTTAGAGTCTTTCGTCTTTCGCCTTTTGTCTTCTGTTCTGGCTTTGTGTGTCTATTTCTATCATCAATTAGGCAGAAATTGTACAAATTTCAAACTTATTTCTGGGAGCGTCGCCTTTTGTTTGCTCTAATGGGGCAGGGAACCCACAACAACAACCAGAACAACAACAATGGCAGTAGCAGAGTGAGGCACACATTTTGGTTTATCAAATAAAGCCGTACGCCGTACTGTCTGCTATCTCTTTCTGGCACGCTTCGTGCCTTGGCTTCGTGCGCTACGTGCTCAACGCTGCTTGATTCCCTCGACTCAATTCTTCTACGGCCTCCACGACGACGGGCAACCCGACGGGCTCCACCAGCTCGTCGTTGTCATAATGTGCGCAGTAATGTCAAGTGTCATAAGCAGCCACCAAAGCCAAGCGGGGTTGGATGGATGGATGGATGGATGTATGATGGATACCTTGCTTGGTTTGCTCTGCTGCTCAGCAGGCGGTCGAGCTATGCCCTACCCAGCACCCTTTCCATCTCTTTCACACCTCTCTCCCTCTCCCTTCATTCTATGTGAATTTGCACTCGAACTGGCGGTTCAGAAGTGGGCATAAACAAAGATTCTGCGTGTTGTGTGCGTTGATGATGAAGAGAAGCAATGGACTGGTCAGTTACCCTGTAAAATTAGCTTTTCCGACATTTGTAGGCGTGGCACTTTGATTTTCTAAGCCAGTATTGTCTTTCAAGGTTGAAGATATTACATTATATAACATTTAATGATACTAGCTCTGGTATCAGCAGAGATATACGCTTTCATACATACATTTAATATGGAAAATAGTATTTTTTCTGAATTTAGACATGACAGTTTGATTTTGAGCTTAGGTTAACCTTTCTATACTCATGATATAACATTATATTAAATTCGATGATACTATGATGTGTATTATAAGAGTTAAACGCGTTCATACAAACATATAATATGGAAAATTTCATTTTTCACCAAATTTACACAGGAAAATTTGATTTCGAGGCTAGGTTTACCTTTCTTTGCTGAAGATAAAACATCATATTAAATTTGATGTTTATATGATGCGAATGAGCAGAGATATAAGCGTTCATACATACACATAATACAGAAAATTTTACTTTTTTTAGGATTTATATATGACAGTTTTATTTTAAGGTTAGATTATCCTTTTTATGCTCAAGATAAAACAACATAATAAATTTGTTGGTACTTTGATGTGTATTAGCAGAGATAAAGGTGTTCATACGAACACATAATATGAAAAATCTCATTTTTCTCCAAATTTGGACATGGCAGTTTGATTTTGAGGTTATATTAACCTTGTTATGCCCATGCTATAACATCATATTAAATTTTATAATACCATGATGTGTATTAGCAGAGTTAAACGTGTTCATACAGGTTTACCCTTCTATGATAAAGATAAAACATCATATCAAATTTGATGATGCTATGATGTCTATTAACAGAGATACACGCATTCACACATACAGATGATATTGTAAAAGACTTTAACGAGTTGTGCTGAACAGACATAACATAAAGTCCAACTTATATACCCATTTTAAGTCACTTGAACTCATACACTACAGGGTAGAGAAGCACTTCAATTACAGTTTATTATGAAAAATAATTCTGGCAAAATGAATTACATGAAATAAATACAAAGGAACAAAGGGAAACGCTTGAACGCTTCACGGCTTCGAATCCTTTGCAGATTGTTTTTGACAGCTGAAAATATGATATGGTAGCGTATATTCTACACATGATACACAGTTATGTATGTATGTTATGTAGATGTTGTATGGATGCCTGCGTTATGTACTCTCACACACATAATTATGTTTATTATATTGTAAATTGAAGAGAAACTCGCAGAGAAAAATGGAAAAAAGAATGAATTGATATTTTTATGGCAAATGTGGTGTAATTTCTGTGTATAAGGCGTATATATTTTTGAATGATTTTTTTTTAGCATTTGTATATTATATTTCAAGGTTTTTATATGACCTAAAATGAAAATTTTATTAATTTAGTTGTGGTTACTTATAAAATAATGCGAGATTTGGAAGCAAATCTTTCTCTTGGCGAAACATTTGTAGAGCAACTGGAACTTTAAAAGTTGTTCGATTGAAATTGAATCTTTGCAACTTATTGAATATATAGTATAGTAGTATGAATATATTGAATATATATATACATATACATAGGGAGATTGCTTATCTTTAACTTTGAAGATATATCTTTTTCAAATAGACCTTTATACATTTTATATTTATGTGGTAAATAAATTTGAAGCAGCTTCGTTAGTTCCTTCAACTTCATCTGCTGCATTGCTTTACACTTAAAATACTTTTCCTATATATACATATATTATTTATATAGTGTATTCACATTATAAACTGTAGTATCCTTGATCAAACTTGATAGGAAAAATGCGAAACTTTTTACCTCCCAACAAACTCGAGCATGTTTCGCATGGCAAAGTACTTTATATACACGCATATTGTACATGGTTATGATTGCTTTTATGATGAGCACTTGCACATAATGTACACACACACACACACACGCACACTCATACACACACTTGCAAACTGGTACGGCCACTCATAGTGGGAACCGCAGCTCGCTGCTGCGATGGGTTCATTTGACCAATTTAATTATGAAGTTAATTACGAGTTCGAGTGAAATTCCGGGCAAAAAAACCCAAAAGAAAAAATAACAGAAAAAAAGAAAAAAAAAATACAGAAAAAAAAATGTCTGTCCATTTTATTTATTGTGCAAAGCAGCAAACGATGCAGCAACAATAATAAAATGAAAAGAAATTCGCATTGTTGCTGCAGCAGAAGGATGCAAGCACAAACATGCACACACACGCACGCACACATACGCCCCTGCATTTATTGTTAATAATAGTAGTTAAGGCAATAAAGTGGGAGATGTGGCACACTATGCCTTTGCAGGTGTTGCATCAAGTATACGCCGCGTGAGGCTTAATGAAATTCAGTGCGCTGCAAATGCGATTGCCAAATGAACAGCCAACACAAAGGGGAAAGGAGTCAATGGGGGGAGGGGGAGAGGGGGATGGGGGTTGTGTGTACCCGCCTCAAAGGCGCAAACGTTAATATGAATGCGTGTCCTGCTGCCTCAAACATTTCATCTGCAATTGGAATTCAATCAAAATTGTTAATTAACATGTGCGCAGCCTGACCGAGCGAGGCACAGGCCAGGTCCACCAGCGCCAGACCATGGCCAGGCAAATGCCAAAATGACAGCCTGCTGCTGCAACTCAGTGGGTGTAGGAGAGTGGGGAGGGGGATGCGGCATGCCTCGCGTCGACAGTTAAAGAGCAATGAGCGCGCGGCATCGCTTGGCCGCTTGATTGCCGGCAGATGCAGTGCATCCATGGCAAAAAATTCGCACGCCCCCCTCATCCCCCACTCTCCCTCCTCTCTCTCTCCCCCTCTCTCTTCCGTCTGCTCTTCAGTGCAGTCGGACATTTGGGAATCACTGGAATTCGCATATCAAAGAAGAAGGCACCGAGTCCGAGAGTTGCCAGTTTGCCAGTTGCGGCTCCGGTCAACTGGATTCGATGGACTATTCGAACTTTTTGTTTGCTTTCATTGCATTGCCTTATACCCACCATACATGGACTACGGCAAACGTACAGAGCTTGGCATTTCCGGCCCCACAAAGTGAAAATAAGCTTCTGTGCGTCTGTATGAACGCGTTTAACTCGGGGACTAGAAGAGATAGGGCGATGAAATATGGTGACTGTATGTATTATTAATAGAGTTAACTAAAGCTGCTATAAGAAATCAGCCACGCCCCTTAATAAGCTGGTAAATCGATAAAAAACACGTATTCAAAGTCTGATTTTAGAGCTACCAAGTTGAATTTTGCTGTGCATATTGAATATATACAGCTTAATGATTTCTGTAAATTTAGTTGAGATTGTAAAATAAAAAGTGAAAATAAGCATCTGTGCGTCTGTATGAACGCGTTTAACTCGGGGACTATAGGAGCTAGGGCTGTGAAATTTGGGGATAGCATGTATTATTAATGGAGTTAACTAAAGCTGCTATAAGAAATCAGCCACGCCCCTTATTGAGCAAGTAAATCGAAAAAAAACAGGTACTTAAAGCCTGATTTTAGAGCTAGCAAGTTTAGTTTTCCTAAGCATATTAAATATATCCAGCTAAATAATTTATATAAATTTAATTGAGATTGCATTATAAATAAAATAGATAATCAAGAAAAAATGTTCCTGTCCATGTAAAAATAAAGCTAGCTGGTTCAGTTTTGCAGTATATATAGAATATTAACAGCTCTACAAAGTCTGTAAATTTGCTGGGAATCGCTCAATAACTAGTGAAGAAAATGAAGAAACAATTTCACTGGCTGAGCATTTTTTAGTCGAGCACACTCGACTGCAGCATGCTTACTCCTTTTTTTTCCTTCTGTTTCGAATTGAGTTGTAGGTGAACGAGCATGTGTGTGAAAGGGTGTGCAAGGGGGTGTGCTAGGGGGTGTGCAAAGGGGCTGTGCAGCCACTCGTAAGTTCTGATAACGTGGCCAGGAATCGCCGGGCCTCAATCAGATGGCGAAACGAAATCAAATGAAACGAAGACAGATGAAAATGCCGAAATTTGTGGAAAGCTGCATGCCGTGAAAACACACACACAAACACACACATGTGTGTCTCTCTATGTGTGTGTGTGTGTGTGTGTGTCTCTGGCATAGACGAAGGAATGCAAATTTTGTTTATAACGCCGCAACAATGGAATTTAAGCTCTCAGTTCTGCTTCGATTATATTTTCCCTCTCTGATTTTCGGTCAAACAATGCGCAACTACCACGCAGGGGATGCGGGGGAGGGGGAGGTACAGAGACAGACAGCGCGCCTGGTTGACTGACTGACTAAATGCTTGGCTGAATGACTAACTGAATGACTGCCTGGCGCTGGCCAGGGCAGGCCGAGCTGAGCTCCGTCTCTGCCCTGCTTTGCAGCAGCGTGCATGACACAGAATGGAATTTTGATTGTGTATGTTGCATCTGCAGCATGCCACACTGCCCTCCTCCCACACACACACAGAGAGAGGGAGGGAGAGGAACCCCCACTGAAATGGCAGTCAGTCAGCAACAGCGCAACCACTGGGTGGCCTGCACACAACGCACTCGGCAGCCCACCTTAACCACCCACCCAGTACAGTCCCCTCCCCCTCCCCCCTCCCACTGTCCGCTCCAGCACCCCAGCAGAGTCAGTGTGCGCTCTGATTGTGCACTAACGTTGAAATTAATGCTGCACATATTTTCATTTTCGGTTTATTCTCCATTCTTTCGTTGGGTCTCTCTCTCTCTCTCTCGCTCTCTGCCCGGCACCCCCCACTGTTGCAATCTCCTCCTCTACTGTAGAGCGAAATGTTCTCCATGCACTCTATACTGTTCGGGCATGTTGGTTACGTTTTGGCATATGAAAGGTTAGTAAGGTAGTGGGATATTGTTTTATAGATCGATAGAGATAGGTCAACGCTCACATACACGTGTATTCTCTCTCTCTCTGAATTTTTCTATCTCTATTATTTATCTATCTATCTCTATCTACTATCTCTATTACCCTTTCTTAGTCACTATTTATCTTTGTAGCTCTTAACCTATCTCCCGCCTCCTCTATGCATATTTATTTCAACCTTTTTTCTGGTATACAAGACGTCCAATTGCCTTCTCATTCATATTCTTCATCATTTCTACATTATTTTAAAATATCACCTATATATCTTTGAACTTCTTACTGCAACTGATATATTCAATATATATATATAGGTTTATTTATGATTTGAAACTACATATATTCTTTAATAAGCTATTTTACTTTTCAATTTACAATAAAGTTCTCATCATTTCATCATCAATTTTCATTGTCTTCTATATTTTATTGCCTTGATTTTAATATACCTGTGAATTTTACATTTTATAAATCATATTTACTACTATCTACCAAAATTATCTGTCTATATGATCTATCACTAACCTATTTGTTTATGCTTTAAGGAATCAATCATATCTTGAAGAAAACCCTTTTTAGTTATAAAATAAAATCAATGAGATCCTTTAATTCTCTTTTCTATAGAAGTAGAAACTCTAGCTTGCTTTTTCTTTTCTCAACTTAAGGTTTTAAAGATCTTTAATTCAGAAACTACTTATTAAGAAATAAATAATAAGTAGTCTTGGAGAAGAAACAACTAAAGATGTTCCTTAGGTTATAGAAAAATTTGTAATCTGATACCTAATGAAATAAAAAAATATATATATCTTGAATATAAAAATAAACTCTTAATCCTTTATCTCCCCATCAGTTTCCCAATTCTTCCTTCCTTTAAGTACCTTCTCCAACTCAGTTCTTTCACTTCCCATATAACTCTGATTCATTGACTTATTCCCATTGATTTATTGACTCATTCACAGCAATTGGAACTAATTCGATTTGCCATGTTCGATATATAATTTGCAATTTGTCCAACCCGCAGCCTAGTAGGGTGTTGTCAGTTCGAGTTTGCTCGTTCCGTTTTTGGTAATTTTTTTTTTTTTTTTTTTAAATGGCATTGCAAACGTCGACGCCGTCAAACCGTGTGTCCATGCGGCGGACAGAGAGACAGAGACAGACCGCGTGATATCCAACTACATTTTGATTTGTGCTCCATTTTTGGATACTGCAGCCTGATAACGTTGTTATCGTTGCACATCAAAAAGACATGCAACAAAAAAAAAAAAAAAAAAAAATCTCTCTCTCTGAATGCGTTGCGATGTGAATCAATGAGGCAGCGGACAGCGACGAGACCCTCCCCCTACCTTCCCTTTGAAGGGCCTCCTTTTATTCGGTGATATATGTAAATTTTTGTTGTTTTAAAATCGAAACATTTCATTCAGCATGGAGCAGTTTATAAGCCTTTATATATCTGTGATTAAGCTGAAGTTAACTCTGCTTGGGGTAACCCATTGAAAGAGAAACTAAAATATATTCATTGATATCTGCACCCGTTATTGAAATAAATTCCCTCAAAATTCTGTTTCGATTATCGGGAAACAGTTTCCCTCAGGCTTTCAGCAATTCGACTTTTACTTCTACTGCCACGCCCCTTTTTGCATGCCATTTGTCTGTCAACATGTCGTATGATTGATCGACGAAGTGTTGGCAAAAAGCAAATGCACGAACGAATCGGGGTCAACAAGATGAGGAAATGTATTCAAAGCACAAAACAAATGAGCAACAAGATCTTTGACGTCACATTTGCTTATAAGCAAATAAAACAGTTATCTGACTATTTTTAGCCATAGCTAGAATCGACAGCCACCAGTCCAACACACACGCACACACACACACGGAGAGTATAATTATCGTCATGTTAGTTGAAGTGTCCGAACGATGAATGCGATTCTCTCGATTGCTTATCAAAAGAAAGTTTACTTAGACAGGTTTATCGAGAGTTCTAGACAGAGGAGAGAGAGAGGGAGAATGAGAGAGAGAAGGAGAAAGAGAGGGAGAGAGAGAGGGAGAGAGTGTTAGAAGAAAGAAGTATAAAATGTTCAACACTTGAATGTTAAGAAAGAAAGGTTTTTAGCCTAACTCAATATTGTTGGTTCTTCTTTATAGAAGAACTCAAGCAATTTGGGAGTTAGTTTTATATAAATCTACGTATTTTACTTGCAAGTTTATATACTTCTAATTTTATGATCTTTGATCTATACTGCTAAACTGACTCTATATAACAATCAATATCAAAGAGATATCAACAAATTGCTAACAGTTTTGTTCAAAAGTAACTATGCTCTTTAATTGAGACTTTTTGTTTAATCAGCTCAATATATACATTATACATATAACATATAATACGATATATACTATATAATATCGTTGAATACAAATGTTTGTATCTATATAATGTTTAGCTCCACTTCAAGATATCAAAGAATTTTGAGTTATTCAATTCAAAGGCACATATGCTCTCTAATTTTGACCTTTTACTTACCTTTAAATTACCTATGCTCTCTTATTTTGTCTTTGTGCTTATTTCAGCTCAATATAAATTACATATACTATGTATATACGCTGAATATAAAACACAATATATACTATATATATATATGCTATATATTATACTCTATATATATATCTTCATAATGTTAATTTCCACTTTAAGTAAAAATATCAAAGACTTTTGCTGGCTTCAGTTCAAAGGTGTCTATGTCATGCAGCTTTGCTTGATTCTAAAGCTATCAAAGACTCTCCTGACCTTTCAGTTTAGTTCATTTCAGCTCAATATACCATACTATATATAACAGATATTTCATGTATCATTTACATGTCTATTGAAACTTCAAGTCAAAGAAATATTCCTTTTAGATCGCTTCGCTTGACTTAACTCTCTTTCTCCAAGCTCATAAAGTATATGCGCCTCATAAGTATCACTGTATCTATACCCTTTATTCATCGACTATATATTATCATCATTATAATAATGTACATTGTAATCTTCACTTGAAGTACAATTATTGTAATCTTGACTTCGATGCTAGTGCTCAGTTTTGGGGCTGCTGCTGCGATTCGCTTGATTCGTTTCGTTATGTTTCGTTTCGATTCATCTGGGGATCGTATTGCCTCTAATGGCCTTAGTTGCTTTGCCAGCAGCAAGCAGTAAGCAGCAGCTTTCAGTTACATTCTGAATTGGAAACATTTGTCATTGTTGCACGTCGCGACTACATGTCAGCGTGATAATTCAGCGACTTTGCCGCACACGATTCAAGTCATTTTTGGGTGCAAATAAAGTGGCGAAAAGTCACATAGTCCAATTGGGGGTTGTCATCGAAATTGTGTGCGGGGTTTTAAAGCAGTGACGGAGGAGGGACGGTAGAGAGAGGTGGACTAGAGGGGAAGGTAGAGGGGGAGGTGGGAAAAGGGGGTTTGTGATGGGGCCCAGAGGGGGTTATCATGGCTTTGCTGACTTGCTAGCGGTCTCTCTCTCTTTCTGTACTGAGTCATTCCTTTTTTCTCTCTCTCTATGTATCTCTATTGCTTCCTAGCTCTCTTGGGCTTCTCTTCTATCAATTCTCTTATATTTCTTTTTTATCTACTACCTATGTCTTCTTCTTCTCTCTTTCATTCTGCTTATAATTAAAAGGTCTTTGCTTTCCTTCTTTTCTGACTTTACTCTCTCTCAAACTCGCTCTATATCTTCCTCTGTCTTTCTCTCTCGTTTTCTTCATATCCTTGTTCTTGATTTCCTTCTCTATCTATCTCTTACTTCCTCTTCTTCTATCTCTCTTTATCTCTCCAGTCTTCCCTCTCTTTTTATCGTTTCTTTTCTTTCTTCAACTCTCTCTCTTCTTCATAGATAATTGTCTGCTCTCTTTCTTCTTTCCCACTTCTCTTTGCTATCTTCTCTTTCACTCTCTGTCTCTTCACTCTCTCTCTCATTCTTTCTCTTTCATTCTTTCTCTTTCATTCTCTCTCTCTCTTCCCCCTACACCCCTTCTCCCTATCCTTTTCTATTATTTTCACTTCATTAGTCACTTCACTAGCGCCTCCAACAACTTCTTCCCTTCCCTTCCTCCCTTCCCAAAAACAGGCGTGGGAGAGAGGCAGCAAGGGGGGAGATGTGGAGAATGCATAAATAAAATGCGCTGATTGTTAATAATAAAAGACGAGGCAGGTGTAAAGAGGTAAACACAAAACACAAAAACAAAAAAAAAAAAACCAACCGAAAATTCTGCTGGCGATTGCAGAAAGCAGCTGAGCTTTGGTCTTGAGAGGCAGCCCCGCAACACACAAAAAACACATGTACAAGTCAATGTACACGAGTGTATAGGTGTGTGTGTATGTGCGTGGGCATACATACATACAGCGTGGGCACTGTGCACTGTGTGTGGGTTCATAGCTGCTTCCCCTAAGCGAGCTCATGACTAATAAATGCATTGAAATGTTGCTGTCGCTGTCGCAGTTGCAACTGTTGCTGCAGTTGTTGCAGTTGTTGTTGCTGTGTGTGTTGCTGCTGCTGTGGCAACTGCATTTAGTCCAATGTTGCTTGCAACAGCAAAACGAGTGCAAAGCGAACAATTTTGAAATGCGCACATAAAACATATTCGAATATGAAAATGCAACAAACGATTGTAAAAAGCGCAACAGCAGCAGCAACAGCAACAACAACAACAACAACAACAGCAGCAACAACAGCAGCAACAGCAGTGGTGGCAGCAACTGTTGCAGCAACGATTGCGCAATGCGCGCAAGCGCAACGACGCGACGCTGCAACGCTGCAAGCGCAAGCACTCGTCTTCTATGTGTTTGTGTGTGTGTGTGTGTGTGTAATCGGCCGCTTGCTATCGAAATCGGCATCGACATCGACAACGCCAACGACGAAGCCAACGACGACGACGCCAGCGAATTCGGTTGACGAAACACGACGAGGGGCAAACAAAGAACACAGAAAAACGTGCAACAAATCAAATGAAAATGAAAACGAAAACGCGAAAATGCGAAAATTGTTTGCACTCGCAACAGCAACAGCAAAAACAACAACTGCAACAGCAACAACAGTAACAACAATGTGCAACAAGCGCGAGCAACGCGACCTAAGCTCATACACTGCGCCAAAAAAAGGGTGAACGGCAGTTACAATTGAAGAATTATCGCTCAAGTTCATGCAATTTATTGAACTGCAGCGAGAGTAAATTTATATGCACAGTAGAGGGCAGTTAAATAGTACCAACTGTTGAAGCAAGGTTGCCTTTTTTAAGTTCAAGTAACCTTAGAAAATTTGGTATGAAAATAAAAATGATAAGAAATATTTTAACATATATAAAGAAAGCATCACTTGCTAAGAGTTCTTATACAAATCTTGAATAATATGGAATAACTTATACGATATACTTTATATCTTTCTAAAATATGTATGTTTCTCTTCTCCTCTCTTTCTCTCTTTCTCTCTCTCTCTCTCTCTCTCTCTAATATATGTATGTTATATGTCTCTAATCTTAATATTTCTTATTTATCAAATGCTTATCTTAAAAGTCTCAAAAGACTTCTTGAGAATTGCAAAATAAATTATTATATAGACTCAATTCTTGAATGTGAATGAATATCTGAGAACGTGGCAGCATTTTTGAATAAATAGTTCAACTTTAGTACAAAAAAAATATGTATAGCATATATAATATATATATAATATAATATAATATACAGTTCAATATAAAGTGATATTATATGGTCAATATTTTATATATATTTAATCAAATATCAAACCCTTAGAAAAGAAAAAAGAATACAAAGACAGAGCAAAAGCAGAGCACATTGGTTGTTTAAAAACTATATATTCTTGAACCGTATTACAAAGTACACCGATTAAGGCATGAAGAAGAAGATTTCAAAAATGTGAGAAATCAACAAGATGGTTATATTTATGTTTCTAAGATGTTTCTAGCAATAATGAACTATAAATACATGTAATCAGTTTTAACCATTATTTATCTAACAAACGCTAGTAGCAGATAACAATATCTAAAGCTGCTTTGGCTACTTCTACATAAAAATTTGCATTTTTCTACTGAAACCATGCTCAGTTAAATGCAACTGATATCTACAAAAGTACATAAGTTATGCTATAAGGCTGAGTAGATATAAATATGCTTCTACTTCAAACAGTTATCGACATTTTCAAATTCACCCCAAGCCAGTCATGAATTTCCCAATAATAAAATCAAATCAAATCGAAACTAATATTAAAATACACTCAGTCAGTATAGTTTACAGAAAAGTGTGACTATATTCACAAATCGCGTGCCAAATGCACATATATCAAATATATGTAACTGTATTTCCTAGCGATCAGCTCTGATTGTTATAAATTGTGAATCAGAATTTATTTATAGACCTTCTTAAGGCATTACATCAAATCAAATGATGTATATAAATAATTTATGAAATCAGTTTGTATACTGGGAATTTTGTTAGACGAAAATATATATTTTCCCTAGAAGAACGTAATGTTACAGGGGTGGAAGAAATTTTAGGTTAAGTACGGTATTGATAGGTATTAAAATAAGAAGGTGAGAGTTGAGAGAGATTAAAGATTTTGAACTGTATATATCTTTCATGATTATAACCCAACAATATTGTAAGTAAATTTATAAAAATCTCAAGTCATTCCAAGCTGCGATTTCGTCACAATTTCTCTTCAAGAATGTAGAGCATATTTTTGGGTGTCATTGAGAAAAACACAATCTCTTCACGGTTATCTGCTGTTGATTCTCCCCCAAAAGTATGCTCCGCCCTCCTGCTGCTACTGTTGTTGCTGCTGCTGTTGCTGAGGCGAACAGGGTCAAGAGGTCATCGTGTTGTTTGACTTGGCGACTTTTGTTCGCTTTGGCTGCCGCTTTTTTTAGCCACTCAAACTTGTTGCACCTGCTCGAGTTGGCATCTGATTTTGGCACAACCCGATCGATTGCCAAGGGCAGAGGGTGAATTCGCCAACTGTCCGCTGCTAGCGTCGCACGGCAAAGTCGCTGTTGACGTCGACGTCGACGTCGCTGCCACATTATTGTGACATTGTCATTAATGCGCTTTATTAAGCTGCGCGGCGGCACAGTCGAAATACTTTCGAATGTTGTTGCTGCGGCACTGCCTGATTGATACCCATTAAAAGTGCAGAAAGTGGGGTATACAGGGGGGATAGGGAAGGAGATAACAATCATGAAGAGTTGTGGAAGTGTCTTTGTGCTGTTTAAAGAAGTTAAGTTTGAATGAAATTTATATGCGAGTGTCTAAAATTATAGATGTATATGCATGACTATACCTATCATATGTATATATATCTTTGTATATATTCATATCTTATCATTATTAATATCGCAGTTTGCTAGTTCTACAATTTTCCAGCTAGTTATAACTTTTTACAGGGTATTTGTCAGTCAATTTGAACTGTGCATATGCATTACTTAGAACAAATCTTATTTAAAAGAGTTTGAATGGGAATATTATGAAATATTTTGATCTAAATATGTTCTAGGTATAATTACAGGGTATTTCACAAAGTATGCTGCACTTATTACAGGGTATTTACCAACAAATTTTACGTTATTAGCAACATTATCTGCCAGTAAGCATATTTAAAATGTACTGTCTCTTTACAGGGTATGCCATAGTCGCGTGCACTGTGCTGAAGAGGGAGAGGGGAAGCGGGTGTCTCTTTTTTTGGTTACCACCAAAGACAAAAAGCTTTTAATTCACGACGGATGCGTCGGTCACGGCGGACAAACGTGTGGAAAATGGCGAAGTCGCCTGCGACAGCGACAGCGACGGCGGCAGCGACGGCAACGTCGTCGGCGCGTCGGCGGCTTTTAGTTCTTTGGGCTGCGGCAGGCCCCAAGTGATAAGGGGTTAAGTAAGAAATTTTTTCAAATGAAACCGAAAAAAAAACAAGTAAGGAAAGTTACCATTAAGTGTGATAGACTGTGAGATACTCAGTAAGCCAAAAACTTTGTTGAATAACTTCTATATAGTATAGATAGACTATAGAATTAATTCAAGATTCATTAATTCTATATTATTAATTCATTAATTAATTTATCTATCTATATCTTCCTAGGTACATACATAAATATATATCTATATATCAAATATCATATTTAATACTAAGATCATTATAATTGAAGTACACAATGTGACAAAAGGTTCTCAAGGTTAAAGGTTCTTCGAAAGGTTTTTTTTAAATTTCTCGCCCACTAAAATTGTTTTTTAATTTCCCACATTATTTATTAAACTTCACAACTAAATTTGGAGAAATCATTAAATTGCTAATTATCTATTTGGACACCAAAAATAAAGGTGCTGGCTTGAAAACTAAGCTTCCGGTACGTTTTTATTCAATTTATGTAAGAGGTACGAGGCGTGGCCGAATTCTAAGGCCAACTTTAGTTGCGCACACTGTACTCGCATACTGTCACCGAATTTGGTAACCCTAGCTCATGTTATCCCAGAGATTAAGCTGTTCATACGAACAAAAAGTGCCTTTTTTTTTAAATAAATATATTTTTGATATTTGAAAACACCTTTTTTCAAAGTTATAATACCCCTGCTACCTTATAAGAGGCGCAAGGAAGAAAATGTGGCAGCAGAACATTTATCGCTGCCTTTGGCATCGTTGGAGGAGCCCGAAACGGTGTCTTCTCCTTGGGTTCCCGCGCTGCAATCTCATGGATATGCATAGAGTGCTAAACACGCGGGCAGACGGGCACAAGATGAGGCGAGGAGAGGGATAAAACAGACAGACAGAGAGGCAAAGAGACAGAAAGAGAGGCAGAGGGGCAGACAGGGGAACAGACAGACGGACAGAGGGACAAAGAGGGGGGTACGGCTGAAGGGGACAGTTGTATGTATGCTATGCAGCAGTTGTTGCTATATAAGACATTCTTTCATCCCATACCAGAGCCACGTCGGAGTCAGAGTCTCCGAGTCGGAGATGGCAGCGATGGAGAAGCGATGCCGCTGCCGATGCCGATGCTAGCGATGCCAGCGAAGGAACCAAAATAAATGCGCAATGCATACAAGGAGCGAGACCCCGCGAGAGTGTAGAGACCGTGAAGAGAGAGAGGAGAAAGAGAGTAGAGAGACGGAGGGGAGATACGGTGGGGGGGGAGTGCCGGCACTGAGAGCCGCTACAACGTGACATTCCTGAAATTATTTGCTCCGCTCAAGAAAACATTAAAAAATATTTTTATCTTGCAGCGGCAACTTTGCTGGGAAGAATCCTTTTTAAAAAGTTGCTGCCTCAACTGTTTCACGTTCGACAAGGGGGCACACAGAAGCAGCAGCAGCAGAATGAGAAGAACAAGAAGCAGCAGAAGAAGAAGAAGAAGGCAAGCAAAGAGTAACACGGAAAAAATGCGACTCTCATTAATTTGTGGAAAATTGATTTTGTAACAAGAAAGATAAAACAAGAACGGCAACGGCAACGGCAGCTTCTAAGCACAATTGCAACTGCAACTTCCCTTTACCTACCCACCGCCCCTCCCCTCTCCACCACCCTCACTTGCACATCTGTGGCAAGAAAACCGATTACCAAATTGTCTTTCAACTGCCTCAGCAACTTCAGCATCAGCTTCAGCTTTATGAGGAACAACCGCAACACGGAACTGTCAACCCGGCGAATTGTCAAACTACAGAAGAAGTTACTATATATATATAAAATATATATATATAAATGTATATATGTATCTGTTCATGTATCTCTATGTAAACATTTCTATAAAGCAGTTTCCACTCTTGTTCTTGCTTCATCTTGCAGCAAAACAGAAGGTCAGCAAATTGAAGATGTATTTAAGATTGTTCGAACTGAGACAGTAGAGCGACTCCAGATTATGAAAATTGCCAGCTTTTGAGACTGATTATAAGGCATTATATATATATAGATGTGTAACACTTATTGTATGTGCATATATGAAGACGAATTTGTTTTACATATTGTACAAGATGAGAAAAAGGTTCTGTACAAACTGCGAACCTTTTCATTCTTTAGGTTTCTTCAGTATTTGATTCCAAAGGTTTTCAATCAGCTGTCATAGCATAAGGTTCTTAGAGATTTTAAGCCCATTCAGTCTTTATATAAAGTATACAGTTTATACAGTATATACATATATAGAGTAATATATATAAGTATATTAAATGATCTGATTCTTCAGTCCCTGATTTCGTTATCTTCTACCATCATAGAAAAAATTCTTTAGACCTTAAGCTACTAATTTTCTTATGCATTTTCATAAGACAAACTGCTTTCTATATAATACATACCAAATATACCTTATATATTTAAATATATACTTCTTTGATATATTTATATTTTATTTTTATATAAATTTTTAAATATTTTTTATTAAGTTATCTGCTTTTAATAGGTTTAGTTCGTTTCATAACATTTTAAAACCTAAGTTCTTTGGAGATCTCGACCTTTTTTACTAGAAATGGAGAGACATCGATGATTGCTAAGGATTTTCATATGAAACATCGATGTTTGTCAATCGATTAATTTAACTTCGGTTCTACTTTCTACTTTCATCTACTTCTACTTTCATAAATAATATAATCAAATTCTTAAATGTTTAATTATCTATATCATATCAAATTCTTAAATGTTTAATTATCTATATCATATCATTTCGAAGTTAATGTTTTATTTTTGATTCTTTAGGTTTTAGAGAAAGAGCCAAAGTTCCTTGGGTTGTGGCGCCTTTGGCTATGGAATTCTTAGTTAAAAGCTACCATAGCTGGCGCTTCACTCAGCGAATTCAAGCTAGTTTATTTGTAGAGTGAAAATACTAGCTTTTTTGCCGCCAACAAATCTAATTGTGCTCAGTTATAAAGACAAAGCGCGAAACAATTACCAAAGGAAGATTGTATAAATAAGAAGCGAGTAGAACATTAAATAAAAACAAACAACAAACGTGGGAAAGGCAAGGAAAACAAGGGGAGAAGAAAAAGAAGAAAGGGGAGAAGGAGGGAGGTGGAGAAGGAGTGACGACTGATGAGCGGCAAATGGCGAAAAGTGGCGGAAGAGTCGCTCCAAGTTCCAAAACTGCCCGGTGCGAAGACAGTCAAAGGGCGACGCACAGCTTGGAAAAAAAAAAACAAAATAAAATAAAATAAAGAACAGCAGGGGGAAGGAGACAAAGAGAGAGAGGGGCAGGGGGGATTGGGATTTTTGTATCTGGACGGGGGGTTTAGGGGACTCGCTCGGGCTTTGGCTCTGGGCCATTATAACATCGGTTGGGTTTGTCCGCCCGTCCGTCCGTTCGTCCGTCCGTCCGCCTGTCCGTATGCCGCAGTACGGCGGCAAAAATAGCCAAAGCCAACATGGCGGATGTTGCATGGAATTTATTTTTACTTTAAAGTAAAGAATTTTTTGAATTCCTGAACGTTGAAAAATGTTGAAACGACAAAACAAAGTATGCACGAGTGTGTAGCACAGCCAGCGCTGTCTCCCTCCCTCCCTCTTCCTCCTTCCCCCTCTCTCCCTCTCTCTCTCTGTGTGTGTGCGCCTGAGAGTGTGTATTAAATACTTTCAAGACGCTATGCAACGGCAATGCCTGGAGGGGACACAGCTACAGCTACAGCTACAGATACATTTACATCTATAGAAAGATACAGATACGGATACGTGCGAGCGGCCGGCAATTCAAGTGAAATGACAGAACAGCTGACGCAACGACGACAACATTAAGCAATAGGGGGGCAGGCAAGTAGCTAGGGGAGAGTGGGAAGAGAGGAGGGGGGGGCTTAAGGGCGCCACACATAGGGATGGGCACAATATACGGTGTCACATATCAAAGAAATGTGGCTAAGACTTTTGCTGATCGGCTGATTCCAAAGCTATTGTGCCTGCGTCTATGTGTGTGTGTGTGTGTGTGTACATGTATATATGTAACTGTGTGTGTCTGTGTGTTTGTTTGTCTGTCTTTGTCTGAGTGCCTCTGCAAATTATCGGCAGCGTGAAGCTGCAACCTTTAGCTGGCCAGATCGATTTCATAGAGTCGCCAGCAACTGTACTAATACACTGACAAAAACGAAGGGCACACAAGGCAGACAGACAGAGTGACAAGGAGAGACAAGGAGAGACAAGGAGAGACAGAGAGAGAGGGAGACAGTGGAGTCGTCGCAACTGAAAGGAATTCCTTTTTAGCACCGCCGCCGTCTCGAGATTCCAAGTGGAAATTCTTTCAGTCCTTTTTCGTGCGAATTCTTTGAGAAATTAAATTCCTTTTGTTTTATAATTCCGCTTCTTCTTTTTTAGATGGATCTTATGAGATCGTAGATCTTAAGTTTTAAAGAAAAAACTTAAACTTTTAAAAACTGTTACTACATTATTTGGTAGATCTATTGAGGTTTTGGCTCTTGAAGTTGCTTGAAATGAAGTGTATTTTATTTATTGTATATGGAACTACATAATATATTATTTTATAAAGGCTTAAGTGGAATATTTCCTATGAAAGAAGTTGAATATTTACTTAGAATCAATAAAGGTCAAATAAGTTTTCATCTAGTGAAGATATTCTTATTATATGCAAATAGTTTTAATTGGTTTTCGTCTGTTGAAGGTCTTTTTACAATAATAAAGGTCTAATAATTTTTCATCTTGTGAAACTCGCCAGCCTTTTCTCTCAGTGCAAGGCAGACATGCTCAACTCGAGCTTACTTATACGCATCATGAGAAACACTCGAATTGCACTTGCTGCACTGGGAAAGGGGCGTGGCAACAGGCATCACATGTGCTCGATCCAATGATGCGTAGAGATTCGCATAACCAAGGCAGAAGAAGGCAGCAATGTTCTTGAGCATGAATATAAGAACTTAAAATATAGATCTTACTTAGGAACTCTTTTATCCTCGTTTCTTATTGTGATAATGATTCTGGTTCTGTTTATGATCTGTAAATTGAATGACAAGTCTGTTAAAGTAGTTCTTAAGCCCCTAAATGCCGCAAAACCTATGAACTTTAAGTCTTATGTGATACATTAGGTGCAAACTTCAAACTTTTCTGTAGATTTGCAGATCAAAGAAAAAAACGCAATGATCAGTAATAGATCAACATAATCAATGATCTGTGAATAGATTGGCAAGTCTTTTATAATAATTACAAAACCTCAAATCCCAAAGAGCTCCCAAAAACTGAAGAATTGTTTATGTCATACTTTACATCGTTCTTTTATAGATCACTCTTCAAATAATTTTAAAAAAAGTCTTTACTTTCGATCGCCATAATTAAAAGTAAATCAATATAATCACTAAACTCTGTATCGAATCACAGGTCTTTTTCATAATGCTGCCAGAGCTCGAACACCTTATACAACCTGCATATGATCCATAACATATGTACATTGCCACAGTTTCATATATCGTTCTACACTCTCTCTCTTCACGCGATCGTCTTTACTGCTCAATGAAAGAGCGAGAGAGAGAGAGTGAGATATCCTAGAAAACGATCGAAGAAGCAATAAACATAAACAGCGGGGCAGATAGTAGAATTCAGAGTATCGAATACAACTCGGACAAGAAGCATGAATGCTATGAAAACACGAGGGTTATATGAGAGGCGCGACGAGACGACGATCGATCGGATTAGATCAACGGATCGTTTTGCGCTGAACGGGGGACGAAGTTAGCTTGATTCGCTATATATACTCTATAAAGTCGTTGCAGTAGTCCAGTGTAAGGGGCAGAAACCCCGCAAGTAGCCGCGAGCCAGTCAAGCGAATTATTGCTGCAACATATTGTGGCAGAATTAACTGAGAGAACTGAGAAGAACATCGATGCGACTTGGAGGGGTGTTGGGGGGGAGGGGTCTTAAGTGCCTCTCTCTGGCATTTCATTGGACTTGGCCCTATAACCCAAAACAAGGCGCACAGGGGAGAGAGAGATGGAGATATATACGCGAACATCTTACATAATGTACAAGCAATTTGTAAAGCAAATTCAATTAGCTTCTTCGGTCTGTCTCAGTCTCCCCCCCCAGTCTCAAGTAATGTGCAAAAGGAAAGTAAAATGCAAAGCCGACGACGGACAGACTGACTGACAGATTGACAAGTCAAGTCAGTTGACAGAAACCTGCCCCACCCCGCCTCGCGACTTAACGCCGAACCAGTTCGTCGTCTGATTAGCCTCTCTCTGGCAATCCGATGACGTTCCCCAGTGCCCCCTTTCTCCTCCCTCGCCTCTGTCAATGTAAACAAATGCATTGGGAATTATTTGCCACTTGCAGTAACATCATAAAATTTCAAAATCGATTAACGGCGCGTGGCGCCAACTGTTCCTTTTACTTCAAGCAGCCGCGGCAGCAGCAACGTCTCGACTTATCGCTGTCTCTGTCTGACTGTCTGACTGTCTCGTCCCGTCTCTGTTGTGCAAAACTAATTATCCAAACGGAACAGAACAGCAGCAGCAGCAGAGCCCCATGAATAATACTGATAAACCCGGCATGGGATTCAATTTCGTATGCGAGTATAGCGATTCAAATGAGTTGAGCTTGCAAATTGTGCAACCAACGACGAAGCCCAGCCCTTTCAGCTTTCTCTCTCTCTCTCCCTCTCTCTCACTCTCTCTCTCTCTTTCTTTCTTTCTTTGATTGTTTGCTTGTTCCCGTGAAATACTTCAGTTGCAACTTAAATGAAAATCTGTTTTGCCAATAAGCCAAAAAATCCATCAGCGTAAATATCATATGTCCCCCGACTTGGTTGGGGAATCTGCAAATGGGATTTACTTATCGCCCATATCGCATTACCCAGATGAAGTTCGAATCATTGTATTCTCTTTATTATAATCACAAATTCTGTTCGAATGAGGTAAGATCTATTTGGGATTTCCAGGTGAACTAATTCGTTGGCATTGGGGAAAAGTTCTTTGGGGAATATATTGTAGAGAAGAGAACTAAATAGGAAGTTGGAGAATTACTGAAGAGTTCTTATGAAATGATATTATTATTATTGTGTATTAAAAAGATTTTATTGTAACGGTTTTCTAGGAAACTGTTATTAATATAATTTAAAATTGATAAGAAAATATTATAATCACAACTATCAATTTGGAAACTATTTTGATGGCACTCAGGAAGATTTCTTAGGGGAATATATTGTAGAATCGGGAACTAAAGAAGTAAGTGGAGAATCGCTGAAGAGTTCTTAAGACATGAAATAAATTAAATGGTATTAATATAATAATGAAGAAAATTTGAATTTTTTGTAAATTTTATCAGGAATTATATTGTAGATTCGGTAACTAATGAGGTAAGTGAAGAATTATTGAGGAGTTGTTAAGAATTTATATTGTAAAGAACTATTATTAATATAATTAAATATAGAAAACAGTTTATCATATTCATAATTTCAGTTGAGTTGAGGTATTAAATTTAAGAACTATTTTAATGGCAATAAAGAAGAATGTTGTAAAATCGAAAACTAAATTAAATTATATAACTAAAGAATCAGTAAAGAGCTTTCTTAGCTGCTCAGTATAAAATGATATAACTTATATGAAACCATTTTTATTATAACAGAATAATAAAACTAGTTTAAAATATAAAAAACTTTAGTTAAATGATTGCTGTGATCAATTTGGGATTTCCAGTTAAATCTTTTCAATTGCACTAAAGGAACTTTCTATTAACATATTTAAACTAGTTAAGAATCGGAAACTAAGGAGAAATGTGTAGAATCTGTAAAGAACTAGCTTATTTAAGGCAATAATAATCTCAGATAAAGAATAGATAAAGAGATATTGTAAAATCAATAGTATATGCAATGAAAGATCTCAAGAAGAAACACATATATTATATAATATATATGTATTAAAAGGTATGTATGTATATATAATATGTACAACACATTACATAAATCGTGTCTTTCCTATGAAGACTGTCACGCCTCTAATATGTTACTTATATCGTGACAAAAGCAAACGATGGAAGAACCAGAACTTCAAGCAGAAAAATACTGATAGGCAACTTTTGAAGGCCTTAATAATTATACCTGCTATATATTTATATAGTATATATAGTCTGGTATATATATATTGTTTAAAATACAAACTATATACTATCTAAAATCTTTTAAAGTTACTTCAAATAAGAAAACTTCGCTCAGTTCGAATCTAGAATAATGAGAACTGCACATACCCGAATCAGGTTTAGTTAAGTGTTTTCGATTTGAAATTCAACAAGATCTTGAAGAATATTATGCAATCGGGTTATGTTTTTAATGGCCAATTAAAATGCTTGTTATTTTTGTGCCAATCATTAAACTCTTAATTACTGCATAAATTTTTCAAATCGAAACGAAACTTGCAGACATGTCTAGTCTCTACTAGAGAGATACAACTTGTATTAGATATCTTTGTAGGTATTCGGTGGTTTGTCTCTCTAGACTGCAGTCGAAACAGTCATAAAGATAACGCAGTAAATCTCATACAGTTTAGGAACTTTCCAAGCAGATAAAACACTGAGAGCATGACGAGATTGGGGACGAGACCGGCGTATATACTATATATACTCTGTGTACAGTATGTAAGCTGCACTATGATCTTATCTGGGATGTCAGCGCATTCTCCTCCCAAAGAATCGCATGTGTTGCAACGACTTTGAAGCAGTGAAAACAACATGAGATAATAGAATTAAATTCGTTCTAGAATTAACGAGAATTTTGATAAAAAAAAAAAAAAAACTTGAGACTAAACACGATTCTTCAGCATTTATCGAAGTTACTTTATAGACTTAAACTAAAAATTTGATCTAAGGAAATTTCGAAAAATCTTCGAGAAAACTTTGAAACTAGATATGGCTGCAATTTTGACTGTACTTCATATCATACCGAAACTAATTGGAATTTTGTTATGGAATAAACCAAAATTTTGATAGTATCCTAAACTTAAGTTTATTCTGAAGCAATTATGGAACTAACTTTGTTGAAAACTGGAAGTTTTATGGAACAATCTTTGAAACTAGATATGTCTAGTAAATTTTGACTATACTTCATGATTACTTAATCTTTAATTAAAGCAAGTCTTATGAAAATGCTTCATTTTGACTGTACCTGAATTTATAATCCATATTATTTCAAAAACCATATATCTTCATGCCCCTAGACTGTACCGATATCAATAAAATCTTTAATTTGCAAAAAGTTCATCAGACTAAGTATTTATTCGACTGTTTCTGTAATATCTATACCTATTTCTATAAAATCTCTAATTTACACAAAATTCATCAGAATAAGTAATTATTCGACTGTTTCTACAATATAATGCACATTAACCTGTAATATATTCATATATTTATTTCTACAGACATTTTAATCCACAGAATTATAAAATAATATTCAATATTCCTCTCAATTCATTCCCAATCTAACAGAGTCAACAAAAACTGTTGAGATTCCTGGAAATATCACTATTCTAATTAGTTTTTTCGGGAAATTCGAGAGTTCGAAATGCGCAAAAACTTTTCTATTTACACTTTTGTACATCTAAATCCACGAAAGATATATATATATATATGTATAGAAAGTAGTTCTGCGAACTACACGTTGCATTAGTAATCACATTATGAATGGTTCAACTGAAGCTGGGGCTGGTCGTGGGTCGTGCTCTCTCCACACTCTGCACTGCATGCACTGACCATATCAAAAAAGATTATTATTATTATATTCTTTTTTTTCTGTATTTTCTGCGCTTTTTTTTTGTTTTTTTTTTATATATATATTTATTTTCGGGGCGATAACAATAGCCACGCATCAGATTAAGCGATAGCCAGCACCGCCGCCGCCGCCGACGCGATGATGATGATGATGATGACGATAGTGTTATGCGATATGTGGCCGCCCCGTTGTGAATATATGTGAATGAATCATCCGACGGTTTTTGCCGATTAGCAACGTAGTTTTTTTTTTTTTTTTTTTTTTTAGGGTTCGATCGTGAGGTTCTTTAGAACTAGAGAGTGTTTTATTATTTTTTTTGTACTTACTTTTGTATAGAAATTTAGAGTAATCACAATCCATGTTGTTGCTGTTGTTGTTGTTGTTCTTGTCTCTTGCTGGGGTGCTCTACTGTAGTTGTAGACGTTGTTGTTGCTGTAGTTGTTGTTGTAGTTGTTGCATGAAGCTGCTGCTCAATTTGATTCGTATTCACACTTTACTTTTGCACCATATTCAAAAAAAAAAACACACACACAACAAAAAAGAAAGAAACACAATTGTCACTGTATATTATGAAAATAAATATACCAGGGCTGGTGTAGCGGGCGCGGGGGGAGGCGGAAAAAAGTGCAGCGATGACGAAAATTATATGCGATTCGAAGATTGCCGCCGGGGCTTGTCGAGCGGTCGAGAAGTCGAAGTCGAAGTCGAATTTCGGTTTTAGTTTTCGAGCGCGCGCGTTGCTGCAACCTTCTGCGGCTTGTTTAGTTTATTTGTTGTTGTTTTATTGACACTTGCGCCCACCGAAGATGTTGTTTTTGTTGCTTTGTTGTTGTTTTTGTTTTGTTGTGTTGTTGTTGCTGCGTTTTAATGCCACTTTACAAGCATGTTTAACATTGCCAGAGAGTTTTTTCGCTTTGTCGCTTTGTTTTTGTTGCTGTTGCTTTTGCTTTGCTTTCATTTACTGTGCAAATATGTAAGACACACACATACGCACACAGATGCACATGTACTTACACTGACACTAACACAGACACGCGCGCACGCACACACACTGCCAGCATGCATGTCTGCACACGTCTGTCTGACTCGCATTATTCTTTCCCAGCCTCAGTTGGGGCGCTGTGTGTCGTCGCTGTGGGGACAGTCGACTGCGCTGTCGCGCTGCTAACTGTGTGCTGTCGACGCTGCGCTGCCTCAGCTGACGACGCTGCAGGTGTAACTTGCGTTGCTCCTTCTGCTGCTGCTTTGCCTCCTTCTTCTTGTTCTTTTGATGCCGCTCCTCCTTCGTCTTCTTCTCTTGCTGCTTCTCCTTTTGCCTAACTTTCTTCTGCTGCTGCCGCTGCTCCTTTAACTCCTTCAACTTCTCTCTTTCCTTCTCTTCCTCTGCCTTCTCTCTGCCGTCTAACTGTTTCTTATCTTCAGCCCAATTGAAATTTGTATAACCTCAAACATGTGTTGCTCTTCTTCTTCTTGTTGCTCTTCTTGCTGTTGTTGTTGTTGGACAGAAAAAGGCGCGCAAGCTTTGCTCTGCTTATGCTGCTGTCTCTGCCTCTGCCGCTGCCTCTGCTGGTGGTGCAACAGTTTGCCCAGTTAGCGGCGCTGCCCACGCAAAATATAATAAAAAAAACAACACTAAAACAAAAACAACACAATGCGCGACAAATTTCACACACACACGCACACACACACAGTTAGGCTGTTCTATGTTTTTCTATGTGTGTGTGTGTGTTGATGTGTTTGTGTGTGTGTGTGTGTTTGCAATTATAATTTGCCTTTTTGTCGCGCTGCCGCCGCCGTCAACGCGCGGCGCGAATTAAATTTAATTTCTTCTGCTAGATTTAGTTTGTTGTGCGCTGTGTGTTGTTCGTTGTTGTTGTTGTTGTTGTAGGTGTTGTTGTTATTGTAGATGTTGTTGGTGTATGTTGTTGCTGCAGCGACTGTTGCTGTTGTAGTTGTTGCTACTGTTTCTTGCTACTGTTTGTTGCTGCTGTTGTTGCCTTTGTTGCTGTTGTTGATGTTGCTGTTGTTGCTTATGTTGCTGCGACTGTTGCTGCTTTTATTGTTGCTTATGTTGTTGTTGCTAGTATTGTTGTTGCTGTAGTTGCAGCTGTTGTTGTTGCGGCGACTGTTGCTGCTGCTGCTGTTGTGGCTTCAACAATAAATGTTGCTGTTGTTATTGCTGCGACTGTTGCTGTTGCTGTTGCTGCGACTGTTGCTGTTGTTGCTTATATTTTAGTAGCCACTGTTGCTGCTGTAGTTGTAAATTGTTGTTGCTGCAATTGTTGGTATTGTTGTTGCTGTTGCTGCTGTCGTATTTCTTGTTGCTGTTGCTGTTGTTATTCTTACTGTTTGTTGCGGCTTCTGTTTAGCCCTGCAGCGACTGTTGCTGTTGCTACTGCTGCTGTTGCTGCTGTTGCTGTTGCTGCTGTTCGGCGGCACGCGGCACTGTCAGCTTGTGGCAGCTTCACAGATGATTCCACAATTCATTCGAACGCTTTTCTTAGACACACACGCCGCGCCGTCTTCGCCGTCGTCGTTGCCGTCGTTGCTGCCGTCGCCGCTGAGTTCTTTCTCTGCCTGGCTGCCGTCAAGAGAGTCAGTTACACAGACACAGACACACGCGCGCACACACACACACTCACGTACACGTACACAGGCGATGGCCTGGAGGGGAATTGGGAGTGAACGGGGGGAGAGAAATCTCCTTCAGCTTGATATATATATTTGGCTATATTTGAATTTGTTGAATTTGTTATTGCAAACTTGCTACGTGCGCTGCTGCTGCTGCTGCCGCCGCTGCTGCTGCTGCTGCTGCTTATACAAAATGTGACGACGCCGACGAACACAAGCGACGGTATAAACAAAACTACCAATACGAAATTAGCTCAAAATGTATTTCAGGCAAAAATTAAAACAGCAACAAAAAGCGCTCATTGCCCGTGCAGCAGTAAAACTGCCAACCTACACACACATACACACACACTGAGAGACAGACACACACACGAACGAACGAACGAGTGAACACGAGCATACACGCGAGTGCTTTCCACTCGTTCACACGAAGCAGGCAGAACTACGACGCACAGTGGGCCAGAAGAATGAACTAGTGGAGTTTAATTAATAATTAACCCTCCGTCGGGTGGAATGGTCTGGCTAGACCATTTTCGATTTTGAAAGTTAAAAAAAATATACTTCTAATTGAGCTTTCGACTTGAAATTTCTTGACTTTTCCTAAAATATCATTAGCTATCCATCAGGACGAAAAAAATGCACATAAGGATAATTATAAGAACTTTAAAATTTCTATAGAAACTGCCACCCGACGAAGGGTTAACCTTATGAATAAATTTTGATAAAGCTTGACAGAATTATATACCCAAAAACATATCAAGTTCAATTTACAGCCAGATCAGACGTATATATTTTATACCTCCTTTAGTAACTCTTTATTTAAATGTTGACATGTATTCTCAAGTATTTAGGGAATTTGAAACCAATCGAAATGTGTTTCCCAGTATCAGTTATGTTATACCATCTGCAAGGCATATTAATTATAGCCAGAAGTTTACAATTCACCTAAGAAGCAATCTTCTATCGTGTATATATTTTTGATTAGGATGAAAGGAGAAGTCAAAATATCACTGTCCGTCGGTCTATGTGTCCGTATCCGTGTGTTCGTCTGTTGCAACACAAATTAGTCTCTCAATTTTAAAGTTATATTGCTGAAACTTGACACAAATGCATTTTACTGATGCAAGCTGGAAATAAGTCGGAATGTGCCGAATCGAACTGATATATCGTATAGCTGATATAGAAATTTTCACGCATATTTTTTTAAATTGTGAAGATTTTGAAACTAATTTTGCTGCACTGGAGTCTTTTTTGTATAAAATATGCTTGTAAAATTTCATTAAAATCGGACTATATAACATATATCTATCATAGGAACAATAGGCCGAAATGCAGGTTTATATATGAAGACCAGCTGTGATTTTTGAAATAATTTTACTTATCGGTGCCAATAAGAGTGAGACATAACATGGAATAATGACAATACCATTCAATTCTGCGCCATTATATATAACTAGTATGATTGGAGGGGACCTGCAAAGAGTATACAAATGCTTCCAAAAATCTTTAAAAATAATTTTAAATTAAATTTCTGTCTACAGGTCCACTGTGCGAAGCCGACCGAGCCCCAACAGTTTGTTGGATATGCGCGTGATACACACTCACACACTCACACGTGCGTTCACTCGTGCTCACACACAAGCACACACACGTGCTCTCACTCGCGCTCTTACTCACATTGGCACTTGCTCACACACACACACATGCACTCTTGCTCTCACTCGTACTCCCACACGCACACACACTCGCACACGTATTGGCAAATCTACTCACCGAGTTGGTCCCCAACACAGAATGAGAGCAAAGCAGAGAGTGGAAGAACGAGAGAGTGCGGCGAGAGCACCGACAACACGAGTGAGTTAGAGCGAGAGAGACCAGGCACAATGTTGGGCGAAGAGAGCGCACGGAGGCAATGAGAGCGAGCGAGTAGAGTGCGAACAACGCGCATGAATCAGCTTCCGCTGTTGCTGTTCGCTCTGTGCCACTGTAATTGTTGTTGTTGTTGTTGTTGTTGCTGCATGTTCTTGTTCTTAGTACTTAGTTCTTGGCTGGCCAAAATGAGTTATGCTCAAACACATGTTGTTGCCAGCCATCGCTCGTGTTGAGTGCTCTCGAAAGCTAAACGAGTGAATGTTCTCACACAGATACAGCGACACTTACAGTGGGCAAGTGTGCGAAATTTATGCGGCACGCGAATTCATGAACAACTTTCCGGTTTATTGCAAACTTTAGAAATGTGAAGAAATTTTAGCTTCTTCAACTTGTTATCTATTACACTACCTTTAGAGTAGAAGGGTATAATAAGCTTGTGTCAACTGAAAATGTATGTAACAGGTAGAAGGAGGCGTGGCGGATCCCTCAAACTTTATATATCATAGCTAGAGCTATCAAATAATTTTTATAAATTTGGTTGCTATCGAATAATTAATATAGAAGCCAGTTTAAAAATAAATTTAAGGGTAACGGATTTTCAAACAAATCAATTAAATTTATTATATGAGTAAACTCTATACATTTATTACTTTTATTTAATCACCTTTTATTATTTGTATGCTTTTTTTAAAATCCTTATTTAAGTCGTCTGTCATTGCCCCAGCCCTTAAGACAGTCGGCAGGAACAGAACTTCCGCTGATCTTCCTGATCAAGATTTATCTTCACTACCAAAGGGTTAAGACTATTTAAGTCATTTCTTCGCATTCTACTGAATTTTTCTATGTTTAAAATAAAATTATCTTAGATAGGTTCGAGTTACACCACCTTTCCCTAACTGTTGATACATTTGTCCGGATGAAATCTGTAATATCTGATATTTTAAGCACTAAAGTCACCCAAATTGTCAGATTGGCTTCTGAATGCCATAAGCAAATGAAGCTTGTGTTGTGGGTGCCTACTGCCCCGAAAATTAACAAATACATTTTTTTTTTATTTTTCAAGTCAAGCAATTAAGTCTTATCTTTGCGTTTCGACTTGTAAATAACTGAATATACTATAAACTTCTGTTTCAAATGGAAATCCGATCGGATTATATAGACCGAAGTTATCGTAATCTCTTAAACGTGTAAACGGCATGCTGGAAAAGGCTCCATAAATAAGCTCAGACACCATTTGGCTCAATAGTGAGTGAGATCGAGCGAGAAGGATAAATGAAGGAATATAAAGAGAGAAAGAGAGCAAGTGGCTAGTGGCTAGAAAGAGAGGCAATGCCAAAAGACTTGAGTGCAATTGCACGTGTGAGAAGTGCGTGAGCGAGTGTTTGTCTACTGGACTCCTGAAAGATTCTGCGTCGTTAGCTCCTCCGATTCATCCGCAGGCTCCTCTCAACGTGCCACTCAAAACTGAAATCATTTTCCGCGTATTTATACTTTGCTTTGAATTGTCGACACTTTTTGGCGCCGAATTTGAGAAAATGTGGTGACCTCGTCCCAATGCCACGGGGGATACTTGAATTCCATGAAAGAATGGTTAGATACTGATCTGAATGGCATTTGGATATAACTTGGTATATAAAATTGAAGCATGTTTAATTCATAAAGAGTTGAAATTGATTGCTGTGGGAACGTAACGCGGAATGGGAAAGGAAGTGGGAGGAACATGTGTACGAGTATATGTCTATAGCCCTATTAACAGATGTTGTGTTCTGATGCTCTTGCAGCGGTTATATTAATTTTTATAAAATATAAAATAAAAAAATTATTCTCAAAATTACAAAATTAAAATGTCAAATAAAGCTGAAGAGCTTTGCATATTTTTAATAGCACTTACCTATGGCGAGTACGCTAAGAAGCAAAAAGAGGCATATTTGAGCCCAGTAAGTTCAACAGTAAAGTCGTTAAAGCCTTATACGGCTGTTTTTGTCCGTATGAACACCCTAATCTCAGTGACTTTAAGGGTTAGGACTACCAAATTTGTTGGTTATATGCCTGACTATTGCACGCAGCTAAAGTAAGTTTTAGAATATGGCCACGCCCCTTTTCGCTCCTATAAATCGCAAAATAAATGAATAGCAAGCGTAATTTTTAAAACAAAATGTTTTTTTAGTGCTCCACATGTAAAGTTGAGTATATGCATATATTTAATAATATATCTTATTATATGTTAGATATTCTTATAATTTCCATAGGTAAAGGGTATTAAGCTTTCGTTATATCATAGTTTTAACTTTTTTCCTTCTTGTTGTTAGAGCTCAAACAAGAGCTTAACTAATTCATCATTCATAAATGCACAATGCACATAGGATGCATGTGGTGGGGTGTGCGTGTGTGTGGGGTGTGTGAGGGGGTATGTGTGTGTGTGTGCATGCAATTTGCGTTTGTTGAACTCGCTGAAATTGTCACTGGGTACAGGCATTTAAAATGCACGCCTCCGATGCATTAATTGCTGTAAATTGAACGAAACTCACAAACACAGAGAGAGAGAGAGAGCCTTAGTAATATGCGACATGCGACATGCATTGAGCCCACTGTGAGGAAGGTCGTGTGAGGGGGTGGAGCATGAAAAGGAGCAGGAAGGGAGGCAGAAGATGAGGGGCCCATAACGGGCCTCTGCGTCACACTGTGCGGCATTGTTGCGCATATTTTGCTGTAGGCAACATGCCGCAAATTTGCCGCCTTCCCACAGCGTGCGAACAGCTGTTTTGCGGCCAATTCACAACTCACTCAATGCTCGCACGCACTCGCACGCACACTCGCACTTGCACTCAATCCCAACTGAGCGCAAGTGCGCCGGCAAAACATCGATGCCGACAGCGACGGCGACAGCGACGCAGCAGCGCAGCGCGCTTTGTGGGGGAGCGATTCATGAAAAAGACGCACAAGCTAAAAAGAATTATGAAATGGCAATAATTATTGTGGGCACACACACACGCACACGCACACATGCCTGCTCTCACTCTCTGTCTCTCTCGCTCTCACTCTCTCACGTTGTTCGACGCAATTGAAAGTAACTCAACCACAGCTCTCAACCGCAGCAGCGCTGCTAACGACGCTGCTTGGGGTTGCACTCGTGTCGGGGGCTGGGTTTGTGTTCTTGTTGTTGTTGTTGCTGCTGTTGCTCTCGTTGGCACTTCGTGTCGTGTGCGCAGTGCACGAAGCTGCGACGTCGCCGTCTACGTCTCCATCTCCGTCTCAGTTTGTTCTTGAGCGCTTTAACGGCAATCGACTTGACATTTGTAACTCATTGTCTGACGCAGACGTCGCAGTTGCGTCGCTGCTTTGCCTATTGACCCAGCCCGCCCACTACACACGCACACGCACACACACACACACACACACACATGTGCGTGCCTACTTGGGGGTGGCAGTGACCTGTTCGCAGTTGCCGATTTCTGCCTCCCAACTCTCTTCCCTTCGCCTTCTTTCCTCTCTACGCCTCTGCCTTTGCTTTCCTTGCAATCGAAAAGGTTCGTTCATTATTTTGACTAAAAATAAATAATTTCCCCCTTCTCTTTCCCCCTCTTTCTCACTCTCTCGTGCAAGGGGCAAAACATCATTAGACATTAAGGCTAGTGTGTTGAAAGTGAGGAAAACAAACAGCTCAGCATGTGTGCAGACCCGACGGCCCGTTGGTCATGTCTATGTCGATCGGTCCGTCTCGATCGGTTGCTGTCTATATATAAACGCAGGCAGCACAAGACAAAACATGTAAAAAAAAGCTACAACGGAGAGTGTGCTTGACTGTGATATACCCGCTACATGTCATATCCCTAAATCTCTTTTATATATCTACATCTTCTATACTTCCCATCGATATCAAATTTCAATATATCATTTGAATGCCGTTTATTATTGTACACAAGGAAAAATGCATTTTCTAGCTTTATTTCCTGATTGTTTCTTGATTTTCTTTATTTATTCTTATCCCATCGATATCAAATTTACAGAAATTATTTAGATATCAATAAATATTCTACACATCAAAAATAAACATTCTAGCTTTAATATTTAACGTTTAAAATGCTTTTTTCTCGATTAACAGAGACGTAGTCCCAATCTAATACCAACTTTAGTTTACTACAATAATTATACATATTGTCTACAGATTTGATAGCTCTAGCTCCTAAAGTCTCCAAGATTTAGCTGTTCATACAGACAAACTTAAGCACATAACTCACAGAATCAAGGAAATATATGTTTCGGCCAGTCAGAGTTGCCTTCAAAGTTATAATACCCTTCAATCCTAAGCGTAGCGGGTATAAACACAAGACAAGACAAGCAAATACGTTAAAATACGAGTACAAACCAAGATGAGATACTCAGATATATGCACAGATTCTACATACACACACACACACACACACATACACATATGTATACATGCGTATTTATGTATATGTTTGAGCATTTGTACGAAGTCCGGCAACAGACTTTCCTATTTAAATGATTTAACGATTCATTCACTTGTAGCTGAGCAAGTGTTCAAAAATATATATATATACATATATATCTGTTTGTATATACGCATCTGTATCTGCACAATACGTATTCACGCATCTGCTAAGATTTGTTTGCTTAAATTCGACCTTACATCGGCTGCATTAGTCACAGCACATTAATAAATGCAAAAGCATCGGAGCAACTTCCTTATCACGCATGGGATCTTAACCACACATGAGAGATCCTTGTAAGAGACTTTAAAGATATCTTAAGATCAAAAGCAGAAAGAGGTGGCAGGCAGAAATGATCTAGAGAGGAAGGAGTTTATGTGTACATAATATTTTAATCTACTTTGGATCGCTAATCTAAGATAATCTAAACTATATCGATAATTCCGAGTTTCAAAAACTAATCGAAAGTGATTTAAAGTCGTTTTCAGTTTAGTTATTATTAGTTTTAAATGATATGCCACTAAATAAAGATATCAGGTTCAGATAGTCAGAAACAGAAGATCATAAAGGAAATCATCAGCACAGTAAACTAAATTTCATTTTTTTCCAAACTTTCTGTGAATTTCACTTATAATAAAAAGTTTGTAGGTATTGTATAAATATATATTTTAATATTACATTATATATAATTTAATATATGAAAGCAGACCTATAATACCTATCTATATATCTTTCTTATAGTAGAGATTTCATATTCATTCACCTGCAGTAGTACAGCATGTGTGGTTTGAGGTTATGTTGGATAGGACATGGTTTGAAAGCGATGAACCACAACAAGTTAATTTACTTTAAACAACAAATAAATATAAGAACTAACTTTGGTTTTTTTTAACCTTTGCGAGGATGGTGGGAGGGGGAAGTAACGTTAAATAAGCAAAGTGCGCTGATATTTTTGCTTGCACATTGGAATTTTTAATATTGCTTCACGTTTTTTTTTTTTTTTTTTACCTGCTCGCCCCAAGAACAACAACAACAGAACCGTGTGGAAGAAAACTAGCAACAGTTGGGAGTAGTTTGCTTTTGCAACTTCGCCAAAGGGGGCGTGGTCTGCGGTGGGGGGAGAAAGAAAACATTTTTCGTATTACTTTTTTTGTGTGTGGGTACCTATGCAGTGAATTTGTGCGTGTGTGTGTGTATGTTGTGAGTGTGAGTATGTTGTGTGTGTGTGAGTTGTAAAATTGTTCTCTTTGTTTGTTTGCTGGCTTGTATTGGGCCCCATCTAACGAGCACTTTGAAAAACACTTGGAATTTTTCACTGCCAATTACAACAGGCCCAGGCAAATGCGCGAAGAAGCAACGCAAAGAAAGAAAGAAACACACATAAAACAGGAGAGAAAAAACAAACGTAAATGCATTCCGCAAACCCCCCAACCCCCCGCGTAACCCCCACATCCCAACGCCCCTGACGATCCCGAAGAAGCGGGAAGAGCGCCCCTGGTACAACCCCAACTAAACTGGGCCGCCAGCAAATGCTGCCGCTAACTAAGTACAAAAGCAGCAACAACAGCAGCAGCAACAACAACAACAACAAATAACAACAACAGCAGCATGAAGAACAAAATAAATTCCAAAACGAAACGTTAAGAATTTTTACATTCGAGATACTTTTATCAGCTGCCGCCTGCGCCGCTGCCTCCGCCTCTGCCTCATCCGCTGCCTGCACCTCTGCTGCTCACCTGGCATTCCCGACTGCAAGCCAACCTGTTAGAACATGCAATCGACAGGCCTCTCAAGCAAAGCGGAAAACTCAGCAAACTGAAATTCCAATTCCAATTCCGATTGCAATCAACATCGGTTCCCCGAGCCTAACCGAGTGTGGCGCCCAATGTCTTTCGCCATCTTGGAATATATACATATACAAAAATGACCCTCTATATATATTTAAAAAAAATATAATAATAAATAAAAATAATATTTTCAGTTTCAGATAATTGCAATATGTATTGGTATATATACTGTGATCACTTGATATATTTTGATATTGTTTAATTATTATTTTCTGTTGTGAATGACATATATATTCTTTATTTATTTACATGTATTACGTATTTATTTCATATAAGCATTAATTCATATTTAATTACTATTAATTTATATTGCAACTTTATTTTTTACTTATTCTCTATTTTACTTTTAATATTTATTTATATATTTTTTCCCGTCATTCAAACAAATCTGTTATTTTTTTAATGACTTGAAAACTGAAAAAAGGGTGACCAGCTTTGATGTGGAATTCAAATTTGAATTTGAATTGAGAGCAGCTGATTGCTATCGATAACTGCTTATCGCAAACAGTGAATTTAAATAGCCGCGCAGCTGGTTGCCAAGGCGACTGACACACACACACACAAGCACAAATATACGCACTGTTTACTTATGTTTTTACAATTATTTTCGAATCTAAACATGCACACATTAATTAAAGGCGCGTTGCTTTTGTTTGATCACCAAAACAGTATAAACAATTGAATGATATTATTGGGCAAACATGAGCAATTTAAATTCCCAGTCCGTTAATTTGATTAGCGCGCCTTGCCACAGCTGTGCAGCTGAGCACGCACATCGATTACCGTGTCTGTGTGCACGCAATTCAAGCGATAGTTATCGATAGACAGTGAAATATCTGGAAGCTACGCAGCTCTACAATACACACATCATCTACATTTGTTTTGCTGTCTTAATAAAAGACGAGAAATGGAAAATCCGATGGAGAATCGAGGTTCCACTGGGAAGAACTCGAACTGTAAGTGGGCAAGCCCAAATTGGCCACAGCTGGAGAGGCACAGCCGACAGGACAGACATATATGCCACACATACATGCAACGCACTCACACTCACACAGAACTCTCATCCTGATACACATTTGTTTGTTTCTCATGGCCATATCTTATATATGTGTGTGTGTGTGTTTGTGGGTGTGCTGCATATGTGCGTGTGTGTGTGTGTTCAGCTTTTCTAACAAACTTCCTTCCATTCCCGCGTCTCTAGTCAACAATATGACGGATGAGCAGCTGCAGGATTGGCACACCACCTTCCTCTCAGAGGCGCAGCGAGAGAACTATGTTAACCACAATCTGGAGATCGTTCGACATTATCGCACCGAGGCCATAGCTCGGGCGCCCGCCTTCGATCTGGAGCGCAATGCCATCGATGCGGCCATAGCCCGCCATGGTCTCTATGTGTCCAGTGCAAATGGCGATAGCTCTGCGGCTGCCGAGGGCGCCGTGGCAGCTGGCAGTGGCAGTAGCAGCAGCACCAGCGGGGCAGCAGGAGGACAGGATGAGGTGCTACCACCACCGCAACGCCGTCCACGCATCGATGGTGATCCCACCTGCAGCACCAGCGCCAGCACCAGCAGCAGCAGCTACAGAGGAGGAGGCGGAGCAAGCAGCAGTGCCACTAGCAGCAGCAGCAGCACGCTCGGCACTGCTTCCAACTACGGTCACTTCGTGGCTCTGCAACACATCTTTGATTCGTATGCAACACGCGCCGAGCCGCCACGAGCACTCGGCGCAGCCTTTGGCGTTAGAGGAGTCGCACCAGCACCACCCACAGCCAATGGCAACGGCAAGGATCACAGCGAGGATGCATCGGGAGTGGCGGCGGCGGCGTCGGCAGCTGGGGGAGCGAACGTCAGCGATATGGCGATAAGCAAGACCATCGACAGCTTGGGACTGCGTCGCACCCATTAGAGTAGGAAAGGATATAGATTCAGATTCACATTTAAGTACGATATTTATTCAACAAACTGTTAAAAAGATCAGCGTGTGCAACATATTGATTAGGGGCGCGTATATCTATATCAGATATGCAGACACATATATATATATATATAATTATTATATATAGACACATATATAGTATTTTATTAATTTAATTCTCGAAATTCGTTAGATCCTTTTTTTCTCTCATCTTTTTTTCCGTCTCTCTCGTCTTTACCATGTAAATAATCTCAGTTGACGTTTGTATATAGTGCATATTTTTTAATTACACAGACATCTATATATATTATATATGATATATCATATGTACCACGATGCTCGGAATCGGGTCTATATATGTAGTTGTGTGTAGCGTTTAAGCTTAGAAATATACCATATATATGTATACTTAATCCCAGTTATTATACTTGTGTATGTGTGTGTGTATGTTCTCATGTACATATACTATAAAGTATAGTAGATGCTATAAATACAGCAGATACAGCATATGACAAATGGCGCAATGACTTTTTCAATGGGCATTTGGGGAAGATATGGAAATGATAACAGGGACCGCATAAAATATAAATCAAAATTTCATGATTTTTTATATATAAAATAACGAATTTTACTAGCACAGAAGTTTCTATAACTTTTTTGTAATGAATTTAGTTGAATTTGATTCTGTTTTATAAATATTTAATCTGAGTTTAAGCGATATTTTAATCAAAAAGAAATTAAAAGTCAAAAATAATTATTAATTTTTTAAACAACTGTTTTTCGTTCAGTCAGGTTCATTATGCCCTATAAGGTATAAATCACAATTCCATTTTCAAGATATAAAATATCGAGTCGTACCAGCGCACAAGCTTCCATAACTTTTTTATAATGAATTTACGAGTAGTTGAATTTGATTTTTTGATTCTTCTTTATAAAAATCTGAGTTTAAGCGACATTTTGATCGAAAGAAACTAAAGCTCAAAAAATAATCTCTAATTTTTTAAACAACAGTTTTTCGTTCAGTCAGGGATCGTATTCATTATGCCCTATAAAGTATAAATCAAAAATTTATGATTTTTTATGATTTTTAAGTTATAAAATATCGAATCATTCCAGCGCAGAAGTTTCTAAAATATAACTTTTTTATAAAGAATTTTTGGTTGAATCTTTGATTCTTTATAGAAGGGCTAATCCGAGTTAGAGCAACATTTTGATCAAAAGAAAATTTAAGCTAAAAAAAAATCATTATTATTTTTAAACAACTGCTTTTCGTTCAGTCAGGGTTCGTATTCATTATTCCCCATAAAATATATATCACAAATTAATGTTTTTGTGATATTTTGGGTTATGTTTCCCGATCGGAAAATATCGCTTGAATTTGAACTATTTATAATAAGAAACTTGAATTAATCTAAAATGTATATGATGAAGAAGGAAATAATATTTTAGTGATATTTCGAACGAATAAAATATCGCTTTAAAATACTATATCGATTCGATATTGTTCGCTCTAAAAAATACTGTTTAAAAACTGAAACAAAACTAATGAAAAAAGTGAAATATAATGAATATAAACTGACACAAAACTAATGAAAAATTTAAATATAATGAATATAAAATGAAACAAAACTAATAAAAATAATGAAAAATATTAAATCATTACTTTTTTAATAGGCATTTTTTGCCTCACAAAAATAATATATTGTGTTATTATTGTGTTTCATCATCATTGCAGCTTTAAATTACAAGTTGTAAAATCTGAACACTTCAGAAATTAGGTTCTTTGGTGAATGCTTTCTCATCATAAAAGAAAAAAAGATTATAATCATTTAAAATCCAGATTATTTACGGTCCCTGACAGATAAATGATAAGCCAAGTGATTGATGTGTTTTTTGTGTATTTATGTTTGTTTTGTTTTGTTGTGTTTTTTTAATGGCACCTTAAGGCGACTTACAAATTAAAAAGGAACAAGTGTGTTTAAATATCGTTATCGTTATCGTATTTTTTGTTGTAGTCTCAAGAGTTGTGTGAAATTGGCGTTACCCGATGTATATATATATCATTTTGAATGTAACCTAATTCATAATTGAGCTACATTTATGTGTGTTGGGGGTCAGGGGAATGTGTCGAGAGGTTTGATAGTTACATATATAGATATATCGATGGATATATGTAGATTAGATTGTGTAGATTGATGGGTGTGTTTCGGGTAACGCCAATTTCCTGTATCATTATCATTATTATTATTATTATAATATTATTATTATTATATTATGTATATTGTATTCCATTTAGACATTGACTAGATTTAGTTGCTCATCTGATTGCTATCATCATCATCATCATCGTTAGCATCAGCATTGGCATTGGCATTGTTCAGCAGCGGATCTACTGGGATTTGCTGCTGCAGCTCCTCCTCGTCCTCCTCCTCCTCCTCCTCCTGATCCACATGAATATGGTGATCGATCTCGAGCTGCATCTCTTCCAGCTCATGTTCTCCCTCCTCCTCCTCTTCGACATTGAGATCAAAGCTTACACCGTCGACAACAGCAACAGCATGCTCTTCTTCGGTGTCCATGGGCTCATCCTCCTCCTCCCCATCTGCATCGTCATCATCTTCCTCCTCTTCCTCCTGCTGCACATGTTGCTCGGCTGCAACCGGCGGTTGACGACGACTGTTGGCACTCACTGTTAGCTCGCCCCCGGAGTGCATGAGGCGACGATACTGATGCAGACTGGCCAAGATGCGTATCATTATCTGGGCAGGCACGGTAATCGTATCCCTGGTCTCCACTAGCATTATCTCATTGCTCTTGATCAGCTGCAGGGGCAGAGAATATATACAGAAATGAGTATAGAGAAAGAGACAGAGAGAGAGAGAGAGAGGGATGGCCTGACTTACTGCTGCAGTTTCGGCCACGTCGAACGTCGGCTCTGCTCTTATGGGCGCCCACATCTTTACATTGTAATCAATGCCCGAGCTGAGTAGATATGGCAAAGTCGGATGCGGTTGCACACGATTAACCACACGATGATCGGCCAGCAGTGTCTTCACCACCTTGCCCGTCTTGCGATTCCATACGAAGATGTGTCCACAATCCGAGCCAGACATGATAAAATCATCACCCCAGAAACAGGCACCCTTCACCATGGTACGCGAATTGCGATGTCCACTGAACGACATCTTCACATAGTCGAATTTGGTCAACGGAAACTTCTTTGGTTCTGCATCCGCACCCCCCTCGGCGCCTTCTGCTACAGGTTCGGGATCGGTCTCTACAGATGCATCCACAGTTGATGGCTTAGCTGTGGTCTCCTCGTCTTTTTTGTCTTCTGCCATTGGAGCCTCGGTAGCAGCATCAGCTGGTGGCGGGGCTGGTGCAGCAGCAGCTTCTGGTGATGGTGGTGCAGCAACAGCACAAGCTGGTGGTGGTGGTGGAGGCGGTGGTGGAGGTGGGGGTGGTGGTGATGGTGCTGGTGGTGGTGGCGTTACAGCAGCAGGTGGTTCTGTAAGAGATCGAGATACTTCGTTACTAAGGTAGGAATATAAAACATAACATAAAAGAAAATACTGTAAAAAACTCATTCTCTTTATGCTTAAAAAATTTTTTTTTTTATAAATTTATCACTTTTAAATTATTCTTTTGTCATTTCAGTCGACTGCATTTAGTTGACATTTAATTAATTAAATAAATTAAAAAAAAAAAAATAAATAAATAATTAAATACAAACTTAAGTAACCCATTTGGATGGTAACAATTATTGTACACAAAAAATTAACCTTCTAATTTGATAATTTCGCTTGCAATTAGTTTTTTTGCAATTTAAAGAAGGCGTGGCTTCGTCCAATAACAAACTTTATCTTGGGGCAAGAATAATAAATATTGTTAAGTTTTGTAATCCTGACTGAGATCTACCTGGTCATACGGACAAAACACACGGAAACTGAATTATAATTTTATGAATTGTTACACTGATCAAGAATATATAAGCTTTGTGGAAGCGTAGATGCCTTCCTTTTCTTATAGCATACATTTTAGGGCATACAAATTATTTATAATTCAGATAATGATCACAGAAACTACTTATTAATTAAATTATAAGTAGTCTTTGAGAAGAAACAACTATAGATGCCCATTATGTTATAGAAAAATTTGTAATTTGTAATTTGAAATGAAATAAGCAAATAAAACAAATAAAAAAAAAAATCTAGAGGGTAACAGAATTTATTTTTTAATTGAAATTCCATGTCTTAAAAAAAAGGTTGAATTTGAATATGAAAATGTATGTTTCAATGAAAAATGATGTAAAGTTAATAAATTCTAATTCAGTCGCTTTTTAATTTCAATATTTATTCCAAAGGCTGTTGAGAACTCTAGCTAATTTGAATTCAACAAATTCTAATTAAATTCATTTCTTTCTATTTATGTTTTTACCTTTAATTAATTCTTATTTTTATATATAAGGTTGTCAAATATCAAATATCATGCATAGCGTTGTTTTGTAGGTTATGTTAAGACCTTTCAAATTATGTATAGTGTTGCCAGGTAGACAAAAAAGCGGAAGGGAGATATTTGACAATCTTATATTAATTTAATTGTTTAAATTGATTGTATAAATTGATGAAATTAATTGTTGTTTACTTTAAAAAGTCGACTGACCAAGGTTGACTTTAAATAAATAAATATCATAATAAATATTTAGGAAGATGTTGCAGTTCTCTTTAAATTATATATTAAACAATATTGATTTAAACTTTATGTTCCAATTTGTATTGAATGTCAAGAAGTAATTGTGAAATATTTATCAATTTCGGAATTATGAGTCGAGTAATAAGTTTTCTATAGTTTTCAATAAAATATATTTTATCTATGTATATTTACCATATATAATACTTTATAATTTAGTATTATATTCTATATATCAAACCGAACACAAACTGACATCTGTCTGCACTAACACCAACAAAAAATATACAAAGATAACAAAGCACACTGAGATAGAGCGAGACAGACAGCTCTGATATAGAAAGAGATAGCTAGAGAGGAGAACTTACCTTCTTGAGCGTCTTCCGGTGATGGTGGCGACGGTGGCAACGGATTCATGCGATTGAGTCCCAAGGGATGCGAGTGACGCAACCTATTGAGGAACAAGCTGCGTGCTGGACGATTTGGACCGTTATTCTCCCTCTGCATCTCGAGTGTGTGCAGGACAGCAGCCTGCCAAGTATTGTGCGGATCACTGGCACGGCCAGTGCCCAAGCCACTGCTAGTTGGACCAATAGCACTGCCAGAGCTGCCGCCCATTCCAGTGCCTGCTGCCCTCGGACGACTTGGTGCGTTGAGCATGCGAAAGATTTCATCACTTAGACGACTCAGTACACCCGGCTCCAATGCTGGACGAGCCTGTCCCACATTGCGCTGCTGCTGTCCCTGCTCGGCGGATGCCATCGAATTGGGTCCAGTGTCGGACCAATCTCCACGGAAGCGCAAACGTGGCATTTGCGGCTCGGCATCCTCTTCATCGCGTCGCAGCTTTGGAGTATAGCAACCACTTGCCAAGAGCTCGGCATCATTGTAGCCCTCATGCTCCAGATCAAAGAGATACAGCTGCTCCATGGAGTAACTAACCAGAAGCTCGGACTCATCGTCGCTAAACTTGACGCAAGTGGGACGGTAATGACGACGTGTCAATCTCATGGGAATCGGAAAGGCTTTCAGTGGCCAGATGAGACGATCGGCGAGATTGCCACCACAGCCGAGCATGCGACGATCATAGATACGCACAATGGAATCGGAGCAACCGATGGCAATCCTATTATGACTTATGGGTGCCACATCCATGGCAGTGACAGCACACGGGGCCGTAATGAAGATGTGCTTCTCACACACTGATTCGGAGCAACGATTGGAGACACGCAAATCGATGCAGCGCACGGTGCCATCTTCACCGCAGCTGAGGAAGCTGCGTGGACAATCGGGCAGAGGCAGCACATCGTAGGTGCTGCCAAAGGCATGACAATCGAATAGATTTGCAGTGCGTCCCGATTCACCCACCATGGCATCTGCCAAGCTCCTGGCACCGCCATAACCCTCATGCAATTCGGTATGGATGACGACACCCTCGCCGGAGCATGAGATCAATTCCTGATCATTGCAATACGGCATAAAGCGGGCACTGAAAATGTGCCGCTTATGCATGGTCTTGGTCTTCACAACAATCTGGCCACTCTTGGCCTCGGTGATGCACAAATGATTGTCATCGGAGCCGGAGACAAAGTGAGTGCCGCTGGCATTCCAATTGACGGTGTTCACGCAGCCACTGTGCACATTGAGGGTCTTCAGCACGTCCATGCGTTGGACAAAGTCCAGCGAATCTGCAGGGGAAGAACATATCATATATTGGCTTGGAAACAGTGCAGAGGGGGGATTGGGGGAGCGGGCTACTCACTCTTGCAGCTGGCCTGCAGATAGAGCTGCGACAGATCGTCGCCATAGTACGGAAAACTGCTGATACAATCATACAAGCTACGGCGCGATCTATTGATGTCGTTCATAGTCGTGCGCCACACTGCAATATGTTATACGATATATGTTACTGTATATATTTATTTGTATAAATATTTAAAACTTAAGTGTAAATGTGCAAAACAGTTAGAAAAACTACAAAAGACTAGCGCACTACATTTTCAGGCAGTCCCCCTCGTCGAGCTATTTTTGAAATATAATTGATCGATTGCTTGCCCCACACTCACTGTTTAAATTGAATTTTTGAAAATTGATGAAATTTGAAAATTTGCTTGACTTTCGTCTTTTTTCACTTCTGTTCTCTGACAGCTTCTTTTTCGTTCTGATGGAACGGAAGAGTTCTGTCCCGTCACTTCGTTGCACCGTCTGTCAGCTGTCATTGCCGCCATTGTCAGCGCCGCCATTGTCATCCCGGAGTTGTCAACTGTCATATTTTGTGTCATTGCGAGTGTCCAATTGGAAATGCCGCCATTGCTTAAAGGGTATACAAAAGTGCACAAGCAAAACGGGAAAAAAACGACACACACAAAATTCCTATACATGCGTACGTGCGTGTGTGTGTGTGTGCGTGTGTATATGGCTCGCACTGGATGCGTGCGATGGTGTGTGTCTGTGTGTGTGTGTGCGTGTGAGTTTTGTTGTTAAATTATGTAAAGAACAAAAACAAATGCGACGCCACCGACGCCGTACACAGAATTTTCACACAAAAAAATTATTTAAAAAAAAATACCCATTTATGTTTGTTCGTGATTTCTTGGCTCGCCTGCCCTTTTTGCGTATTTGGGTTGCTGTTGTTGTTGCTCTGTAGGCACCTGACGTTACCTATTTCAAATTGCACAAAAACATAACAAATCACTCTATTTTGCTTCCCGTACACCACCAGCGACACAAACACTCGAATTCGGTATTTATTTTTATTGCTCAGCTCTCAGCTGTCGTCGCACAATGTGACCCAATTGCAGTGGCAATTAAATGCGCACCGAGCTTAACAGGTAAATACTGAACGGAAAGCTTGGTATTTTGCTGAATACACACACAATGTTAATGCGCCAGACTATTGTGAATGCGATGTTTTCATGTGAATGGAGGAAATATTTGAATTGTATGTAAATAACGGACATACATATAATAAACAATATTACTTATTATATTCCTTTTATTAACTAGTAAATTTTAAATAAAAACAAATGGTTTAATGTATCAATTCGTTTGTAAATACTGTAAACTTAGTTAGAAAATTTTTATACAATTAAATTGTTGTGAATTGGCTCTAAATTAAATAAAGGTAAATGATTATGCATTTTACGAAATTTAATACTAACTTTTCGGTATACTATGATATTGGGTCTTTTGTCGGTGATAACGAATTTTACATATGTATGTATTTATTGATATCATTCAATATATAAAATTAATTAAATAAAAAGAGCACAAAGTGTGTTGTAAATAATTGAAAATATGTTTTTTATGTATTATATAAAATTACAACTTTGATAATAAAATTTTAATTTTTAATATAATTTTTTTAAATTTCGGAACATTTTCAAATTGTCCCAAAAGCCGTTATTTGTCGTTGCTATCTTTAATGAGTATTTTCATGCTCCTCTGTTATCGCTGTTATCGATACCAATAACAGCAACAGCGCAGCAGCAGAAACAGCACTGCTGCAGCAGCATCGGAATGTCTTATAATCCAACTAGATAGAGCTGGTCACACTTGCCCAACTAGATTTCCAGTTGTGCCCTAACATTCGAGTTGAGCGTGCGCACCGCGCGCTACATTGCGTATTTCCTTTCTTCCGCCGTTTCGGGTAGTAACCTGTTGCGTTTTTTGTTTTGTTTTGTTTTGCTAGTGGAAAGTGCAACACAACGAATAACGAATAACGATATCAACGACTTGCGTTAGATAAAACAGAGTTAAACAAACCACCAACACAAACTCACCACACACACACACATACACACACGGAGCCGGGGAAGCGTGTGAGTTGTGTACGAATTAGAAATCTTTTGTTTATTTAATAAATACGGCGAAAAAAACGGTAACGGGCAACAAGTGCTGCCGTATTGTTGTTGTTGTCGTTTGGTGTGGTTGATCGTGTAGAGCGGAAGGTAAATATTGTTAACTCCGACTCCGAAATGCAAAACAGTTGAATGCAGAAAAGAGAATACGAGAAACAAGAGAGAGAGACGAAACAAACGATAAATTTTAGTGGGTGAATGTGAATAGTTTTTGTTAAAGTTGTTGTTGTTGTTGCTTGCTACTGTTGTTGTTGCTGTTGTTGTTGTGTACTGCGCTGATGATGTGGAAAAGTTAATGAAGCGAAGTAAACCAAAGCGCAACAAGTGAAACAGAAGATCAGCGCACAAGAAGCAAAACACACACACAAACACACACACAAGCACACACACACATGCACACACACCTGTAGCTGTAGCTGTATCTGTAGCTGTGCAAGTATTTGTGTCAATTGTTGGCATTAGAGAATAACAAATTAAAAATGCCAACCAGTTTAGTCACGCTGCCACCGGCCCCATCTGCACTCCCCCCCCTCCCTTCCCCACGCTACCTGCTCTGCTCTCCACCCGCCATGGCATCTTCAGCCTCGTATCTATTGTTGCTGCTGCTGTCGCTCTTCAGAAGATGTTCTAAAAGCTGCACATCGTTTGCTTAAATGCCACCGTGGAGAAGAAAGCGACAAAAAGGCAAACAAAAAAGATGAGCAAAATAACTCTTTTTTTTTGTTTTTGTTGCAAATGTAGATCGGGTTAGAGGGTCGATCGGAATCAGATTCAGGCTGTCTATGTCATATATAGTACAACTGATGGTATGATATAAAATGGTTTCTTTGTGGAAGTGGAGGAGGCAGAAGCTGGAGTATGGCAGATGGGCAGATCGGATCAAAATACCTTGGCAAAAGAGATCTAGTTAGGATATTAGGAAGTTTGTAGAACTTTTGAGCACAAAGGAAATTTAATAAGTGGTGAATAATAATGTCAAAGGATTACAATAGATCTTATAGGTTACATATTTAACAGACAAATAATAAAAAAAAATACAAAATATGTTATATAATATAAAATATGAATACACTAAAATAAAATATCAAATCCAATCTTGCTCAATAGAAAGGAAGTCTTACCTCTCACAATGGTCTTTATATACATAGATCTTTAGTTTGAAATTGTATTATTATTCAAATTTAAGTTTATCTAAGGTCTTCAAAGAGCTTCTCTTACTTAGTATTTTAAATTATTTCTTATTTTTAATTATCATATTAAAGATTAAAGTGCTACAGACCGAAATTAAATTAATATCTTCATTTGCAAAATATTTCAAATATAAAAAAATAGTTAGAACAGTTTGTTGAAAGAGTTTGGAACAACAAGAAAATGTTCCAATTGCAATTAGAAAAGAATGAAATTAGATAAAAAATAAACATAATTTTTAGTTAAGAACTAAAATATTATTTAAATATATATTATCTATTTACCTAGTAGGACTATGCTTAAGTGAAGACCTAATCTAAAGATGTAGATATGATAAAAACACCAAGAAAATGCGTCAGTTGAGACAAGTAGAATCGCAATAATGTAGGGAAAATTCATTGGCCTGCACTGATAAAGAACCCAACTCTAGTCTTTATTATTCAGTTTAGCTATAGATTCATGATTCATACACTCAGCCTAGTTGTCAGCGTTATCTGCGATAAGATTCGCTTAGATAAATGCACGAACTGACGTTGCTTTGACTTTAATCACAGTGATTAAAGTAGCAATCTAAGTTGAATAATTAATTAATAATAGTACAAGTTAATTTGAGCAATCGATGTGTGTTTTTATTTATGTAGAAAGAGAGGGGGGATGCTAGAGGAAGAGAGAGAGAGGCAGATCGCATAGGTAAATCAGAAAAGCGGAACGAAAACGAGAAGTTGCCGAGCTTGAGATAAACTTTCCCATTTCAAGAAACAGAAACGAGTGAAACACACGACACGATACTTTGTTTAATCAACAACAACAACAAGAGCAAAAACAACAACAACAACAGCAGCAACAATTGCAACAACAACAATAGCAACAACAACAATTGAATTTTTTGCATGCATTTTTTATTGCTGGCAATTAAATGAAGCTGTGCATTTATAGTTCATATAGAGCATATCTGCATGGGGGTATCTGTAGCTGAGTATCTGTATCTGAGTATCTGTATCTGCGTATCTGTGGCTCTGCATCTGTATCTCTCGCCATAACTGCAACATAATGACGCTTAATGGCGGTTCAATGAAAATTGCAACTGAAACTGAAAACTGCAAACTGCCGCAGCGCGGAAAAGTGAAATTCGCTGGCTAATAGAGCGAGAGAGTGAGAGAAAGAGTGAGAGAGAGAGGGGAGAGAAAGAGTGAGACAGAGTGGAGGGAGAGTGGAGGGAGAGACAGAGAGTGGGGAGCAAGTGGGAGAGAGAGGTGGAAAGAGTGCTTGTTATTATGATTTGCACTGCTTGCATTGGTTGTGAGTACTCACTCTAACACTCACTCTGCACTCACTCTGTACTCACTCTGCACTCACTCTGGCACTCACTCTGCACTCACTCTCGCACTTGCAACTCTAAATGTTTATTGTTTATTGTTTAATGTTGGTTCGATGTTTAATGCGCATGTTAATTACAATTCAAGTAGCCAACGCCGACGTCGCCGTCGCAGTCGCAGTCGCCGCGTGGTAGTTAACAATAAAAACTAAACAACAACAACAACAAGATATAATTGTATCGCGAAAACGCAACGTGTTCTGCTGCTCTGTTCTCGCGCCATGGAGGCAGCAGCTGCAAACGCCATCAAAGTCAACGCTGGAGGCGCCAGCGCCGACCAAGCGAACGAGCTTGAACTGCAGCACAACAACAACAAGAACAACAACAACAACAATAATAACAACAACAACAGAGACAGCACAGAGAACGATCACATGGAGAACGAGGATGATGAGCCGCAGGCGCTGCCATTTTGTTTTGTTCGGGTGAGTACAAGATAGTTTTTAGAAAACTTAGCATAAGTTATTAACTTTTAATGCGATTGCTAGGAAATTTAAGGGACTTATTTTGTTAGTGTTTTTTATTGTGCACAACAAATTTGATTGTGCTAGCTGAAAGAGGATGCTTGCAATTTGATTTTTTTTGATTTGTGGAAGTTAAAAGGGGTGTATCTCAATTTTAATACTTAGTGTAGCTGTGGGCATTAGTTGGGCATGTTGTCAACAAATTTGGTAGCCCTAGCTTTTATAGTCACTGAGATTAGGGTGTTCATACAGACAGAAAAACTTAAATATGTCATTTTCTACTCGTTATGCTTACCTTTTGGGGTCGTCGCTACCTGTTCTTCAGCCTGTTGCATACATTTCCGATCGACACAATGTTATACCTTCAAGGTACCTCCACCTAAAGTTATTTCACAAAAAGAACTAAGTTTTCAATCATAGTGTACTTCCAAGAGAGTTTCCCTAAAAAATCTTTCTCTTCTCGGAAATTGTTCATATCTTTTGATGCATATTTGACTTAAGATCAGAATTAAAACCTAAATATCTTAGTTGGCATAGTAAATTAAGTAAAATAGCTACTTTTAGTTCCTTTCTTGTCTCCAAATCTTAAGTATTCCCCTAATGAAAACACTGCCAGTACAACCCCAAGTAATTTATATATATTTAAAGCCCCAATCTATTGTTATTATCTAGCCATTATGGTCGATTATAGCACTTTATCTACGACAATTACGAATCAAATTGCTTGTTTAAGGAATCTACCAATTCATCAAGAGACGAAGCTGCGTAATTAGTAACACCCTTCCAGTTCTCTTCTTCTCTTCTCTCTCTCTCTCTTTCTTTGCCATTAGAATGGGCGTCAAGTGGAACTGCATTTGGCTACGGTTCGGTTCGCTACGCTACGCTGACGTAGAATCCATGTAGAACCCGCAATTTGCTCTCCACATCCGGCCCGAAACTGAAGCGACTGAGCGTGGGTTACTGGACTCTCTCTCTCTCATTGTGTATTACAAGTGCATAAGTGTTAATTTCCCCCCTCTTTCTCCCTCTCCCTTTCTTTCTGCCTTTTCTTTGGCTCAACTTATGCTGTAACTTTTTCAGATTCGGGGTCGATGTCGGGGTCGAGTTGTTCCGAGTTGTTGCTCTCTTGGGCGCGCACCTTCTTCTTCTATCCCTCGACAATTGCTGTCGAGCTCCTCCCCCTCCCTGTAATATGTATACTACGTACAATTACACTTATCCCTACCCCTGCTCCAAAAACTAAACTAAAAACAGAAAAGAAAAGAAAGAAAATGTGTAAAACAATTTTTTTGTTGCTCTACGTTTTTATCCGTATTTTTTTTGTTTTTGCCTTCTTCTTCGTTTCGTGTGATTCCGGGCGATTCCGTGCTTGGCTCTCGGCGCACACTCACGACGTCGTCTTCTTCCCTGGGCTCTGGCCTGGCTCTGGCCAAGGGAATGATTGGCCCTTTTGATTGCTTTCTTTGCTACGTTTCGCCGACGTGTTCTTCGCTGTCATAATTTGTTGGGAAAATTGTTTCGGTTCTGCAGTTTGATTTTCATTATTTCCATTTGATATGCCCATCATCAAAATGGGTTCTCCCCTTTCCCGGCTTGGAGTACCCCCTTGAAATAACACTGCTTGAGATTGCTCTCTCTCTCGATATTAACAAAGTTTTATTGACTTTATAGGGTATTATCTAAGGGTATTCTTAATCTTAACGTGTATTAAGCTCACCTGAAGGGGGAATTCTAATCCTATCTGTATTTAGTCATTACATGTAGAGGGTATTCTATATCTATCTGTATATTGACTTCATAGCAAGAGTTTATTCTATATCTACTTCCCTATATCTTCTATCTGCACATATCCTTCATATGAAGAGGGTATTCTGTATCTATCTATATCTATTCTAACTATATCTTTATAAAGACTTCATATGAAGAGGCTCATCCATATCTATCTCTATATCGACTTCATACAAAGAAGGTATTTTATATCTATCTGATATCCTACGACTATCTGCATATAAAGTTCACTCAAAGAGAGTATTTTATGTCTATCTCTATATAGACAACAAATGAAGAGGCTTATCCATATTTATCTGTATATTGACTTCATAAGAAGAGTGTATTCCATGTCTACTTTTATACAGACATTACATTAAGAGGGCATTAAATATACATCTGCACATAGACTTCTCGTAAAGAGAGTATTCTATATTCTATATATTCTATATTTCTCCATATAGCCTTCATCTATCTGCATGTCTATATTATCTATTTGCTGTACCAAATCTTAAGTGTGCTGTCGTCATTTCCTCCCTGCATTTGTCTATTTGCCTTGTGGCATTCGTTGACTGTCATTGCGAATGCCATTAACAGTGCAACACACACAGTATTGCCCCTTCTAGCTGTTTTGTAGCCCTTTTTCTGTTGCTGGCGGCACATTCAAAGCAATCAACCACAGCATAAACACACCAGAGACACAGTCAATCGGTTCAAATCAACATAAAACTTTGACTTTACCTTTGTTTTTGAATTTTATTAACCTGCACAGCAGAGTCAATTAAGGTGGAGCTCATATATTGAGTATATCTATGAGATTGTTAGGCAGGATTAAAAGAGAACTCAAGCTGACTGCAGTTAAAGGGTTTTAAGTAATGAAAATCTGTCTCAAATGGAACCAGTTGCAGTTGGTATGATATCTTATAGAAAACATGGGCATATACATGTTATATATGCAGTTACACTAAGCAAACTGAGTGCATTTGAACTACAGAGTGTCAGTTATATGGCATTAAAATTTTGTAAGAATCTGGCTGCTATAACATATTGGTAACTAGGAATTCGCAGAGCTAAGTATTGTGTCAATTCTATTCTAAGACTTTATGCCGCAACATACTTAGGTTTAATTGGTTCAATGTAGGGTTTTTTTATTCGAAACAGTGAGTTTAAATATTGTAGACTGTTTAAAATACATTAAACTATATACCATATATATATTTGATGAGTCTGTCAACATTGTCAGACCTGCTGTGACTTGACCAACTGTGCCACAACTTGAGGCACTGCTCTAGTCTGATTCCGCGATGACAGTTTCGAAATGAGAACTCGCTCTATACAGCTGCGCCTGCGAGGCATCATTCATTATAAAGCAGATGAATCAGTTCTGAGCTGGTCCAAGCATGAAGATGATGAAGGCACAGAAGGAACTCGAACTGTAACCACGCCCTGAAAACAAACCAATTTGAATAGATAAATATATTTGCGGAGCTTGTGTGTGCACAGTGTGGCTGATTAGAAAATATTGCGGATTTCGGACTGTTTGCAGACTTGTCTTCTAGCGGGTTAACTTCTCCCCCCTCTCTCTCCCACCCTCTCTCTTTCACTGTTTGTTAACTTGTCTGTTTGTTTGGTTGTTAACTTGTTTGTTAACTGTTTGTTTGTTAACTGTTTGCAAGATAAATTTTAATTTGATTGCCTGCTTAAGTTGAGCAAGCGATTGGCAGCAGGCAGGAGGGGAGTAGTGGGGGGGCGTGGCTGGGGCAGGGCTGCCCAATGATGCTGCAAACGTGTTGAGACATGTAATTAAATTGCATTGCAAATTGCCAACGCAGTTGCTAAATGCCTTTGCCGCTGTGAGACTTTTCACTTTCCCATCGCCGTCGGTGACTTTTTTTTTTTTTTTTGGTTTTTTGTGCAGCTTTGTCACAGTTTCGCGATGAGTTTCGCAAATATCTATGCTATCTTGCGCTAATGGCCTGAGTAAATTCCTTGGTAACCATCTACCCTCCTCTACCCCTCCCTGCGCCTTCCTCTTGTGGCTCCTCTTGCAACTGAACCTTAGATTAAGCGTGCTGACCTTAGTGGAAAGAAAAACCAGCTAGGCAGGCTGCTGCATCCTCCTGCTCATGATGGGGCTCCTTCCCCACCTCCTCTTCCTGCTGCAGCCCCTTCTTCTGCCTCTCCCCCTCCTCTTGCTGCTGCCCGCGGCTGCTGTAGTCATCCATTTAACAAGTGCTCCTCTCTCGCGGCGCCCGAGTGAAAGTTATGGCCTGCAACACAACAGCCAAGGCATCTAACCACCTCTCCCTCCCCCTCTCGGCTCTTTCTTTCTCCTCTAGCTGTGCCTGCAGCAGGTGGGCACCTGGTTGTCGCCAGGCTGCTGCAGCGAGCAGTGTCGCAGGTGCGTAAATCCAAAGAGCGATTAAATAACGAAATTAATTGCAATTTAAACGAGTAAAGAAAGCTGCAGACCAGCACAAGCACTCAACTGTTGAGATGTGCAGTCGACGACTGCAAGATACCCTGTAAAGCTACACAGTAAAATGGGTTTACTGAAGGAGGTTATGGTAGCTGAACTGAGTTGAATTTGAGGGGTAAATATAGATGATTATAATCTATAGATAATGAGATGTATAGGTGGATGGATGGTTAGTTAAATGGATACATGAAAAGACAAATTGGAACGTACATAGATAAATAGATGGTTAGATAAATAGGTAGATAGATGAATAGATAAATATGCAGATAGATGGAGAGATACATCTGAAGATAAATAAATGGATGAATAGTCTAAGGATATGTAGATAAATATTGTGATGGATAGATCAATAAATGGATGTATAGAGGGATGTATATAAGGAAAGATAATTGCATAGATAGGTGGATAGAAAGATAAAATAAAAGAAAAAGATAAATAAATAGCATAGGTAGCATGGATATATAGATAAATAGATAAATATGTAGATAAATAGATAGAGATATACAAAGAAATAAATAAATAAGAAGATGGATAGATTGATAGATATTTGTAAAGATGTTTGGATAAAGAGATATACAGATTGATGAATAGCGTAGACAGCATAGATAGATAAGATAGATAACATAGATAAATAAGCAGATAAATAGTTAAATCGATTATCTATTATATCTTAAATATAGATCGATCGGTCTATAGATAAGTAGAAAGACTCAGTTATTTGTAGAACTATAGGTAGGTACACAGCTTAATAGATAAATCAGCGGTTATTTAGATAGATACATAGATAAATGCATATGTAGAAAGTACGATAGATAAATAGATGCATACATACATATATATCTTAATTGATAAATACGTAAATTAATATACAGACAAATATTAAGAAAAGACGATCAACAGATACACACAGAGAGAAAAGGTAGAACATAAAAATACATATAAATCACATAAATAAATAGGAAGAAAGACATATGCATATAAACAAAAAAATAAATTTAAAGATAGATAAATAAAGATAGACGAAAAGTTAGATTGCTAGTTGAATAAATATTCCATAAAAAGCTAAAGATCTTTAATACCAAGTTCTGTTCAATAAATCCACCTTCCAGTAGCAGCACTCAACAGTTACAGGGTATACATAGCATACACGCTTATAGTTAGCCCAAGCACACTAGTTTCATATTTACCCATTGACGTCTGTGTCTGTGAAAGCGATGGAAAATAAATGGATCGATAATAATTAATGATTCACTGCAGTAAGGCATTTTCCAGCAACATGTTTGCTCTCTAGATGATTTCCATTTCATTAGCCTGGCCACATTATTGTCTAGTTAGAGAGTCAAAGCTACTTTTCGGACAGGGGGAGGGGGAATCGGAGTCAGCAACAGTCGCGCCTAATGCAATTTTACGCTTGTTTATGGCAACTTGTGCTCCGTTTCTGTGCTACAACTGAGCCGTATAACACCCGCCCCAATCTAATGCTCCACATTGCTAACACGGCCACAATTTTCATGGTCACACTCTCTTGCGCCACACACTCACACACACACACACACACCTGCTCTCATGTGTGTGACATAGATATGTCTAAGCAGCTGCGAGCACGCGTAATTGTCAAGTTAGGGCCGAAATTACTCGTATATCACGAACTGGAAATGGATTCGCAGTCAAACTTGAAACTCATTCAGAGTGTTAGAAACACATGAAATGTGAATCGTACTACAAGTACTATCGCAATTGGCTGAGACAGCACTATGAAGTAGTACGAGTGCCATGTGGCAAGTGTTCTTATCTAGAGGTGAATGAGGAGAAGAACAGACAGGGTTGATAATACTAAATTTGGGTCTGAATGGGATAGAGGAAGGAGGGAGCTTAGTTTAACTTAAACCTTTCTCAGTGATTGAGAAAGCTAGACAGTCCTGTATTTATTTCTTACATGATTGTATCTCTTGAAGATCATTGATCGTAGAAACGGCAAGAACTCATATCTTTCGAAGATCATTGATCGTTGAAAGAACTTTGAGCTTGAAAGGGATAGACAAAGCTTGACAATTCTGCATATATATCTATCATGATCAATCGTATCTTCTGCAGATCGTTGAAAAATAATGAACTTGGAGCTGGAAAAAGAACCATACGGCTAGACAGTTCTGTATATTTCTCTACCATGAACATGATCAATCGTATCTACAGCAGATCATTGATCGACAAGAAAGAAAGAGCTTTGAGGATCATCGAACATTATATAGATTAAAATTGCAATAGAAATACGATCACCAGAACTTCAATTTCATGCAGTACTAAAACTAAAGTGTTGCTTAGATCAGTCTTTACTAAGAAGACTCTAACATACCATAGATCTTCAACAAGATCCAAAGAGTTAAAACTAAAAAGATCATCTGCATCTAAACTTAGCAAAGAGAGAAAGAAATGTGTAAATGAAATGAAAAAAAGTCAGCGAATTCAAATGAGATCAGTTCTAAAACTGACTGACTGACACGACCGGGATTCTTTAAGTAGATCTTCTTGCAGTGATCCCGCCACGATCGCAGAAGGATTGTGGGCCTGTAACAAGGTGTAATAACGCCTCACTTCTTCATGCTTCGATGCGTGCGCGAAGATCGTGAGAAAGCTGCATTACCATTTCGAGCATATAGAAAGAAAGATCTGGCCAAAAGTCACACGCAACTTCATTTCTTCTCCGGCTCTACCCCCTCTCTCTCCCTCCCTCTATCTCTCTATGCTCTATGTCTTGCTCTCTCCATCTATCTTTGGTGTTTCTTTCGTGTCGCCAATGGCAATGAAAACAGAAAACCAGAAAAAGAAACAGAGAGAAATAAAATCAAGTCTGAAGAAATGCTGAGAAATACTCAAGTATGCAAATTACTTTCTTGTTTGAAGATCGTTTATTTCTAGAGCTCAGTGGGCAGAGGAGGAGAGGAGGGAGGGAAGGGTGTGATAAGGTGTGCGCTCTATAACAACATTTTCCATTTCCTATTGTACAATAACCGATTCGGTGTGCCCAGCAAAATGTTATGCAAATTTGACAACATTTTTGGGGAAATTGTTGCGTTGCTGCTGCTGCTGTTTATTGTTGCTGTTGCTGTTGCTGTTGCTGTTGTTGTTGTTGTTGTTGCTGTTAAGTTGCTGCTGCTTAGTTGTTGTTGCTGTTGGACTTTCGGAGTTTTCTTCAGCATTTTGATGTGTTGCGCAACACGCAACACGCCCAAAACAGACGCCCGACACAGACACCTTCAGAAGGCAGCACAAAAGACAATGTAAAAAGAGAGAGACAGAGACAGAGAGAAAAAGAGAGGGAGAGGGGGAGAGAGGGCAGGCAGGAGAAATGTGCGACAGGTTAGCCTAGTTTGAGGAAACCAATTGGGCGCAACCTGTAAATGGTAAGCAAACGTGAACCAGATTCAGTCAGCGATTCCGCAGTCTTCCCATTGAGTATGGTCCGGTACGGCAGGAAGAGGAGTAACTGCAGCAGCAGCAGCAGCAGCAGAAGGTAGTGGCAGCAGGAGAAGGGGAGTAAAGTAGACTGGTCAAGGAATTTCACTCTGGTTTTTCTTTCTCCCCATTCGATGCGTGAGTCTGGCGCGATCTCGGAGCACGCTCTGAAGCTCTGCTGATATAGAAAGCAGTTGGAAACTGCGCATATTGTATGATCTCTTGTGTTATGTGGAAGTACATAAGACTGTCTGTTTATGTCTATGTGTGTGTGTGTGTGTGTGTGTGTTTGGGTGTGCTTGTTTCGTCTCGACAGAAAGAAAAAATAAAAACAAAAACTTGCCGAACAGGTGAAGCTGAAGTCGCAACCAAAAAAAAAAAAAAAATGCGTGCAGCTAAAGTTTTTGCTGCCATTGTTGTTGTTGTTGCTGTTGCTGCCCGGTCCGAAAGTCTTATCCGCGTAAGTGCAACACAGTTACAACAACAACAAGAAGCAACATGCGACAGGCCAGAAAAGCGCAAGTGAAACGAATTATGCGTGCGCGTCTGTGTCGCCTGCACTCGCAAAAGGCAACAAAATTGCCAGACAAGCGCAAAAGCAGAGGCGTTGCCACTTAGGGGGGCGACCTGATCATAAATATATATTATATAGTAATAAGGAAACGCCTTGTTAACTGTTTATTTGAATAATGTGATGTCATGCTAGGCAAAAAAAAAAAAAAAAATTACAATGAATATATTCATCATAATTATATTACATATATCATTCTAGTCTGCTTTGTGGCGTCACAGATAACTCAGCTTAGCTTCTATAATTATATAATATATATTATTGTATTATCATGAATATATATTATTCATTTTAAGTGTTCATATTTTAAAGGTTTAAAATACTTTATAGAATTTTTAAATGCATTTCTCATCTTTAAACATTTAGACAAGTGCAGTCTTCTAACAAGTATGATATATTTTACTGCAGCTCTTTCAAAATCTTCAAGCTAAAGATACAGAATAATACAAAAGAACTTATATGGTCGATAGATCAGTACTAAAGTCATAAATAAACATTTATCTTACTCTTACTTACTCTTACTCTTCTCCACCTTGAACATTCTTTGTTATCTCCAAAAAAAAAAAAAAAAATACAATATAAAATATTTGAACATATATTCTATCACATATGTTCTATAATCTATTACTATATTCTATGCTATATATTCTATAATCCACTCCAATCCACTTGCATAATCCAACAAGAAGTAGTTTCCCTCTTTCTTCAAAGAATCAAATGATGTCAAGGCAGTTAAAAGAGATTTTGGTCGGGTTACAGTTACAATACGATCCCAGAAGAAGGTTCGTTATACGACAAACTATTTGGGATGCGCTTTTATGTTGCTGTTGTTGTTGTAGTTGAGCGGCTTAACTGAATTTGGAATGCGACTTGGCCCGACTTATCGAAATGTATTTTTCATTGTTGTTGTTGCTGTCGTGTCTTTTGTTGTGGCCGCAAGGCAACTGAAAATTGACACAAAATGGTAGCGTTTATGACAAGTCCTAAGGGCAGAACACAGTCGCTGAGATGGAGAGGGGGGGAGGGGGTACAGGGTGTTCTCTGTAGTCGTAACCTGCAGGTAGCCTGTGCAATAAAGTCATGAGCGATCGGTTGCTGCTTGTTCGACTTTAATTTGTTGACATTTTCGTTGCCTTATCGTGTTTCCGTTACACGGTTTAGTTCTGTTGCTGTTGTTGTCGCTGCTGCTGCTGTTGTTGTTGCTGCTTCTGCTTGTGGCAATTTGGGTTATTGTTACGCATCGATTGCTTAACCCTCTTACGCAAGCGGGCCCATTGTTGCTACATGGGCATTAAGATAAGGCACCGAATGTGGCACTCTCCGCTGATAAAGGAATTCCAATTCCAATCGAAAGAAAGAAAGAAGGCACCCAGGTGAATCAGTTGAAGATTAAGCACAGCTATATCTGAGATCAGTACATGGTGGCTAATCAAATAGAGGGGGAAGGCAATGAGAGTTCTGTAGAGAGACGCGCACACAAATGTCAAGGATGGCCGGGGATGCCAATGCCCTGGCAGCAATTTGGTTATGAAAATATGCGGCCAGATGTTTACCACGGTAAATAGCTGTAAAACAACAGCAAAACAAGTAAACCAAAATGATCTCGCCTAATACATACCCTGCACGGAGACTCAAAAATTGAATTTAACGCAAGAGAACATTGCATCTTTCATACAGCGCTTAGTTATCAAGTAAAAATCATTTGACTCCAATTGTGGGCGTGGCATTGAACTTGTAAAGCAAGGTTTAGCTGCGCGTGGTATATAGCAAACTATATATCAAATTTGAGGTCTCTAGCTTTAGTTATAACTGAGATCACTGCGTTCATACAAACATAAATGGAAAAAAAAAGCTTGTTTAACTCAAGAAATGAAGCTGCTGAAGACCTTTCTGCATAAAGGTTCGACTATATACTCTTTAACAGCCCTTTATAATACTAGCAGGGTATCACAGCAGTTGCAATTCATGTTAGCAACAACAACAACAGCAGCAGAAGCAGCAGCAACAACCAACAACAAAAACTAAAAACTCGCGACGGCATTTTCCATTGTTTGTAACGTTTCATTAGCTCAAAGCGCCTGAGAAATTGTTGTTGCTGTTGTTGTTGTTGTTGTTGTTGTTTTTGTTGTTGTTGTTGTTGTTGTTGTAGTAGGCAGCTACTGCCGCCTCTTGGCCATAAGTCAAAGTTGAGGGAAAAATCGAAAAACCTCATTAAAATCCCAGCAGCGCGTCGCGCGCGCGATCTAGCTAAGCAAGCCGAAAATCCGAAAAATTACGCAGTCACCAAAAAAAAAAAAAAACGAGAAAAAATAAAAACAAACTTGCGACTCAGCTATTTCATATTTGTGTGGATAAAAGACGGGCAATTGTTTTAAATTTTTAAGTGTGTATTTCTGCTTCTTCTTCTTCTTCTTCTGCTTGTCGGAGTCTTTAATGTGCCCACTGTAACTTGGTGAGGGGTATTAGCCCAGTTAGGCGTACTAAGACTTAAACGAGTGCCCAACTTGGAGATTGCAATGTTTTTTGTTGTTTTTAGAGCATGCGAAATTCGACTTGATATCATGTTTATTGCCTTATTATGGATACGTCTCTATCGCTATCTCTCTCTATCTCTGTCTCTCTTTTATTTTTATAGCCATTTAAAACAATTTGGCTTGACTTTTGTTTGTCAACACGAATCCAACATAATCATAAGCGTAATGTTATTGTTATTGTTGCAGTTGTTGTTGTAATTGTAACTGCCAGTGTAATTGTGCTCAAAAGCAGCACATTAATCGTACTGCCTTATAGAGCATGCTTGGTCCATGGCAATTAAACGGGCCATTGACATTATAATGCGAAGCATTTATGGAGTTCTTATTGAAATCAGAGAGGGAAAAAGGGAGAGATAAGGTTGCGAAATTGATAGAAAAATGGAACAACTTTTATAGGGATTCTCTTGAATATATATAATAATGCAAATCATTTACTATATGTTCACTAGTTCTTATTAAAATTTGAGAACAAGAAACCCTTTAAAGGGAAGTTTTTAAAAAGTGTTTAAAAATTCGAAAATAATGTTGATAAATGATTATATTAAAATATGAATAAGATTAAATATTTATTTACAGTAGATTTAGTATTCATTTATTCATATATTTGATAGCTATATGAAATTTCATTTTTATATCATTTCAAACTGGAGTAACTTACGTTTTTTCTGATATCATCTTCATTATATTAAGAGTATAAGGTTGAATACTTGTAGAAATTTTTTTTTTTTTTTAATATCTATCAGATAATAGTAAATATTTCTATCATACGTAACGAACTGTACGTATGATATGAGTATCTATCTTTTATAGATATATGTATATCCTATATATAAATCCATATATCATTCATATGCAGACAAAATTCTCCGATCTGTAAATAAAAAGAAGCTTGAAATTGATCAGTTTATTTTAAGTTTCACATATAAAACGCATAATTCCGATCTATACCAAAAGAATACAACCTTGTACAGACCCAAAGCTAATCTAATATATTATATTATAGTATAATACATAAAAATATATCAAAGTATAGGATATTGTTCATACCTCAAATAAGTATTACCGCCTCGTTTGCCCTGCCAATTTGTGCAGTAGAATTTGCTTGATTATTTCTTCGCAAAAAATGCTCGTTAACTATTTATCGACTTATCGACTTCAGATTGAATTAGTCGAAATAAGTTGGGTAATTATCTTGTTGGTCTGCCTGCTTCTACCGAGTTTGGCGGAGCCTTGACCCACTCGCGACTCGCGAGTCAAGTGTGTCGCTCCAACTGGCCCAGCTGTGGCCAATGCGTGGTGCGCTGGTGTCGCCCATTAAGATTCTAGGCTAAGTTTTAGCTGTTTTTTCTGTTGTTTTTTTCGTTTAGCTGTTAAGCTGTTTAGCTCTGCAACGCGAACCGGTTCACTGGCGGCACTGCGTACATTCGCAATGCATTCACTGCTTTGCTTGGCAATTATTCAGCAGCGGCGCTTTGCTTGCTTTCCTTTTCCTTTTGGCCAGAAAAAGGAAGTCAACAATTTAGCAGTAACATGGCTAATTGGTGGGCGCGCCGGAAATCCAATCAGACGCTGACGGGCAATTGTCAAGCAAGTGATGAACTTGGAACGGGAGCGGACATGCCGTGGCACGGGAGGAGCAACCAGAGGAGGAGGAACCGGAGGAGGAGGCAACATGGTCATGCAAATGAAACAAAGTGTCGCCAGCGTTGCCTGCCTTCGAGGCATTCACTCGACCATGAGCAGGGCAGGGCAGGTGAGGCGGAGAAGTTGCGGATTGTGGCTGGATTACGAGGCGTTATAGGCAACATTCAGCCCCCCTTCCCCACCCCTTCCTAGTTATGCAATTTATTTATTAAACGCTGCGACCCGTTGACAATGACATTTTCTTTTCCGTCGACATTCGTAACAGTTGCTAAACGGCCCAGACAAGTTAGGGCCTCCCAAGGGGGGAAGGTAGAAGAGAGAGAGAGAGAGAGAGAGGGGGAGGGGGTACACTCCGGTGGTAAGTGGAGGTCTATGCTTTTGACATTTGCCTCTTGCCTTGCGCATAATTATTATGATGATGATGATGATTTCAATTGAAGTTGTAGCATGAAAATTGCCAAACAGCAACAGCGAGCAACATTGCAAGGGTATCAATGCCTGTCGTGCATACCCGTGTCACATTTATTAGCCAAGTCAAAGCCCTGCTGTGTGTGTGTGTTTGTGTGTGTGTTGCCGCGTTGCGAAGCCGTTGAAGTCACGCCGGCTCCCTCAGCCGTTTGTCGGGTCGAGGTCATTCATCCTCCTCATGGCGTCGCGCAACTTTTCTGCCCCTCCCTCTCTTCCCCCTATCGATGTTGTGCTTGCTCCCCTATGAGACATTGAACCTTAATCGGGAACCCTCATATGTTAGTTCCTGCTACTATACAAGGTGTTGTATAGAACAAAATAGTGCTGGCTCTTGCATAATTAGCTCGCTCTACGCACAGCAGAATAGGCACAGTGTGGCAAAGTATGGGGAAATGGAGTGAGTGAAGTATGAATTTGCATGGAAGGAAAGGAAGAGGTTTTATATGATATATCGAGTTATCTTTTATATACAGTAGGAATGAACATAAAAGTTCCAACGTTAGGCACTTGCAGTTACATTTTTGCAATTTACAGAGAAAGGGGCGTGGCTGAGTTCTAAAGAGTACTTTACCTGCGCGCAATGTTAAGGCAAATTGTAACCAAATTTGGCTACAATAGTTTGTATGGTCTCAGAGTTAAAGGTGTTCATACGGACAAAAATACGCATATGGAGTCAAAGGTGCCTGCTTCTGTCAGTTAAATATGTATCTAGTATATGCTAAGTTATAGTACACTTACATACACTCTTTAAATTAAATATAACTCCATAATTATAGGTTAAGAATAGGATTAGTGACGCAAGCAATTGTTCCCTTGATTAGTTTCAAATATTTGGAAATGCTTAAGAAGGTATCAGAAGGTAGTTATTATTGAGCAATGCAGTTCTATCCGCTTGTGATAGATTTCGTCATTAGTTGCTACGTTCGATTGCACGCAAATCGAGTGCTGACAATTTTTGAGTGCTCTTGCAACACTGTGCAATGGCCGGAAAGACTGAGCTACTTTAGAAGCTTGTGAGTCAGTCTCAGCCTCAACATCAGCCACAGTCTCAGCCTGTGCCTCTGCCTTAGCTTGGGTTGCAGTTGTAGAGTAGCATCAGTGCAGTTGGGGGGAAAAGTGGAAAATGGGGAATGAGGAACGTGGAATGGAAAATGGGATTGCAGTCAAAGGCAAGCGGAAAACCATCAACGAATTTGATTGACAGCCAAAGCAGCTAACCCACCGCAAACCGACGTCGACTGAAATGAATTTGAGGCTGAAACCAAATGAAACAACTTCAACTGTTTAGCCGTTTGGCTTTGTTCGGATTGTTTGAATCGCGCTGGCACAGCTATTTGTCTGTGTGTGTGGTGTGTGTTGTATTTACGACTAAATGAAATGAAACCGGAAGTTTGGGCTGCCATTGCGGCGGGCACGTCCCCAACTCCCCTCCTTCCCCACTCTTCCGCCTCCTCCTCCTCCTCTTCTCCTGCTGCTGGCAAAGCAAATCGAATTAAAGCCAAGCCAATGTGGCGGGTTCATTCAACCCGCTGCGGCTCTTGACCATTTAACAATTGAGTTACCAGTTGCAGTTGCAGCCTGACAATTGAATAAGCTGCAGAGCGGAGGCTGCTGTGGCTGCAAATAGTTGGCGGCCAACCCCAGGTGGGCCACACCTTTTCAGCCAGATGTCACATTTCGTTTGAAATGGAAAAATGAATAAAAACAAAAAAAAAAAAAACGAAAAGAAGCTCACACAGGCAGATGCGTTCCGTTGGCCCGGCTCGAGGCTCGGGCTCGGGGCCGGGTCTCACCTTCGCGCGACCGTTGCTTGTGGGTGTGTTGACGGTATTTATGATCATTAGATCGTCGCGATGATGATCATCATGATGATGATCATGTTGATGTGGTGCGTCAACTTTTGCGACACACACACACACGGCTGAAGAAGATGGGCTCGTGATAACGCACATGGAAACAGACAGTAGATATATACATACATATAAAAAACATATACATACACCTCATTCAGATATGTATAGCTTTATATAGCCCGCAGGTAAAAATTCCATTTTGCAGAGCTTAAATTACGTGGAAATGTTAGAATTATGTTTGGAATTTGCTTTGCAACTCTTTGACAAGTTATCAATGCCTGTGTGTTGAAAGAACTCACAACTAAGCAAGGTTATCGATAACTTTAATAGGATTAGTGCTCTGGAAGACATTTTTTATATTTTCCATGTGCATTTCTTATAAATAGCAAGCTACAATATCAATATATCTAAAAAGTAAACTTTTAAGTTATCGATAAATATCGATAAGTTTTTGATAATTCAAAACTAATGCGAAGAACTTCAGAACTGAGAGTTTGAACTGAAAGTAACCAAACGAAAGGTTGTGTAATTGATTTGCAAAGTTATCGATAACTGCTGATTATTTATATACGTACATATTATACCACAGCCATAAATATATTTTAACATATTTACTAACTGTTTAAAAAAAAGCATTTCAATAAACTGTGAAAGCACTTAAGAATCTTTGTTTTACTTAAATGGTAACTAATCGATAGCTATCGATAACAACTGTATAACCAGCAGTAATTCTTGATGCCTGCTATGGAATATACTCATCGTCGTATTCCTACAGTCTACAGAGTTTTCTTCTTTTCATTTTCAATAAACTCTCAATGAACTAAGGCAACTAAATACCAAAATTAATCGATAACTGTCGCTGTGGCTGAGTGTGCTGTGTAGCCATTAGCAGAACATTTAAGCTGCGACACGTTCGGAAATGAAAATGCTAAAATATTACGTTCCCTAATGGCTTGTCAAGTCGAATGATTGTGTACCCAACTCGAACTCTCAGACAGAACTCTCCGACAGACCAGAGACCGTACACGTTATCGAGCTTTGCATGTAATTACAAGTTGTTGTTTTTTTATGTTGGTTTGTTTAACAATAAACGTTCCACTGAGATTGTGTGAAATTCCTTCAATGCGCAATTCTATTGTTTCCAAAGATTTGTCTACGTTTAGAACAGTTCCAGTTGCTTGGACAATAGACAATTATGGTCGGAGATCTATTGGCATATCGCAGTGAATGCAAAGATTTCGAGGTTATGTGGTGGCTTTATTACGTAATATATTTGGTGCACAGAATGTATATAGATACATCATATATATAACTTCCTAACTGAACTATGTTAACGGTACATATGCGCAACCAGAAAAAAAATGAAGTTCTTAGTGGACTGTGACTCGTTTAGGAATCACCCTGTGCCTGATCGATAGCACCACCATCACTTTCCTTGGCAATCAAAGTCTTGGACTCTTCGTACTTGATGCGATATGTGCCCTCTGGATCGTAGATCTTCTCAAGGCGTTGCCAATCCTCCGGACGATTGTCGATCAAGTGCCGTGTAACCTTCTCAGCGCCATACTTTTGTTTCTCCGTGCACTTAACACACTCGGTGGTCATGGCATCGGGTAGAATGTCTGCAAAGCACACAGTTTATGCTGAGACTGAGAAGGTGCTTGGTACTTACCCTTGAGCATCTTGGCATCGGGTGTACAGGGTCCCTGACTCTCCAGGCACTTGATGTAATTGTTGAGCAGCCGTTCCTGGTTCAGTATCTCATCCAGATCGACATTATCGAACTTGCTGTCATAGGAAGTGGTTGCCACGGGTGTCGATACCGGTGTTGTAGTAGCTGCTGCCGGAGGATGCGCCTGGACATTGCCAAGCGATTGCAGCATCAGCAGTACCAACAAGGTAGCACAAAAGCGAAAATCAAACATTTTCAGCTTGGGATGAGCTTGACTTGTATGACTGGCATCCAGTTACGCTGCTTATATATGGGTTACAGGTGCCTCACAGGTGACTAGCTGCTACTGCAGCTGGAGAGATGCGTGTCGTTGTCCAATTTGGTCTGAGTAGTGCACAAGGTAGCCAAATTACGCGCCAATTACAATTGCAATTGATATATGATTGCTTGCCACAGCAGGCATGCGATCACCGACAGCGTAAACTGAACTGCATTGCCACTACAGAGTGAAGGTCAATGAACTGTCTCCTCCTCTCTCCAGGATTGCCAGCTTACCCCGGTAAGGGGGCAGCACTGGCAACTCCTTCTAGAGCCAAACTTGACATGGTTTCCAGCGATTTTAATGAGTTGCGCGACGCCTTCGGCTCTCGCACGTATGTGTGAGTGTGTGGTTTGGTTATTTTTTTGGTGTCTTTCATTTGGCGACTTCATTAGCATAAACACACACTCGCACACACACACACACACAATTCTATTTGGGTCTCGCGTTCCCAGTTTGGGGCCAGCAAAGAAGAAGAAGCAGCAGAAGAAGCCGCCAACAAAAAAGCCACCTGACCAGCTCGATCCAAGAGGTTTACCCATTTCTTCTTGGCGCGCAGCCTCAGCTGCAATTCTAACTCGCTCTCTCTCTCTCTCACACTCTCTATCTCTCTCACGTTCTAGTCGCGATTCTACTGACTTTGCTTAGAACTATTGCCAATGCTGCAGAGCGTCCAAGAAGCGTTCTGTATCTCGAGGATTGCGGACGTGTGTCTAACGCACGCGGAGTTTTGGTTTTTGCATAAATAGTTTGTGTTTTTTTCCAAGTGCCAGTGTGTGTGTGTGTGCGGGAGTGTGTATATAGCATGCGATATCAGTCGATAGTATCGCAACTGTAGCTAATCGAATGCATTCGCAATTTCAGTTGACCCACAAATTATTCCCATTTTAATTCACTCAACTCAAGGGGCTCAAGGTCAGCCGAAAGCCTTTGTTTTTTCTGTGCTGTTTTTATTTTTTTTTTTGTGAAATGTCATGCATATGAATTATTCAATAATCACGCATGGAATTGTATCGCATTGCCCAAAGTATTCAAAGTATTCACCGTGCCGATTATTGATCGATCGATCGATCATATGCCAAATATATATTGTATATCATAAAAATGACTTGCAAATCACCGATGTCGTCGTATCTGCTGAAACTGGAGCAAATGGTGAGCGAATTACGTAAACATATAGTCGGTTAACTTCTCGATCTGCCCACACATGTAGTGGACACGCACGTGCATGTCCAAAGATGCTCGACAAAAAATAAGTTTCGATAAACAACTTTCATGATCATCTCATAATTGAATAGTTAGCTCGATGGGGCGGCGGGCGAGATGAAGGTGTTGTTGAGCGGAATAATCGTCTAAATATGCGGAACGTGTATCCGAATTGCAAATGCGCCGCCGCCGTCAACTACCTACGTGATAAAGCAACAAATACTTGAGAGTTCTTCTGACATGTCGCTGACTTAGCTGCGAATTTTGACATTTGCCGCCATTGAATACACACACAGACACTCGCTCACACACCCGCACACACATATACACACTCGTGCAGGTACTCAAGTACTCGGGTCATATTCAAAGAGTTCTCTCCGTCTCCCTCTCTCTCTCATTGGAATGCTTGTTTGGCGCATCGCTTTGAGGCCACATTCCAAATTGTTGACTTTTTAGCCGGCGCTGCTGCTGGTTCTGGCCAAAGTCATAGGCAAGCATGAAGGTGTTGCGTAAGCAATATAAATTGCCATAATACTGCAGGCAATACTTGTTGTATACTGCATTTAAACCAGTTGCGAATCATAAGCGAAGCTTAAAAATAATATAGGCGGGCTTGAGTAAAGATTTATTTATTTTAATTAACATATTCAACTGGAATGCATAGAAAATATTCCGTTTATAAAATTCAAGAATGTGCAAAAAGTATTTTAAATATACTACAGTGGAAAATATTAGTTTTTTGCATATACTAAACTGCTGGACAACAAAGAATTCTTAATTTTGAATTTACTCAAATGAAATACATTTAAGGAGTTTCTATACACCCGTCTGTAATGCTTGAGAGATTTATTAATATATTTACAGAATATTAGTATTATTAATATACTAATTAATGCATATTGAGTATACCAAACCAGACTAAACTACTTTTGATATAGGAATATACCTCATTTTCTTTTTTGCTGCACTTAACTAAGCAAGAAACTGAAAGCTTTTAATTCTTTATCTCTATTTTTTACTCTCCGCATGCAGAAATACTAAAGATATTAAGTTTATTTTGCAGTACGCCTTATCTACAGCGTCAGAATCTGGTTCGCATCATTAAATTTCTTTTCCCCAAGTGCTCAATCTATAATTTGTTCAGTTTTTCTCATATCAAAATGATCATAAATATATAATTGAGTTGTGCTTTAGGAGAAAGTTGTTATGATAAAATTCAGCTAGGGTCTACAGGGTATTGCTCAGTCGAAGTCAATTGTCGTAGTACTTGTTTACATGTTCTAAAGGGGAGAGTGGGTAGGGCAGTACGTGATTGGATGAGGTAGGTTAGGTTAGTAAATACTCTGATAGTTGACTTCGACACACACAACATAGCAATGTGGGAAAAATAAACGAAGGCTTATTTCACGACTAACTCACTCCTCGTACTACTTATGCCAATGCCAATTTTCCAGTACATTTTCCCGGCAAATTGGTTTTTCATCATGCGATTAGAACAACAGCAACAGCAGAAAAAAAAAGCAAAAAAACCATTGTCAATTGCCGCCAGCAATTTGGCATCAATCAGAGCTGAGAGAGCTCCGAGCTGGCATGTTTAGACCACTCCACAATAAGTGCGGATGCTTCTCTATCTGTATCTGTATCTGTGCATGTGCTAAGCACTTTGGACTGGTACTTGTGGTGGGTGTTTCAGCTTTGATTCAGCAATTTGGCCATTATTGCTGACCATTTTGAGAACCGACAACGATTTACAATCAGTTAGGCGACGCAGCACGTAATGTCATTAGCAGTTAATTATTTAATGATGCGATGCGCCCACTCTGTCATGCGTCAGACTTGTTCCGACTTGAGCGTACTTGTTCGCACTTGTCTACCAAAAAAAAAAATAAATAAACAATAATAAATTCATTTTTGGCAAGCGTCTGTATGCGAAGGTTCTTTTGGGGTTCTAAAAACAAAACATTGCTGAATTAAATTAAGTCGTAGTAAAAAAAACAAAAAAAAAAAAAAAAAAAAAAAAAAAAAAGTAGAGTACAATTACATAAAATTTAAACAAGTATAGGGAATTTAAAGGTATTATTAAGAAATTTCAAGATATTGTACTAGAAAAAAAAAGAGAAACAGATTCTAAAAAAGAAAAAAAAAGAAACAATTTGTTTACAAAGTTAATTTGTTTAATATTTTCGAATAAAGAGTTACCTCGCAGGTCTACAAATAAGTAGATCCCAGTTACCGAGTGATCTACAGTTATGAAATTGGGAATACATTTGTTACATGAGCAGACCAAACCAAAGAACATTTTCCCTCTATCCATCTACAAACTGAAAACCTTAATAAATGCATTTTCAAATAGAAAACAATAAAATGACAAATTCCAAAGATAATTCTTTGCGTATTATCTCCACATACTGAATGCTATCTCACTGTCTATCTCGATTTCGCTCGATTTATAGCCCTTCACACCTTCTTTTGTAAATTCAAATTCATTCTTTCCTCGAAACAGACCTTAATACCCTAAAATACAATCGTAAATTAAGTGTGTGTCGAGAGTGTTCTAGCTTTTGTCTCTATTGTTTTTTTTTCGGAACCCTTTTGGGCCTTGTTCCCAATGCCGTTCAGACTGTGTTCTCTATATACGAGTGTGTTTATGACAGGCATGTGTAACCTATATTAGCCGGTATATAGTAAACGGTACTTGTTCGAAACGGTGATCGGGCAGCGGGCGCATTTATCAATGCCTCGTCGTCGTCGTCGTCGTCGTCTTCACATCATTTTGGGGTCGGAGCTAACTAACGAGCCTAACGTTTTTGGCGAAAAAATATTTTCACTGTGCCAAACGAAATCAATAAGAGCCAAAAATTTCCAGGTGTGTGTGTGTTCCAATTTTCCGAAACTCGAATGCTGCTGCTGCCGCTGTTGCTTACAGTTATCAGCGGGGCAGCAACAAGTTGCCAATGGGTAAGCTAACGGGCGCTGCTGCCGGGTTCGATGCTGGCAGAGACAGAGGTAGTGGCAGAGGCAGAGGCTGCGCTGCCTAACGACCTCAAAAACCAGTCGAGAGCCAGAACCGATGACGATGCTCGACACTTGTGCGCGTTGTTGTTGTTGCTGTTGCTGGCGGTGTCTTTATGTTGCTGTTGTAGCTTTTGTCAAGTGTTCAGCATTCCTGGCTCAGTGCACGGCGTGCTCGATTAACTGCATAGATATTGCATCTATTGAGTCTCTAAGCTGTTGCCTCTTAACGCTTGCCACCTGCCACCTGCCAGCACTGCGCCTGCGGGGTCTGCCTCCTCTGTTTGCATATGCAGCAGCAGCCAACACGCATATTTACGAGCATTTTTGTGGCCGTTGATTTTTATTGCTCTCCCGCTCTGCCCCCCTCCCCACACTCTGCATCTTTCTCACTCAGCTAACCGATTTGTATTATTGAATGTGAACAAGTTTTGCGACTGCCAACATGTGGGTCACTTAGCCACTATGGCAACAGGTTGCTGCTGTTGCTGTTGGTGTTGTTGTTGCTATTATTATTATTGTTTCTGGTGTTGGTTCTGCTTAGGCTGTGGCATTTTGCAGCTGCACTATGGGCACATTTGCATTTTACAAGATGCGACAGATTGACAGATGAGTTAAGAGAGACAGAGAGAGAGAGGGAGAGGGAGGGGAAGACTTGGGGAGAGAAAAGAGAGAGACAAAAATAGAGACTAACTTTACTTCTAGTGGAAATTTGAGAGAACTTTGTTTATCTTTTGTATATGTTTTAAAGTGATTAAATTCATATTATTATATTATAAGTAATATATTTACAAATTTGCTTAGATTAAGAAGAGATATGATCATAAATTCCAATCTTAATTACCTTTATCCAACATAAATAGCCAACTATTAATTAGTGGCATCAAGTTTTCAGCAGATTTAGAAAATAAGTATAGGTAAAAGGGGAAGAGAAACTCGAATTATGTATGTCATGTAGGTTTCCACTTGGCTGGATGTGCAAATTCTAGAAATGAACCCAATCGAAATGAAACGAAATACAGCTGAAACACGCACTGAATACCCTGTGAAAGAAAATTTATAGTTATATATATTTAATAATATATTAAAGGATTATTTTTTATTTTAATAAATTATTTGAGGGATTTAAGAACAATATTTGAATTTTGTAAATATAATGCAATCAATGAATTAAAAAAAAACTATATAATAAGTACAATAATAAATAAAAACTATAAAATTATTAAAATAAATATATGATAAAAAAATTTGTATAAAAAATATTATAATGCTATAATATATATATAAAATTATAAAGCATATAGTACACAGTGTATAATTATAAAATCTAAAATATATCGATTTTCAAAACTAAATAAAAGAGGTTTCGGATTTAGTTGCAATTCATTGAAAAAATTATCAATAATATGTTAAATAAATTAAATATCTTTATTCTTTATAAAAAACATTATATCAAGTTACAATATTAAAAATCATTAACAATATAGAACAGTGGCATAATACATTAATAGAAGTATCAATAATATCACAAATATTAAACCCATTAATTCACTGTAAACTCGCAAGCTCCCTCCCACTGTGCAGGGTATCGAGCGGTGCAGGCATTCATTTAGAACACATGTGAGATCTCACAGCTTAGCTCATTTGTATCTGACGATGGGCTACAGCACAACACAACAACCAAGCACGATGCGATGGGTTTCGGGTCATATAACAAAGTCAGTGGGTCGTCATTGTGGAGAACACAAGACAACAACACACACAATGGTCACTGCTGGGCTGCGATGCTGTTGGCCAGGCCAATCGGCGCCCAACTGTGACTAACAGAATGCCCCCAAAAATGACAGATGGACAGCCAGACAGACACTCGCACATAGACAGATCGTTGGACATGGCCCCGCCCCTTTCTTTCTCTCTCTATATCGCACCCTATGTGTGTGTTTAATTAATGACTCTAACCTGATTTGTAAAATAAACTAAAAGCAAACCAAACGTAAAATAAAAGCAAAGCGCGAAAACCTAAAACAGGTGAAAGTACGACTAGCCAAAATAAAACAACAACAACAAGGGGAACAACAAACAAAACAAGCGACAACAACAGGTTTTTCAGTTGGCTCGGAATGTGCGGCAAACTCCTCTAGAAAGTGTTACATAGTTGTATCTACTGCATACCCCAATCTATATAGTATATAAAATATATACTCGTATATTGTATGATTGGGAAACGGGCCGTCAAATGACCAAATGCTTTGACCCTTCGATTAGGGCTAAAACATGCGTCATTGGGCAAGAGACCCATGGGAAAAACAAGCTGCGGACCTGCTGCGACTGACTGCTATTAAAAAAACATTTACATATGTATATTTAGTATATTATATGCGCTTATAATCGATATATTATTATTAGAATTGCCCAGCTAGACTTAACAACAAGTTGGGAGCAGAAATTCCAACTTGTTCCAAAACATTTCAGCCGAAATTCGAAACTGTCTTTTATGGATCTTCAAATAGTTGATACGTTCTTTTGATGTCTTCCGAAGAGAACCCATAAACGAAGACAGTATCGAAACTGCTTTGATTTGAATACTGCACACAAGGTATTTTTTTTGATTTCGAGCACTTTCGTTTCAGCAATCGAAATCGAAACCGAAAACTAAAAATTCCCATTGCCATGTGTCGTCGGAAAGACGCTTTCATGCATAATTCGGCAACATTTGCAGCTGATTTGTATTTTCGTAGTTGATGCTCGACTTTTTTGGGGATTGTTTATTGAATTTCTGTTGGGATTTGCATGCGCTTTGGGTTTTTAAGTAATTCCGGATTACAAATGCGACGCACGGCAATTTGTCGCTTTTTTTTGAGGATTGCGTCGCGTGTTTCATTGAAAGCGAAACCGAAACTGAAACCGAAACTGTTATCGAAACGGGTATCGAAACGAGTATTGAAAATAATCTGTATTGAAACTTAAACCGCAAGTGAAGTCAGTCAAGCAATCTGTGCAGTTAATAAGGCTATAATCTGGGCATTATCTGTAGATGCTGGGAAGTAACTCTACTATATAGTTACAATATAGTTGAGTGCAATCAGCGCTTGCACACTCGACTGGCTGCGCTAACAAAGAGTCGCCCCACGTTGGGCGCCATTTGGTGCATTGACTTTGCGAGGCACGTGTAGTCGATGCCGATGCATGTCTAATGCCTGGCGACGATCCACGATCCACGCTGATGCGACCCAACGACACGTTCATTGGGTTCATTGTCCAGCTATTGAACGGGCGCCAGCGATTGCCAGGGGCGGAGATGGAAGAGAAGAGGAGGAGGCGCTGCACACACGCTGGGCTGCCAAATCCGCCTGACGGTCATAAAGTACAAGCCGAGGCTCCTCTTGAGCTGTTGCCGACGCTTTTAATTATGCAGAACACGCCAGCAGAAAACAAAGCGCACTTACACACGCACAGGCAAACAAGCTAACACACACACATAGACACACACACACACAGAGAGGCACACACACTGGACAAACACAGCTCCTGCCTGGCCAAGCGAGGCAACTTGAGGTCAGCTGAGCGTGGAGGATGTCAAGAGTCCTTAGCGCTTACGCAGCGTGGCCTCTTCACTGCACATGTCCAACAGCATCGGCACTTGAACCCTCAACCTTGTGCTCTCACAGGTGGTCCAAGCTGAGGTGGAGCCAAGCGAAGCTCTCCCAGTCTGCCTGCAGCTTGTCACAGCTGATTACACAGCAAGTTAAGGCATTGGGAGCGCAGCAATGTGTCTAAGGTTGCAGGTTTCAATTTATTGGTGACTATATAGAGAATAACTTCTATTTTATTTAATGTATTTTATATAGCAGAAGGTTCAGTTAATTAGAATTATAGATACTGTTCAGATCTTGGTAAAATTGTGATCTTTTATCGAAGTTATCTGGTAAACTATTAAACATTTAGTTTCATTTGAAGATATTTAGGTTCGTTAAGAGACATTTAGACTCATTTATAGACAATTAGATGCACTTATGTTATACCTTACTTATTACCTAATATAATATTTAATACAATATAATAGATATTTACTAATCTCTAGTACATATTGCGTAAGATTATTAGATCAGTTTAACATAAAACCTAACTTTAATAGAGAAATAAAGGAACACAATTTCAATTTCATTGCTCTTCTCAAGAACCTTTAAACCTGCTTAAAAATGCAATATATTATATATGATTTTAGGACTAATAGTACATCCCATTAAAACTGATAATTCATACTCCTATAATCTCCAGTACTCCCCCTACAACAAGTTAGTCCTCAAGGATTATTTCTATATATTCTTGTTCATTCAGTTTTCCTTTGCAGTGTATCAAATCTTATTATCTTAACAAATGCAACTATTCGTAATCATCTTAGGCACCCTTAGCAAACTATAGAGCTCTTAAGTTATCACTTTATCCTCTAGAAGTAGGCAGTTAATACACAAGCATATATTTATATTGCAGTTTATTGCACAACATCATCATATATGGCATTATAAATCCAGATCTGTATTCACTCTACCTTATCATAGAAATAATATATCAGAAATAAGCTTTGTTATCTGCGCACTTCTCATCAGTAAACTCAGAAGCAGAGCTAAGCAAGTTATCAGTTATAAGTACTATATATCCTACAGAAACTGGCTGTATATACATTTATGACTAGTAATATAGCCAAGGTATTCCGGAATGCGCACTGGCCATATCCACTCGTTTTATTGCGCAAGATATTGCAAATTTCAAGTTGCTGCCTGCACTTGTGTATGGCACCCCTCTCGCAACTGGCAACTGGCAACTGGCACCTGGTACCTGTCGCATATTATGCGGAATAGGCTGCAGACCTCGACGCCCTAATCTCAAGTTGTATGCGCGAGTATGACGTACGAGGAGGTCTTGAGGGGCCTGCAAACAATGCCTGCGCTGAGATGTTTTGTTGTTTCTTTCGCTTCGTTTCGTTTTCTGTTTTTGTATCTTCTTCTGCTGCTGTTGTTGTTGTTGTTCAGTTGCACTCTGTTGTGAGTACCCCTACTTCTTGGGTAGGTCGGTCGAGAAGGTCCCGCCCGCCAGAATGCGCCGCTGCTTGCGCTGCTCTGCGTCGTGACGATGACTTCCTACTTCCGTCTTCCGTTAGCGATCGTGTCACGCTGCGTTGGCGTATAAACGTGGCGAGCAAACGCATAGTAATTACAGGCCTGGCCAGGTTAACCCATGTTGTGCCCCAGCACATTGGCCTTTTGTTCATAAAACTATGGTCTGTTTGTGTGTGTCTGTTTGTCTGTCTGTGTGTGTGTGCCTTAACAAATACTATGTTGATAGCACGAAGAGCTTTTGTTATTCTAGTTGCGTTGCAAGTACACGAAATACACTGAGGGCATAAATGTTGAACTTGACTGGAATTTGTTAACTGGAATGAAAGGTTGAAGTAAAGGTTTTTAACTTTAACGGTAGTGCAGTTTTAGGATCTCTCTATTTTTTTTTTATTTATTAATTTATTTATTTAAAGCCAACTATAGACAGTTTTAAGTAAAACAATTAATTTGTAAAAATAAGAATAAATTAAAAACAAACTTAAATGAAAAGAATTTGATTAGAAATTTTCTGGATTCCAACTAGGGTAAAAAAATTGAAAAAACTGTTCCAACATTTGTTGCGGGGGAACCCAGAAAAACGCAATTAGAATCTCTAGAATCTGTAACTGTCAAAAAACTGACTGAGTTAAAGAAAGAACAAATAAAAACTTCTTTATAGTGTGCTAATAATGAGCTGTGTGCTTTGATTAGAAACAGTGTGACCAAAATTTGTTAGTCCTAACCCTTATAGTCTCTGAGATATAGCTGCTCATACGGACACAAAGCTAGATATGGCTATATCGATTCGCCTGTTGGCATTGTTTGAGAATATATATAATTACAGATAATTTTACCAAATTTTATTATTCTAGCTCTTTTACTCAGAGAGATAAAGGCGTTCATACAAACAAAGAGACAAATATGATGCTGTTCAAGAATATATACTCCTTGTGGAGTCAGTGATGCCTGTCTGCTGTTGGCAAAAATTCATATAGGTTTAATGAATTCATTATAATAGATTTATATATATTAATGCTACCTCAACTCCCTCCCTCTTTCTCGCAGTGCATGCATAGACAAGTGTGTTATGTATTATGCAGCCCGCCAGTTTCGAGTTGAAGTTGCAGTCCTACCCAGTGCCAATGCGCCCCCAACGAGAACTAGCAAGAACTCCATTTTCGTTTGCAGTGTTTGTGGTTCGGCGGGTTCTAGTTCTGTTCGAGTTCTGTTCTTCTTTGGTTTCGTTTGCATTTTGCACAATTTGTATGCGAGTCTGTTCTCCTTCTCTCTCTGTCTCTGTTTGTCTTCGCCTCATTCTTCTGTCTGTCTTTGGGTTCTGACATTTCGTTGTCGGGGCTACTGTGGAAAAAAAGTCAATCAACTTTTGAGTTGCGTTAGCTTGGCACGTCCCACAAAAGAAATCTCATTAATAAAACAAAGCCATAGCGCACTTCACTCCACTCGCCTCGGTTATGATGATAACACACTGCACGATATGGCTAAAATTAGTATAATCGTATATACATATATGGCATAATATATATTGTTTGTAATCAGTCATTAGACTTTCTCCAAATTGAACTTGAACTTAACCCGTGAACTCTTCTCTTCGTTGCAGGGCTCCGATCCGCGAGCTGCGACCTGCCGCGGCAAATTGCAGAGTCGTCGTTGCAAATTGAACCAGGAAATCAACAAGGAGTTGCGCCTACGTGCTGGCGCCGAGAATCTATACAAGGTGAGGTTATTATACTCAGGCTCTATTCATACATTGCTATATCGATAAACGACTATCGATTACAGGCCACAACAAATCGCAAGCTGCGCGACACTGTCGCCCTCGAGCTGAGTTTCGTCAATTCCAATCTGCAACTGCTGAAGGAACAGCTGGCCGAGCTCAACTCATCCGTGGAGATCTATCAAAGCGAGAGGTGAGTGAGTGATTGTCGGGCAAGTCGTGGAAGTTGGGCTCGCCCTGCGTCCATTGCATGCGCCTGCCTATTGGCTGTGGGGGCTAACAAGTTGTACTCTGTAGCCATTGAAAATTACAGTGGGTGGGTATCGGCTATGCAGGAGAAACATCAAATTGAACACTGAGTGTGATCTTAGTGAATCTGTCAAAATTATTTAGGGGTTTCTTAGAAAATATCCTAGAATATACCCTAACAAATACCCTAATAAATACTTTAATACATAATCTAAAATTAGATTTGTGGATTCACGTTGATATTTTAAGCCAAACACACAAAAAAGTTTATAAATGCTATGAAATTTCTGTCATTGAAAAACTTACTAAATCGAAACTAAATTTGTTTAAAAAACTAACCAAAAATCTACAAACTTTTTTTCTAAGGTACTAGTTAGGCACCTTCTCAATTATAAGGAGATTAGGTCAAGCTGTCCAGAAGAAATCTTAAGCCAAACAAACAAAAAAGATTATTAACTGTATGAAATTTTAGCCATTGGAATACTTACCAAATCAAAACTTAAATTTGTTTAAAAACCTAACTAAAAATCTTCAAACTTTTTGCTAAGGTACTAGTTAGGCACCTTCTTGATATTTAGGAGATTTGGTCAAGCAGTCCAGAAGAAATCTAAAGCCAAACAAACAAAAAAGCCTCTTAACTGTTGGAATTTTCAGCCATTGAAAAACTTACTAAACCAAAACTTTAATTTCTTTTAAAAACGTAAAATCTACAAACTAATTGCTAAAGTACTAGTTAGGCACCTTCTTAATATTTAGGAGATTATGCTAAGCAGTTCAGAAGAAAACTTAAAGTTCCTAAAGAAAACTGTTCTGAAAAAAAAGCGCTAAGCTCAGCACGAATACAAAAGTTTATAAAGGTCCCGGTACAGTTCTCCCAATCAAATAATATTAATAATAATAAGTTCCTATGCCACCGTGCAACCTGAGTAATATAAGAACACATGGCACACACATTCCCAGCTGCTTACCTACAGGGTATCTCGCAGTGCACTCTTCGCTCCTCTCGCATTTCTTTCATTATTTTCAATTTCTGTTTATGTGCATGCAAATGTTGAAATGTTTTTGCAGTTTAGTAGTTCCCAAGTTCCCGCTTGGAGTGTGCAACTATTTTTGAGGAGGGAGGGACGAGCTGTGGGCGCAACTGTGTTCCCCCAAATCCCCCATTCCACTTCACCTGCTGGGGCGCGGGGCAAGTGTAATTTTTGCGCATCAGTTTCTGGTCAAGCGCCTTTTTGCGCCGTCAAGTGGAACGAAATCACAGAGAAAAAAGGCAACAAAGAAAGTGAAAAACGCGTCATTAAATGCACAACTGACAAAAGTACAAATATGAAAAAAATTATACCAAACCTAAAAAAAAAAAACAATGTTTTCAACATTTTTCCATATGTATAACACAATTAAAGTTCGTCTGTCTGTGTCGATTGGATTTGTTTGTGCGCTTAAATCACCAGAAAATTGACTGTTCTTTTTTGTTGTTTAACATTTTATATCATTAGTTTTTCATGCGGAATTACACTATTTGCATATTAGTGTATTTTATTTGCCATTAGGGAAGTTTCCCCGATGTTTTTCTAAAATTTAAATGGTCGCAAAGGTCAAAAGCAGTACCGAAAAAGTGTTTCTATCGATTGTTGGCGATGTTTACTCTTTAGAGTTTAAAATTATTGCAAAGGTAATTAAGATTGCTTTTAAAAATTGGTAGTTCAGCTTGTAGATCATCTATAGATATTTCATGCACGTGGAGAGCACAAATTAAATTGCTTAGGTTGTACTTAGGGGAACGAGGCACCTTGCGCGACCTTTCAAACAAAAATAAGTTTGAAGCTGATAAAAAGCGAACAAATTCAATCAATAAACTAGTGAAGAAAGTGAGAGAAAGGGAAGGGAAGAGAGAAGACAGAGAGCTGACTTTTAGAGAGTAGAAAAATATTAAAGATAACATTCAATTTGTTAAGGTACGGCGAAAATTAAAGTGCTAAGGTACCTAGAGTACCCTTTTTGTTCAACCTTACAGAACAGGAATATATATAATAAAATATACAATATTTAAGTAGATCCATTGCTCCAACTAATGCCACATTCCTTCTTCCATTTACCAGCCATGAGGGCATTATGCCAATGATACCGTTGGGTCTCAAGGAGACCAAGGAAATCAACTTCATGGAACCATTTTCGGATTTCATTTTGGAGCACTACAGCGAAGAGCCGTCGATATATATGGATGCCATAGCCGATATGACAGACACAAGACAGGTAAGCTCCACAGAGAGAACCTTATCGCAATCGATACCTATCGATACTTTGCAGGCTTCGAAGACACCCTCACGCGATGCACTGGGCGTGGCGCTACTATTCCGTTACTACAATCTATTGTACTATGTGGAACGACGCTTCTTTCCACCCGATCGCAATCTGGGCGTCTACTTCGAGTGGTACGACTCGCTGACCGGTGTACCCTCGTGCCAGCGTACCATCGCCTTCGAGAAGGCGTGCACCCTCTTCAATTTGGGTGCAATTTACACACAGATCGGTGCCCGGCATGATCGACGCACCGAACGTGGACTCGATGCTGCTGTCGATAGTTTCTTGCGGGCCGCGGGCATCTTCCGACACATCTACGACACCTTCACCAATGCCCCGTCGATGGATCTGAAGCCGCAGGTGCTCGATGTGCTGGTATCGCTCATGTTGTCCCAGGCACGCGAATGTCTGTTCGAGAAGCTGCAGCTGCAGATCGAGGCACTCGCACTCACCGAGTCCAGTCATGTGAGTAGAGACAGTCTAATTGAGGTACCTCCAATGGGGGTTAGAGGGTAGTCTGTTGTACTAACTCGTTGCTTACCTTAGCTCTTTCGGGACTTGGCTGGCGAGGCGGCGCAGCTGTCACTGGAATACAACGAGATGCACAAGAACATTCAAGTGAACGACACGCACACCTATTTGCCCGAGTGCTGGGCGGGTTTGGTGCCGCTCAAGGCCGAATTGTACAAAGGTGAGGCGACACTGCGTGGTGCGACCTTCTCAGATTCCAATTTCAAATCCAAAACTGGCAACTTGCAGCTCTTGCACATCACTACGAGGCGCGCAGCATCGATGCCAGTGTGGGCGATGGCGACAACATCTCGCTGGGCACCAAAAAGAGTCAGACTGTCTCATCGAACGAATCATTCATTGGCAATGCACGCGAGGCACTGCGTGCCAATGAGGCGGCCAGTGCGGCAAGCGAATGCGATGGCGAGGAGAGCGTCAGTGCGGTGGCCATCAAGCGCACCCACCTGAAAGAGGCGCTGGCTAGTCACGAGGAGGCGCAACGCTTGCAGCGCATGTGCCGCTACCTGAAGGTGAGTCAGCCCGCACCAAACTTATAGCACCCTCCCACTCAAGTCTCCTCTCTCTGCTCGTGCTTGCAGAACAAGACATCACTGACGCAGGTCATCAAGGAGGCGCACTACAAGACGCAAGATGAATACGAACGCTTCACGCTGCAGTCGCCTGTGAAGAATATCGATGAGTGCTACGATCTGTTTGAGCGCACTGTGGAAGGTAGCTACAGCACTACCAATATACAATACAATATACAATATACCCTACATAACACTAATCCCTTGCTGCCTTTACAGCCTCCTCGAAGTTCACGCTCTCGCTGACCGGACCCGATTTCACATCATACAAGGTTGAGGATCCCTTCAAGCGTCTGGGCCCCATTGCAATCTTCTCGGCACGTCGCCACTGGACTGCACCGCGTTGTGTGCGACTGCAGAAGGGCTCGGCAATGTATCACGATGCCAGCACCAGCTATCATTGCCACTGTCCCAATGCCAACAATGCCAGCAATGGCTCCGCTGCCGATGATGAGAGTCACGAGGCCAACTGCAGCCTGTACAAGGAGGAGCTGGAGAACTTTGGCTTTCATGTGCGCGGGGATGCGCCGGTGATAATCGCGCATGTGGAGATCAATTCACTGGCAGATGTAAGTAGAGTAAGGTCTTCATAGAGGCACCTGCTAATGCGCTTTCTCTTCTTCAGTTGGGCGGCATCAAGGAGGGCGACTTCATAGTGGAGATTGCCGGCATGGATGTCAAATGGTATTCACATCAGCAGGTGGTGCGCCTCATACAATCTTGTGGTGCAGCACTGGAACTAAAGGTCATCACGCCCATGGATCGCAACTATCTGAAGGTAGTAAAGGATTTCCCATTTGGAGCTGCCTTACTTATCTAATCATTTTCTTAATCACTCACAGCCTCTCTCCTCGAAGGGTTCCATATCGACGCTATCGGCAGCCAGTTCATCGGGTGTCTCGTCCGGCTCGTCCAGCCCCACCAGCACAACCACCAAGCCCAAGCTGCGGCTGAAGACATCCGCCAAGACGCGCTTTGTGGGCAGCGTCTCGTCCAGTTCGTGGAATCCCTTTCGACGCACACCGAGTCTGGCGAAGATCTTCTAAGGACAGATTTCCCCCTCCCCCATAGCATAAGTGAATATGCTTTTATCGATTCAAAGCAGTGGCCATTTTGGTTTGCGCATTATCGCAAATTGGATTTAATATTTTTTTTTCGAAATATCTTTAAATAACACACATATATATATATATATACTGTAAGCGCCAATTTGAAATTCCATTTATTTTCCCCATGCATGGAAAATATTATTTGGAATGCAACAGATACAGACACGGACACAGATATATCTATATAGCTATGCATAACTTTGTAAATCGGCAATTCGTTAAACTGATGTTTGGCTAAACATTCCCCTGAGTTATAAGCTAGTTATAGACATATATATACATATATATAGTATAATACATATCGTGCATTGTGTACTATATTGAAAGCTATTCTAGACGTCTGGCTCATCCAAGGTTTCGACTCCTCCCGCTGAGTTCGATTGATTAACGAACATTTTTATGTACATATTTTAACATTTTAAGTCACAACTATTTTGTAAACATTTTTATAAAAGCCATTTTATACACACCCACACACACACAGACACAGATACACATATACAAGCTGAATACACATGCAATATGTAAATGTATTATTGCATATTTTATGAAATCAATAAAATATTTATTAATAAATCTTTTGTGTATGCAAGTCAAGATGTTTAACTGTGTTATCACTGTAGAAGGTACTGGATATATATAGTAAATATATCTTATATATTATTACAAATTGAAACCAAGAAGTCCCTCCACCCAAAGTTTATTTAAACAAACTGCAAAAAATATAATTAACACAAAACAATTTCAACCTATTGATTCTTCGCCTCTTACTGGTTTTGATCTTTGAGAAAGCTGACCAATGTGCTTGGCAGGCTCTCCAAGTAACTCATCAGGCGCAGTTGCTCTTCCATATTGTTCAGATAAGAACGTTGCACGCGATTTATCATGGGAGTGACTACCTTGTTATGAATCTGATCCTGCACATCAAGCTGCTTGAGAGTCTTTTTCGATGCTATTTCCCTTTCGAGTTTTGCCTTCGATTCTTCTTTAGCTTTTTCTTGTGATTCCACTTTGGCTTCTTTCTTGTTTATTCCATTTGGCTTCGATTCTTCTGCAGCTTTATCTTTTGATTCCACTTCCTTCTTGATTATTCCATTCGATTCTTCTTTAGATGATTTTTTTGACTCCCGTTTGGGTTCCTCTTTGGGCTTCAGGCGGGGTTCCCATTTATCTTCATAGGTTGCCTCCCATTTATATTCCCCTTTTGAATTTTTTGATTCACGTTTGGCTTCCTTTTTGATCTCCCATTTAGTTGCTTCCTTAGTTGAATGGATTCTTGGTTCCACTTTCTGTTCTCTTCTCGGTTGAAGCTTACGTTCACTTTTCGGATCCTCTTTAAGTTCCACTTGCGTTTCTTTATTCGGTTTCTTATAGAGTTCAAGCTTTATATCCAGATGTGCAGCTATATTTGATGTACCCCTTGATTCGTGCTTCGGCTTTGATTTGTCCTCGCCAAGATTCATGAAGTATTGGATCTTCTCGAAGACCTCTTTCTCATTAGGATCCTCAGTCAATCCCAGCTGCTTCGAAAGTGGCCTCGCTGAAAAGTCCTCGTGCAACACCTTGTCGGCGTACTCAGTCAGCTGTGCTATCGACTCCCGCAACATATTCTGCACCTTGATCTGGGAACTGACCGCGGAGCGCAGTTGGGTACCGCTCATCGAGCTGATCTGGGTGGCCTGAGACTTCTTCGAGCGACTCGATCTCTGCGTGAACGGACAACAATTGGGGCAACAATCTTGAGCACATGATGACGGTGGTGATGGTGATCTTGCTTCGCAATGAAAGGCACAGCATCTCTCGCTATGTGCACACTCCTCGCGACCCACCGAGCAGCAGTACTCGCAACAATGTTCCTCGACAGGCGCATAAGATCTTCTAAAGTTCCTTGACTTCTTACGGCGTTCCTCTTCTTCCTTCTTTCTAGTCGAACATATTGAAAAAGTATTATTCGACATTTTCGTTTTATTTTATTTTTATTTGTTTTAATTTTGTATTAAATTGAATTGTGACTCGACTCCTAGCGGTGCCGACTGATTATTGAATACATTTTTCTAGCTCTCCCCTTAGCTAAGGAAAGGTTTCTAAGCTTACTATATACTTTGATATTTCGAAGGAAAGCCTCAGAAAAATATCAGAGGTTACTTGATTTTATTTCACGTTTGTTTTTAATTGCTTTTTTTATTTTTTTTTCTTATTTATTTTTTTTTTTGTTTTTCCTATATAGTCTGTGTTTATTATCCCATCAGAACTCACTACCCACTAATTTAACGCCTTAAATTTGATATTTTTTCGATTTGCAAAGGCGTAAAGAGGCGTGGCAAATTTCTTAAGCAAGCATTAGCTGCGTGCATTATTTTTACTTATTGCCACCCAATTTAACAGCTCTAGCCCTTATAGTTTTTGATATATAAGTGTTCATACGGACAAAAATAAGGAAAAGGCGTCGGAAATGCCTCCTACTGCTCGACTCTTTGAATACCTTGCACTAATACGCTGAGAAGCGTTTTTAGATGTTTTTTTAACACATAAAATTCATAAAAAAACGTATTTTATTTTAGTATAATTTCTTAAAAAATTAATTATTAAAATAATTAAATATTAATAAATAATTGCTTAATTAACATATTAATTTAAGGTTATGAAAAAAAACTTGGCAGCTCTAGAAAGCAGAACAATCTAAAGGCACTTGATATACTCGTAATCGAATCGAAGTGTGGGGTTGAAGGGGGAACACATCGGTATCGAAGCGCAGAACACATGGTTCGTGCTCGTGATCGTGAGCTAGGAGAAGGAAAGTACATCTCCCTCACTCCTCCTCTCACCAATCTCTGCGATCAGAGCAAATAACCGACAATATCATCGTCGTCGTCGTCGTCGTCGACGCGATCGTGTCCAGCGATCTGGCGACGCAGCTCGCAGCGACCCAGTGCCTCCAGGTACGGCTGCAGCACCGACATCGAGCGTCACTGATGATGCTGGTGCTGATGGCGATGCAGTGGCGAGGGTGTAGCATGTGCGGCATGAGCATTCGCCGCCAGCTGTGCCGATGAGTTGAGGAACGGCGTGAGCAGCTCCATGGGCAGTGGGAAGATGATGGTGGAGTTCTTCTCCGCCGAGATGCTGCTCAGTGTTTGCAAATAGCGCAGCTGCAGGGCCGACGGACTGGCCGAGATGATCTCAGACGCTTCCTTAAGGGCACGCGATGATTTCATCTCACCCTCGGCTGCAATGACCTTGGCACGTGCCTCACGTGCTGCCTCCGCTTCGGCGGCCATGGCGCGCTGCAGTGCGGTGGGCAGGGAAACGTCCTTACTGGAAAGAAAATAAGATAGAAAGGAAGCCAATGAACATAATTCATTTGGACGAGGGTACTCTCGACCTACATCTCCACCCGCTCCACCTTGACGCCCCAGGGATCGGTTGCCTCGTCCAGGGACATTTGCATGGTGTGCGAGATTGTTTCCCGTTCGGTCAGCAGCTCGGAGAGATTCCGCGTGCCCAGCACATTGCGCAGTGTGGTGGCAGCCAGCAGACGTGTGGAGTGACTGTAGTTGGAGACCTGTATGACAGCCTTGAGGGGATCACTGATGCGATAGTAGACAACAGCATCGACAGTCACGGTCACCGAATCCTTGGAGAGCACCTCCTGCGGCGGCACATCGAACGAGACTGTACGCAAATCCACTGGGTAATAATCATCCACACAGGGCAGCACAAAGAAGACACCCGGACCACGTGCTCCTCCACTGCGCAGGCGACCCATGCGAAAGATCACTGCACGCTCGTATTCGGACACAACCTTGAAGCAAATGAACACGGAGATCGGAAACGTCAGCACCATGATCAGCACCGATATGGCGGTGGCCAGCAGCTCCACGCAGCCCATGTCGTCATTTTCAGCTGCAAGGAGAACAGAGAAGAAGAGTTAATGATGCAGTGCAGAGAGAGGAGCAAAGGAAGGGAGGTGAGAGCTGCCTCAGATTTCGGTCTGCAATTTGACAGACAGCTGGAAACGGGAACAGTTCGAGATCAGACGAGATCAGGCAGCAATAAATCCATTTGCAAATGCTCAAGCGAAGCAAAGGGAGGGAGAAAGGGAGGAAAGACGGGAGTAAGGTGTCAAATATTGGCCTGCAATACCCTGTAAATGGCGTTGCTTTGAGTTTGGGCTGAATAAGTTAAAAAACTTCTCTTAATATACAAATATATATATATATATATATATATATATATATATATATATATATATATATATATATATAAATATATAGAAGACTGAACACCCGATCTACTCATCTGTCATGGAGCACTACCAGTAAACAAATTGGGTTAGGTTACCAAAAAAAATGTACATAGGTTACTAAACAAGCATTGCTAACGGGTGCCTCTGCTTCCATTAGGCTTATAACTTCGTTGTCTATAAACCGATTTTGTTAAACTATAATGATAATGAGATTAGATTTAATTAAATTAAAATTAAAAATATCTTAAATATAAATATCCTAAAATTATTTTTTAAAACCTATATGTATATACTTTATGCTTAAATTTTTTATAAATATATCACTTTTTAAATTATTCTTTTGTCAATTCAGTCGACTGCATTTAGTTGACTTTAAATTAATAAAATAAAATAAAAAATAAAATAATATAATATTAACTACATCATCTACTTATCTTGCAACTAAATAAAAATGTACTATACTCTTTAACCTTCATCATTATTAAATCAATAAATACACCCTTAACCGTTGCACTGTGTTGAAATATACATAAAAGAAGAAAAGGTTCATGAAGTTATATATGTATATATATATTGACTGTGCATGAACAATCTCAAGGATTGTGATCTAAAGTGAAAAACTGAGAAAAATATAAAATATAAAATTATATTTGTATATATAAATATATTTCTGTATAATATGTACAAAATAATATGCTTCTTTAGATTTTCTAAATAAACACCTTCAATTTGTTAATGAAGTTTGAAAACCATTCATTCAAAATATTTATCTGCAGATGTTTATTTACCTACACTGAATACGCCAGCGCATCAGGGTGCTATAATTTAGTTATAGACATAATCATAATAAACAAGCCGACAGGTGGCTCAACTGAACTGGCCTGGAATGACTGTATACAACTTGTGTGGATGTGTATAAGAAATATATATATATTCCTGATCAATTAAGTTACAATTTTTTTACATTTACAAAGGAAGCCACATGAAAATAATCACAGCATTCTCTTTGTAGTGCACACTTTGGGTTCAGAGACTTATGCACTTCGGGAAATCAACAGAGAGATCCCTGTGATCTGTGCTGTAAACCATGAAACGATAATAAAAATTGGGGAAAATTGAGGAAAATTGAGGAAAACTGGGAATTTTATAGTCTTAAGTTCTCAAATGCCAATTGTCGATTAGCCATTGTTTAAACAAATAGTTTTTCCGCCCACTTCAATTGGGTTCCTCGATCAATTGATCGATCTATGCAGGCAGTGCGCGTTGTTTAACATTTGTTTATTGCTAAATTAGACCATGGTCCATATACGAAACGATTATGTACACACGCTCCATAGATCTCGCTGTCTGTTTATATATATTGTACGATATATGGTGCCATGTACTCTAGGTGGCTACAGGTTCGGTTCAATTAATACCAAATGCAGAGCAAACTAAACGAAATCACGCGGCAGCATTTATGGAATATTTATGTACACGGTACACGGTACATGGTAAATGGTACGTGGTTGCTATCGCAGTCCATATTCGATGGCAGCAGCAGGGTTAGGTTATTTTCAGTTTCAGTTGGGAACTTTGTTTATCTTATAAGTTTCGACAATACGATTTATATCACGGATATGAGTCGGGGCGGCTCATGTGCTCGATATTTATTTTTACTTGTCTGGCCGCAGTAGTTTGGTTTATATTGCATACTTCATAGGTGGTCGCTGACAGACTTCCCTCCCTAATATGCCTCAATTATGATTTGCGATCGCACAGATCGTATATCGACTGGAGGAACATACATATTTGCACAAAGCACTTTTGTATTTGTTTTTCTGCTCGAGCATGAGCATTTTATGAGCCAATCAAACGGCGAGCATGAACTGCGAAACGTAGCCAAATAGTTTAGAAATTAGTCCCATAGAACTCAGGTGAGAAGTACCCAAATTAGAATGCAAATAAACGTAGTCCTTCCACTGTGCTGATGTCTTTGAAGCATTTAATAATTATTTTTACAAAACTGCAGTAAGGAAGAAACTCTTCGACTAAGTTTGTGTAAATTTCTACAAGAAGTAGAAGAAATTCCGGTCTGTTTGTCTGTATGAACGCGTAGATCTCAGCAACTGTTAGAGCTAGAGACAGGAAATTTGGTAGAAAGATTTATATAAACTTTAAGAAGAAAAAGTATATTTCAAATTTTTTATACCACGCCCACTACCCCCTCAAATTGATTATTCAACCAAATTTATGCGATTCTGAGGAAAAGTAGCATTGATTTCACTTTCTGCTTTAGCAAAGTTGAAAAGTTATGAAACTATCCTTCAAAAATCAATCCTATCAGACTCTAAATGTAGAAGTTATGGTCTTTCTGTCTGTATGAACGTTTATATATCAGCAACTGTAAAGGCTAAGGATACCAAATTTGGCAAGAAGATTTGTACATACTGTACTTAGAAAAATATTATATTAAGTTTTTGATGCCACGCCTACTTCTTTTGCAAATTGAAAAACTGTTAAAAAATATACGACTTCATTTAAGACTTCGCTTTCTGTTTCAACACACACATAACTGAATATAATATCCCACAAATTTGAATACGTTAGAACTATAAACACAGAAGTTATACCCTGCAGGACCTTGTCAAAACTAGACTATATCTCAACAGATCACATGACATTTGGTTTAAGTTTCTTTACATGGAATAGAATATATAGTTATTTCTTACAGGTCTTGAGTCCCTGATAGGGATGTGAACTGGAGCTGATCTGCACCGTGTGGTGTTGCTGCTGTTGTTGTTGTTGCTGATGCGGCTGTTGCTGCGGACTAAGCGTAAAGGAATCCGCCCTTGACTGCGACTGTTGTCCATTGCCCGCAGTGGCAGGGCCAACGTTGAGACGCGCCCGATGCTGATGCGGCGAGGCAGGATGCATTGTGAGGACTACAACGATGCAGCAATGGAACCGATGACGAAGCGACCGTCGACGACGATGAGCACTGCACGCGTTCAGCGCACGTTTCCAAGTGAGCAACGAGCCACGAGGCTCACGAGCTTGTCGAGGCAGTTGTTCGGTCCATTTCACGCGTTGCCGATTACGGCGCCTCCATCCCGTATCCGGCCAAAAAGAAAATTCACACACACGCACACGCACACACACAGCAGCGCGAGATCGACGAGGTTGTTGCAGTGTATCCAATTTTTTGTAGTTTTGATACCCTGTGAATGGGGAGTGTTGAAGGTATAGTGTAGGTATGGTAAAGATATAGTAATGATAAAGTATAGGTATAGTATAGGTATAGTATGGGTATATTATAGGTAAAGTATTAGTATAGTATAGGTAGAATATAGGTAGAGCATAGGTAGAGTATAGGTATAGTATAGGTATAGTATAGGTATAGTATAGGTATAGTATAGGTATAGTATAGGTATAGTATAGGTATAGTATAGGTATAGTATAGGTATAGTATAGGTATAGTATAGGTATAGTATAGGTATAGTATAGGTATAGTATAGGTATAGTATAGGTATAGTATAGGTATAGTATAGGTATAGTATAGGTATAGTATAGGTATAGTATAGGTATAGTATAGGTATAGTATAGGAATAGTATAGGTATAGTATAGGTATAGCATAGGTATAGTATAGGTATAGTATAGGTAGAGCATAGGTATAGTATAGGTATAGTATAGGTATATTATAGGTATAGTATAGGTATAGTATAGGTAAAGTATAGGAATAGTATAGGTATAGTATAGGTATGGTAAAGGTGTAGTATAGGTTTAGTATAGGTGAAATATAGGTAGAGTATAGGTATAGTATAGGTATAGTATAGGTATATTATAGGTATAGTATAGGTATAGTGTAGGTAAAGTATAGGCAGATCATAGCTATATTATAGTATAGGTATAGTATAGGTAAAGTAAAGATAAAGTATAGGTATGGTTAAGGTATTGTTCAGGTATATTATGGGTATGGTAAGGTAAAGCTAAAGTATAGGAAAAGTATAGTTCGAGTAGTATAAACATATTTCCAAAAAACAAATCAAACTTTTACCGAACTTTATCATCTTTCTAGGGTATTTATCTCTTCGATCCGCCGAAAATAGCACACATTGGTTGTTTTCTGTAGTTTCATCTGTTGTTTAGATTATTAGAAACGAACGAACTACGAAATCGCTGGAAATGGAGATAATTTATAAAGCACTTCAGCAGTCAAAACTTGCTTTGTTCTCTCTCGTTCCTCGCGAGGTGTTGTATGCGATCTGAATGATCCACATATGTAGTGTAGGTGAGAAGGAGATGATGATGGAGGTGAGGCGTGTTGTTAGACATTTGCCTTAATCAGCGAATCGGGGAAAATGGGAAAAACAGACACGGCGGTGATCTATTGACGACATAAGGTCAAATGCTGGCCATAGTTCGACATAAATAGAGTGACTGATGATGATCCACGTATTGTATAGGAGTATTCTTGATGGGTAAACCAAATTTTGTGGCTACTGATAAGAAATCCAGAGGAGCTCGAGGATTTGTTTAATTTTTTTTTTTAATTATACTGGAAATTTTGTTCTAATGAGTCACTTGGATTTCCCATACTTTATACTCGTATATAGTGCAAATGGTTTTTTTTTTTTATTTCAATTTATTTTCTAAATGTTCAAAAAACAAACAAATTTCAATTTATGAATTTTATCCTATTATCTTGAATAGTTATGCACAGAAAAAAAGGAGACCCCAATTGGGCAAATGCTTTGACATTGATCACAAATATAGTTTGATAAAATACCGACTATATACTGACTATAATCATGCAGTTATAGTCTCTTGAAGAGTGAGCCCTGAGCAAGGAGAAAGAGTCTCTTGGAGGTGCTCTCCCCCCAGATTGCTCATTGTGGAATCAACTTGGTTACACTGCATTTGCTTTATTGTAATTGGTTTCGTTTATAACAAATTATTATGCAATAAATGCGAATTTCGAAATAGTTTTTCTTTTTTGGTTAGCTGCATATCTCTTTTTGTCCAGATGGATGTATATAAACAATGACGAGAGATGATCTTGATGATGGTAAGGCACTCGATGGTCTTCTTATATAACTAGCATGTACTTTAGTATAGTGTACACATATATATATATATATATATCATATCATAATGGTAGGGTATATATCGTCAAAGATTCTCGTGATTGATTGCTAATTGCGCTTAGAGTGTTCGATGTACATCGAGGTGTGTGTGTGTGTGTCTCTACAGTTAGATCTAACAAAATGCTTACAAAAATTCCGAATTCATTTAATCAATTTTCAAAATGCTCCTCCTGGAAACAAATCAGTTGAAATTTTCTCTTGCATCTTATCAAAAATTCAATTTGGCCGCTCTGAATACACTATATATATGTATATAGGGTATATATACCTATCTATGTATATGTTCGTTTAAATACGTGTACATATTGTTGTTTGTTTTCAATGTTTTAATTGACTGAGCAATGTGTAAATTTAGCCTGTGCCTGCTGCGTGTCTCTCTCCCTCTCTCTCCCTCCCTATCTATCTCTCTATCGCTATCTCTATCTGCCTGCGTGTGTGTGTGTGTGTGTGTGTTCTCTTGCGCTCTCACTCGTGTTTGCTTTGCATTGAATGCATCAAAATCATAGTAGAAAATAGCTTAAATAACTAATAATCTTTCTCCCAGATCCTTCTCCGCTAGGGCAACCTGGCACCATTGTTGTTGTAGTGGGAGGAGTAGGAGGCGTTGCCAAGCGGGTGCTCCAGCTGCTGCTGCTGCTGGTGCTGGGGGCGTCTTCGTCAATCGTTGTACATGCCATCGACCAGGAAATCCATGCGCCTGTAATGCCGTGTGGACCACATATCACGGAAGCGTCGATAGACAACGATGAACACGGCGATGGCCAGTGGCACAGTGAGCATTACTGTCACCAGCGGCACTATGTACTCATTCTCGCCGGTCCGATTGGCCAGACTAATGTCCTGCACGGGCTGTGCCAATGGATCTGGTTTGATAGATGCCTCAATGTTGCCCGCTGCGAAGCCAGCAGTGGCTGTGCTGCCAGCAGCTGCTGCTGCTACTGGTGGCACATTTGGTTCCTCCTCCTCGCCGGGAATGGGCACGGCCATGCTCTTTGTGATGGTTGGCTTAGTGGGCCGCGGTTTGGGAGTTGTTGTGGTAGTTGTGGTGCTGCTGCTGGTGGAGGAACTGGTGCTGGACGAGGTGCTGCTGCTGGTAGAGCTAGTGCTGCTGCTAGTGGAGCTACTGTTGCTACTGGGGGAGTTGCTTGTCAATGTGTTGTTGGCGTCCTTCTTGACCACACCTTGAGCAGCATTTGGAGCTGCCAAGTTGGTATTGTTTTGGCTAGTACTGTTGTTGTTGCTGGCGTCGATCTTGGCAGTATTTGCAGCCGAGTTGTTGCTGGTGGCGCCGCCTGGAGCAACATTTGGAGTTGTCGAATTGCCCTGCGCAACAATTGTAGCTGCGGAGTTGCTGCTGCTGGTGGTGGTGGCATTGCTGCTGCCCGAGGTAGTGTTGCTGGAGCTGCCCTGCAGAGCATCTAAAGCAGCCGGGCTCTTGCTGCTGTCTTTGTTGTTGGAGGTCTTGTTGTTGTTGGCGTCTTGCTGGCCTTGTGCAGCACTCGGAGCAGCTGCAGTTGCCACTGGTTTACCTGTAGGCAGAGTGACTGTGTCGGTTTTGTTAATGGTGCGCGAAAGATTGCCAGCTGTGTTGGTCTTCTTGTTGTTGTCGCTCGTCGACTCCACGGACTTTACTGGACTGACGCCTTTCTCCGGCTCAGGCTGTTTGGTATCCTTGTTCTTGGGCACCTCGGTAAGTTTGGTAATTTGTTCAGGCTTTAGCACAGTGCCTGCGCTGGCTGCTGCTGCTGGTGGAGGCGCTGGAATCACTGGAGGCGACGGCGACGACGACGACGACGTCGAAGTATCAGTCTTCAAGGCTGCGCCAGTTGAGGCAGCGAAGACGCTGCACACAACAAGCTGCGATAGCAGCAAAAGCAACGGAAGCACGTTCATTTTTTGTGACGTCAACGTCGAGTGTCAGTGTTAAATGTGTTGTTCTCTCACAAATTGCCTGACTGATTGCTTTCTTTTTGCTTTTATTTGGAATTTGTTAGAGTTCAATTGCCGTCGGGGTGACCAAATTGCATTATACATAAAATACCGAAACGAATTGCTTACGTTTCAGTAGGCTAATCAAGTATCGATATTTGGATGTGCTATCGATGTGACACATAAATATAAATATACCAACAATACTGACTGCAATCAGCTGTTTGCGGGTGCGAGCTATCGACAACAAGGCGCAATCATTTAAAATGCCATTCAAATTGAAAATACCATACTGTTTATCAAACGCAACTGCAAGCAGCTGTTTGCAAGTGCATGCTATCGATAACAAGTGCAGTAATGCAAAGTACACGATTTGAAGCACTAATTTAATATACCAAATGCAACGGCAATCAGCTGTTTGTGAGTAAATAGTAACTGTGACTGTGCAGTAATATTTGTGATTTGAACGTTGAAATTTTAAATTTAATTTCAAATATCCTGTTGCAGATAAATCAAGACATTTTTGTAAGTCAATATCAATATGTATATTTATAACGTAATTTGTATAATTTCTATAATTATTTTGTATTTTGTGGTTTATCTCTTTTGAATGCGTTTTGCTTCTAATAATTTCGTTTGTCGTTTTCTTGTCGTTTATTCGCTTACTTAACCATTTAACTGATTTTTTGTAATGCGCTGCCTATTTCTTTTTCATTTATTTGACTAGCATTAGTTAAACATATGTATAGTTAAATTTGCATCTCAGAACAGCATAAAATGTAACTAGTTTTTTTGTTCATCCTATCCCCGTCTTTTGTACGCTCTAAATAACATTATTGCACATGCTATAGGATAATATATATATATATAACATACATAGTTTTTTCTGATCGAACTATGCAGAGAACTAAAGTAATTAAGAGAGTTTCCTGGCGCTGCTAAGTTCCGTGAGGGTGTTCTTTCTTTAATGGTCTATTCTCTGATCTGGTATGTGATATGTAAAGCCTCTAGATCTCAATAGTGCGATGAGGGATCGACGTTTAAAACATTAATGCTGCACGTGCTGCGCCTGCTACGCTCAATGTATGATGATGTTGTTGCTGTTGTTGCTGCTGCTGCTGCTGCTGGGGTGTTGTTGGTGTTGCTGCTCTGGTTGTCGTCGACGATGTTGGGGACTTTAGTTCCTCGACTATGATGACGCCGTGCTCGTCTACCATGTGATTCAATAGTAGATTCTCGACCTGCTCATCGGAGAGTAATTCTTTCGGTTCTGAGGATCTGTAAAGTAGTTGTTGTTGTTCTTGTAGTTGTGTGTCATTCAAGAGAGAAGGAGAGAGAGATAGATAAGGTAGAAAGAGAACAGAAACAGCAAGACAGACTAAGACAAGGCGAGAGAGATAGAGAGAGTGTGTGTGTGAGAGTGTTACTTATGAAAATGGAGAGAGAGTGAGAGCAGTGCTGCCAACGGTAAATATCAAAAAGAAATCAAGATTAATATACCAAAAAAAAAAAATAGTTAATTTCATACAATACCAAAAGAAATAGCTAACTTAATTTCTAATATATACATAATTCCCGCCAATACGGCAGCACTGACTGAGAGATAAATGAAAGAGAGCGCAAGAGAGTGAGAGTGAAATGTGTGTGAAGCGTCTGCGCTGGTGTGGGTGGAATGAAAAGGATCGAGAAAGAAATACCAAGAAATGAGAAACGGTCACACTGAGCTTAGAGATCGTGCCATCGAACAGCTTCCAAGTAACGTATTCCACAAACACACGAATACAAATAAAAAGGAGATGAGATAATGCAGTTACTTCCACTTCTCTTGGGGGGGAACTTCACTTGGAGACTGTTTGATGGCAACGATAAGGTTGTGATACATACACACACATACAACAAACACACAGACAATATTAATGTTAGCAGTACATACAAATTTTGGGAGTTGACTATTTTTCTGAGATCGTTTTGAGTTTTTCTTTTTCTTGATATTTTGATATTTTTCAAAGCGTGCGTGCGTGCAATGCTGATAATTGTTGTTGTAACTGTAGTTATTGTTCTTGTAACTGTAGTTATTGTAGTTGTAATGGAATTGAATGTGTTGTTGTTGCAGTTAGAGAGAGAGAGATATTGAGAGCAATGTGACCAAATCAAAGCAGCCAATTAATTCATTCGTTTTAAGCGGAATTTAGCAGCCGTTTTAAGCTGTTTTTTTTTTTTTGGTTTTGTTTAGTTGCAGCTCAGTTGTCGTTGCTGTTTGCTGTTGCCGTTTATCGGTATTTTTTTTTTAGTAGATAGGTGGGTGCAGTATTTTTGTTTTGAATTGCAATATGAGGTAGCAGCGCATATCGATTATCGATTACTAATCGATGCTTGTGTTTCAATCCGATCATCACATAAGCTTTGTCAAATGATTTTGCAGCGTGCACAGGAAGCCACCTCCGCTGCCACTGCTGCTGCCGCCGCCGGCGCCGCTGCCTCTGCCGCCGCTACTGCTGCTGCTTCTGTTGTTCTTGTAGTTGTTGTTGTGGTTGTTGCCGTCTACTGACCTGCTAAATGAAAAGAAATCGCTGGCGCTGCTGCTGCTGTGACCGCCGCCGCTGCTGCCTCCACCGCTGCCACCTCCTCCTCCTCCACCGCTTGCACTGCCGCTGCCAAAGCTGATCAGAGCGCTGCTCGCTGTCGACGCTGCTCCTGCTGTGGCTGCTGCTGTCGGCAGCAGAGCATCACCTTCATCGCCCTCACTGGTCATTTCCGATTCCGAATTACGTCGCTCCAGAGTGCGTCCGACCTTCTGAAATCCATAACTGAACACATCCTTCACCTTGTCCCCCGCATCGATCAGCAGATCAAGACTCTGCCGGCGTCCGCTGCTCTTGAAGCTGTTCGAGCGGGACAACCACTGACTGAGGCTCTGCTTGCGGCTCATCTGTTGTCCCCCCAGAGCGAGGCTATCGTCCTGGAATATGGTAGTGCAGGTCACCTTTCGCTTCGGCTCATCCGACGAGGAGGTCGAATGCTGTGACTGTGCATCCGCCTCCAGGCTGTTCATTCCGTAGCCTAATCCACCCTGATTGCCTCCGCCATAGCCACTGCCAAAGCCACCGCCAGCACCATCCAATCCCTGCTGCTCCAGCAACGATTGATTCGAGTAACTGGAACTGGTACTGTCCGAATGGGATAAGCGTATCTCCGTCCACTGGTCGATATCGTTATCCGCCGGCGCCGCTGCCGAAGTCGATGCGGAGGCGGAGGCCAACGAGCTGCTACCCGACTCCGAGCGAGGCTTCACCTCGTAGGGTCCATGCAATCCCTGGGCCTGGGCAAACAGATTGTTATCCCCGTCCGTGGTGGCACTGGTGCTCGCGGATTTGTGCATTCCCCCCGCCAACTTCTGTGGAAACGTCAGCACCGCCTCGAAGTCGTGCAACAGATGCGGGCAATCATGAGGATCGGGACGTGTCTGACGAGGTGAGCTGGCACCGCTACCCAGACGATCGGGCATGCTGAGATATTCCTCCTCCTCCCCCGGCTGCAGGTAATCCCCGCCAGCTGCTCCCAATTGCTGTGGCTGTTGCTGTGGCTGTTGCTGTGGCTCGCCCGCTGTGAGCGCATCCACAGCGTCCACTTGGCGCAGCATCGCTTCGTAGTTGAGCAGATTGTTGCGCTGCTGTCGCTGGCGGTGAATGTCCTCGGAGATTTGCTCGAGATTCTTCAGAGCCTCGTTGTAGGTCAACTTGGCTGCGCTGACCTTCGTCTCCAGCTCGTTGACGCGCAGCTTCTGCGCCTTCAACAATCCATTGTAGTTCGCACGCGTCTCGTAGTAGGGCCTGGACAGGAAGGAAGGGAGCGAGGGAGGATACTCCTCTTGATTAGTGGGCGTGGCAGTTGGCTATATGCATAGCTGGATATGTGAGAGAGATACTCACGAGCAGAGGGTACAATACAAAGCGTGCATAATGCTAAAGTATCTCAACAAAAGTAAATTGCGCCTCAGCTGCAGCCTGAGCCGGGCCCGAAAGAAAAGGAACACAGGGAAAACATGAAACAAGAAAGAGAGAGAAAGAGAAGAATAATAAAAAATGAAAGCAAAAACAAAAGAGAAACAAAATCATAAAGTGTAAACAACGTGGAAAGAAAAAGAGAGAACAAAAAGAGAGCAGAAGGAACAACTTAGGAACCCCCGATCATTGTCGAGCTGCATCCTGATCCTCCTGACAGAGCTTGGGAGAGAACGTTAGATCAGATAGTTTGTGCGATAGATCGATAAATAGCTGGCTAGTTAACTGACTGAAATGTTACCAAGTAGCTAAGGGAATGTCGGGGGTGGAGGTCTATCTAGGGATTAGCTAATATGATTTATGAGGAAAGTGCTCGCTATGTCAAGTCATCTTCGGAATGAAACTAATCTGATCTATCTAATCTTAAAGTTAAAATATCTATAAGAGTCTTCAAATACATGTAGAGAGAAAAGCTGTGGAGTATTCTTTCTTCCTCTTGTAGAAAGCATGCCAAGCACGAACAGTTCTGTCAACTTTCACTCAAATTTTTACATTTTTGACAAGTTTTTAACTAAAACTATCGTATTCGAGAATGAGAAGATATTAAAACGCATCTATTTTGAATCAGAGTAGTCCTGCTTTCTAAGCGATAGTTCTGCTGCACTTACGAAGCTTAAAAGAGCGAACTATCGTCTGAACTAGTCTGAGCATGTACTATCGAAGCGCGATAACTTAGAAGAACGAAGGCACTTGATAACTATCGATGTAAAAGACTTAACGTATTGTTAAGCAAGGTAATCCTTTTGTTCACCTTCCTTTGCACCTTACTCCATCATTGAAATGCCTCATCTACCTTCCGCCATCAGGATAATCCCCTTATCTGAGCGATAGTTTTGCTTTTATCGAAGCGCGATAGCTGTAAATACTTGAAGACTATCGAACTGGGAATCCTGGGATAACTAAGCTACTTGTAAACTATCGAACCGATGACTTGCCCAGTTGCTAACCAAATTAAACCCTCTATCCACCTTCCTGCCTCAGGATAATCCCCCTATCCACATTCCTCCATTTGGGTTATGTCCTTATCCTCCCTATCCAAAGCTCTGCCGGGAATTCAAGTGTGAAGGTAACTGGGAACTGAAACTAAGAACCGGAAGAACTGAAAGTGGGAACTGTGAAGAGTTACCTGGAGGCACGCAGTGCCTGCTTGAGCTGTCCCTGCAGCTTGCCCACCCGATTGTTGGCCACCTCCAGCTTCAGTTGGCACATCTTGAGGGCGTTGCGTGTGTCTGTGACCTCCAGCTGGGACTGATTCACTTTGCTTGCAGCATGGCTGAGCATCTCCTGGCAGGCGGTGTCCAGGGTGGACTTCTCCCCGAGCCCCTGCTCGGCCAGGTACACCATTTCTTTAGCGGCAGCGTGTATCGACTTGGCTTTCTCGTGATTCGACGCTGCCTGCTGCGTCTCTTTGGCCAATTGGGCGGCATAAATGCGCGACTCGTAGTAAGGTTTTGCGGCGTCGATTGAGTTGCCCAACTTGTGGGCAGCGGCCTTGATGCGGACCACGCTCTCGGCCAGCAGACGTTTAAATTCGCACTTGGCTTCCTGTTGTTCAAGTAGAGTAATCAGTCAGTCGGTTATGTAAAATGCAAGACTTGTATGGGGCACAGGGGCGGTAGGGCCTGGGTGGGGTGTGCGCAACAATGAGGGAAAAAAAAATCGATAACTCACATCGAGCTCCACTTCGTATTTGTTTATATTGTCCGTTGCCGTGTTCAGTTTCTCCAGCTCAATCTGCGCAACAACAACAATAAACATTACAACAACAGAAGCAACTACAACATTTTGGGTGCTTACCTGGACACGCGGATCCACGGGTGTTTGGCTTTCGGTGGACATGTCTGTGCACGTTCGTCGTCTGCGTCGTTTATTCGTTTATTTTGGCGGATTCACTTGCCTGCCATGAGGAGTCGCAGGTGTGTGTTCGTGTGTGTCTGTCTGCGGGTGTATGTGTGTGTGTGAGGGATGCAGTGCAGCAGCAGAGCAGTCCAGGTGAGCGCTGCGTGTGGAACTGTGTCAATTCTTTTTGCTTCTTGCAATGGAAAATGGAAAATAGAAAATTAAGCGCAGCAGTTATTGCTCGAAAAAGCTTTGCAACGGCAGCAACAACAACAATGCGTACACATAACGATGACAACACACAGACACACATACACACACACGCGCGCAAACAAACCCACACGAAGCTTTTGGCAAACACACGCAAATGCCGGAAGAAGAGTAAAAAGCGTCCCAGCTGACCGAGTATCTGCACGGGGCGTATACCCTGCAGGGGCGGTTGGGTATATTGACTTTCTTACACTGCGCGACACGATATTTGGTTGTATGTACGCAGTATTTGTTCAATCAAAACTCTTTTATTGCGCCTCCATTACGTTTGCCTTGGCGGCTGCAGTGTTACCTTTTTCTTCAATAAAATCCTTAAGCTATCGATAGATTTACTCAATTAATACTAAAGCGCTTTTTTGAAGCCAATCGATACTTAAAATTACTTGATAAATATCGTTGCTCTCACACGCATAATTTCTTTCTCACCTTATTCACAATTGCAGTGTGTGAAAAATCGATATCAATTAACAATTAAAAGTATCGTTGTATATTAAATCGTCTTATATGCACTCCTATATACGCCTCCCTCTCTCTCTCTCAACTGGTTAGAGCATGCCTGCGTCGTTGTGTGTGTTCAGTTTTATTTAGCTTGTTATGATTTGTTGTCGTTGTGTTAAGCTTTTCTGCATGTCTATAAAAACAACCACCAACAACCATCCAGCAGCGCCCCCTGCTGGCAACTTTATTAATTACTGTTTACCTTGTTTCAGCAGTCTGGCAACGCCTTTCTGGTAGTAATGTGACCGTATGGCGTGCAGGCGATATTTTAAAGCTCAATTTGTTTATTATTTATTTATTTTAATCATTTGTATAACATTGTTAAAACAGAATAAATAAATAAAATATAAGTGCTTTTTGCCATCAATTGCGCCCCTGCTGCGTGCTGAATATTTGGTATTTTTGGTGGCAACTGCCCCCGCACTTTTGGTATTTTGGGGCGTTGCGCTTGCAATCACACATGCTGCCTCTGCTACCGCGGCTGCTGCTGCCTCTGCTGGCGCTGGCCGTTAGTTGTTAGTCTTCATTTTGTTTTTGTTGCGCGCGGTTGTCGCGTGTTGCTTTGCTGCGCTCTTTCTCTCTCTCACTCTCGTCCTGTTTGTGCTGTGTGAAACTGTTAACTGTAAACTGAAAGAGCTTTGACTAACTAAAATAAAGGTTAAATTAAATATAAAAATAACAACAAATTATCACTTAAAGTGACAGTAACAGCGCAGCGTGCAGCGACGCAACTGAGACGAGCCCCGTCGCTTTTTTTTTTTTGTTGGTTCTTGTGTCGCTCTGTGTGTGTCTCTGTGTGTGTGTGAGTGGTTCCTTTAGCTTTTTTGTTGCCTTCTTCATTATTATTGTTGTTGTTGTTCCTGCTGTTGTTGCTGTCGGGAGATGCGCGCGCGCAACTAAAAAAAGCGTCAAAATAATAAAAACGTAACAAAGTCAAATGTTTAAGTCAAACGTAAACAAAGTTAAAAAAATAAACTATGCACAAAAAATACGCATACAACAAATGCAAACAGAACTGCAAGCGGCGACGGCGACTGCGACGCTGAAGTCGCTGCTGCTACGGCTGTTCTTGTTGCTGTTGTTGTTGCCTTTGCTGTCTTCGCTTTTATCTCTGGCTGCCTTGCAGCAAGTGACGGCAGCGGCGGCGACGATGGCGACAACAGCGACGACGGTGGCTGCGGCAGCGACAGCGGCAGCGGCATTGTCTTGTTGTCTGCGTCTTAACTCGTTTTCCTCTTCGTCTGTTGCCTTCTATCGCGCTCTGTCTGCGTCTGTTTTTGTTTTCGGTTGTTGTTTTTTTTTCTACTCTTTTATTTTGATTACTTTTTGTTTTTGGAAAATTCGATTTTAGTTGCTGGCGACGCTGACGCTGACGCAAGCGCAAACTTTTAAATTCCGCCCTGCGGCAACACTCACACACACATACACACGCAGAGCAGACAGATGTTTGTGTGTGTGTGTGTGTTTGTGTCTGTTCAATTAAAAGCCAAAACACTCAATTAGGATGACATTTTAAGCCACGTTTGTTGTTGCTCTTTTACTTACCCCCCACCCCTGTTCCCCCATTTGCTGCTTGCAGCGCTGCATTTACCGTTCTAACAGACGCGAGAAACAAGAAACTAGACATCAACAACAATAGCAACAACAACAACAACAACAAATCGAGTAACCACTAAATTCAACAACAACAAAAACATAAATAAAAACACGTTAACGCGTCGTTGCAACGTCTTCGTCGTCTTCTTCGTCTGCCTTTTTGGGTAAGTTTCATATATTCTATTTGTATTTATTTAAACTCTTCTTCTGCTTTGCCTTCTTCTTCGCCTTCTGCTGCCCCCTTTTCACTGCGGTTTGTTTGGCCTTTTCTCTCGCAGATGTTTTGATAAGCGTCTTATCATAAGATTCCAATTGGAGACGCATTCCCTTAGCCCCCCTGCCTGCAACTATGACGTAGGCTCAGAGAGCTCTCTTCTTCGCTACTCTCCATTCTTCACTACATACTTTTTAATTACTCTACTGTCCCTTTTACACTCTCTACTCTTGTCTCTTTTACTCTTCACTCTACTCTTCTCTCTACTCTTCACTCTGCATTCTACATTCTCTTCTCTGCATTCTACACTGTCTTCTCTAAACTCTTCATTCGCTACTCTTCATTCACTTCTCTCCATTCTTTTCTCTCTACTTTTCTCTCCCCATTCCGCATTCTCTTCTCTCCATTTTACATTCTCTTCTCTCAATTCTACACTTTCTTCTCCCCACCCTCCATTTGCTACTCTTCATTCACCTCCCTCTTCTCTCCATTTTACTACTCTTCTCTCTCTAGTCTTCACTCTCGATTCTACATTCCCTTGTCTGCATTCTAAACACTCTTCTCTGCATTCTACACTCTCTTCTCTCCAGTCCCCATTTGCTACTCTTCATGCACCTCTCTCTACTCTCTTTTCTGCAGTCTCTCCTCTTAACTCGGTATTCTCCATTGCACACACTCAATTCTACACTTTCTTCTTTCAACTCTCCATTCTCTACACTTTTCTCTACACTCTCCATTCGCTACTCTTCATTCTGCTCTCTCTTCTTTCAACTCTACACTCTCTTCTTTTCACTCTCTTCTCTCCACTCTCCACTCTCTTTTCTCCACTCTCTTCTCTCCACTCTCTTCTCTCCACTCTCTTCTCTCCACTCTCAACTCTCTACCCTCCATTCTAAACTGCCTTCTTTCAATTCTTTTCGCTCCATTCTCACCACTCTCTTCTCTCCATTCTTCACTCGAATTGTGAAAATGGTTAGGGAGATAACGACCCATTATCCTAGGTCAAAGATCAATCTCAATCAATCTCTTCCCTTTGGTTGAATCAAGCTTAACGAAGAAAGTGGTAGATAGAGTCGAGACTTACTAGGATGAACCAAAGAATCTACCATAATCAATCTCTCCACATCCCTTTGGTGTAGTTCAATCTCAACTCTGATCAGATCCGCCAACCTTCAGCTTCTTTCTGCTTCATTTCAAGAAAGGGTTGCCACTCTGTGAACCTACACCTGATGTTGTTTCCTGGCTGGACTCCCCTCCTAATCGATCCCCTTTTCCATCGATTGTGGCAACATTAACTGCCTTTTAACTTGCCGCAAGCTGTTGCAAGCTCTGCTCGTGGGATCGTTTTCTTCCCTCACGAGCGTTTGATTTATATAGCGTGCGTGTATGTGTGTGTGTGTGTGTTGCTCTTCACATCTTATTTCGGTTCGTCTTCTGCTCCAGTGATCGCTCCACTGGATTAGCCAGAGATCTCTTTGTGGCAACCAAAAATAAAGATCAAAGCGAGGCGACAATCTAGACGAATATAGCTGGAACAAGAAATAAAAAAATAGCGGAAAAACTTTAAACGATTTTCACGCGCACAAAGGAAAGTAGGAAAAGGAAGAGAATAGGCAGGGGGAGTAGTAAGGAGGGAAAGAAGTTGCGAGAAAATGCTGTTCTACTCCCCCACTATCTACCCCTCTCTTTCTCTCTGTGCAAAGCGTTGCATGTTTATTTTTGTTTTATGTTGCAGCTGCAGCTGGAGCTGCTGCTGTGCTGCATAAATATTGCATTTGTTTGCGTGTGCATAAAGGTCACTTCACTTTGGAGTTCAAGGATAAACAGAAGGGGGTCGCACGCCCACTCGCCAACGCCCACTCGGACTGATGCCCCGCTGAGGCTCCCAAGCTCAGTTCGCAATAAAAAAATATTCGCAGTTGTATTTCACATTTTACACAGAAAAAGGTGAACGATAAAGATAAAGCCAAAGTTGACAGCTCAAGCTGTTCAAGGAGCTTTTTTAGACCCCAACTGACAATGGCTGTAAAGAAGCAATGATTTACTGTTGTACAGATTTACTATACTTGTAGTATTTAGTTTACTTTATCTATATATTCCTGTCTCTATATACATATGTCTCTATTCTGTAAATCCCTTTACTCAAAGCTTCATTTGTTGCCCCAATGAAGGCAATTCTTCAGTAACTTCTTTATTAACTGGCGGATCGTAACTTAATTTATAGGAATCATTTATACAGTCATATCTAATATACAACCCAAAAAGGAACATTCCAGCCTTTAAAGTATGCTTGTTATTCGGTTTTTGTTTGTTTAATGGGGGCGCTAGGAGGCGTGGTCAACTTCCAAAACGAGCTCTGTCTGCGGGCAATGACAAGATATATTGTCAACAAATGTTGTACCTCCAGCTCTTATAGGCTCTGAGTTATAGTTGCTCATACGAACATAAGATTTAGTTTTTTTTATGGTAAAGCCTTCTATATAATATATGAATTTGTACCTTTGAAATAACTTGACATATTCTTGCTATAGGTCATGTTTTATATATAAGTTTTTATTTGTGCTTTATATATTAAATATGATCTATTTAAGTGATTTTCTTTCAATGAATGATAAACTTTGCAATTTGCTCACTTACTGTTATAACAGTTAGTTCTATTAGCAGTTCGATTCCACAATTATTCAGTTTTGTAAATTTAAAGAACCTTTTTTGCATTCCATGACTGGATCATGTGCAATCTTGATCTTGTTTTGGAATCAGTTTTAAGTCTAAAAAGAGACTTCCTTATAGACTCACTCAAGAAGTGAGTACAGTTATTACATATAATTCGAAACTTTATATACTATATACATATATACTTTATATACTATATATGTATATCTACGCTATTAATCCCTTCTATACTATATATTCCATATATATATTAACGATTTTTGTCGCCTTCTAAACTCAATCGAAATGCAGCTTTGTTTTTTTTTCTCTTTTCCCTTGACGGCATTGAATTGTCTTCTGCCAGCAGACACACACTCACACACATACACTTACACACACACACACACTTACATGTCGCTTGTCGTGTTTGCCCCCACTACCAATTGGCGCTGCAACGTGCAACGTGGTGTCGCCTCCATCGACACTTGCAACGCTGGAGGCATTTCTCTTGCTCGCTCTCTTCGCGCTAAAGTGCCAGTTGCAAGTTGCCAGTTGCCCGTTGCCCGTTGCACGTTGCAAGTTGCAAGTTGGCTGTGCCACTGAAACCTCATCATCATTATCAGCTGCCTCATCTGCGCCTCATCTGCTTCATCTGCATGATGAAGATGATGATGATGAGCGTCGTGAGCGGCTCGCATTGCATTTTCCCCCATGGTTCAATGAACTGTGACCGCATTCTTGTTGTTGTTGTTGCTGTTCTTGTTGTGGTTCTTGTTGTTGCTATTGTTGTTGCTGTTGTAGCTGCTGCCAATGTTGCACGCATTGCATATGCACAGCAGCAACTTTATCACGATGAAGCGCAAAGCAAAATGCAATTGCAACTTTTCATGTGATGCTGTTTGCCACAGCGCCCACGCTGCATGCCACCTCAGAAAGAAGAGGGAGGAGTTTGGGGGACTGGGGGCGTCAGGAATTCCATTCTGCTTGGCAAAACTCAATTATGGCCAAAAGATTTTAATCGACTTAGCCGAGAGAGTCTTTAATTGATTTTATGTTTTTTTTCTTTCGTGTTTCTTCTTTGTGCTTGTCTTATTCTCTGAGAGGGGGGGCAAGGGGAAGGGGTTGACTGGTGACGGAGCAACGACAGGTGACGAAGTCCAAGTCAAAGTCGAGGAACGTGACTTGAATGCAAATTGCGGACGAACGAACGAGAGAGAGAGAGAGGGAAACAGCTGAAACTAAACTGCAACCTGAACAAAACTAAAGACAGTGTGAGAGTGTGTGTGTGTATGAGTGTGTGTGTGTGCTTAGGGTGTCCGTGTCACTTGCGCCAATTGAATCACAAAGGAATTACTCGCATTCCCCTATGCGATATGCGATAGTTGAAGAATTCCCTCAACTGTTTACGGAACTCGGGAGATTATTTGATTGCCTCATCGAATGACTATATAGTAACATATAATTCCACTCAATCATATCGATACTTTACAGAGCATGAGCAAAAAGAACTTCGAACACATTTACCAAGTAGAACTAAGCTGGAACTAATGACACTTTAACGATATGTGCAATATATTCTTGTTTAATTCACTTTGTAGTTCAGTTAAAACTACTCTATAGTTTACATAACTGTATAATCGATGCTTAAGCTTCATTATCGGGCATAGTATCTAGAGTTCTTTAAAGGTCTATGCACAGGCAACTCTGGCACTTGCAACTATATATATTCCTGTTCAGTAACAAATAACAATGCAATATATCGTACCAGTCTTGAATGATTTTATATTTATATCGTATTATCAGTTAAATTTAACAATATAGAATCGGGAAGGAAATAGAAAAAGTAAAGGAAGTAGAATAGAAACTGAACAATCCAAAATATATAATCGAGCTGTCGATGTTACATTTATTTATCGTAATACGCAAAAGATCCAGCCATTCATATTATATTTATAAAACACGATATATTGAAACAAAGGTATATTAAGTATCGACCTATCGATATATTAAAATCTACCTATGAAATCAAACTATAATATATAAAATCGATCTATCGATATACGAAATCGGGCCATAGATATAAAGATATATTAAATCAACCTATACATATATTAGGTCTATATATAGATATAAAAAATCGACCTATCGATACAGAAAATCGACATATCGATACACAAAATAGACCTATCGATATATCAAGTCTATTTATCGATATATGTAATCGATATATCGATAATTTAACCTAATACATTAAGCTAACTATCTGCGACAACTGGATACGAGTATCATTAATGAGGATGCACAAGGCCGATAATGATGATCAGTGTGTGGTACGTTGCACGTTGCACGTTGCATGCACCAAACTGATCCGCTGCTGCTGCTGCTTTTGGCTATCAGTTGAGCAATTAAGCATTTTTCAGATAGCCAAGTTGACATAGCTGGATAGAGAGAGAGAAGGAGAGAGAGAGTGAAGACGAGAGGGGCGTGCTTGAAGAGGCAGAGGGGCGTGTCAAACTGGTTCTCGCTGTGCTTAGCTCGGCTTGGTTTGCATGTGCTGCCACCCAATCGCCGCACAGCAGGGGGCAATTGGAAACCTATTTGGGTCGCCACATTGTAGTTGCAGTTGTTGCTGTTGCTGTGGCAGTTGCACTTGTCTTTGCTGCTGTTGTTGCAGTTGTTGTTGTTGTTGTTGTTGTGGCACAAGTTACTTGAGCTGCTGAATGCATTTCAATTGATTTCTAATTAACCTAAGCGGCAACTTGTCCTCGCCCGCGGCCCAAAAACACGCACAGCTCAACTGTGTCTGTGTGTGCGTGTGTGTGTTGCTAAGTGTGTGTAGGTGTGTGTGTGAAGGTGTGGGTGTGCGTGTGCGTGGTGTGAGTGTATGTGTGTGGGGCATGCACTTGATCTGCTTCCGCTGGAAGGCGCCACCTCAATCACACGTGCCTCACGTGGGCGACACTTGCTTGGCTGTCTCTCTCTCACTCTTCCTCTCCCCCTCTCTCTCGTACACCTGCTCTGCCCTCTTCTCCACCTCCTCTTCCTTATCCTACACCTCCCCTTTCTGCCCCCGCTCTCTCTTCTTGTTGTTTACCCCGTTGCCAGTTGCAATTTGTAGGTCAAGCGGCGTTTTGTCGGCATCGGCTTTCATTAGCCCCGCGTAGGTGGCGCCACTGTGCCCCTCTTTCTCCCCTCTTTCTCCCCTTGTTTTTTGTCTTATTTCGTGTCTCTTCTGTGTATCTTTGCTGCCCAGATGCAGATAATGTCACGCGCCTCTGGCCTTTTCAGCATCGGCTTTATTAATTGCGGCCACAATTAAGAGCTGCAAACGAGAGGAGGAGTAAGAAAAAGATACAGAAAGAGTGAGAGAGAGGGAGAGTAAAAGAGCGAGGGGGGAGGGAGGCAGAGCGCGTAACAAATGGACGCCAAGACAGACGCCCATTCGAGTCAATTAGCTTTATGTAGGCGCAAAATTAATTTGTTTGCCGCCAAATGTGGCAGAGTTGACTGCAAATAGGCAAACCAGCTAACGATGAGGGAGAGCGACAGAGACAGAGAGGGGGGGAGTGAGAAGAAGGAGGGACGGAGGTAGAGACGCAATGAAGCTTGTCAAGAAGTTAACTGCGCCTCGAAAAATCATTCACAGACTGCGTTGACAACGATTTTCGAATGCTCTACGGCATCTACTCTTGTTTCTGCAATAAACAAGGTTTATGCTGTTATCGTTTATCGATTATTTATACCTTAATACTTGTCTTCATGCCATATACTACTCTTTATACTCTGCTCTACTCTATTGCTTCAAACTATTCTTTGCCCATCAAAAAGGCAAATTCTGTTGTCATTTATCGATTATTTATAGACACAAAATATGCTTGAATATGTTTAGTATTCAATCCGATCGCGTGACTTAGTCAACTTAATCATTATGCACAACTTAAGCTGCAAGTTTTGGCTTTAAAATGTTGATGGCCTATCGATTGCTTGACGGGAATGTCTAGGGGGCGTTGTCTTTGTTTTCAAGGCATATTATCATAATTTGCGGAATGGAATTAGTCTGAATAAAGGTTGAAGCTAAATTCAATTCAAAATCATATGAAACTAATCGATATGTACAATAATCGTTTGCTTTTGCTATAATAATCATATCGATTTTAGGAGTAACAAATAAAAGGTCAAGTGTCAAATCTATTTAATGCTCATTGTTATCTATTAGTAATATCAATATGTTAGCGATAAGTATCGATATGTTATCAAAAATCAATTTCGACATTATCTTGATTATCACTGTTGGTATTCTATCGATATGTACTATCGAAATGTCAGAGCAATTTAATTTTGATCGTTATCGATTAGTAATATTAATATGTAACCGATAACTTTTATCGATATGTTGTCAATAATCAATTTCAATATGTCATAGATAAACGCTGTTGGTATTCTATCTATATGTACTATCGAAATGTCAAAGCAATCAAATTCTGTTTGTTATCGATAAGTGATATCAATATGTTATCGATACCATCAATATGTTATCAATAATCAATACTTATAGATAAACATTGTCGTCATTCTATCGATAACTACAATCGAAATGGTATCGATACATCATCGATACAAACAAACCGCCCCAAACGTTAACGAAATAGTGGAAATCTGCATTGTCAGTGTACAGCATGCAATCGCTCCACATATCGATTGTTACTATCGACCAGAGCAGACCTTCAACTGTTCAACCGATTGCAGCAAACAGCGCGACAAAGCTTGAATGCCTCTTGGGCCTGGCCCGGGCCCGAGTCGAGGCTCGAGTCAACTCGAGCAGCGGAATGCGCTGGCAATTAAAATGAACTCACGCTGGCAACCCTGACAAAGACGTGCCGCCAGTTGGAGGCGACGACGGACTGAAAATGCAACTGCAACTGTTCGACAGTCACAGATACAGTCGCAGTCACAGATACAGTCACAGATAGAGTCACAGATACAGTCTCAGATACCGATACAGTTGCAATATGTATAACGAAGTTGGCGCCGACAGCGACAGCGGCGCTGACGACGTGAAAATTAAATGCGAAATGGAAAATCGCTGACTAAAGCGAACAAAAATTGCGCGCGCTTCGATTCAAAAATGTGCACAGTCGACAGCGACGCTGGCAGCGCAGTCAGCGTCGCTGCGCACGCGTAACAAATTTGTAACATTCGCACGTTGATGAAACCCAACTTGTTGTTGCAGTTGCAATTTCTGCATCAAATTAAGGAGGGGAAAAAGAATTGCAGCAAATTCGACTGCCAAATGCACTTCTAACTCAAGCGCAACTACCGATTTATCGATAATTAATTTAATAAAGAGACGAGAAATTGAAAGAAAAAGACAAAAAAAGACGTTCAAACGAGCAATAATCGATATCGATAATTTCTTATATATACGAACAAAGCTACTGTCGATAGGAGCTACAATACAAGAATTTAGTATTGAACAGAAAGTATCAATAAGTAATTTAATTGCAACAAATAGAGGAAATTAAAGATAGTAAATGTTTTAAATTCTAAACTTATCGATAACAATATCGATAACAACAGAAGATACAAGTTAATTTTGGCAAGCCTAAAGGGAGTGAGGCAAATAGATGCAGTAGGCAAAATACAATTAAGTCCACAGTCTGTAAAACTACAAACTATCGATAGCAATATCGATAACTCAAGAAGCGTGATATAAACAGTTGAGAAACGCATCCAATTTTAAGCAGTTAATAGTAGTATCGATATTACAAGAAGCTTAATATGAATAGCTGTCAAAAGTTTCAAATTTCCAACTATCGATAGCGCTATCGACAGCAGCAGAAGCATCGATATGAATAGCGCATATTTGTGGGCACTAAATTGAACAACCGCAACTCAAATTCCTTCGCTTGTCGCGTGTCTGTCAAAATGCGAGACAGCGATTTTATTTCCAAGTGGTTTTGAGTGTGTTTTGACAACTATATTTCAATCGATACATATCGGTATGTCTGCGTGTGTGTGTGTGTTTGTGTGTGCCGCGGCCTTTCGACACTGCTTAGCAATTACGTTGAGCGCGTTGTACTTTGTCTTTTGTATTAATGTGACTAACAAGATTAACATCAAGATGATGATCATCATTTTGAACTGGTTCGCAATTGAGAAAACACCTCCCCCCTCCTTCACTTCGCCCCCAGCGATCAATCAAAGCAGCCAATCAATCATCGCGGCAAGTGAAGGAGAGTAAGAGAGATAGAGAGAGAGAGGAAGGGAGAGAGAAGAGCGTGTCTGACAGCCATTTGAGGCATTTGACAGGCGCACAGAGACGAGAAATTGTATTCAGTTTATGCCACAATTAGCCACAAGGCAGCTAGCCAGGCTGGTGGTCATGCTCCTGTCTCCTGCTGGCTGCTCCTCCTCCCCCTTTCACTGCCTCCTCCTCTGCTGCTGCTGCCACACTTCATTGGCTTCTCGAGCCAATCTCCGCCAGCTGTCAAACTGAAGCAGCGCGCAGACAAACAATTAACACACTCACACACACACTCTTACACTTCTCATGTCATGCCTTGGAGTGAGCGCACTGCAATGTGTCCAATTCGGGCGCACTTCATCGGCCACTCGAGGCGCCGCCACGCCGTGCCGCACCTTGCCTCGAAGTCTGTCAGCGATTGCCCTTTTGTGGTTGCCACTGTTTGTCAAACACTTCTCCGCTTTGCTCTCCTCCACTGTGAACAGTTCCTGCCTTCCTTTCATTGTGACTGTTGCGCTGACATGCAACAGGATGAGCACGTTCCCGCATAGTGACACATTCTCGCTCGGCCAGAAGTATTTGGTATTTGGGTCATTAAGGCAGGTGGAATTGGGAGACTCGCGATAAATTCGCATACGTCATATGCAGTGGACGTGTTTAGACGTGCGCATGTGCTGTGTAATATGCTTGATGAATGCAACAGAATTTGCATTTGCGACATTGATTGACTGACGGACTGATTGATGGATTGACTGCTGCGTTGACAGATGATGTATCCGTTTGCGCTGCTAAGCGTATTAACTAACAAGATGTGTGGGTGACGGAGTAATGAATATAAAATTTTAAACAAATTTTGCAACTAAGTGTAACATATTTGCATATGTATGTCTGTATATATGCATGTAGATATATATTCTTGTTCAGCTAGCGGATTTGGACTTATCTGTGGAGGGTCTTAAGTTGTTTGATTAGAATTGAAGGATATCTTTAAGTTTGAGCTAATCTAATTTAAGTTCTTTTTTAAATTTTTCATAATATTTCTTCAAGCCAATAATCCATATTTCTTTACGATCTAATTCTATATCTTCCTTCTTCTTTGTTTACTTACATTTTTTCTTTCTATTCACCAAATTTGATTGCAATCAATGCATAAAAAGTTTAGTTAGAGATCGAAGACTAAAGTTAAGTAGAGTTCTCAGTAAACATTTCCCCAATGGTTTCTCAACTTAAGCTCAAACAGTTTTTGCACAACCTTTATACAATGTATGTCGACAAGTATTTCATAAGGGTATCTCTCTCTCTCTCTCTCTGTGTTTGTGATCTAACTCCTGCATAACTATAGCTTCTACCCGACTCTATGCCCTGTCGTGCTGTGACTTACGAGAGTCAGTTAGTCACAGTCAGTGTGCTTTTTTTCGGCGGCAATTTCGGCGTGCCTAATCCGTTTAAGTAATGGCAATTATAACATTTCAGTCGACTAGAATCGTTGACGATTTATTGCATTTCTAAAGTGAGCGAATCATAAACAAAACTGACAAACTGACAAACAACATCGGCACGTCGCACTGCCTCGCTGCGGCTTCATACAAATTGATTAATTAAAATAGGTTTCGTTCTCTTCTCACGACGGTTGTTTTTCTTCTTCTTTTTTTATTTATTTTTTATTTAGTTTTTATTTCTTTTTGTTTTGTTTTGTCTCTAATGAGCTTCCCTCAACGAGAGGGTTTTGTGTTCTGTGTGCACAACAAATTAGCGACGTCGTAGAAGAAGATAAAGAAGCAGCCTCGTTGGGCAAGGTATCAAAAAAAAAAAAAAAAAAAAACATTGTCTCATCACAGATGTAGGCAAGTGAGGGGCGTGGCAGTGGATGACAAAAATTATGCTTAACTATCGTACAACATTTATACTATATATGATTGTCACCATGATGATGTGTGATCTCATGAGTGATCTGTAATTACCAACGCGCTCTGTTTTTTTATTGTCTGCTGTAACTGATCTGTTGATTAATCGCCCGTTGACGTTCTCTATTCCTTAATTAATTTGCGTAATTAAATTTGCTTATGGCATTTTAATGCTTTTTGCTGCACTTTATATTTAATTTATAACAGTCATTTAAATCTTTTATGGCATTTCTGTTTGTTTTTTAATCGATTTTATGGGGGTTTCTTTTTTTATTGTTCGTCTTCTGTTTTCTTTGTCGAATTTTACTTATATATGTATATTTTACTTATTTTTTTTAATTTTCTTTATTTTAAATTTTTTTTTGTTTTAAATTTTCTTCATATTATTTTACAATGTTTTATTTCGTACTATTTAATTTTATTTCATTACTTTTTTTTATTTCATTGTTTTTTTTAATATATTTTTTTTTCAAATTCATAATTTTTTTTTGTGTTATTATTTTTTGTTTCTGCTATTTTTCTTCTTATAAAAAATATTTAAAAAGTTTTTATTTACTTTTAATATTTTATATACAGCATTTTAGATTTTAATTTATTTTTTTTTGTTTTTTTGTTTTGTTTTCTTTTCTCGTTTTTAATTTCTATTTTTAATGAATGCATGTGAACAAAGAAATGTTCTAAAATTTATATAGTGAGTGAAATTGCACAGATATGTATATCATATTTATAAACCGCAAATCAAACGGGTTATCAAGATATGATATGCATGATAATATAATTTCAAGATAGAAGTCGCACTTCATTGAGTTTTGCTTGTAAGAAAAAGAAGCCCTTCTTCTTTGCACTTCTCTTTAAAAAAACTTAAAAAAAAACACTCAAGATTCTATATATTTTATTTTCTATATTGCTTCAATCTACTGTCAAGCTTCTTCAATCTACTTTGCTCTATGTATATTTGTATCTCTATAGCTATCTCTTTATCACTGCAGCTAAAGCTCTCTAGCTTTAATCTACATTCCCAACCGAACATCGACCTCTTCTCTTGCTCAGGTGTTATTCGCATATAGGAAAAAAAAAGAAATGCAGACACTGATAATGTGTTTAGTCTGTGCCGCTGTCGTTGCCGGTGCAGCAGTCCCGGTCCCGGTTAGGACGATCGATTGGCTCTGGGGATGTCAGTGAACCCATTTGCAGTGTAAAATGCTAAAATGGCGGCCAGTGCCGACTTCCGGCTGAGCTGCAGCTGCTCTCCTTTTCTCCCCCCTCTCTCTTCCCTCTCTCTCTCCGGGATACTGTCGCTGCTTGTGTCGTTGTCTGCTCCACAGAAATTGGCGTAAATTGTTTGTGCCCGGTTCGAGTTTGTTCCTCTCTCTCTACGTGTGTGTGTGTGTGCGTGTGTGTGTGTAAAATAATAACACTGCAGTGCCATGACGCAAAATGGCCGCCACAGGAGACAAGCATGGACATGCATAAACAACTTGTGCAAAACCCTTTAGCCACGACTTCTCCTCCTCCTCCTTCTCCCTTCCTCCCTGGGCACTCATCAAGTGGGGTTTGTTGTGTCTCTTCCGGTTGCCAGTTCTGTTTTCAGTGGCTTATCACATCGTCAACATCGACTGCCGGTGGGAAAGCGCCGCCACGCGTAATTATCAAAGTGCGTGCTGAATTTTATCATATATTGCTCATCATTCATCAGCTCGAAGTGAGCATACCCTAGGCAGGGAATTGTATATTCATTAGAGTGGAGTAAATATTATTGAGTTGCTGTTTGCAGATCATGTTGACTTATACTTACAATCACCTGTATATATATATATATATAGATATTTATGTATAGATATGCATATTATATCTTCAAGTCGAAAATAACTGATAGCCGAGCTGATACCCCCCGTCGCAGAGGGTAGATAGTACCATAAAAATCAAAGCCAGTTGATTGAATTGCGTCAGTCTTGTGGGGGGAAGAGAGAGAGGGAGCTCCTAATCAGTTCTCGAGTGGTTCCAGATAAGCGCCCCAAGTGTTTCGGGTATTTTATATTAAACTGTAATTGTAACGATTTGTCAAGCAGCAGTTGGATTTGATTTGATTGCCAAGAGATTTGCATGACGGAAGGAGGCTCCTTTGTCATGTTTATCGATTCGTCTTCCCTGACATCACTGCCAGAGAGAGAGGGAGGGAGAGAAAGGGAGAGCACATGCATATGCACGAGGTCCGTCTGTATATTCACTCACTTACAGGCACATTAATATTCTATATATAGTATAGCAGAACGATAAATAGCTGGATAGATTGACGGAGAGTGTAACGAAAAACAGGAAGCAAGCCAAGCCAGGCGAGGGCATGTGAAGGTCAAGAAGCTTGTCGTGCATAGGCGCAGTTTGGATGTGACCCGATTAGGGATGGGATTGAGATTTAAAGACTGTATTATGCTCCCTCTCTCTTGCTCATATGCCAAATTGAGTCTCATTTCGTCAATCATACGTGTATGTTTTGTATTTGTAGATTGAGGTACTCGAGTACTCAAGCAGACACTCAATTGTGTATTGTGATAACACTCGAAAGTGGAGCACTTCAGTTTAGAGGCACATAGATACACGGCCACTCACGTCGATAGTCTCTTGTGTGGTTCGATAGTTGGGTAATTGTTACATCTTTGTTGTCAGCGTTGACCCTGAAAAGTTGGTGCGTGAGTCATGAATATTTATATATACATATATATTCTCGATCAGCGCGAAGATTTCTAGTTGATTTTCTATAATTTTAATTTGCTAGCAGGCCGATCTGTTTTTTTAACTAAGAAGAAGTAAGGTGCAATTCCAGTTTTCTATATATGCATATATGTTCCTAATCAATCATTGATCGAGGGAGGATTAATAAGAAACTAATAGATAGAAAGCTGTAAGCATTTAAAACTTTGTAAAGCTTTTCATTGCATTTGTAGACGTTAAACCAAGATAAACCCCCTATAACTGAGCCGCATTCTCCAGTTCTTGAACGATCCTGCTATATATGACAGTACATATATATTCTTAATCTATACCAGATCAAGGAAAAAATCATAAGGAACTTATTCTGCTGCAGTTGAAGCTAACATAATATAGAGTTCGTTAACTAGTCAGTACCCTCCCTCCTTTATTCAGTACTTCTATATATGCATATATATTCCTAATCAATCATTGATCGAGGGAGGACTAATAAGAAACTAACAGATAGAAAGCTGTTAGCATTTAAAACTTTGTAAAGATTTTCATTGCATTTGTTAAAGTTAAACCAAGATAAACGCACTCTCCAGTTCTTGAACGATCCTGCTATATATGACAATACATATATGTTCTTAATCCATAAAAGCTCAGTTGAAGCTAACCTAGTATGTACTTCTATTACTGGTCAGTACCTTTTCTGATAAGTACTTCTATATATGCATATATATATTCTCAGTAAATAAATTATCGAAGAAAACCTTACTAAGAACCTTTTTCAAAGGCAAAGCTTTCTACTCCAGTTGTAATACTCGCCTGGCACCCCACTGGGGGGGAGTACCTTCTTCAGTTGCAGTTCCCACTATCTGGACGCTGACATCGATTGCGCAATCTCTCTGTACGCACTTCTGTTCTGTTCTGGTGACACTGGCTGACAATGTGGCACTCAGCCGGTCAGGTGCATTAAACGTGCATTTGCTACGCTTCCGGAGTTGCCTCCACATGTTGTTGTTGCCACAAGTTACAGCTGTGCTGAAGCTGCTGTTGCTGCTGTTTCCGGTGCGTGGGTCGCTGCACTCTCCAGCGTGGATTGCAATTCATTTGGCAGATTTGGTTCAACAACCCGTTGACTGTTGGCAAGATGCAAAGTTGTGACTGCAACTGCAACTGCAACTGGACACCGGGCCACAGTCGTCGCCGTTGTCCCATTGTGGGGCAGTTATCAGCAAATAGACTATACATATATGTGTGTGTGTGTGTATGGGTGTAATCTGTATACCCTGTCATACCCTGCTTCCCTCATCTTGCTGTTCTGCTTGCTGTCGCTGTCAAGTTCAAGGACCAGAAGCGATGACGATGCGCACACAGCAAAGGCCTTAACTGCGACGTCCTTTCATGGGCCTCCTCTTTCCCTCCCTCCTCTTTCTCTCGCTTCCACTCCCGCTCTTTGTGGGTGTGTGTCCTTGTGCACGCCCATCCACTGTTGCAGCCGCTTAAAACATTCGCTTGGCATTTGGATTTTCATTATGATGACGTTGATTTCTCAAGTTCGCGTTTCGCTGAATTTGTGCATTTCCATCTACACTTTGCTGAGTGGGCATGCCAAGCTATAAAGTATAGTTTAATATCATATATATTCTTGAACAGTTAGTAAAGTTTTTTAATTCTCTATTTGTATACAAATTTAAGGGATATATATTGTGACTTTTGACTGGTATTTATAATGAACTATTTTATTTATGGTATATATAAACATATATATTCTTGAACAGTCAGCTTAGTTTTTGATTCTCTGTTTGTATGAATATGTGTGAGATATATATCGATACTATCGGCTGCTATTATTAAGAATTTAATATAAGGTATATAAAAACATATATATTCTTGAACAGTCAGTTTGGTTTTTGAACTGAGCGATATTTCAATACTATCAGCTTGTTTATTTTATTAATTATATTACATATCTAATGTATATAGTAAATACTATATAAACATATACATTCTTGACAGTCAGTCTAGTTCTTTAACTCTCTGTCTATATTAAACTAAGCGATATATCGAAACTATCGGCTGATATTAGTTATTTGTGCAGATAAGATTATCAAATTTAAGCGCATCTTAGTATTACTCTATATATATCTCATCTTATAGATGATATATCTATCTATCTATCATATCTGAATGATCTTTCCAATATGAAAGCTAAGCAATATCAATTTCGTTATTTATGTGCATACTCGTAGAAAAGTGTTATCGAGACCGTACTTTCATATTGTATGGCATGATAAGAATGTAAGGGTATCAGAGCTACGTCTAGCCTTTTCCTCCCTCTCCCGCTCTTGTTAACTAGCGTGCTTTGTCGGCTAGTAATTTCTAAGGACAAATTCAATGACAATGTGCAGTTTGTTTGGCTCTTGAAGTGTGATTTTGCTTTTGGTTTTTTTTTTTCATTTTCCGTTTTGGCTTTTTTTTTAGCTGTCTTGCCCATTTAAAATTCAACACTTTAAGCGCTTTTAAGTGAATCGCGTCAAAGTTGGAGGACGAGGGAACAATAATTACTATGCTCGCGGGGGCGCACACAGAGTAATGAAGTGTCGTGGAGAACGAGAGGGGGGGCGTATACATTGGGCAGGTTGCCAATTAATCGGGAGCAAAGCTATTGAGAGTGCAACCAAGTCAAGATCTTAACCAAAATCAATCGCAGAGTGGCTTGAATTTGGAAATTGCTTAATGAAATGTAGTAAGAAAGGTAGGAAATCTACAGTCGAGTGTAGTAAACTTATTAAACTTCCCTCTGTACACCCAGTCAAATCAGTTGCTAAATAACTTCTGTGTTTACCATCCAATCATAACCATATAATAGGAACTCTTTTGGATGATAATAACTATTGCACATACCCAAAATGAAAGCTCTTGCTTTAAATTTATGGCTGCAATTCGATTTTTATTGATTAACTAGGGCGTCAGTAGGCGTGGTCGAATTATACAACTATCTCGTTCTGCGCGCAATATTAAGAAACATTGCTACCAAATTTGATAACCGTAGCTCTTATAATCTCGGAGTTTAAGCTGTTCATACGAACAGAAAAATAGAAAGAAGGAGACAAAGAAAGCTTGGCTGTACTCTAAGTACTTTGTGGCATCAGAAATGGGTAATTTTGCCTGTTGCACTAACACATTTTCGATTGTCGAGCTTGTGATCCCACTGTGCCTTTCATTGCACAGTGGGTTGACATTGTCTGCTTTGCTCAACGCAATTTGGCTTGCCTTGCCCCCTCCTGCTGGGCCATTTTCGCGGTCGCATGCGTAGGCACACACTCACACACCCGTGCATAGCCATTCATATTCACATGGTTAAGTGTTCTTGTTGTTGCTGTTGTTGTCGTAGTCATTTGCAGTCTTTGTTTTTGGGCGTTTCTCGGCTCGCCTCGTGCCTTTAATGCCGTTTATCGCTTGTCTTGTCACTTGTCAGCCATCGCTTTGCTCATTTCTGTCTTCAATTTTTTTTTTTTTTTCGGGGGTTTGCTGTCTCTGTTTGCCACTTGTTACGCGCTTCTTCTTCTTCGTCCAAATATTTGACATTCATAATGGTTACCCGTTGCTGTCCAAGCCCGACTGGGCAATTGCTCTTTCATGGATTGCGTTACGATTTCGTGCCCTGCATGAGACATTAGAGACAGACGAGAGCCCTGATCTAGGCCCTGGCCCCCCTGTCAGTTGAGTGCAACTTCCAAGGTTCTCTACCTCTCTCTCTCCCTCTCTCTCTCTTTGTATTATGTAACTATGATTCGCTGCAACTAGCACATGAATTGCTGATAGTGCCTGCCTCGCTCTCCTCCATCTGCTGGTTAAGTGATGACATTTAGCTTGCCTCGTTATGTCATCGACCAGTCAACAATGCCCCCAAGTGTCGACCCAGCCTAGCCCGGTTGGCTCTCCTCGTATCTTGACGTCCACTCGACGAGGGCAGTTCAAGTGATGTTTAGCCCAAGTACACACACACTCACACACTCGCACACACACTCACACACTCGTACACATACTCATACAGAAGCGCTCACACAATCTGCATGATGAGAGCAAAAAGCTCTTACCCAACCGTTTAGGCCTTTGTCGTAGTACAAATTGCCACCAAATTATAGACATTTGTCGCCGTTTCTCCTCCTCTCTAGTCCCCTTTGCTCTCTGTTCTACCCCTTCTCTCTGCTCTACCCCTTCTCTCTCTTTTCTCGCCTCGTCTCGAGCTCTCGATTACGTTTCCAGAACTGTAAAAGCGCCTCCAAGTCGGCGACACAATCGCGTGCCAGGTATGCATTGCTCAGTCCATTGTCTGGCAATGAAGTTGTTAAATTGTTGCCGTGCACACTGCAAACACACACACACACACACACAGAAAGAGACTACACGCACACACACACCCGCATATAAGTCCCCATAAGCTATTTTTCCTGCCTTGCAACTGATCTTGCGATCGTTGATCGTCGTCGTTTGTTGCTCTAATTGCAGCCCATTTCAACTAGTTTTAGTCTATGATTAGCATTCGATTTAGTAAAGATCGTTATCGTTAGCGTTATGACTAGGTAGAATTTAAATAACGTAATTGATCTGCTTGGAAAATTAATGATCTTCTTGAAGACTTTAGCGATCATTGAAATGAAAGAGCTTACTGTGAGTTTATGTCTTCTAGTTCGACTCTAGAATAAAGTGATCGTGTGATAGAGTGATCGTGAAGGCAGCGAAGATAAAAAGTTCGATGGTGATCTTGCAGGTGGATATATAGATAGAGATATTACTGAATATAATCAACAAACAACTGTATATTTATTCAAGATCCAAGTGATCTTCTTGATAAGTTTGGTCATTGAAGAGAACTCTTATATTTTTTTTAATGTTCAGTAAATATTTATAGATAACTTATGTTAGATAACTATACTATATAGTATGATAAATTTAAGATCCCGCTGATCCTCAGTTCCTCAAAATCGATCTCCAATTACATATTGAAAATATAGAATGCAATTTAAGTACGATCACAGATCCTCATGCTGTTTTAACTGCCTAAGACATAATGTTAATTGCTCGTTAATTCTTCATTTGCTGATCGTAAGAATGATGCAATAGAATAACAAAAGAGGTGATCTTTAATTTCTTTTATGTCTTTTTAATAGTATTAAATGAAGTGAAAGCAACATCATCACTTATAAAAAACAAACTCAATGAACACTTCAAAGATCCTAAGTTGTCTGCAGTTATTTGCAGTTATCTCCGGTTCTAATGGGTTCCCATTAAGAAAGCGATCTCTAATTCTCTTGCTAAGCATATAAAAGATCATCGCGGATTATTAATTTGCTGTAAACAGTTTAAATATTGCCAACACTGACCTTGCCACATTTCTAAATCTTCGAGTTGCACCTGAACAAGTGGGCGGAGGCACCTTCAGACGATGCGACAGTTTCAATGACCACCGAGCAGTCGGACAGGTAGCCATCAAGTCATCATCCAGTCAGCAGTCTCCAGTCTCCTCCTCCTCCACCTGCTTCTACTGCTCCTGCTGCTTCTGCTCCTTCAATCGTCTTGTGCACTTACTTTTGCCTTGGGCGCTTGTCAGTCTCAGGTACAAGACTAGCAAGGGGAGAGAGGGAGCAAGGGGGGGGGGGGAATTGTTGGCCGTCAATCTCTTGTCTAATTAGAAACATCTCAGAATTTCAGAGGCAGCTCGTGCAAGTTTGTGCTTGTTCGCTTGCCAAAAAAAAGCCAGAAAAACAGAAACAGAAAATCCAAAAACCACAAAGAGGCGCAAAAGGCAAAACGACAAAAGTGAAATAAGCATTTTCCGCCTCTCTGTTTTGTCCGTTTCTACTTCAGTCAGTCAGTCAGCCAGTCAGTGAGTGAGTGAGTGGGGAGTGCGGGCAAAGGGGGCACCCTTGAAATCGACTATAATAAATATATATATTTTGTAAAATTGTAAAATTTCATTTGGCTAAAAAGTAAATGGAGGGAAACCGACGTTACGCTTCAATTGGACATTTTGTAATAAGTATTGCACTCGCTCTCTCCCTCTTCTTCCCCCTCTCTCTCTCTATCTCTCTCGCACTCTTTGGCTGTGCAAAAAACATGAAATCAAGCAAAATAGAACACATTTTCTATATGCATGTTATGGGGGGCAATTCTTGTTTGCGTCATGCGATTGAAAATCGATTTGACAGCGATGCGACGCGCCCCGTGGGCTATAAAAAATGCTCGAATCCAGCAGAGAACTTAGCTTACAGATGTGTTCCCCTCTCTCCCTCCCCCTTTTCCCCTCCCTCTCTGGGGGTGTCCATCTGGGCAGCTCGTGTTTCTCAACTATTCATAAATGTTATTTTTATGCCCAGAGTGTGGCTGAGGTGCAGAGCAGTGTGTGGTAAAGGGCGATGCATTCACACGCGATTAACGCTTAAAATGTTATCCCAGTTCCTGCCTGACTACCACAACAACATCATTATCATCCTCATCATCATCCTCATCAACAGTTTCATCAGTTTCCAAAGGAGCAAAATGTGTTAAAAATAAATTTTCATTGATTTTATTGCCATGCGATGCGATGCGGTGGCCTTTAAGGGTAATTTGCATGCCCTTGTGCCGAGCACGGGCTCTGTGCTTGCTGTTGCTGTTGCTGTTGCTGCCGCTGCTGTTGCTGGGAACTGCTGCTGCTGTTGCTGGGGGCTGCCGCTGCCGCTGCTGTTGCTGCTGTTCCTTGTCTCGCCTTGGCCACGTTCACATTGCGAGGTGTCTGACAGTTTAACATATGCTCAATGCGTTCACTTTGCATTTGCCTTCATGCCCCCTCCCCCATACCTCCTTCTCCCTCTCTTCCCCTTCTCTCTGCCCTTGCCTGCCTGCCTTACGCCTTCACCATCGCCTTCGCCTTCGCGTTTAATTAGGCGCAAAATATTCGCCATAAACAGCAAACTGGCAATCAACGAAAGCGTTAGCAATTCCCAGTGCAGACCAAGCCAAATCCGAGGCAGTTTGAGGTCTTGCTGCTTATCGCTGCTGCTGCTGCAACTGAGGATCGCCTCCGTCCCCCCCTTCTCCTTCCTTTCTTCCACTATGTGCGCATTGCTCGCTGCGACTGCTTATCGTCAGTTTGGCTCTGCGTCTATTTACATATGCAGCTGAAGACGAGTGGCTGTGTGTGTGTATGACACTCTGTGTGTGCCTGTGTGTGTATGCGTGACTGTGTGTGTGTGTGTGCCAGTGTGTGTGCATGTGTCTTTGCCTAGCTGTGTCTGCTTGGGGTTACGGGCGACTGCCAGGTGGCAACGCTGTGTGTTGTATCAGCTGCTGCTGTCGGTGCAATGTACTGCACAACCAACTACCTTCCCCCTTACCTTACTCTATCCCCCTCCCCCCACCAACAGCAATGGTAAATATTATAGCGTCGCATTATTGTCGTCCCTCAACCCCAGAGTGAACTCACGCTGACTGAAGTTTTGACTGATAAGCGAACCATTCAAGAAGTATTATGCATATGTACAGTTTATGAAGAGAGGGTACTATATATACAAGTACCATATATATGTAATATATACAAGTTATACCACATATACCATATATATTATAAATACCACACATACTGTATACTACTATCAATTGATCGATGTGCGTAAGAGCAGCGTAAGATTGCAAAGAAAAGCAGCAGCATTAATTTAAATAATGTAATAGAAGGATCACAGATTAAATATATTTATATTATATTGATATATATTGATATATATTTATTTTATATTTATTTATATTATTTTATATTTATTTATATTTATATGTAAAGAATAAAAGAGAAAGAATGAAATGAAACTTTGGGCAAGAAGATTAGAGATCATAAGAGATTAGAACAGTTCAGCCAAGTCAATTATAAATCATATTATAGGTCTAGAGAGGTTTAATTGTATTACTTTCAAACTTAACTAAATTGTAAGTAGGCATACCTCATAGATTTATATGTAGTTCCGTTTGTCGTTCTGTTTATAAAGGTTTTACCCACGTTAACTCCATAAAGCATTGAACTCAAGGTGCTTAAATATCTTAATTAAGTATAGATAGGTACTTAGATATATAAAGTACCTATAAAATAAAGGTACCTCGATATTCAGTTACTCTAACATAAAGAAGAATACTGAGTGTGTATAACACTGAAAGTACCACATATAATCGATCTATAGCCGTTATATTTCATAGAACAATATTTATGTCTGTCTTTTGTACTACTGTTTATATCATTTATTCTTCAATAGATATAGTGTTATCTGTAAATTATACTAAAGTATACAGATTTGTATTAACAATCAAAAATTAATTGAAAATATCTTAAATAGGTCAGAATGGAAAGGTTTTACATGCAAGTGCTGCTACATAACACTGCCTTATAATAGGTATTGCCCATAAAACAATATGCAATATATTCATTTCGCGCTTCAAAGACTTCCTGTCTCACTTCTGCTCCTCCCCCTTTCTCTCTCTCTCTCCTGCTTGTACCTCTGCAGATTTATGATCAGCCCGTGATTGATGCAAAAACAAGTTGTTTCCCATTCATTTTATGATCTTTAGCCATAACTCTTGGCGCACGAAAATTCAAGTAATTCGCATCGCATCGCATCGTATTGGCAGAGTACACGTACTCGTCGAAGAAGCTGCTCATAAATAACGGCCAAGTCAAAACAGATGCTGACATCACGAGCACAGCTGAGGAAACCAATCGAGCGACAAAGCATAGAGTATAAATAGAGAGATATATGGCATTCATAGGGAGAGGAAAGGGATGGGATGGGAAGGGGCAAGGCGATTGTCCCCTCATCATGTTGTATTTGCCTGCAATGGAACTCGAGTTGAACACATGCTAATAAAATTTGCCCATAGCACAAACATCTGGAGTGGACCCACGACTATGTGCAGGGGGAGAGTGGGGAAGTTAGAGGGGGTGAGGGGGTGACTGGCACATATACGAGTTCCACGCAGATTTTCCTGCGATAGAAAAGCCATACAAAAAATTTGCCAATAATAAAATTATTTTCTCCCTATTTGGGGCTAATTAATTTGTCTTTGACGTTTTACAGAGGAGGCCTCAGGCCGGCAATATACTATTAATAGTGTGTACGATATAAAGTACGATATACGATAATGCCAGTGAGTGTAGTGGAAGGCCTAAAAAGGTCGCGGTCGCGCACTTAATTTCATTACGCTTTGCATGCACAAACACGCACAAGCGGCAAATGTAATTAATTTGTGTGTCTGTGTGTGTGTGTGTGTGTGTGTGTGTGGGCGTGTACCTTTTGAAATTTCGCCTATCAACAAATTGCAATCGGAAACTATAAAGACTGATTGAATTTTCTTTAGCCTACACACAAGAGGCGACCGCAAAATAATAATAATATTTATGCTGCTGTCCGCACGGACCACATGGCGTATACGTGCTGCACTGGAAGAGTAGGGGGAGTCGCAAGATAGAGAGGGGAAGGGGTTGAGCTACACGATAGTAGGTCAAACTCCAGAACGATACTTTAACTCGCTTTTATTGCAGTTCGTCGAAAAAGTTTAGTTTGATTTGGGGCTTATCCAAGAAGTTTCTTATACCAGCTACCCTAATGCAATCTAAGGGTGTAGGGTGGTGTAATTTTGTGCCAAATGAGTAGAATGAGACAACTTTAGTGTTTTAAAGTATATATTCTTTATTAGCGTGCACAGGCAAGCATATATGTCAATTTTTTGTTTTTTTGTTCGTATGAACGCCTTAAACTCAGAGACTTTAAAAGCTAGGGGCTTAAAATATTTATATATAACATGAACCAATATCATTGTAAAATAATGTTCATTTTAGAATTTGACCACGCATACTTGCGCCCCCGAAAATCGAAAAAAATTTAATTGTGAGCGTCATTTTAAAGCTAGAGCATTCATTTTTGGTGTGCACAGTAATTACTAGCTTATAAATGATTTCGATTAATTTATTTATGATTGGTTAATAAACACAGAAGATTTTTTAAACATTTTATTAATTTGGCAAACAGTTTGGGTGCTTTGGGTGTGTGGGAGTCGAGCATTCTCGCCTGTAGCTTCCTTGCTTGTGTTTCTTTTCCATATGCCAGCAAGATGCTTCAAGTGTGTTGCACATACACACATGCAAACATAAATACACACATACATTTATACATATATAGATACATATTTACACAGCTAGATGCCATATTTTTCCACTGTACTTGTTGGGCTGCACTTGCGACTGGCACTTTCGGGTTTCCTTTTGCCAAATGTATCTCAATGTTTCAATGTTTTTTGTTCTGCCGTGTGTGCGTCATTTTCTTTGTTGTTGTTCTGCTTCCTCCACGGTTTCTTCGGCCTCTTCTCTCCCCTCTTTTCGTCGTCTTGCTGGCATTTCTATGGCTTGTGCCTAATTTGAGCTTCCTGGCCGCGGCAGGCGAGTTGTAAATTTGAAATTATCAATGTGATTGATTGTGCCACGCCCACAAATCAATGATGTAGACAATGATTAATGGGGCACAGGCACAGCAAGCCGTCAAGCAATCATTGTGCATCTCAATTGCTGCCAATTGTGGCAATTGTTGAAGACGCCGCCGCGCGTCTAATCAGAAATCGGAAAAGGCAAATCGAAGAATTGCATCGACTGCAGTTGCAATTTTGTCGCCTCTGATTGACACGAGGGGCGTGGCCTTTTAATTGAGTGCAAACTACCTTCCCTTACCCTTCCCCCTTTGCTCTTTCCACCCATTTTCCGATTGAACAAAACATCGCAAATCACAGGAAATTTTCGTGTTTTTGTTGACATTAGAAAAATCCCAAAAACTAATTTGAAATTCTCTTTCTTCTTTTTGTTTCGCGAATGTGTGTGTGGGCGAAGCAGGCAAAGTTGCTGCCAAAATCAAAAAACTGAAATTGCGCGTGTCGTCGAGCGACAAACGAGAGCAGCAAGAAGCGCGCTGTACGCCCTGAGCATCTGGCCAAGTGATAAGGTACAATTTGGCCTGATTTGGCAACTCATGCGATGGGATGACGCTCGAGACTCGAGACTCTCATGCAATGTTAGGTGACGCCATTTGGCAGAGTCTTTTCGCAGTCGAGTGAATCATTTAGGCAGCAAGAGGGAGAGTTGCAGAGGGAGAGCGAGAAAGGGACAGCGAAGAAGAGAGAGAGGAGGATGTAGAGGAGAGCAGGGGCAGATAGGGTGATTGTCTGCAGGACTATTAGCGCCAGAGCGTGAGATAGAGAGGGAGACAGAGACAGTTAAAAGTTGCCACATCAAGGCGTGAAACGAAGTAGTAGGTGCCAAAACTAGTTGTGAATTATAGTTGTGAATAGGAAATTTTACTTTTTCTTTCCCTTTGGCACCTTACTTTTCATAAGACTTGTCTGGCTTATGTAAGTTAATACTGTTGAAGAATATGTATGCCAAGAAAATATATGCAATATAGAAGGAAGATCAGAGCAGACTTGCCCTATTGCTTGAGCTGTTGAAACTAAAAAGTTAACTATATAATGCATATAAAATACATATGTTTTGCATTTATAAATCATGTGTAAATTTATAAAAAATATATATAATTTATTGTATAATCCATGATCCATACTGTACGACTATAGTTCATATAAAGACATTCTTAAAACCATCGTGGAAAGAACCTTATTTCATGTCGTTGAACATTAAATGTATACATCTCATCTTGTTATAGATATAAACAATATAATTATCATATGTTTATCTTATTACTCTCACCTGGCTACAGATTTGATTCTACTTTTAATCTTATAATCCACAGACAAATCCCCAATTCCCATTAAAACTTTATGACATTGTCAATAATTATACTCATTTAAATGTCTTGAGCTTGCTTTGTATCTCTTCTATATATTTGCTATATAGGCAACTCTATAGGTATATATGTTCCAGTGCTTATCAGCATATATAACTGTCATCATTTTCGCCACATTTGTCTGTTGTTTGCACAGTTGTGCAGATCTCGTCGCTGCCGCCAACATTCTGTCAACAGATATTTTGAGCCCCCTTAAAGTTCCTCTGTTCTGGCCTCTCTATCCCCTTCCTCTTCTTAGAAACATGTACGAAACGATACAATGTACGATGATTATTTGCCACTTTGTCTGTTTATTTGCCTGTCAGTCAGTCAGTCAGTCGATCTGTCCGACTATTTCTTTGCCTATTTGGCAGCTTTAATAACAATTTTGATGTGCGCATTTTGCATTTAGCAGCGAATATTAATAATTATAATTATACGACGTGTGTATTTTTAATTTCTATGCGCATACCCCCCGCCTGTACCCACTGTACCTAGTGTACCCACTATGTGTGGGGCTTGTCCAAAATATTCTATTTGCGGCACGGCAAGTGCCCGATTTGTTGCCGAACATTTTTGAATTTCTGAATTATGCAAGTGTAAATAGTTTTCGCTGCAGGTCAACAAATTTATGGCAAGTTAAAATATGTTCATGCGTGTTTTTTTAAATACACTTCCCACGCTGGGGCATGGTTAATGTTATGCAAGATGTGTTATTATAAAGTAGATAATTTAATCATCTGTTGCGATTGCCAAGAGAGAAAATTTAAAGATAAATTGGGGAAAATTTTCAATTAAGATTGGAAACAGAGATTAGCCCAGAAAAACTTTCTTTAGTTTTAATTCATATGATCAAACTAGTTTAACGTTTGTCCTAAGAGCAACACAAAAGATATATATTATACAAAACCTACGTCTTTATCAGTTCAAATATAAAGACTATCCAATTAAGTCTAGACTTGTTAATTGATCTGTCTGCTTCTCTACAGAGTTCATTATAATGTGGGCAGTTCCTAAATTAAAGCAACTTAACCAACTGTTAGGGCCTTAAAACATGTTTGATTTACTTTTTTTAAACTCTGTTCTATCCATATCTCGAATTTGGTGCTAATTGAGTGCATAATTATTAAGTTTGAATATATATTCACACAAATTCTTTATTCACTTTATTATGCTGACAAAGAAAGCAAATTTGGTTGATTAAACTGCTCCCCTTGCCATACACAAAGGGTATTCAAGTGTCGTCATGGCTTATGTCGTGACAGATCTGTGAAAAAATTGCTTGCTAAACATAAATCGATTGTCGAGCTGTTTTTTTTTTTTTTATTATTATTTTTGGTTCGTTCATTGCTTTCGTCAATGAACTCATTTGCAAGACGATTCATTCTGGAGGAAAACTTGTGAAATTTTCCCATGCGAAAAGAAATGTTCCCCCTGAGGAATATTTTGCACCTTTACACATTTATATTCTATAGCGATTTGTTTGTTGGACTCATTCGATTTAATGACGTTTTGCGAATATATTCGAATGTATTCGAACACGTCAAATGAATTTGTGCATAATATTTTAATGAATTTAACGGATTGTCGGCATACAAATCGCCATTTATCTTCTCTCTGACAGAGAGGCTGCTGCTGCTACGGTAAGCTCTGTGGCGCGTCTGCTGGGAGGTGTGGGCGTGGCTCTCCCCCCGCCCCCCTCTTTTTGCCAGCCCCTTGTGCTCATTGTGGACACAAGCGACACACGGAAAACTGACCGAGCGAACATGAACATTGATTGATTTCGCGCCAGCCAAAGCAGCCGCAAACGAGCTGGTTATTTTTAGCGGTTATTTTCAAACAGGCGGAACACAGTGGGGCAGAGGAGAGAGAGGGGAACTGTGGGCTTATTGCTGTTGGGGGTTGGGCATAAGGAAATGTTATTTTAAGTGGTGTGACAGAAGGCAGAGAGCAGAGTCCGTTGCCGGGGTGCACAGTGCGGTGGGTCGGGGGCGTGGCACATTTCACATTTTCCTACCCAGTGATTGCGTGCGACGAAAAAATGCCAAAACATTTTTGCTCAAACGAACATGCAACCCGCCTCAAGGTCGCCAACGCAACCGGCGTACCCTAAAACCAAACCGAATAAAACACTCGAACTAACAAACTCGCTAACTCTTTCTCAACCCTTCTAACCCGCCCACTCTCTTTCTGTTTCTATTGCAGCCCTTGAACTTGGCACACCAAGGCACGAAGAGGCAGCCGCGCTCGGCGCGGCCGCGGCGACGGCAGCCGCATGGACCATGCCGTCAAGGCGACGCGCGGCCGCCCGCTCAACACGCTGCGCTTTGAGAACGATGAGCTGGAATGCCTCTACCAGCGCTACACCCTCAAGCTGCAGCGCTTCTCGGTGCTGGGCGTCGTCGCCCTCGTCGTGGTGCTCTGCGGCGTAATGGCAGCGCTCTCGCTGGCCTTCAACAATGCAGCCACCTTTCATGTGAGTACACAGCACTACCCAGCACTACCCTGGCCAATGTGCACTTCAAGAACGATTGATAGTGGGAGGGTCAACTTTGAAATACATGTAACTGGCAGTAAAAAGCTGCCTCGATCCAATAAAGTGTTTATATATATTATTATTTAGTTTTTATGTATTTTTGTTCGTATGAACACCTTTAACTCATAGACTACAGTTCTTAGTGCTTTCAAATTTGGTAGGAGTGTGTCTTATTAGTGCCCGCAGCTAAAGTTTGTGTTTTGAATTCGATCAAACCTCTTTGATCCCCGTAAACCGATAAATATTGAATAAGAAGCGTAGCTGGAACTTGTTTACTATTTTGTAACACTCTTTACTTGCGGACACTAGTAAGAGATACTATCACCAAGTTTGATAGCACTAGCTTACATAGTCTTCGAGCTAAAGGTGTTCATACGAACAAAAGAAAGTACTTTTTTATAAAGCATAGGCAAAACTTGGTTAATTTCGAAGTAAAAACGTAGCTAGTTAAGTTTAGTTGTTGTAAAAATTGAATTCTAAATTAGATTTAGATTTGTAAACTTTTTGTTAGTCTCATAAACTGAGAAGATTCAATAAATAAGAAGAAATGTAAAAAAAAAAAAAAAGTTTAGTTAAACAAGTTACTTAAATAAGTGAAATACAGACAAGTTTTCTAACTAAAACTTCTTCTTCCCCGCAGAACATCTTCAACTCGATCGTGTGCGTGCTGTTTGCCATTGTGCTGGTGCTGCTGCAGTGTTCGGTCATCAAGGATCACCATCTGCCCACATTGTGCTATGGCATACTGTTGTTCACGGCCAGCATATGCATTGTATCGATGCCCACACTGGGCAGTGTCTTTCCCGTGGACACCAAGGAGGTCATGGCCGAGGGCGTGTGGCAGATAGTGTTTGTGGTCTTTCTGGCATATGCCATGATGCCGTTGCAGATCTGGGAGGCTGTGGCCTTTGGCATTGCCCTGCCCTCGGTGCACATCAGCCTGACGGTCTATAAGATATTCACGGATGCGCTGCAGTACTTGGAATACAATCAGTTGATTGCCAACATTGTCATCTTCATTGGAGTGAATGTGGCTGGTCTGGTTGTGAACATTATGATGGAACGTGCCCAGCGACGTGCGTTCCTCGATACACGCAACTGCATTGCGGCCCGTCTGGAGATACAGGATGAGAACGAGAAGCTGGAGCGTCTGTTGTTGTCGGTGCTGCCACAGCATGTGGCAATGCAGATGAAGAACGACATTCTGTCTCCGGTGGCGGGGCAGTTTCATCGCATCTACATACAGAAGCACGAGAACGTGAGCATTCTCTTTGCGGACATTGTCGGCTTCACTGTGCTCTCCTCGCAGTGCAGCGCGCAGGAGCTGGTGCGACTGCTCAACGAGCTCTTCGGACGCTTCGATCAGCTGGCGCACGTGAGTCTAGAGCTGGATGTTCGGTTTTTTACTGATCTAATTGGAGTTTATCTTCCTCAGGACAATCACTGTTTGCGCATCAAAATTCTGGGAGATTGTTATTACTGCGTCTCTGGGCTGCCTGAGCCACGCAAGGATCACGCCAAGTGCGCCGTGGAGATGGGACTCGATATGATCGATGCCATTGCGTGAGTAGCTGGGGAAGAGTTGTGTGTTATGTGGAGTATATATTCTTGATCAGCAGCAGGAAATGTAACGATTTAGCTGTTAGGCTTTAAATTAGTTGTGTTGATGGAACTTGATGCAAAGATACTTATAAGTTGTAAGTAAATGGAAGTATGTAGATGGTACTTGCTATATGCGTGCTATGCAGTTTATTTATTCTTGATCGGTAACAAGTAGGCAATGATTTATCTGTGTTTGTCTGTTCATACTGTTTTAAGTAAGTTGTATTAATGGAACTTGATACAAAGTTACTTAATATATAACAGTTGACATAAGTATATGTATATGACTAGCTATACGTCATATATATTCATGATCAGTAGTAGGAAACGCAACGATTAAGCTGTGTTAACGTTTTTAAATTGGTTGTATTGAAGGTACTAGCAGAATATAGCAGAAAATTAGCGTATATACATGAGACTTGCTTTATGGAATATATATTCTGATCCGTACCAAAAAGTGACACGATTTAACTATATGTGTCTTTTTATCGATTCCTGCTTTGTTATCTTAATGGAACTTGGCACTGATACTTTCGTTGTATTAGTAAATGAAAGTATATAATATAAATATAGTATGTGCATAGGTATATATCGTTACTTTCGACCGATTTTGTTTAATTTATGAGATATTGCAGAATCACCGAATAAAAGTTAAACTTTCCTTTATATCAAAGCTAAGATAATGTTTACCAGTAAGACTTTATTCACCCATTTCCCCCCCTTCTCTTACAGCACCGTTGTGGAGGCCACCGATGTCATACTGAACATGCGTGTGGGCATTCACACTGGACGCGTGCTCTGCGGCGTGTTGGGGCTGCGCAAGTGGCAGTTCGATGTGTGGTCCAACGATGTGACGCTGGCCAATCACATGGAGTCAGGTGGCGAGCCGGGACGGGTGCATGTGACACGCGCCACCCTCGACTCTTTGTCGGGCGAGTACGAGGTGGAGGCGGGACACGGCGACGAGCGTTCGTCGTATCTGCGTGATCATGGCGTCGATACGTTCTTCATAGTGCCACCACCACATCGACGCAAGGTGAGTTTGCCTCAGTCTGTTCCGTTCTTCGTCCATTAACCTCTTTCTCTTTCTGTCAGCAGCCGTTGATGCTGAACACGCTGGGAGTGCGCTCCGCAATCGGAAGTCGTCGCAAATTGTCGTTCAGGAATGTATCCAATGTGGTCATGCAACTGCTGCACACCATCAAGTTCTCGGAGCCGGTGCCGTTCTCCAACATTGCCACCGGTTCGTTCCCTTCGGCGGCGGCTGCACTTGGCGGAGGCGTGGCACGTGGCAGCAGCGCAGATGCGGCCACAGCCAGTGTGCAGGTATCCGAGAAGGGATCACGCAAGGTAAGGGAACACAGTCCCCCCCTAGTCTCTCTCTCTCTCCATCTCTTTCTTTCGCTCTCTATCTCTCTCTATATATATGTATATATAGTAAATATATAGTGCATAGTTGATAGTCGATTGTGTCGAGAGTTCACTGAGTTCTCTTGCTCGTAGTTTCGTAGTCGTTGCTCAGTTCTGTGCATGTCCGATATACAATATATATCGGGGTAAAACGGGGAAGGTAGTTATGGGTTCTTGGGGTCGTAGGACTTTTGTGTTTCTTTTTTCATTTGGTTTGTAAATGTATCTCAAGGATACACACAAGCGCCGAGATGAGTGACTCTCCTTATGATTTCTTTCGTTGATTTCTTTCTTTTCGTTTACTTTCAGGATGCGGTAAGTTCACCTTACTAACTAAGTGCCCTGAGTATCAAGAACTGCCCGAACTGTCCCCGTTTATTTCGTTTACCCAAGTTGATCTGTTCGTTTAATTCGATTTTTATTTTCCACTCTTGTGAATTCTGTTCTTTATCGTACCCATTTATATATATTGTATACATATCTTTATAATTTCATTGTATATTGTAGTTCATCTGGAGTGGTATTTGTTATCCGTAAAACTGTAGTTCGTTCTTTTGTACTGTTGTATCTACTAATTGCGATAAAACTGTTGAAATATTTTGTGCTTTGTGTCGATGTTGTGCGTATTTTGTGTTCGGAGTGAGGTGAGAGTTCTTGAATAATCGTATTTCCACTGGAGACTCATCGGTATTATATGTTGACACTTGGAACTACACAACACTGACTCGTGTACATTAAAGAAAGTATAGATAAACTTTTAGGTGATTAGTATATTAAAGCATAGGTATCACAAGTTAAAATTTTAATGAGCGTGAGTAACCTAGTGTACTTAGCGATAGGTATCGGCTACGTGCCATCCCAATTGAATTGATTGACAACCTTAGAAGATTTAGCAAAATATGTCCTTTAATCTCAAGGGTTTGTCTGCATTTCTTATCCGAGAAACTAAAATTGAACCTAGAAGGATTATAGTCTTTGAATATATGTATATATACCATATTTAGCTTACATGGAATTTGAATAAAGGTACCACAGATTAAAGAAGCAATAGAAAGGCACCTCCAAAACATAAACAGAGAGTTCTCCAGGTTCAGGTTTCAGGTTTCAGGTTTTTTTTTTTTTTTTTTTTTTTTTTTAATGTCAACTATCGCAGGTTTTTCAAGGTTTTGACCGCTTTGCAATGTAATCTATAATACAATCCAATATTTTAGGCCCATTTACGCTACAACATACATAAGTTTCTTTAAAATTTGCTGCTACCTTATTGCTCCTTATTCTGTTTCATTTTCGTACTGATTTCCGATATTGTTGATATTATTGAGTTGACTTTCACTTCAAATTGTGTTCATTAGTTGTTTCTCTTACTATCTTTATACTATATACTCCCATAACTATTTATATAAACCCAATAAATACACTTTACTATACTATGCTATATCCCTCTTAACCACAACTCTCTCTCTCTCTATTTAAAACTGTCGTTATTTTCTACCCTGTATTTTTCTTTCCCCCGTTACTCTACATAAGTATACTCTATATATAAATACTACAAACATACATGCGTACACATAATCTATATATCGATATATATTGTATATGTTGAATACTGTGTATACTTCTCTGATCTAGGTAATACGTCTACAAAAGATCTTGCATGCTACCCCGCCACCTCACGGCATCGGCGTCGGCGGCTATGGCAGCGTCGTCGGCAGCGGTTGCAGCGTTGCAGGTGGCGGCAGCAGCAGCAGCAGTGGTGGTGGTGGCGGTGGCGTTGGCGGTGCCATTGGGGGGGGCAGTGTTCAAGTGACCGTAGGCACTAGTCCCAATTCGACAGCGAGTACGATTAGTCGCATTCATAGGCACAATCACAAGAACAATAAAGTGAGCAGAGCAGCAACAAAACAATTCTTTAATTCTTTTCGTTCGTTACACATTCGTTGTTCCAGTCGTTCCAGTTCCAGTTCCGTTCCAGTTCCAGTTGCAGTTACATTTAGTTTTCGTTTCGTTCAGTTCAGTTTAAGTTACGTTAAGTTAAGTTTTGTGTTTGTCTTTTGTCTTATGTCTTGTTTTGTGTTCGTTCTTCATTGTTTGTGCAGCGTCTTCATTGCCGTTTGTGTCTGTTGCTTACTCATTGCTCTTTACAAGTTTCGTTAAGTTTCAGTTACTGTTTCGTTCAGTTTTGCGCTCACTAATGTCATGCTTTGTTGTGCGTGCGGGCGGGTACCGTTTCCAAACTGAATTCGATTGATTCGTTGCCGCAAGCTAAAGTCACCAAAACGAAAGTCACCTAACTGCATGTTTACTATAGTTTGTGTTTCGTTCAGTTTCATGCAGCATGCCACACTCATACATACTCACACACACACACAGATCCGCTCTGCTCTTAACTCAGCATGCTCTCTCAACTAGCTAGCCCCGTTTAGGTGTGCTCGTGCCACCTTAGCTCGTGCTCGTGCTCTCTTCGAATCTAAGCCGGCAAGCGCCTTTAGCCATAGCACACACTCACACACTCACACACACACATCCCCATGCAGCAGAGGGGGCACTAACATTGACCCAGATATCTATCTTTCTCTCTCTCTATCTATGTCTGTCTTACCCATCTTCCTTCGTGTTGCAGTCACAGTCAAAGGTCGCGGACAAGTTCAAGCGTCCGTTCCGGAAGCGTCACTCGGTGGCAGCACATCATCAGCCAACGAATCGAGTGAATCGATTCCTATCGCAGGCGATCAATGCACGTTCCGTGGATTGTGATAAGTCGGAGCATGTGGATCGATTGACACTGCGCTTCCGACAGAGCGATAAGGAGCGTGAATATCACAAGGATTTCGATTTGGGCTTCACCACTGCAATGGGATGTTCGCTGTTGCTGTTGATCTTGGGTGCCGCTCTGCAGGTGACTGCATTGCCAAGGACCTTCATACTGCTGCTGCTCTTCCTCACGGCCTTCATCTGGGTCAGTGCCATACTGATGCTGCTGCTGGCGGTGCGACTCAAGTGGATCATCTGGGACATATCGGAGAGTTTCAGCCTGCGCATGGCCATCACGATATTCACCATCATACTTATCTACTCGGTGGGGCAGGTGAATGTGGTGAGTAGCAAGTGGGCAGAGAGTGTTCTCTCTCTTTTCTAATCCTCTCTCATCTCTCTGTAGTTTACGTGCGTCTCTGATCATCCCTGCTCGAGCAACGTCTCGAATTATGACTTCCATGGCCTGGATCCGCAGGGATTGGATCTGCCTCATATAAGCAAGTCAAGCGATGCGCATCGCAAGTGCTCCTTGCCGCAGTACGTGTCCCTGTCGGCAGCTTTTGCTTTCCTCTCTGTCTCTGTGTTTCTCAGGTAAGGTTTTAGCGGGTATAACGATTCGATAGTTATACGATAGTTTTAATTTAAATGCAACTAGCAGTGAGTTGCTTATTTACTTGGCGAATTTAACGATAGAAACACGCTAGTGTTAATATAAACGTGTTTTAAGCCGATAGTTTTGCGATAGTTCTCATTTTTTATGGTTTTAAGTGAATTATCTAATTTGCTTGAGCTTTTTTTACCGTCACTGATTTTTATAAATTTAAAATTCGTTCGATAGTTTTCATATAATTGTTTAGTTATTCGATAGTTTATATGATTAAAGGATTATGCAATAGTTGTCGATATTTTAAATTCTTAATACACCACACTGCATTTCTTTACCGTTACACAGCCAAAAGTCAGTCGATAGTCATACGATAGTTTTCATATCATTGTTTTACACATCCCTAATGCATGTTTACCTCTTGCAGATTACCGATTATCTTCAAATCTCTGCTGGTCATCGGCATGGGCACCATCTACGCCCTGTTCATCGAGCTGTCGCATCAGAACATCTTCGAGTGCTACGATACTATCGTCAAGTAGGTGCCAACTAACTGAACGGGGGTCCACTGTTGACCCACATAAGTTAGAAGTGAATGAGAGGGGGATAAGAGGGGGAAGGGATACTTTTACTCATTTTACAATCCTCACTTGCAGAGCTTCCATTCCGCTTCACTTGATCTCATTGGCGCGGATTGTCATCTTTATGATTGCGATATTGGTGCACGGCCGCCTGGTTGAGGGCACGGCGCGTCTGGACTTTCTGTGGCAGCTGCAGGCATCGCAGGAGAAGAAGGAGATGGATGTGCTGCAGGAGTCGAACAAGCGCATTCTGCACAATTTGCTGCCAGCTCATGTGGCTGCACATTTTCTCGATGCACAATTCCGCAACAATATGGTATGACCCGCTGACCCACAGAGTGTCGAAGCTTCCCCTGCCTCATTGGATTATTTATTAAACTGCTTCCTCTTTCCCCTTCGCCTGCAGGAGCTCTACCATCAGAGCTACGCCAAAGTGGGCGTCATCTTTGCCAGCGTGCCCAACTTCAATGAGTTCTACACCGAAATGGATGGCTCCGATCAAGGCCTGGAGTGTCTGCGTCTGTTGAACGAGATCATTGCTGACTTCGATGAGCTGCTCAAGGAGGATCGCTTTCGTGGCATCGATAAGATCAAGACTGTGGGCAGCACCTACATGGCCGTGGTGGGCCTGATACCGGAATACAAGATACAGCCCAATGATCCCAACTCGGTGCGTCGTCACATGACGGCACTGATCGAGTACGTGAAGGCGATGCGCCTTTCGCTGCAGGAGATCAACAGTCACTCGTACAACAACTTCATGCTGCGTGTGGGTAAGTTCAACTAGTTGAAATCACTTCCTGTTTGAGGAGCTACTTCTAAATCCCACAACTTCTTACTCCACATAGGCATCAACATTGGCCCCGTTGTGGCGGGTGTGATTGGAGCCCGTAAGCCGCAGTACGATATCTGGGGGAACACAGTGAACGTAGCCAGTCGCATGGACTCCACGGGGGTGCCTGGCTACTCACAGGTCACACAGGAGGTTGTCGACAGTCTGGTTGGTTCGCACTTCGAGTTTCGCTGTCGCGGCACCATCAAGGTGAAGGGCAAGGGCGACATGGTCACCTACTTCCTCTGCGACAGCAGCAGCAATGCTCTGAATGGCGAAGTGCGCAATGCCATGATCAGCAATCGCCCCCAGACGGCGACAGCAACTGCAAGCATTGTCAACGGGGAATCACAACCGGGAGGAGGTGGAGGAGGAGCCGGTTTGCATTCCGCTGATTACTATCAGAAGGCCACACAGTTCCAGGAGAATCGCCTCAACACGGACACGTACAGCAAGAAGGACAATGGACATTTGTACAATGTGGTGGGCGAGGAGCAGCAGTTGCTGTTGCAGCACCAACAGCAGCAGCAGCAACAGATACTGCCTGCAGCACCAGCACATCATCATCTGCATCAGCAGCAGCAGCAGCGACTCAACAGCAAGCTGCAGAAGCAACCATTCATGGTGAACGGAGGATTGCCAAACATTCGGGAGAACGGACACAATGGGGAGATGCACTACACGTCGCAAAGTTTGACTCCAGTTGCGACTGTGGCACAGCAGCAACAGCAGCAGCAGCAGCAGCAACAACTACTGCAACACCAGCACCAACAGCAGCTCCAACTCCAACACCAGCTCCAGATCCAGCACCAGCTCCAGCACCAGCACCAGCACCAGTCCATTCCTTCGGTAATGTTGCGCGAATTCAATATTATTGAGAATCCGAACACCGGTGGCAGGCAGCAACTGCAGCAGCAGCAGCTCCAGCATCAGCAGCATCAGGAGCAGCTGCCGCCGACGCAGCGTCCACACCAGGGTAGCCTTGATGGTGGGCCAGGCATGGTCGGCGGCAGTGGTGGTGGCAGCGGCAGTGGCAGCGGTGGCGGTGACTGCTTCATGATGCCGCGACGCGATCAGCTGCAGCTGCGCAGCTATGCTCCGCCGCCGCCGGCGGTGCCCTTAAACCAGCATGGCCAGCATCATCCACTGCATCATCTCTATCACCAGCATCACCAGACACAGCATCAGAATCAAAATCAGAGTCAGAGTCAGCATCTGCCACCATCGTCCACCAGCCTGGCCAGCTATGGCCACTGCCGTGAGAGCGAGCCGCTATTGCATGCCAGCAGCATCGCGCCGGTAGCCAAGGTGAGTGAAGAGGTTGACCTCATGATCTGGAGCAAGGAGATACTTCTGTGAATGAGGCAAATCCCCCCAGCCAAGCAGGCGACCAGCCCGAGTACACCCAAGCACCAATCCACACCAGCAACAATTCCACCAGATCCTTCACCTATCCATCCATTTGTAACTAATCCAAGGCATGTCTGTGTGAGTGTGTGTGTGAGAGTGTGTGTGTGTGTGTGAGAGTGTGTGTGTGTGTGTGTAAGCCTTTGTGTGTGGATTAACTTGAAGATGTAGGAATTCAAAAGAACTTGGTCTCACTCTCTGGACGGTCTACTTACTCTTGAAAAGTCTTCCCACTGCATTAACTTTCGAAAGGTGTTCTCACTCTCTAGAAGGTCTACTAACTCTTAAAAGGTATTCCCACTTTTCAAAAGCTTCAGTTAACTTCTGAAAGGTCTTCCCATTCTCTAGAGAGTCCATTAATTATGGAAAAGTGTTCCCACGTTCTAGAGGGACTACTAACTCAAAAGGTGTTCCTACTTTTAAGAGGGTCTACCAATACTAAAGGTGTTCTCACTCTCTATAGGTTCTATTAAATCTGAAAAAGATATTCCCATTCTCAAAAGTTTCTATTAACTTCTGAAAGGTCTTCCCACTCTCTAGAGAGTCCATTTACTATGGAGAATCAACTAACTTGAAAGGTGTTCCCACTTTTGAAGGGTCTTCCCACTCTTTAGAAAGTTCATTAACTATCGAAAGGTGCTCCCACTCTTTAGAGGGTCTACTAACTGTTGAAAGGTCCTTCCACTTTTTAGAAAGCTCATTAACTATCGAAAGGTGTACCCATTCTCCATAGGTTCTACCAGCTCTTGGAAGGTATTCCCCCTCCTACGACGCTCTACTTACTCTCGAATGGTGTTCCCACTCTCTAGAGGTTCTACTAACTTTGAAAAGGTATTTCCAGAGGGTCTCCTTACTTCCAAGAAAGTCTAATATAAGGGCTTAATAGATAATTTTCTAAGTAGCGACGCTTTCCACACACACACACACACACACACACACGGATAGTTCTGCGAGTGTAACCTTGAGTATGCTAGTTAGTACCTTTCCCCACCTTTCTCCCAAGCCTACTTGTTCTTGTATCTACATCTATGATTATCAATGTATCTCGAATTGTATCTGTATCTGTATCTGTTTCTCTGTGTGTATCTAACTGTGTGTTCCAATCTTTGCATGCCACATCACTTCTCCTCCTCGCCCACCTTCACCACGACTAACAACATCCAGATCATGCCCATGCAGCATGCGCCAAAGTACGAGCCACCACGTTACACCTGTCCCAACTCCGTGTTGTCACTGCAGCAGCAACATCAACAGCAGCAGCAGCAACTGGAGCTTGTGCCCCAGCAGCAGCAACAGCAGCAGCAGCAACGTCAATATGCGCTCTACTCCCAGCAGCCGCCGCTGCCGCAGTTGCCACCAAAGCCGGCACTGAGAAGCTACCTGAAGCCATTGCCCAAACTGCCGGCAGACATTGAGGAGAGCCGCGAGATGTCCTCGACAGATGATCTTAGTTCGCGACCACATTCGCCCTCGATGAGCAGCTCCGATGAGAGTTACTCGAAGACCACCGAGGGTGAGGGCGAGGGTGATGAGGATTCCCCTCGCATCAACGGTGGACATCATCTGCAGCGCAATGGACTCGGACTCGGTCACGGACACGGTCACGGACACGGACACGGGCATGGCAACGGCATCAGCATGGGCATGGGCGTGGTGGGCTACAACATGCCACGCGTGAACCCACTGCAATGGCTCTACCCGTGCGACATACAAGTGGATCCCACATCGCCGGTGGTGGACATGGCGCAGCTGCGTGACTTCGAGCTCAGCTCCACCACGGAGAGTCAGGGGCAGCAGACGACCAGCAACACGACGAGCAACACGCAGCACAAGGGCGACAGTTGCAACAGCTTTGACTACCAGAAAACAGCAGGCGTGGCAGTGGCAGCGGGTGCGGCAACAGGTGCGGCAACTGGCGGTGGTGGTGGTGGGGTCAGCACAGTGGCCACCAAGTCACCGTTCGAGAGGGAACTGCAAAGACTACTCAATGAATCGTCGCGTGCACGATGCCTGGCTGCGACAACAACAACGACGCCGGCAGGGGCTGCACTGGCCAACAACTCGGAGCATAACACCAGCAACTGTAGCAGTCGCCACAATGTGGTGGACCTCAGCTACTCGGCCAGCAACAGCAAGCTGAGCTCCATCAACGGGGGGCACAACGGACAGGGGTTGTCGCTGACAGCCGAAGGTGGTTCGAGCAGCAATGGGAATCTCAGCGGTGGCAGCAATTCGAATAGTGGCAACAACAACCATCACAAGGATCAACAGCAGCAGCAGCAGGAACAGGAGCTGCTCGCCTTGGCCATGCAGGTGACTGGCAAGTTACCGATGAGCAACAGCTTCATGATATCCAAGCATCCCGTTGGCCTGGAGGCCATCAAGGAGATAACACGCCACAAGAACCCCTCCGAGTCGAGTCAAATGTGAGTAGAGGTGCAACAACAGCAACAGGTGCCTCACCAAACAGACTACTTCCTTCCACTCCCAAGCGGGCCAGAGCTTCAGCTAGAATCGCTTCTCATCTGTGGCTAATTTCAAGTTTCTTGTTAACCGTTTGTTGTACATGTTCAATCTCGAAAGGGAACCTTCACACACACACTTCATACAATCGGTTGGGCTGCGCTTGCACATCTTGCCAAGGGTGCTTCATGGATGGGTACTACTGGATCATGGGTTTAGAGGTTTATAGGGATGCAACTCAATTTTAATGAGTGGGTAGTGGGGTAGGGAAACAAATTTATTTTTGACACTGAGATATACGCCCTGGAAGCCTTCAAGTGCCCCAATAAAAGCACTGCTAGTGCCCGTGAAGCCTTCAACAGCTCCAACAGGAGTAGTGCCAGTGTATATATCAACACACATGTTTCAGAAAAACGAGTCCATAGTGCCCGTGAAGCCTTCAACAGTTCCAACTGGAGTAGTGCCAGTGTATATATCAACACACATGTTTCAGAAAAAAAACGAGTGCAAAGTGCTCAGATCTACACAGCAACTTCAAAACCTCTCGATACTGGATGGAGCTTTTTATTTAACCAATTCGATAAGTTTTAGTTATCGATCAGAGCAGTAACGTTTTATATCAATTTCAGGCAAACATCGGACACGGAATCTTGCGAGATACTACACGAGAATCGAAGTCAGATGCATGCCTTAGCCATGCTGGAGTTGCATACGGCCAAAGAGCAGCAACAGCAGCAGCAGCAGCATCAGCCGCGATCTCATCGTCAGCGCCCGCGCTCCAAGGAGCTTCAGCAGAGCTTTGAGAGCTTGGACAGACTAGACGGCGCCGTGTCGCAGCATCCACAGTCGCAATCTCAGTCGCAGAGGCAGCGTCATCATCATCATCATCATCACCATCACCACCAGCAACGACAACAGCAGCAACAGCAGTCGCGTTACAATCATGTGGAACAGGAGGAGCGTGATGATACCGAAGATAACTTGGCCGATGAGGAGTTTGAGGATGATGAGGTGGGTCGCGATGTGCGACAGAAGCGACTGCTGCAGAGCGAGCACAGCAAGCAGAAGAATGACAAACAGCAGCAGCAACAGTCGCAGCACAATGAGGAAATGGAGCAGGAGCAACAGCTGGAACGGGAGCAGGGCGAGGCGAGCGGAGCGGCGCCACTGTCCAACGGCAGTTTGCGCCTGGAGGCGAATGTGATAAACGATGAGCTGAAGTATGGAGCGGCGCATCATAACCACCAGTCCATGGACTCCAATCCGTTGGAGAGTCAATCGGAATGGTCGGACGACGATTGCCGTGAGGAGGCCACAGGTAAGGAGTGTGAATGAATTAATTGTTTCCCAGCGAATAATCTTCGTTTTCATCAATAGGTGGTGCCGAGTCCACAGGCTACATAACCGATGAGCCTGGACTGGAGAATATATCGCTGCTTAACGAGGCGGGTCTAACCGATGCTGAGGGTGCTTTGTCGGATGTGAACTCGCTGTACAATGCTCCCGATGTGGATGACACCTCCGTGTCGAGTCGGGCCAGCTCGCGACTGCTCAGCCTGGACTCACTGAGCGGCCTCTACGATTGTGATCTGGACTCGAAGCATGAGTTGGCCATTGTGAATGCCTCGCACAAAATTACCAGCAAATTTGGTCCTCCACCGTCGCCGGCAGCAACAGCGGCTGCAGCAGCAGCAGCATCAGTATCAGCAGCGACTCAGTCAGCAGCAGCTGCAGCAGCAACTCAATCTCCGCAGCAACAGTCGCAGCAGTCGCAGTCGCAGCAGCAGCAGACTTAAGGAACCCATGTACTTAATGAGATGATAGGATGAGCACAGAGGGAAGCCAGGGGAGCAGCACTCAAATGTTGTTACTGCTATTTGCAAACGGTGTCTATTATTATACAATATAACTACAAGAAGTGTTAGTCGATAGGAACATGAACATATATGTACACACGCACGCCTATATATACATATATATACACTTATATACAAAGAATTGTACAGCAATGAAAACTGTAACTGAAACTGTAAGGGCAAACTCGGCTGCATGTGCCAGTTCCCAAGTTTGCTTTCCATTTCGACTACTTGCGTAGTACGTACGGCACTCTCTCTAAACTTAAGATGGTTTTTTTTTTCTATTGTTTCGTCATTGTCGTGGTCTAGCCCGCTCTTAGGTATTATATACATAGTATATACAAACAATTATTATAATATAAACATAGATATACATAGCCAGATATATATAGTCATTGGTTATCAAACGCAAATTGGCCCAGTTGAACGTTCCAGTTAACCCCGCAGCAACTAATTAACAATTTGAATTATACATTTAATGAATATATATATAATATATACATATATAGACGATATATTGCTTGCATATGTGTTTAGGCTTAGAATATATGAAAACTATCACGATTATCATTATAAACGATATGTGTGGATTATATTCAATTGTGCGCTTAGCCTCTTAAAGATATGATTTGCTCATTTGTTATACTACTTACTATCTAACTCAGTATGTATGTACCCTATATGCCTATATATTATTTAATAATCGAATATAAGTGAAACGATAGACACACGCATGACACGCATGTAAATAAAGCGAAATATTATAAATATTTAATCGAAAAACAAGAGAACTTACTAAATTTACTAAACTATCCCCAATGTGCAGTCAAGAGTATGATGATGTACTATATATACCCCATTCAAGTTGAATTATGCTGGGTATTTATGCAACTGTCAGCCCCCACGCCAAGCGTCGCGTCTTTCCCATTTTCGTAGTATACTTTTAGTTGTTGCGCTGAAGCGTTGCCAATCTTATGGCGCAATGCGCCTTCTGTACATACAAATACACAAACATACACACTCACACACACTGGCAAAGGCACAAGCAGCCAACACGTACTTACCGTATTCGTACTTTAGTTCTAAGCAAAACTTATTGTAAAACTGGTCGAATCGGCTTCAAGTCAATTTCCTTTTTGGCTTCTGCACAATACGCACGCAGCGCTCTCCTCATTCACACTAGGCTATAAGATTTGATTGAGCTATGTATATAAGTGCATACAACACACACTCACACACACGCACACACACACACACTATTAAAGAAATACTATATATACGATATATATTGGAAGTTTATTGGAAACATGATTGAAAACCGAAACTACTGGGGGGAAGCACATGTCAAATTGTTGTTGATGCTCCCCGAAGCCACAAAACTAAACAGATGAAACAATAAATACAAAGACAAACAAGTCAAGATTAGAGAACAGATGTTTATGAGCAAATAAAACAAACCATATTTTGTGTGTACACTTTAAACAACAAGAGAGGAAAAGAAAATAAATGAAAATAAAGAACTTGAACCTATTAAGAAGCAAATTACAAAGATCAGCCCACAGATTTACTTATATATGCAGACCATAATATATTGAAATGAAATTACTCAGAAAAATATATATACACAATAAATACCTACAATATATATACATATAAATATATAAATCTATATATATACATACATATATTATATAAAGCGAAGGCAAGTGAAAGAGATTGAGAAAGAAACAGAAAGATAGATGCAGCATGGAGGCATGATATTTATTTTTCTTTACCGAAAAGCAAATGAATGATATCTATACACACACACACACACATACACAAAGAATATGTATCTACAAAATGATGGAATGATGTAAGCGGCATTCAAAGAAATTGATGAAGATTGCGAGAACAAGCAGATACTACCGGCTATATCTATATATATTGTATATGTGACGGAGTACGGCAACAATTAAAGACCCATAATAAAAACTAACAAGTACATACAACTAATGGCAGCATATCAAATATGTTACAAACATGTGCAGACTTCTTAATGCGGGTGGCATGCGGGAAAGAAAGATTCAAAAGAGCTGAGATTGATGGATCCATAAAGTAACATATTTAATAGGGTCTCTATAAGAGTTATTACTTATAAGTTGTATTATTATTTCCCAATTAAACAGCTTGCAAACAAGAATAAAGTAGTTCAAAGCAAACCAATTTACCATTATAATTGCTGCCTTTCAAATATGAGTGTGCTATTTAAAGAAGAGATTAACCTCTTCTTATCACTGAAGCTGTTTAAGTTCTTTGGAGGTATATTTCCGAGTGTCTAATTAGCAAAACCCTAACTGTAATTAGAATTGTCACTTACCAAATTAACGCAGATAATGCGGGAGTTATAGACATGGTCTTATCATCTCACCGTTTGTTTTTGCCTTTGTCATAGAATTATATTTTTGTTTTGATTTTCGTTTCGTAGTGTTGTTTACTTGTTTTGCTCTTGGTTGGGGACCAAACTTTTAGATAAACAACCAGATGGTATTGCGTATTACAATCGCAAGCAAATAGGTAAATAATACTTTTCCAACACACTTTTGTTTTGGTATCAACTTTACTACACTTTCCAACGGTCATTATACCCTGTACAAGTGTTTAGGAAAACCTTCGCTGAACAAAAGGGTATTGAATTTATATGTAATAAAGAGTAAATAGATTTATGAACATACTCATTACATATTTGCTCGAGACAAGTGAGCATTGCCTATTGATTACAGCTCTGGCTTGGCAACAGACAATGTCGAGCTTGAGATTGTATATATAATATATTGATTACGTCAAAGTTGTTTGCGCGGAAGGTGCGATGGATTGTTTATACACCTGAAGTGCTACTAAACACGAGCAAGTGTTTCGTCTCCGCAATTTTCCATTTAGACTAAGCTTTGTTTTGTATTTCTTTCCATTCAGTTGGAGTTGAATAACAAACCCAATTTAGCTCCTTAACTGGAGCGTCTAATTTTGACTTTCTCACAGTCAAATCTATAGTTAGAATGACATCTGATGAGATATTTTAAACCAATGTGAGGTTAGGTTGCTTCTTGATATGTTTGAGGTTATGCCTTCTATATCAAAACACTTGTGGCACAACTCTAAGTAAATAGACAAGAACTTAAGCACTTTTTGTTGAATATATCATAAAAAATGTTTTATCTCAGGCACGCTTAGCACCAAAGACAAAAGGAGGCCTTTATTTGGTTAGTTTCTTGTACTTAGCTATTGATATAAGTCTGTTCAATTCACATTTATTTATTTATTAAGCAAATAAGCAATTTCCGAACTTTACTTTGCCACATTTGGTGGGGGGCCTATAAAAGGCGAACTGCTTCCATCCGGTAGTTAGTTCTTGCAAAGATGTTGCGTATAGTTTTGGCGATCGTTTCCGTCTCCCTCACTCTGTCCGCAGTCTGTGGACAGATCGACTACTGTGACAGCTCCCTGTGCCCCGCGGGAGTCACACACATTGCCTGCAAAAACAATGGAGTAGGTTGAACAACTGATCCCTTGATGATCTTTATACTAAAACCATTAATCCTCTTTAGTCCTGGGCCTCCATCTGCCCGAAGAGTCCGGTGCCAGTGTTGGTCAACCTGACTCTGGCGCTGCGTCAACACGTGGTGCGTCTGCACAATGTGAGGCGTAATAATATAGCGCTGGGAGTGTTGCCCAGGTATGCAACAGCTCGTCGCATGGCCACCATACGCTGGAGTCCCATACTGGCCAGTCTGGCCGCCTACAATGTGAAACAATGCACCATGAAGCATGACGCGTGCCACAACATACCGAAATTCCCGCACAGTGGTCAAAATCTGGCACTCATTTCGTACACTGGCAACGCCGCTAGTCGCACCACCTGGGATCTGCTAACCGATGCCATCAGTCTGTGGTGGAATGAGAGGGTGAACGCCAACATGGCCGTCATCAACAGTTACCCAAGCTCGTGGTCGGGCGCGTAAGTAATCGACACACCTCTCTCTCTCTCTCTTCTAATTGTATCCCCTTTTTTCGTAGTGAAATTGGCCACTTCACTGCCATGGCTCAGCAGGCGAACACTGCAGTTGGCTGTGCCGTCGCCACCTACACGAACAACTCCTGGAACAACTTCCTGCTGGCCTGCAACTATGCCACCACCAACATTGTCGGCGCACCCGTCTATGTACGTGGCCCCACAGCCGCCGGTTGCAAAACGGGCACCAATGTCAACTATGCCGGCTTATGCAAGGTAGCCGAGGTCTACTAAACTTCGACACCCTAATAAAACCTGCAGATAATACAAAGCTGAAATTGAAAATTACCTTTGGGGGGGATTTACAAGTTGGTTTCATTAGTTCGACGTAGATAATGTCAAATTCCTTTGCTAATTGTGCTCAGCTGGACTATAAAGGTGTCTAGCCTGGCAGGAAGGTAGCCAAGTAGTCTCCACTATCCACAATGCGCTCTACACTCGTTCTGCTGCTCTGCCTAGGTTGCCTCTTCCTGTTGCTTGGAGCCAATTGCCAAGATGAAGTTTATGAGGAGGATAAAAACAACGCCACATTGCAGGCGGTCGAGGAGCTGTTCCGGCAGAAGGGACTGAATCCAGACCAGTTGGCCGGTACTGTGGTGAATGCACTCGCCCAATCTAACAAACAGACTTCCAGACTCCTCGACTTGATTCTCGGAAAGTTCAAAGATTGCAAAGTAGCCGCGAGTATAGTCGGATCACTCGAGACGAGTTCGGCATCGATTGCACGTTTGCATGATTTGCTGCATGCTCATGCAAGCCACTTTTCGGCACATTAAGTAATACAGTGTTGTAAAGTACATGAATAAATTTACTGAAGCATTTCAACTGTTTGTGTTTCTTTTCTTGAGGTTTGCAGTCGGGTTTAATTAAGGTTTCCCTGGAAGGTGTTGCTGTTGTCCCTCTTTTTGGCAATTTCTTAACTCTCTTTGCCACTCTATTCCTTTCTTCCCTCTTTTTTCACACTTTCGCTTTACTATTCTTCCTCTATCATTTCTTTTGACTCTTCTAGGCCCAATCAGGTTTGTATGAGCGCAGACACCTAAGTTATTGCCCAAGTAAGAGTATTGTAAGTCAGTATGCAACTTTCTGTATGGCATACGCAACATCTGTGCAATTGCAGTGTGTGCTTCCACGCCTACATGCCTTGTAAACTGGGGCGGGTTCTATTGCAGGCACTGTTTCTGTCTTTCTTTATCTTTCCACCTTTTGGTACTCTTTCAACTAACAAAACTTTTGATTGTCCCCGTCTATTTGAATATTCCTGTTATAAAAGTTATAGCTTATATATATTCCTGTTCCACAGCCTTATTCTGTCTCTCTTCTGCTCAATTGTTAATGCATGTTTCTTGTAGTTCAATGGACACTTTGGTTCCCTCTGATCGATCTTTCACTGCATCTGCAATCGACTTCCTGACTTCCTTATCAACAAGATATACATTTGCGCTGCTTGAGCAACTGTTGCTCTGTTTCTCTCTCCCTCTCTCTCTTTCTCTCACTCTGTCTTTCTCTCTCTCTCTGAATCATCGCCCTTTGATTTGGCAGATCTGAGAGAACTGTAGAGATATGTATCGTTATCAAACTCCGACTGATGACATCACAGCGAGGCGTGGGCTGACTGAGCTGAGCTGACTGCGAGGTAAATATTTAACCAATTGTTACGAGCTACAGTGTAGATAGCGTCGCTGGAGTGCGGACATAAAAGCAGCCGGCCATGGCAGGGAAGGCAGCAATCGTGCTTTGATCTAGAAATGCGCAACATACTCTCCCTAACTCTGCTGTCGCTGGCCTCGCTGAGCCTCGTCTTGGCCACGGACTACTGCAAGAAGAGCTGCGGCAGTAGCCAGAACATTGGCTGCAACAACGATGGGGTGAGTCACAGAGAAGCAGAGATAGACGAGGGGAAGGTTAATTGGTTTCTAACTAATCATTTGCATAATCATACAGTCCTGGGACTCCAGCTGCCCAAGCGATCGCGCCCTGCTGACGTTGTCCGCCAGCGACAAGCAGGCGATTGTGGCACAGCACAATCTGCATCGCAACTTCATCGCTGGCGGTGGGGATAGCAAACTGAGCCCCGCCTGCCGCATGGCCACCATCAAGTGGAACGACGAGCTGGCCTACTTGGCCTCCCTGAATGTCAAGAGTTGCCAGATGAAGCACGATGCGTGCCACAACACTGACGCCTTCGACTGGTCGGGACAGAATCTCGCCTGGATTGGTTACTTCGATCCCCTCAATCAGACTTCCAACTCCATCAAGAGCGTGGACATGTGGTACAACGAGGTGAAGGACACCAAGCAGTCGTACATCGATGCCTATCCCTCGAACTACAATGGACCTGCCATCGGTCACTTCACTGTCATGGTTGCCGATCGCAACACGGACGTGGGTTGCGCTGTCTCCACCTACTCGGTGCAGGGTCAGTCGTACAAGGCCTTCCTCATGGCCTGCAACTATGCGGCCACCAATGTGATCGGCATCAAGATGTACAGCTCCTGCTCGACGGCAGCCAGCAAGTGCACCACCGGCGTGAATCCCAGCTACAAGTTCCTCTGCAGCTCCAGCGAAGTCTACGATGTCAACAACTTGAGCTACTAAGCTAACTAAACCAGTTAAGATTGCGAGTAAAGAATGAATTACACTTTTAATGTTTTATTGTAAGTGGGAAAGAGCGGGGAAGACGGACAATTAGGAGATTATCTGATGGGGGAAGAAGGTGCGAGAGATATACGATTAAACGAGGAAACTCATCAAATAAACAATAATAACCGATAAAGGAATGGAGGGCCGGATAGTGGTGTGCAGAGACAGGATAAATAGACGGAGCAATGGATAAATAAGAGATAGACAGATTGTTGGAGGTCTTGGATTGCCAGGCGGATTAGTACTCAGATAAAAAAAGGTAAAGAAGTTTGTATAGATACTGGAAAGTTGGAAAGTTCATCTGTCTGTGGTATTAATGAAGCGGCTATACTGACGGATAAAATGTTAGATAAATAGAAGAAGAAAAGTTCGGATGGACAGGCAAACAAAGAAAAGGAAGAGAGGGATAAATAAGAGAGATAATCACCTAGACAGGCGAATTTGCAGGTGGATAAATAAACGGATAGACGTTTAATAAAGTAAATTAAGTTGATGCACTGACGGATAAAAGGTTAGATAAATAGATGAAGAGAAATAGAAGGATAAATGAGAGAGACCCTAGAATAGCTAGGCGAATATGCAGGCGGATAAATAGATGGATAGATGTTGGATAAACAGATAAATAGAAAGTAGAAGAGCTGCAGGCAGGGAGAGGTGAATATACATGAAATTGATCGGGAGCTGAGCAGATAAACAGTCGGAAAGGCAGGCCAGAGATAGCACAGAAAGTCGGATAGATTAAAGAAGGAAAGGGTAAATGCGCAAGAAGGAAAAAAGGAAGAACACAAAATGAACAGATAAGAATTAGAAATAACGAATTTTAGGATTAAAAGTAAAGATAGATGGATACACAGATAGGAATGAGTAACAACAAGCAAAAAAAAAATAGGAAAATAGACAACCAAAAGTCAGCCTAGAAGAATGGCAACTGCTTGTTGTTTCGCCTCGACTACTAAGTCTGTTTAGGAGTAGAGACTCTATTACGTCTGCACTCTGTCTACTTCTGCTTATCAAACACAAGAAACACTTGTACCCACAGAGCCACAGGGAGAACAAGAGATATGGAACAACATGCACCGTCAAAGGGGCCAAGCAGCAACCTGAACTGAATTTAAAGAGTCGCAAGTAATTCGCATAATTAGCAAGGTTGCGCCTCGAAAAAGGTCTTCTTCTTAGAAAAATGCATCGAATTTAAAATTGAATTTAACTTAGTTAATTCAAGAATGTTTGCTAAGTGGGCTGAATGAATTTAACTTAGTTAATTCTTTTTTTTTTTTGTTTTTTTCTTAAAAGAAATATTACATTTTATTTGACTAGTACAATGTTTGCTAAGTGGGCTAAGAAGCTCTAGTTGGCAAGTCGCTGCCCCTTACCCGATGGAAAATCATGCCACTTGCTGAAGTATCTTTCTTCGTGTTGAGGCGAATTTATGAGTGTCTTTCAATAAGACTCACTCGACGCCAAGTATTGCATACTTTGGGGAGCATTCAAATAAATTACGCGACTTCACTTTGTCAATAAAATGCAGGTGCTTCTGCCATTGCTGAGCAACAGATGCGCCACAGACAATCACAAAACGGCGAGGGGGGTGAAGGGGGGGGCATGGAGGAAGCAGAAAGAGTAGTAGCATTAAATCGTGTTATGAAGCAAGCAGTTTCTGACTGCTGTGCTGTGTCTTTCGTACATAGTATATCACATATGGCATATATATTTGCTCATCTATTTGTTGTACACGCTTGCAGAAGGGGGAAGTGGGGTATATAGAACTAACTGAAGCTTATATGAACTAATGATAGATGTCCAAGCAATAACTAAGATAGGAAAAAAGACTAATAGTGTTTCCCAATTCATTTAAGTTATCACAAATCATTAAGATGATGTTGATTATTGCATAAACCAAAAATGAAGGTACTCGCTTTAAAATTATGCTTTTAATTGCCTTTTTTCCATTTTTTTCTGGGCAAAAAGAGGCGTGGCTAAGTTATAGAATCGACTGTGCATGCTGTGCAGGAATATATATATACATTATGAGCTTGGCTGTCTGTTGTATGCAACTTTAGTTGGTACTAGGCCAGAATACCTTTGCACCTTGTTGGCACTGAGTGATGGGGATTTTAGGAGCTGTATACTGGGCTATATACTACATCTAGTGCATAGGTGCCTCTGTCTCTATATATACCCTACAGCTGAGCATATATGCTGCACATACGCAATTCAATTAGGCCAACATCCTGTTGCCAGACTTCAGGTACGAATCAAGTTTCGATAAGCCTCCTCGGGGCTAGTTGTCGCTTTGCCGCCTTGTTGCTTTGCGGCTTTGTGGCTGCTGCTGCTGTTGCTGTTGCTGCTGCACGCGCTGATTGCCAGACAGGAGCAGAGCAGAGAGAGGTAAATACGCTTACGCGTACGCATACTGCTGTCGGCAACTGTGTGTTGTCTAGTGCGCTCCAGGCCGCGGGGAGTTCCCCAGCGCAATCAAAACAGAAATTCCCGTCTCCGTCGTTGCCGTCGTGGGTTCTGCGCTGTCATTGTTGTTACATGCCGAATTTGTCGTGAAATGTTTTGGTAATCAATTTATGTGTTCTCTTCTCCCTCACTCCCGCTCTCTCTCTCCCCCTCTCTCGCTCGCACTTGCTCTATTTCCTGCTGGCACCATTAGTTCTCTGGTCTAACCACAGTCTTCGACTTCGACTTCTTCTTCGTCTTCACTCACCTGCAAAGTTCCCAGCCAGCCTGCGGCCAGCCACGACGTCAGCTCCATCAGCTCAGCTCAGTCAGCTTCAGCTTCGTCTTCAGCTCCCTCTCCATCTCTGGCTCCGTCTCCGTCTCGGGCCTGTCGTACGTGAAAATGAAGCATTTTCCATTTGATGATAACAAAACATGTTTGGCATATTGATGAATGCCTCCAGAGAATTGTTGTCCGCTGTAAGCTTTGTCTGTGCTCTGCCTCGACTGCGTGTGGCATGCCAGGCTCCCCCCCCCCTCTCCATCCTCCTTCTTTGCCTTGCTGCCACGCGCTGCGGCACATCCAGAACTTGCGGCAAGGATTGGAATTAGGTGGCGACGGGCACCGCGCTCGATTTTAATGATGTGACTGACGGGCGGGCGAGAGCGCTTACCCAAAATGTACCCTGCACTCGGGCTCCCTTTTTGTGTATACTCTGCATCAGCAGGCATGTGCAGAAAGGGAGTTCGGACTATCAGCTATGATTGGTTAGGAGAATATATAGAGTTGTTCATAATAAATTAGATAGTTCAGTTTTACCTCTCTCTCTCGCACTCTTCCTTTCTGCCTATTCATCTTTAACTGTTTTTTTTTTTTTTTTTTCTGTACTTACTTTGCATTGTCTCCCTTTTTTTTTGTTGCTTCTCTTTTCCTTTCTTTTCTTTCTCAATTCCTTTCTTTTCCTCTGTATTGTCTTTGAATGGGTTCTTCACTTCCTCTCTCTCTCGTATCTTTTTCGTTTGTCTTCTTTTTAATAGTTTTACTCTATTTTTCGCTGCTCTTTTTGTCTGTTGTTTTTCTTTCTTGCTTTCTTATGGTGCCTTGTCTGCTTTTCTTTCTACCTTCTTCTTATATGTATATCCTGTTACTGATCTCTTTTTGGTTCTTCTCTGCTCTCTCTGTTCTCTCACTTAGCTCCATCTCTTGTCTTTTTCGATCTGCTCTTCTTTCTTAATCCTCTCCCTTTCAATCTTACTCTATCTATTTCTCTTTCTCTCCATATGCTTTTTCCACTTTGTGTTCTTTACTCTCTTTCTTGTACTCTTTATTCTTTTTATTTAATTTACCACTTACTTTCTTAGCCTCCTCTTCTTATGCCTTTCTTTTTCCCTTCACTCTTATCCTGTCTAAAATATCTCTTTTTTCTTTTTTATTATTCTACTCATCGTCTCTTCCTTTATATCTCTTCAACTGTCTGTCTTTCTTCCTCTCTCTCAATAATATTAACTTCTCGCCTTCTTCTCTTCCACATCTGCATCTTCTTCTTTCCATCGTCCCAGCTTCACCTTCTTCATTTCTTTGTTTCTTCCAGTACATCTCATCTTGGGCAAACCCCAATCTCGTATGCTCCCTATCTCTTTCCCCTTTCTCTGCACTCTTCCCACACTCTCCCTGCTATTGGCAACACTTCATTATGAACGGAAGCAGTTGAAGATAACGAATCTTGTTGGCCTAATTGAAACTGGGGAAATATCCCAGAGCATCTGCAGGTCGAGCTGCCAACTTTTACTTGTTGTTTTCATATTTTTTCATATTTCGTTGCCCCTTCCCCGCTCCCCCTCTCTCTCTTTTGGCACGCCCTCTCGCTTGTCTTGTCTGTTTATTTATGCGTGTGCCGGAGTTTGTTTGCTTTGTGAATACGTGATGCGCCCACGGGTAATGGAAGGCAAAGGCAAAGGCAACTTGAGGTGGCACTGGAGAGGAAGAAGAGGGGGGTATCCATTTGCTTATGCCAGCAAAATGTTTTTAGTTGCCAGCATTCGTAATAAAAATAATAATAATAATAATAATAATTTCTCACTTCATTTGTTGCACAAATCGAAAATGAGCTCGCTCCGTTTTGGGGTTGCGCATCCCTTTCCCCACCTCCCCTCCTCACTCCCCTCCCTCATGTTGCTGCCAATGTTTCTGATGGCCGCTGATGGGTTTTTCTCTGCTTACCTCCACCTGCTCCCCTTTCTCCCACTCTCCCTCTCTCTCTCTCTCTGCTGCTCTCGCCTTGGCTTGTGGTATTGAATTTCAATGAGGCCACGCTGCGTATGCGCAATTTGTGCGAGCTGCGGTAATCAGCGCTGCCTGCCTCGCTGCCTCAAAGTGATTGCAAAATCACCTTGCGCAGATATTCTAATTTCATAGCAGTTTTCCCATCATTTTCCATTTTCCATTTCCTGCTGCAAAATTCTCGCCACAAATTTTTATGCTGCAAAATTGTAGAAATTCAATTATAGCAAATTACAGGGAAGCTGCAAAAGAAGGGAGGGGCGTGGCAGGGGGAGGTATGTACAATTTAAATTATCGGCCAGGTGTGTGCGTGTGCGTGTGTGTGTGTGTGTGTGTGCGAGTATCTATTTAAGCGTCGCGCAGGAAGCCATAAAAATTGTTGCTGCCAGGAAGCGGCGTCGGCAGCGGCGCCAACTTTTGCCACAAGATACGAATGCGAGGATGTGCAGAGAGGGGGTGCACAGGTGGTGGCGGAATATACCACTCATCCCGCCCCCCTCACTCCATCTTCCACTCGGCGCTTTAAAGTGCGCAAAGTTTATCGAACGGCAATCATAAAGCAATTTCCAAACGGACATGCAAAAGTTTTAGTCTCCTTGAGGGAAGCTGTAACAAATTGCAAAGCCACTTAAACTGGCAGTGATAGCAACAGATAACTGCTTGAAAGGGGGCAGAGGGGAGTAAGGGGGGACGGCGGGTAAACGTTGCAAGTTGTGCCAAAGTTTCTAAGCTGCTGACAATTTTGTGAAATTGAATTGAAGCTGTGGATGCGAATGCTGTTGCAAGAAGTGCTGCCATTTAATGAGGGGGCAAGGGGTAGTCAAAGGGGGGAGGAGTAAATGAAGAAGAGGGGGGGTGTGCACTTGCTGCGACATAATCATATTAAATTAGCTGCCAAGTTGCGAGCCAATTTCAATTTGTGTGCGAGCGCGTTTTATTTTTTTGTATAGAGCAGCAGGAGAAGGGGGGAGTGGGTGCAGGAGGGAGGAGCAGGACAGCGACGTGTCGTTGACATGTCGAGTGTGCCTTGGTGTGTGCCCTGGTGTGTGTGTGTGTGTGTGCTTGGCATGCCGTAGCATACTTTTCAGCGTCGCCATTCATTAATCAAGTTCAGAGCACTTTAAAGTGCTGCTGGCGCGTCATTGTCAGCTCAACACACAAGTACAGCACACACACACTCCCATACACTGCCACACACTGGCACACACACTGGCACACACACTGGCACATAAAACATGTTATAATGATGCAATAATAAAGCCACAGCAGCAACAGCGAGAGAGGCAGCTGGAGCCGCAATTGGCATCAAGGCAGTCGAGGCGAGCTAAGCGAATCCCGCTGTAGGCGTACTTGCCACGTCCACGCCCCCTCCCCCTTCTTCTCCACCTCCCCCCCTTTGCTTAGGTCATAAACGTTGATAAAGTCATAAAAAAAGAAAGGAAAACGAGAAAGCAGCAGCAGCTGAAGAAATATAATCTACCCCAGCTGCTTCTTGGCAGGCCCAGCAGCAAACAAAGGCTTAGCCAAAGGCGTCAAGGCAGGGAGAGGAGTGAGGGGGAGGGGAAGCAGGCATATGCTGGCCACAGCACGGCGGCAGCAGTAACAATAACACATTGCGGCTCTTATCAAGAATGGACCAAAAACTAAGCAAACAGTTGCGCTCCTTCCCTCCTCTTCTTTCTGTTCCCTTGGGGCGCTCGTTCGTCCAGTTGGCGCTTAAATTGAGCGCACGCATGCAACTTGAGGTTATGTAGGCTAATAAATATGTCTCTGTGTGCGTGTGTGTGTGTGTGTGTATAGCCATCATATATCTGCAGATAAAGCGTGAGAGCTCCCAGGAGTGAAGTTGACACGCCAAGTCCGAGGGAGCTAGGTGTGAGAAGGAGGAAGAGAGAGAGAGGGAGAGGGAGGTGGAGAGGAAGTTGGGCACAGTGAGGTAGGTGGGGGAAGTAGCCTTAACTTCTTTCTTCCCCCTCCCTGCAGCCTGCCCCTGTGCCGTGCTCTCTCCCTTAAGCCTTCTTCCTGCGTCTTTTACTGCCTCTTCAACTGCATTTTCCTCTGCCTTCCTCACACTTTCTCTCTTTGCTTATGTCCCTTCCTGAAGCCTCTTCTGCATCCTCTTCTTCTGCATCTCCCTTCTCTTCACCGCTTCTGCCTCCGCTTCCCTGCCTTGTCTCTTCCTTCTCTGTCTGCCTCTGACTTTTCCACAGTCTCAGCCTCGATCTCTGCCTCGGTCTGTGCCTCTGTTTCTCCCTTCTTCTTCTGCTTTCCCTTTCTTTCCCTACCCCTCCCTTCTTCCCCTGCCCCTGCATCATTTCCTTGCCCTGTCCATCCTCTCTGCACTTCCTCCTTCTTCTCTCCCTGTTGCCCTTCCCTGGCTGCTTCAATCAATCATTGAGCAGAGCGTGAGGAAAGTCAGCCAGGCTGCCCTTGTGGGGCATGGGGTAGGTAATTTATGCACTAATTTACCGCAAAGCACAGCACCACGAACAGTTTTAAATCGAGTGACTTAACACACTCGCTGACCCGCTCTCCACCCCTCTTCCTGACCCACATCCCCCTTGCTCATCCCCTTCCTGCCCCTCTCAACACTCTGCTGACTTTCGCAGCTACTTGCAATTATTCATGATGGTCATTTAATGGACATGATTATGCGTGCGCATCTGTATGTGTGTGTGTCTGTGTGTGTGTCTGTGTGTGTGTGTGCGTTGGGTAACCAAAAGCCAAGCCTCAAAGCCGTTGCCCATGCCCAGCCAGGACTGACCTGTTGCTGTTGCTCTTGCTGCAAATTGTGCGGTTTTGCAAGCGGATTAATGAACTGCAGCATGACAAGGAAGGGATGGCCAAGGGGGCGGGGTAGGAGGAGGCTGTGTGCAGCGTGGGCGTGGCAGAGATTAGTAGCAAAGCGCCACTGACCAACTGGCATTGTTTATGCATACACGACAGCACAAAAGATTTCGACTGGCAGCAGCAAAACAAAAGCCAAAGCGTGGCATACACGGCGTATGCGTAATGCAGCAACTAAAGAGACAAGTGCGAGCACCTGGCAACGCATTTCAAATAACATTGCTGGGCACTACAAATGGAGTGGGAATATAGTGGAGCGAAACTGCGTAAAATGCGTAATAGAACTAGTAATGTAAACAGAAAACGAACATGGCCGACAGGCAAATACCCTTTAGTCAAGAATTTAATGCCTTAGGAGTTCATTAAAAAAAACTCATGTTCAAATTGGAGTTTCCACCTTAAATTGAAGCTGAATTCAACAAGAACAAACAAACAGACAGAGGGATAGATGTATATATACTGATATATACTCTTAATACTGATCAAGAATATATACTATATACCTTATGGAGTCAGCTACACCCATAATTGGAATAAAGAGTATATAAGTACAAATTAACAACGACAATTTCCGCTCGCGACACTGTAATTTACAATAATTTCGAGAATAATCACAGACCGTGATAGAAAACAAATTGCTGAATTATTATTTCAGCGTATAATGAAATCTAATTCGAAGAATCGAAATGTTTGCGTAAATGCTTAAACAAAAAAAGGAACTCATGTTAAATAAACATTTCGATTAGTTATGATTGGTTCATCTTTAATTTGCCATTACAGCTAATGACATTAAAATTATTTAGCTTTGATTATTAAAGAGAAGAGATGAGTGATTAACATTTTTGCATTTACTTTCCTGCTTAATCGAATGCTTCATTCAACGTTATTAGTGACAGATCTGTACGAATAAGGTAGCCATAAACTTATATTCCTAGCTAAGTTGTGTGAAGGGTATATAAAATATTTAAAGCCAGCAAATAACTCTTCGCTATAAAGTTTATATTACTTTTCTATTGCAGCAGCTTGGAAATAAACTACATGAGTACATCGTCATATCATCTTGTATTACAAAGTATGTTTAAGCTATCATTTTATATCCAGTTAATTAAGATGTTGTAATGATCTGCCAATAAGCCAGTACCAATTAAGTCGAAGGCAACATCTTCTTAAGAGTATTCAACATATCTACAAAGTATAGTATTTATACACAAACTGGCATATCTAACGGGTTGCAGCACTCGTGGTGTCACGACGACATTGACTTGGGTAAACATTAGTTTATTTTCGATGTCATCTGTAGATAAGAACTTACGACGTCTGCTTAGCATAAATCTAACTCTATCGAGAGAGAGAGAGAGATTCTTATCTGAGTATGCTACATAATGTGCTGGTTCTATTTATAAATAAATTTATATTACTTATATACAATATGAGTCAGATTTATATGGCATGTATGTTCACTTATAAATGTAAATGGGTTACTCAGTCATGCGTAGCAGTGGCGCCATCTATTGCTCAACCGAGATACCTTCATGCCTCGGTGATGTTGTATCAATCTGTTAGAGAGTTTGAGAACTTTCCTTAAACATGTTACATTTCAATTTGTGGTAACTCAATATTGATTAAGGTAAACAAATAGTATATTATGAAGTTGAAACAAAGTACACTGTTGCCAAATTTCATCATTGTATAAGTTTCTTAGTTCTATACACACTGTTGTGTACAGTAGTTCCTTAGTGCTCTACACACTGTTGCCAAAGTTCAGCGTTTTTGTAGTTCTTTAGTTATCTACACACTGTTACCAAATTTCATTGCTGAAATACTTTCTAAGTTCTGTTGCCAAGCTTCAGCGTTAAAGTAGTTCCTTAGCCGTCTACACACTGTTGCCAAATTTCAGTTGCAGTAGTCCCTCAGTACATTGGTAAATATTGCAATTTACACACTGTGCGTGTGCTTCAGTTTCAAAATCCGTTAATCTTCCAGCTTGAAACCAGTTCTATTAAGGATACGAGGGTCGTTTGATAAGTCCGTGACTTTTTGTATTTGCCGCGCACCTGCTCTAAATACAACACTGCTCCTGTCAGCAGTTATCGATTAACAGCTGACTGTAAAATTTTGAGGAAGCTGCGTTTTTTGGTTTGCGTTTTATAGGCATTGAAAGCAGACGATCTCGTGAATTTTAACGAAAATGGAGATCGAGATCGTCTGCTTTCAATGCCTATAAAACGCAAACCAAAAAACGCAGCTTTCTCAAAATTTTACAGTCAGCTGTTAATCGATAACTGCTGACAGGAGCAGTGTTGTATTTAGAGCAGGTGCGCGGCAAATACAAAAAGTCACGGACTTATCAAACGACCCTCGTATTTGAACGTTGTTAGAACATTTATTCACACCTTTTGTTTATTTACCTTCTCTTTCATTTCTTTGGGTCAACTCATTCACAAAAAGTCGGGAGAGCAGAGAAACGATATTAAGCTAAACCAAATTAGCAGCAACTCGTTATATCTTGAGCCACAATCTATTGTTCTTTATCGTTCTCTCAGTTGTCTCTTTCCTCGCTAAGAGGTTCTGCTGCCTTGCTGTCGACACCTGTCCGGCACTCGAGCCGTGTCTGTCTCCGTCTCCGCATCTCTGGCACCATCTGGCAGCGGAATTTGCTGGCTAATGAGCGTGGCCAATTAATCAATTGGCCAAATTGACGCGATCAACAGTCGTAAAAATGTGTCAAAAGAGGCGAAGCAGCTGAGCAAATTGGTCACTTTATAATTGAAGTTCGTTGAGATAATTTGCAGAACAATATAAACAATTTCGTGCATAATAAGCCGGTTTAATAGAGTAGTGGAGGTGGGGGGTATCGAGAGAGAGGGAGGGGGGGAGTAGCCTAACCAGTGAGTTGCCAAGTGAAAGTTTCTTTCGATAACTTTGATTTATTGACATGGCGCTGCCGCGAGTCATGTGAGCCAAGTCCAAATCCCCCTCCCTACCTCCCTCCCTCCCTGTGACACCCCTTAATAGTTTCGAATTACAGGGGGACAATGGAAAGAAGGGGGGGGGGGCAGTGGCAGGTGGTTTAGCTGCTGCTGGTCTAATGCTTCCACTGATTATGCTGAGCAAAGTTGCGCACCGCCAATTTGCATACAAAAACTGCAGGCGGGTAAACAAAGCGCTCGCAAAACGGCTGCCAGTTTATTGTGGCATGGGCGGAGATCGAACAGGGGGAGGGGGGCGTGTAGAGGAGGCGTGTCATGGGACTTGCTGGTGAGACTTCAGTTGCTTTGGCTTTGTTAGCGACGTGCAAACATAATTACAATTGGAAATTAATCAGCAACAACAACAGCAGCGGCTGCGACAGTGTTGCCAGATGAGTGTGAAAAAGAGCTAAAAAGAAGCTTAAAAAAGATAAGAAAAAAGGCTAGAACCAAAATAAAAAAAGACAGAAAAAATGGTTAAAAATGTAAATATTTTCTAAACGAAATAAGAGCTAAAGCAGTCTCAACTGACAACTCTCAAGAGCTAAACCTCTGTTGGGCGGACACATTTTCTAAAATTTTGTTTATTTTATAGTAGAATTTCGCTTTTGTTAGTAAGACACACACTCCACTAGTCAAGAGAGAAGCTGTCGTGGAGGGAGTGTCCGGCTAAGAGAGGTTTTTCACATTTAAGGCTGATATACATCAAAGCACACATTATAAATAAAGTTTAACTGAGAAAAAATATCATTTATTCTTGAATTAAAGTGAAAATTTGAGAGTGAGTCCAAGTGAGTCAGCACTTTTATAATGCTGGCGGGAAAAAAGCTAGATAGTCAACACTAGGCGCAGTAGAGGCAGCAGTGCAAATTGCAACTGCAGCGACGCGTTCCAAGCGACCAAACAAGGCGCACAATTTATTTATTTTCTGCTTATTTTTTTCATAATCTTCTTTTGTTTTTTGCATCGAATTACCAAATGTTTAATAACTGCAAACACACAGAGGGACAGAGAGAGAGGGAGAGAGAGAGACAGAGAGAGACGTAGTGCTTACTGTAATGGGCATTATCATTATTATTATTATTTCTATTGATACTTATCAAGTTTGCGCGCAGCTGCAGCGGCGACGGCGACGGCGTAGGGCGCTGCAGCGTTGCAGCGTTACAGCTCAGCGACGCCGTCGCCGTTGCCGTTGCCGTTGCCGTTGCCATCTGAGCTGTGGTCTTTGCGGCTTTGTAAGTCAAGGCCAGGTGGGCGTGGCTTACCGTCTCACTGCCCCATCATCAAGTGCGATAATTAAAGCCAGACAAAATGGAAACAAAAAACTTTTGATTGCTGCAGTAGCAGCAACAGTTTAAGGGAAGGAGGGGAAGCGGGGCAGGGGAAGCGAGGCAGAAGGGAGAGAGAGCTAGAAGCGGTTAACTAACCCGGCTTAGAGCTCTCGACCCGCCCGAAGGACGTAGACGAAACTGGCACACGAATTGGGATTCCCTCGGTGTCGATAAATTGTTAATTGAACTGTTGATTTCAATGCTAATTGGGGAACTCTTCGAGCTGCAGTTCGAACTCGAACTCGAATTCGAACTCGATCGTTCTTTGTGGCTCCCCACACGTTAATCGATTCTTCTGTTTGTCTCTTCTACTTCTTCTTCTTCTCCTGCTCTGCTGACGTGGCAGACAGGCACAAAAGCAACACGTGCTAAACACTCGATAACAAGGTAAATTAAACAGCGACACTTCAGGCCTGCCACCTCCTCGGTACCCTTAGGCCCCCCGCAGTGCCTCCCTTATCCGATTTCTAGCTTGTTTCCAGCTAAGCCCGAAAGTGCTAACGATGCTCTGTGTGAAGAGATAAAAGTGACAGGGCGAAAATGATTGGAGACCTCAATTGCAACACATTGACGTGTTCACAATTAATGGCTAAAATCCACAATTGCCAATTGCGCACGCAGAGACAGATAGAGAGGGGAAGAGAGAGAGAGAGGGGGGAGAGAGTGAGAGATACCAGGGGCTTAAATTCATCTTATAATGCTGCGCAAATAGGGTATCATAAAGTGGGTTGAGCAAGACAGTTGTCCACATAGACACTGCTCTAGGGCCGTATCCGGATTGGGGTGTCTATATCTCACTAATCCCTGGAGAAAGTATGACTAAGAGGCATACCCTGCATTAGGTATGAGTGTGAGTAGTAACCCTAGGTAGTAGAGTTCTTTAAGGGGGATTGTACAACACTAATAACTAATAAGGCAGAGCATAGGCAAGGTGGCTAATGTACAGTTTCGATTATAGAAGATCTTGGTATATTAGTAGCAGTATTAAGAGTAGAAGTAGAAGTACATAGTAGTACAAGTTGTAGTTTTAACAATAGTATAAATATAAATTCTAAAAGTTCTGGGGGAGCAAAGGCAGCAGTTGTAGCAGTGGTAGTAGTAGTACAAGTGGTAGTAGGAGTAGGCGTAGTACGATAGGTAAAGAAGAAGTAGTGAGGTGAAAGAATAGTAAGAGTATTAGAAGTTGTTGTAAACGGAGTTGTAGTAAGAGAAGTAGTAAGAGTAGTAGTAAAGATAGAAGTAGTAATAGTAGTACCAAGTGAAGTAGTAGTGGTGGAAGTAATAGTAGTGTTATCAAGTGTATTAGTAGTAGCTGTAGTAGTAGTAAAAGTAGAAGTAGTAGTAAAGGTAGTAGTAGTAGAAGTAGTAGTAGTAGTAATAGTAGTTGTAATAGTAAAGGTAGTAGTAGTAGTAGTTGTAATAGTAGTAGTAGTAGTAGTAGTAGTAGTAGAAGTAGTAGTAGTAGTAGTAGTAGAAGTAGTAGTAGTAGTAATAGTAGTAGTAGTAGTAGTAGTAGTATAAAATAGAAGTATTAGTAGTAGCAGTGGAAGAAGTATCTTGAATTATGTATAATAGAAGAGTAGCAGACACAGTGAATCTAAGTGGCTCTTCGAGGGTATCTAGCAGTCGACTGAGCTTGCCAATCGATTTACGCAATGCAGCCCAGTCGGGCCGAGCCAGGCCCGACCCGGCTGGGTGAAATTAAAGTGGATTGTCTACAAGTGCTTTACGACTCTTTCTTCAATATGCTTACGCATGGCAGCTTGCATGTATTTATATCTACTCTACTACACACACGCACTCACACACACACACACACTCACACACGTGTGTAAACATGCGATTTACATACATTTTTTTGGCACTTGCGCTGCTGCTGCGACCACCGCGCAACGCTTATCAGACGTCGCACTTGCCGTCGCTGTCGCCGTCGCCATCGCAGTCGCAGTCGCAGTCGGCGTCGCTGTGCAGTGGCAATGTGAGCTTGGATCTGTGCGATCGTAGCTTTTGCCGCCCGCACAGCGCAGTCGACGTCGACGCTGGCAGCGCACCGTGTGGCGCGCGAGTCGACGGCACTCATCAAATTCAATACGAATTTTAGTCGCTGAGTTCAGCTCAACGTCGCTGGTTTAGGTACATTGCTAAGCTCGTTTAACTAAGCCTCGTTTTAACCTACAGCAACAACAACAGCAGTGACTAAAAAAGTAATAACAAAAACAAGAAGAAGAACAAAAAGAAGAGGAAGGAGAGTGATCAAAACATAAAATAAACATAAAAAGAACACTTACAACACTGAAGCGTCTGTCATGTTATTGTTGCTGTTGTTGTAGAGTCGCGTGTGAAGAAGAGACAAGAGAGAGAGAGAGAGAAAGAGTGACAAAGAGAAGGAGAGAAAGTGACAAAGAGAGAGAGAGACAGAGCGAGCTGAACGCGTCCTGGCAGCATCCGGTGAAGCAACGAGGAAGGAAAACACTTTCACACACTGATTAATTAACTAAAGTGAGTTTACCGTTACGATCAGCCACTGTGCCAGTGTGTATCTGTGTGCCACTGTGTGTGTGTCCCAGTGTGTGTGTGCCAGTGTGTGTGTGTGTGCTTTTTACTACTAATTTCATTAAAGACATGTAAATTAAATCAAATTCGCGTTTGTCGTGAAATTTGTTTGCGCTCGTTTATGCAGCGCACTCTTCATCCTCTGTGTGTGTGTGCCTGTGCCTGTGTGTGTGTGTGTGCGTGGGAGTGTGTCTGTGCATCTGTGTGTGTGTGTGATTTTTGTTTGACTATATAGAATTTAGCATATATGTAAACTTGTGTAGTTATTGTTATTGTTGCGTGCCGGAGGCATCGGCCAAATTACACAGCAAGACAGCAAGAGCGAGGGGGAGGGAGGGAGGTGCAGAGAGAGTGAGAGTGACTGACAGTGTGTGTGTGTGTGACTGTCCACATAACACACTATTTATTTATTTATTTATTTACCCAAGCGCTTTTTATTTTGATCGCAGTTTGCATTGTTTATTCCAACTTTGCTTTATGCTCTTCTGCCTTAATTAATGATATGCCAAGCTCATTAATTTAGTTTTCGGGGATCTTCGTGGGGATCTGTTAAATTAGCAACTAATGATTGCTTGCTACTTTTGTTATTATAATATTATTATTATTTTTTTATCGTAGTTTGGCGCAGTTCGAGAGTTTCCGAATTTCAATTTCAAGTTTGATTTCGACCCCATAAACAAAACATGCATGCACCAGGTGTGTGTGTCTGTGTGTGTGTGTGTGTGTGTGTGACTATTTTTAGCTCTTGATTTTATCATTGAATTGCGCATAAATAAAACTTTGCGTAAATGCCTAATTTTGCCCACTGTTTTTACTGTTTTCCTTCCACTTGTTGAACTTTTCTTTTTTAACATTTTTCTTTTTGTACTTTTTTCCACTAATTGCACTTAATTATTTCCAATTCAGGCCCGAACTAAAGAACCGTTTAATTTTGTGAGTGTGCGGCACACCTGCCTGCACTCCCCTCTCCTCCCATGCACCCCCTCTAACGCCAGCGCTTGCTGAGCTGAGTTTCATGGATGTATCTCTTTAGTTAAACATGCAATCAATAACTTAGTGGATAAATTAGTGTGGGTGTATCTAGGTGTGTGTGAAGGAGTGTGCACTCGTGTGTGTGTGTGTGTGTGAAGAGTTTTGTCAGCAACCGGAAATAGGTAAAAATATGATTAGAGCGAACACAAACCGAAAAGCGAGAGCCAAAGCCGGCAAATTTGCCGCAAATTGAATTTGTTTTTATTAACTGGCAACGCTTGTTTTCACAGCGCATCGTGTTAATTGTCAACTATATGGTTATAGAACGATATATCAGTCAGTCGACAAATGCATTGAAATTCTACGAAATGTGCCTGGAATTGTATCACAAGCAGAAGTTGAGTGTTCGACTCGTATGCACGACCACTAGATACCCTTGAAGAGCCAGTCAGAAGAGACTAATAGAAAAAGATTTTGATTGCGATTTTTTGAGGAACTTTCCAAGTTCGTGGAACTATCTTAACTGATATATCATTCTATAATTAATATATATTAACAAAAAAAAAAAAAAACTTCCTTCCTACAGAACCAACCAGATAATTAATATAGAATACGATTTGCAAATAAATTGAGAACTTTCCAAGGCAAGCACCTTATCTGATTTGGTATCTACTTAACCGATTGTTAATTTGTATTTCTCTTATGTCTATAGCTTCTCAATATGTTAAACACGTTCAAATGTATTCGGCAACATTCACACTGTACTTCCTGACCCAAATTTGCTATTCATATGTTGTTTTGTTCAGTATTTGCTAAAATATATCTATTCATTATATTTAATAGAGCTTGATAGAATATTATTCAAACATATATTTGATATAATTGTGGGATTTAATGGTCTGCTGGGTCTCGAATACATTTATTTATTTACTGGAAAGTTTTGTAAACAAAAACCAAACCTGTTCTACGACGAATCATGAATTTGTGGTTTTTATTTGGTTGTTCCACGATCCCCTCAGTTGGTATGGTTAGGCACACCTCGTTGCTCGTACACATTTCGTGAAAATATCATAATACCCTCATCTAATAATAGATAATGCAATTGATTTCCAATTCCAATGAATTTAATAATTATCGATAATCGAGGAATCGGTAAATCCATGAATAACATATCTATTACCCAATTGACACTTGTCCATTTGTAGATTTCCCTTCTCGGTTACTTAATATGCCTTCCGAATAGTGCTTCCTGGTCGAAAAAGTGCATTGGTTCGCGCCGATCGATGATCGACGACGTGCCCGGCCCGCTGTAATGAAGCAAATGACCTCAATGAATATGTTTACATTTGCGCCATCACATTTCGATGGGGGTTCAACGCACGTTTGCTCGACTTGGCTGACATTGATGGCCACGCAGCAAAAGCAGCTGTAGACGGGCGACAGACAACGGTAGAGCAACTGTAGACTGTAGAACGTAGAACATACACAGAAGACTGTGGACAGAAGACAGTTGGCGCTGCGTATGCTAATGCAGCTCTGCTTATGAATCGTACACGGCGAGAAACTCTTGCTTAGAATGATTTAGATATCCATGAAGAGCAACTCAATTTGCCGAGGAATTAGTTATAGATACGCATGATATATATTCTTGTTCTTGAAATCGGAAGTTGTTGTGAGAAACTGTTAAAGTTCTAAATGAAATTAGGTGTTGATATATTCATGTGTGTATTTTCCTATGCTGATCTTTCAGGACAGTATAGTTGTTAGGTAAGGAGCTGTAAAGAATGTATTATAAATTTGTTTATATATATATATATATATATATTCATAAACAGCAGGATGATCTCAGTTCATGCAAATGATCTAATTAAAAAAAATAATGTGCAGTTTCTGAAGTCTTAAGAAGAAACACGAAGCAAAGAACTTGATTTTAACTATTTTCTTTTAATTTAAACCTTTCTTGTTTGAAGACCTTTATTATGTGGTACAGCACCCTCTAACCCTACCGAAAACCTGCAATTAAAATTGTGCATTATAAGGTGCGTTTAATCTTGCCAACGACCCTGTAGCGAAACAAGCAAAAACAGCTCATTACAATTGACATTGTTGTTGGTGTTTCAAGGAATAATATTTCAATAATGGAATATTTCGATGGGCGGGGATGGGACAACTCTTTCTGCCAGTGTATGCAGGGGGAATTATACGAATTATGCACACATCTGTCAACTGTTTTGAACATATTCAATTCATTGAATTTATATATCTTACAGGTTTTTGTGGGTCAATCAATTAGCCGAGCCGACTCGAGTCGAGTCGGGATTGTGCGATTTGCGAGGCTTGTGCGATCGTAATCGGGCGATTTGATTCAAATGCAAAATTGTTGACAAAATATTTGGCAATTCGCATTCAGAAAGAACGAATGGAAATAAAAAAAAGCTAAACTGCAATTAAAAGCAATTAAAAAAGCTATTTGCGAGTAAAAACGAAAAACGAAAAGCGAAAAACCCAACAAAGTAGATAATGAACTTTATCACATAGTACTGCCACACGTGCGAGTGTATGGGGTACACACGCACACACACACGCACACGCACACACACATGTGTATATAGACAGTCGCTATAATTAACTCAAGCTTAAACCGAGTTGTCTTTTGGGCGGCAGAGACGGCGGCGTCGGCGTCGGCGTCAGCATTGACGGAAGTTGAAGATTAAAACCGCCAGCGATGCACTTTATAGGTCGCTCAAGCTTTAGGTGTGTGTGCGAGTGTGTGTGCGTGTGTGTGTGTGACTGTCAAGGTCAATTAGCTCGGCTTAATTTCTGTCACTTTTAATGAACACTGCGAAAAGCAAAAGCTAAGGCAAAACAAATGAGTTAGTCGTCAAGTTTTGCCGCAATTTCGTTCAGTTTTCGCCTCTCAGATTTGTAAGCACTCTTTAGAGATATCGTGCTATATACGGATGCTACAGATAACCGAAATAATCCATGACTCAGCGCGCTTTATTGGATAACAAACCCAACACGATATTAAAATGTGCGACTAGCGTGTCGAGTTCCCCTTTTCTACCTTTCTCCTTTCCTCGTTCTGATAATTTGTGAAAAATCGCCAAGCTTGATTGATGGACAGGATAAATTGCTGATCTATCAATGTCCGGGTGATCTTTCTAGCCACATTTTGAATATATCTAAAGGGCATCGCGTTGTGGTACTCAGGAATGCCACTCGATGTCGCAGGAAAATATTATTTCTACTTATTACTATTGCTATCATTATCTTGACACTTTTCACACAGCAGACGAACAAATTTCATTTCTGGTAATTGTGATGTGCAATTGAAATTTAATAGATATAATTACACTTATGTGCCCTGTCGCCTTGACGATTAAATTAAAAGCACCCTATGCATTATTCGACTATATTTAGCTCCGAATTGAATATACAATAGTCATAACGGGTTTATACCTTTAATTCACATCTGTTTTTGATCTATTTTAAGTTCACTAAAGACAGTTATTTATCTAGAGAGATAGAGAGAGAGAGAAGTAGATATCGCACAGCAATCGACACCAAAGTTGTCATTCGTTGGGCCAAAGATGAACTAGTTTCGGCTCAGTGACGAGGTTGCAAATCAAACGGAACGTGTTGCGGCACAGCGAGGGTGTCTGGCAGTCGTCGGGGTTAGTGCACTGCATTCAGAGACCCGTTTTCAACTGGGCTCGACAAATTTTTCAATTGGTTTCAAAACGCAATCAAGATGATTGAAGACTAAAACTGCATTTCAAGCAGCTTAGGCAACACTAAACACGGTTTCAAATTGCGTTGGGACGTTGCCTAACACTCGCCTCGTGTTGTAATAAACATATATCTCTTAATTGTGGTGTGACAGTTATCAATAGATTTGCAACAGTTTATTTTTTTCGAAATTTAGAGACAAGTTAGGATAGTTTATGGTGCAAGCTGAACCGACTGCGGCAATTTGCAGTATACACTTTCAAATCGGCCTACACTTTGTTGCTGTTCAAGAAGTTATATCTATGTCTTTTACACTCAGTGCAGTTCTACATCTTCATCTTATCAGCACCTTAATTATCTCTAGCTATTTCCAATGGGATTTCCATTAACATTCCTCTCTTTCTCCATTCATACCTAGATCTTTAGGGGCGAAGGGGTTTCAGTTAACTTTGTCTGATAGACCGCAGACAGAACGGGCTACAGCGAACACAGTTGGCAGTCGCAATTTGAGGAATTCCGAATGTAGTGCCACATGCCACGATAAAGACACAGATACACACACACACACATAAACAACATATAACATCGCAGATATCCGAGCCAGGCACAAATGTAATTAAGTTTTCCTACTCTGGTAATTTGATGAAAATGTGCGGTGTTCTACAAGTCGCTATCAGGTGACAAATGTTAAGTAAAGTAAACAAGGTTCATTAAGCATCAACAAGCATCTGCAGTGCGACAGTGTGACAGTGCGACCGTGTGACAGTGTGACAGTGCGACCGTGTGACAGTGTGACAGTGGGGAATATCCAAGGCTGTCGAGTAAAAAAATCAATTGACTAAATTCGATTTGCTAAAGAATTTTGAAGTTGTGACTGAGAATCAAAGTGTCTCAAGGTCTTAAGTTATGGAAATTATGAATTAAATATTCGCTGCAATTCATAAGTGAAAGTTTCAAGTATTTACACTTAATTAAATAGTTGACTTAGTTAATTTGAATATATGTGTCTGTATGAACGCGCTATTCTCAGCAATTATAAAAGCTGGAGATGCCAAATTTGCCATAAGAGTTTCTGTACCCAATGCAAAGACATTACTGGTTTAAAAATATATTTGCCACGCCCAGCGCCCTCACAAATCCTTTTATATCGATTGTACAGTGAAATATTTCTGCAAGAACTTTCTGCATTCGCTTAAGCATAGTTAGATAAAATATGTATATGAATTCTTTCAGACGAATATCAAACTTGTTAAAGAGTCTTAGTAAGATTCAATTACAATATTCTTTTGAGCGCATTGTCCCACTGTGCAGACATATCCAACACTAAGGCGGCTCGCGAGGAGTGCTCTGCAAGACGCACAACCTTGTAATGTTTTTTTTTTTTTGTCTAATACAGAATAAACGATAATGATAATTGATAATGATAAGCACCGCACAGCAGCCGCCTACGCTGACAACGTTCTCAACATCGCTGTCGCTGTCGCTGTCGCTGTCGCCGTCGCTGTCGACGTTGACGTTGACGCTGACGACAACGTCGCGCTTGATTGACAATCGCGCTCCCTTTAAAGAGGAGGAAGAGAGGCCCAAAACAAAAGCGAAAACGTGAGGCGAGTCAAAACGCCGAATTGGAATACAAACGAAAACTTTTGCTGGCAATTGCCGCCGCAAGCGAATAATCCAATCTGAATAAGTGGGAGATGCGCAACACAAAAATAGAATGACAACAACAAAAGTAACAGCAACAACAACAACAACAGTAAGAACAGTAACAACAAAGAGTGACAAGCGGACAGCGGAAAGTGAAGCTTGAGTGAACAGGCCGCGATTAATACTCGCCTAGTACTCATCGTAGTTAGGCTGAAATTAGAGATTCCAAACTGTTTGCGATCGCAACGAGAGCACTGGTTATACCCAGCGACAGTTCTGCTAGGGTATTAAATAGATATTATTAACATATATTAAATATTATAAATAAATACATGGAATATCATATAAAGTTTGAAGGAAGACTCGGTGATGAAGTAAATATCTTCTTCTTAGCATTCTTTCTTCGTTTTGTAAAGCTTTAAAAGATTTTCCCGGGATGTAATATATTGTTTGTCTTCTTCTTATGGCTTCTTTTAAGTAAATAAGAACTTAGAATATCTTACAATATTTTGACTTCTAAGCATACTCCCAGAATGATGTCTAACTAAATTTTTAGCCGTTGGTAACTTCTTTTTAAGTAATTTATGTTTATGAAAATATTTATGGAAAGTTATTACGTTATTTTGGCAACCTTTGTTTATTATTATATCAGCTGTAGTCTTGCTGATGATATAGCAAGTTAATATACCCTACTGTAGCATAGTTGCTTTACAATATGAATGAATAACCCCCTACGATAGCTTGGGGTTTTTCAATTCACGGAACTCTATGCAAGAAAGCGAACATCAAATTTAATAACTCACAATACGAATCTCAATTGTTCTTCATTGCTTTTTGAAGTTCATTAGGCAACAAGAGATTCCTAGAAATCGTCACAATGCAACGAAAATGTGACTTAAGTGCAGACTAGTATCCGTTATAGCGACAAAAAGTCACGATATTCGTGAGCTGAGTGGAGAAAAAAAGAACGCTGGGTAAAAACCCAAGTTCAAAGTGAGTTGACATGTTTTAATAATTGAAGTTGAAGTGGTTTTCCAACTGGAATGAACAATGAATATTGAATTATAGTGTCAGTAACTTAAGTTGTGATTGCTTAACTTATTTAATGACTCTTTTTGGAGAATCACTTGAACTTGACGAACCTTGTTGACCTATTGCACCTTTACTCTAAAGCACCTCGCAACCTTATCGCCTTATCAGTTTACCAACTAGAAATCTTTGCACTTCATATGCTTGACTACAACATCTGTTTCCCTTTCACTCCACACAGATACCACCACGATGTCACCCAAGGATGGCGGAGGGATTGATCCCTCCAAGCACAACAGCAAATACACGCTAAATCATGCCTCAACTCAGCTGCCCGCGTCGGCGATATCGCCACCGAAGGTCGAGCCGAGCAGTGCAAAGACAACGACAGAGACACCAGTGACCCCAAAACGCACCTGGCGCGAGAAGCTGCGCCTGGTGGCCAACAACATCACTGTGGAGCCCATCCTGGCCGCCTACATTATGCCCAGTGTGCTCTCGAACCTGGCTACGCAGAATCTTAACCTGGAGAAGGCGTGTCGCGTGAACATGGCCTATGGGGATGAGATCTGTGATGCTCTCACACGACGCCAGACGGCAAACTACACGCTGTAAGTACTAGTGATCGAGTGATCTTCTAGGTGAGCTGCCCGGGGATCTTTTGGGTGATCTTCCAAGAGTTCCTCTAGGTGACCGTAAAGGGAATCTTCTAGGTGATCTTCTAGGAAAACTTCTAGGTGATCTGCCAGGCGATCTTCCAGGGGATCTTCTAGCTGATCTTCCAGATGATCTACTAGTTCATCTGCCAGGGGATCTTCTGGGTGATCTTCCAAGAGTTCCTCTAGGTGACCTTGAAGGGAATTTTCTAGGTGATCTTCTAGGGGAACTTCTAGGTGATCTGCCAGGGGATCTTCCTGGTGATCTCCTAGGGGAATCCTCTAGGTGATCTTCTATGTGATCTTCCAGGGGATCTTCTATGTGATCTTCTTGCGAATCTTCCAGGGGATCTTCTAGGTGATCTTCCAGGGGATCTTCTGGGTGATCTTCCAAGAGTTCCTCTAGGTGACCTTAAAGGGAATCTTCTAGGTGATCTTCTAGGGGAACTTTTAGGCGATCTTCCAGGGGATCTTTTAGGTGATCTTCCAGGTGATCTACTAGGTGGTCTGCCAGGGGGTCTTTTAGGTAATTTTCTAGGGGATCCTCTAGGTGATCTTCCTAGAAATCCTCTGGGCTTTGCAATTAGTGATTCTCCTGGTGATCCTCCAAGTGATTCTCTATCTTGGACTGTAGATAATCTTTTCAGTGATCCCCTAAGTGATCCTCCAAGAATTCCTCTAATCAAATTCCCTTTCGATTCTTCCAGCGAGGAGGAGACAGTGCAGCAAATGGTCGCACGTATGGCTGCTTGGAAGACAATGATTCAGTCGCTCTTTCCCTGCCTGCTGATCCTGTTCTGGGGCTCATGGAGTGATCGTCATCGTCGCCGCAAGCCTTGCATACTGATACCCGTGGTGGGCGAATTCCTGGGCGTTGTGGGACTCATGCTGTGCGTCTACTTCGAGAAGGCGCCCATGGAGGCTGCGGCACTCACCGAAGCGATCTTTCCCTCCCTCAGCGGGGGTTGGTTCACCATGTTGATGGGCGTCTTCAGTTACATAGCAGACATCACCACCGAGGAGGAGCGCACACTGCGCATTGGCATCCTAAACGTCTGCTTCTCCGTGGGCGTGCCCATTGGCATGGCCTTCAGTGGAGTGCTGCTCAAGTAGGTCTTCCAAGGAGTTAAAACTTGAACTGCACTAATGATTTCTTTCTCTCTCTTTCTTTCTTCCTTCCTAGGCAAATTGGCTTCTATGGTGTCTTCTCCATCTCGGCTGCGTTCTACGTGCTGGCCTTCGTCTATGGCTTCTTCTTCCTGGAGGAGCCCGTGGCGCGACCGGAGAAGACTGCACCACAGAAGAGTCTGCTGGCGGATTTCTTCGATCGCGAGCATGTGGTGCAAACGTTCCGTGTGGCCTTCAAGAAGGGCGAGAACCAGCGTCGCCAGCGTGTCATCCTGCTGATGATCGTGGTCATGGTGATCATTGGTCCACTCCACGGAGAGATGGCAGTGTCGTATCTTTTCACCCGTTACCGCTTCAATTGGTCCGAGGTGGAGTTCAGTTTCTTCTCCACCTACGCCATGTTCACTGGCCTCATTGGCGTGATCTTCTGTGTGGGCATTCTCTCGCACAAGCTGGAGATCGATGATGCGCTGGTCGGTGTGCTCTCGAGCACCTCCAAGATCCTCTCGTCCTTCGTCTACGCCTTTGCCACACTGCCGTGGCACATGTATCTGGGCGGATTGGTGGAGATCTTCAATGGCACCGCCTTCATTGCCATGCGATCGATAGCCACCAAGCTGGTTTCCAAGGATGAGTTGGGCAAGGTCAACTCGCTGTTTGGAGTCGCCGAGTCCCTGATGCCGATGGTCTTTGCCCCCATGTACACGACGCTCTATGCCGCCACGTTGAAGGTGCTGCCAGGTGCCTTCTTCTTGCTGGGCGGAGGTCTCACCATGTTCTCCGTGGGCATCTTTCTGTGAGTGGGGGAGGGGAGTAAGGGGGAAGTCTCTCAGCTGTTTACTAACTTCTCTCTCTTGCAGCTGGATGTACCGCTTCCAGGTGCGGCAGCGTCGCAAGCAGTCGCCGGCGGACACAGAGCGCGGCTCGTTCCGTGAGCCAAACGGCAGCCTGAGTCCCATTGAGGCTTTGGCCTTGGCCAGCGAGGCTAAGGGACAACTAAATGGCATTGTGGCTAATGTGATACACGAGTCCTTGGAGCATGCAGAGACGCCGACGCCAGCAGCGACTACGCGGCAGAATGGCATCGAGAATCGCGCGTTCGTGGAGGATGCAACGGATGCCGCGAAGGTCAAAGACGCCTAAGTGGACTCACATTGCATGCGTCTCCGCCTACACCTGCACCTCTGCACTGCCCTCTTCCCCCCACCACCACACTGTTTGTTATATATATGCTACATTTTTGTATGTCCTACCGTACCCAACTGAGGAGTTATCGTGGTCGCGTATTATCTGTCTGTACCTTAGTTTCGTACGATCTGTAAATTGTATCTGTATCTCTTACTGTATTGCATTCCATATCTGTAGCTCTAACTGTATCTATCTCGTCTTCTGTATCTGTATTGCATTCTACTTCTGTTTCTATTAGAGAGAACTGCATGCGGTGCTGCTAAGTACGGCAAACACCGCATGGACAATTCGATGAAGAAGGTAGTCTCGTTGGCAACTAAAGCTGGCTCTCGCTTGGCACCTTTCTTGGTAGTGCTCTCTTACTCTGAATACTAAAAGGGGTGCTTCTTTATACCTACATGACCACCTTTTTCTCTACATTATCCATGCGGTGTTTGCGGTGCTGGTAACCACCGCATGCAGGTCTCTCATCTGCATCTGCATCTATATCTCCTGCTGTATCTGGTTTGCATTCTGTATTTATATATCTATTTCAATCCGTATCCTCACCTCAATCTACACCTCTAACTATATCTTTATCCATACTTCTGTCCGTATTTTTATATATATTTCTATCTCTATCTGTATCTTTATCTGTATCTGTATCTTTATCTTTAGTCCTAAGTTCCAAGCTTGTTTGAATTTTGCATACGTTTTTTTTGTATTTTTTTTTCTTAGCTTTAAGGCTGTAAAAGTATTGAATAAATTTAATAACGTCCAGTTGGCAATTTGACCCATTAGAGGGGCGTGGCAAGAGGAGACTGTGAAGTGGGCGTGGGCAGGCGAGTTTGTTGTGCCGGAAAAGGCGCCGCCTACTTTGGTCATTGAACACAGTAATCAGTTTTTGCGGCTCGCGCTGCAATTACACACATACAAGCACACACTCACACACAAACACTCACACAAACACACACACAAACACACACACAAACACACACACACACACACACTCACACACACCCAGAGCGCCACACAATCGGGCGACAGGTGGCTGTCCTGTGCGATATGTCCTCGCTTGGCCTATCGCACACTTCCTGCACCGGGGCGTAGGCCAAGTGGGGCAAGCGGAAGGGAGGGATGGACGGGGAGGGGGGGAGAGGGCCACACAATTGGTTTGGTCTCATGTCGCTGATAATTGCCGTTTACGTTGCACAAAACGGATGCGTGTTGATTGCATTGTGACCCCCTTCGGGGTGAAAGGGTACATTGGCTGTGCAATGAGCTTGGCTACTCTGATCGTGGGGGAGGGGGGATGTTCTGCAATTGAAGTTGACTTTGTGGCAATAAGAAAACACTTAACAGTTGCATATGAATAAGACTCTCTTTCAGGGTAATTCATACTAAAAAACTGAAGAATGTAAAAATTAATAATTACAGCTTCGAAAAATATAAAGACTGTCTTCATATTCTGGAAACTATTAAAGAATTTGAGAAATAAACAACTTGGAGTAATGAAATCCTGTGAAATGTAATTTTTAAACAAAGTATTTTTCAATTTGCAGGAAAATTAAAAGTGAAATTATGATATTATTGAAAAAAACGAAGAACTAAGTTTAATTATTTAGCAACTGAGCTGCCAAGTTGTTTTAAAAAGTAAGAAGCTTAGGATTAAAAGTGTGCATTACAATGACTTTTTTTAACTATTATTCAGCATACAATCATCACTAAATTTGTAGAAAACATTTGAAAGCTTAAACCTATAAAACATACCAAAACGAAACGACCTTGATTCAAAGCTATGATGGCAATTCGCTTTTTCTTCCATATACTATGGCAAAAAGAGGCTTAGTCAGTTTCTTATACAAACTTTGCCTAAGTGCACTAATAAAACATATCGTCAACAAATTTTATAGACCAAGCTTTTATATTCACCGAGATATATATGTTCATACGGACAGAAAAAAAGAAAACTTCCTCTGCGAGCTGCTCTAATCAATTATGCAAACTTTAGAAATTCTTTCCCAAATACTGAGAGCGACCAAGATGACAAAAGGGTTCTCAGCTACCCCGTATGCCTCAATAAAGTTAAAAAGAAAGAAAAAAAAAAAAAAAAATACTGAGCTGCTCTATATGAGCTCCCTTGCCTTGCCTTGCTACACATTCCTTTTTCCTTTTATGCAGTAGGGTATCAGCGAGTCGTGTTGATGCAGCGCTGTTCGTTGTTGTTGCCGTTTGGCGACCGCATGTGGCACGAACTGCACTTGACAGGCAGCCTACCAGGAAGGGGGGAGCACTGTCGCTGGTAGGCGTGGCAATGGCAACGTTTTCACTGCGCCCAAACGCATCTCACTTCCTCCCTTTCTCTCCCTCTCTCGCTCCCTTTCCCTGTCCCTCTCTCTCCCTCTCCTCTGCTGTCGCTGCCTTTAATTACTTTTTCGATATTGACTGCGCTGTTTGGGCGCGTACGCCCACCTGGCCACGCCCAGCAGACGCTGGCGCCCACACGATCGCATCAGAGACGTAGCTGGAGATGAAGACAGCAACATGTTGCTGGCGTGGCAACTCACCAAACAGCATCCACACATAATGTTGCTGCAACATGTTGCAAGCGCTGTCACTGTAATTTGATAGCGCGCAGTTGATTTTAAGGCCATAAATAATTTCGAGTAAACAATGATGCGACAGCGCAGGCCAAATGGAATTCGAAACGGCATCAAAATGCTGCGGGGCAGCCAGAGGGGGGAGGAGGGGGTAAACATTGCTGGTCTGCAGCAAGTGGGCCATAAATCTAGATGGGGCTGCATTTAATCTGGCTTAAACACGCATTTTCTTGACAATTTCACAGTAAAACTCACACTGGTAATCCCTATAGGGGGAGGGGGAGCATAGAGAGAGGGGAAGCGAAGGAGGGGGGTGGCTGAACTAAGGCAGCGACAACGAGGCGCATAATTAATATGCGATTTTCTTGTCGTCTCGCTCTGTGTGCCTCGATAAATTCACAAATGATAACGGTAAATCAAATTCAAATGCAGCACTAGGGGGAGGGGGAAAGGAAGAGGGAAAGGGGGAGAAAGAGAGGGGAGTGTGGAAGGGGAGACGGGTCCAGCTTGTGGTCTAAATAAGTTTTCTAAATGAAGTGAAGCCACCGCGCCTCGCCTCGCCTCGAGCTGTGCATCAAACGAGTTAATGAAGCGTAACTCACCCAAAAGCAACAACAACAACAACAACAACAGCAGGCAAGGCTGACCCAGGAGCGTAGTGAGGCAAGGCGAGGGGTGGCCGAGGGGGCGCGTCTTGGCCGCAGCTCGAAAAGGAATGCAGAATGTGGCGGAAAAAGTCAAGCGATTTGACCGTTAAATTCCCATTGGAGTGCTAAGAGGCCGAGAGAGAGAGCAGTGAAGGGGCATAAAGAGGCAGAGGGGGGCAGGGCAGTAGAGGTAGTAGGAGAGAAGGGGAGGGAGTGGGACAGGCTGGTGTAGGGGGACGGAAACTGAGCTGGGAGCACGGCTAAGTGGGGCTATAGTGAAATGCCTACGGTGCTGGGCAACGCACACACGCAGCAATCACACACGCACCGGCACACACACACATACCCAGCACACATACGCACAGTACACATACACGCACCGGCACACACACACTTTCACCTACTTGCCACACACACACTCACACACGCAGCGCCTTGTGGCGGAAGCTTATTTTGTCTCTTGACCTCATTCCTGGCTTTCCCTTTTCCGTTTCCGCCTGCCTGCCCACTTTACCATCCCCCCCCCCCTTCCCACAGCCACACACACTTCTACTCCTCCCTCTCCAGCCGTCTTCCTCTGCCTTCTCCCCTCTCCCACTCTCTGCTGCTGGCACTTCTCGACCCGCTGCCAAATGCTCAAATGCTAAGTAGTTTCGCTTTTAGTGCAAAATACTCTCGACTCCATTCGAGTTGCCTTCCTGCTCCTCTTCCTGCCACTCTCCCTGCTGCTCCTTCTCTTACTACTCCTCTTCTTCTTCTTCTCCTTCTTCCCCATTGTTGTTTCCTGCTGCAGCTACTTCGCCTTCTTCTTTGCCCTGCTTTCAGCACCTTTGACTTTGACAAGCTCCTACTTCGATTCAGTCTCGAATACATTCATCGCCCCAAGCGATATATATCGCGATATTCATTGGAGATTTGATTGAATAACTACATATTCAATCAAGTCGCATCAATCTCATAACTTGATGATGATTTAAAAGTGATTTGAACGTGATTCAAACGTTATTTAACGCAGTCACATCAAATGACTTCAGCGGAAGTTCAAAGTTATTCCTCCCAGCTTCTTCTTCTTCTTTTCGATTCCTGTCACGCCTATCGCACTATCGATCTACTCCAGTCTGGTCACTCTAATCTATTCAATTTCCTTTTTGGTGTTTTATACACGTTTTCCGCTCACAGGATCAACAATCATAGCTGACAAATAGAGAGGGAAGTGGGAAATGAAGTTTACTCGGCGTCGGGTCAAAGGGTGCTCATAAATATTTGTCCATGATATAGACATGATATACGAGTACTTTAGAGTATGTGTGCCTGTGTGTTTGTGTGAGGAAAGGGGAGAGGGAAGGAGAAAGTATTTCTACCAACTTGTGCTTACGTTGATTTTGCACGAAAATGTTCATCACATTTAGTTGCGTGTTTTCTGTTGTTCTGATAAACTTGCTGTGCGAAGGGTTTGTTGATTTTTAGCAGCAGTTTGCACAGCGTAGTATACATTATATATTCTTGTACAGCGTAGACAACTAAGTTGATAAAACTATTAGTAGTCTCTTGTTTGTTGGGGTTATTTCAATTAAACTTTGAATACATGTTACATACGTGTATTGCAAATTGCATATAGGTCGAATAGGTCGTTGCATATAGGTCTGAGAGCATCAATATATCATATAACTTACTTGATAAGTTATTGTCCGCTTTTTTATATTTATCATGGTAATGCAACTAAACTGAAGTGTTTAGTCTTTTACTTTATCTTCAACAAGCTCCCAAAATTTCACTACAATTGCTCCACCATATCATATAGTTGCCATTGAAACAATAGGTTTAATTTAGGTTCCTTTTTTGAAAATATTTATTAATTTTCAAGCTACAGCAAGCAAACTTAACATATAACATTTCCGTATTAAATTACTTTTCTTACGTGGTAAAAATTTTATAAAAATCTCGTACTTATAATTACAAATAATCAATGAAAAATACAAAAATGTCCCATAAAAATGCTGAAAATCATATAAAGCTTAAAAAAAAAGTTAGAATTCACATATTATTAGTCTATGTAGCGTATAAAGGTCTATAGTATGACTAAGCTACCCTCTCAGTATTATTGTTGTCTCTCTCCTCTCTTTCTCTCCCTCTCTCTCTCCCCCTCCCTAGCTCTCTCCTCTCTAATGCCTTTTGGCTTTATTTATTTGCCATGTTTGCATTTTAGTTTCAATTAATTTTCAACAAATTTTTACCATATTTTTGTTATAATTTTTTGCTATTTGTTGTTGCTGTTGGTTTTTTCATTTTTACGCTTTTCTGCTTTTCTGCTTTTCCCGTGCATTGTTGTGTTTCCTCGCATTGCTAGCAAAAATGTTTGGTTTGTTGCTGAAACTGAAAATTTTTTGGCTTTCGGTTTGTGTTGCGGTGCGTGTGTGTGTGTGGGAGTGTGTATGAATTAGTATTTGCTTATATTTGTGTGTGTGTGTGTCTGTTATGTATTTCTAATGAGCCCTGTGGCTGGCAGGCGCTCACTCACACACACACACAGAGCACACACGCACACATGCCTGCGAGTGTGCGTGTGTGTGCGTAATTTATTTCATTTAAATGATTTATTTATTTTGCTCATTGCCTTTTGCAACTGCTCCTGCTGCGTTTTTGGGCCCCTCTTGCCCGTGCCCCCGCGCAGTCCGCTCCTGGCAGCTCCGCCAGCCCTGCCCTGTTGGCATCTTCCTTGGGCTTGGCCAGGATGCCAGGATGCTTTGTTCTCGACTCTGCTCTGCTCTGCTCTGTTCTGCTTTGTTGTTCTTGTTGTAATGATTGTTGTTTTAGTGTTTGTTGTTGTAGTTGTTGTTGTGGTTATTATTGTTGTTGTTAAATTGCTTTTGGCATTTGATTCGTACATCATTTTTAACGAAGCAGAAAGTTTTCTACATCAGCTCAACTTACTCTCCCCCTCTCTCTCTTCCCCTCCTTAATGCTTCTCTGCTGGCTCTTGACTTGCTGTGTGTGCGTCTCTTAATGAACAAAAATGTGGCATGCAGATATTGCCTTCTCTCTTCCTCCCTTTCCTCACTTTCCTTTGCCTCTTCTAGCAGAGATTTCCTTGGCAAAGCTTCCTTGTCCTGCGTCTGACAGCCCATCAAAATGGCCATTTTAATTTGCCGGAAATATGAAATCAACAAATTACTAAATATAGAATTGCTCAGAGAGAGAGAGATAGAGAGATATGGAGAGAAAGAGAGAGTGAGCTGACAGTCTTTTTGTTCGTATGAACAGCTTTATCTCGAAAAGTAGAAGAGCTAGCGCCATCAAATTCACTGAGAATATGTCTTATTAGTGCCCGCAGCTAAAGTAGGTTTTAAACTGCAGCCACGCCCCTTTACGCCTCCGTTAATCGATGAACAACGTACTGCTAGCTTATTTATAGAGTTGAAACTTCGTTTTATATTTGTAAATTAATTATCACCACGACTGCTCCTCCCTTCTTCCTCTCTCTCTTTCTCTCCTTCTCTCTCACTTCTCCTTCCCTCGCCTGCCTCTGTTTCAAGTGGGCATCGGCGTCGTCGTCATCGTCGTGCCGCAGCTCAAGTGCAGCTCATCATCAGGCTGCACCATCAGGCATCGATGAAGGCTATCGGGAAATCACGTAATGGGCACGTAGGCCAAATATTTACTTAAGATCCGCCGCGCAGGGCGGCCAAGGCAACGCAGCGTGCAGCGCAACAGGCGTAGGCGTTGGCAGGAGAGCAGGGGGAAGAGGGGGAGAAGAAGCAGGAGGAGGAGGAGAAGGAGGAGCAGGAGAAATGCATTGATGATATTGTGGTGGCAAAGCAATTGACAAGTCGACGTTGCAGGCAGGCAGTGAAGAGAGAGAGAGAGAGAGAGAGAGAGAGAGAGAGAGAGAGAGAGAGGGAGAGAGTGAGAGGGAGTGTGTGAGAGGGGGGCAGGGGTTTAACTCTACCACAGCAGAGGCAAATGGGGCGACAACTTCCTGCAGCAACTGTTTGACTTAATTGCCTCGCAGAGTCGAGGCGGCAAATAGGCAAACATACTTTGACTTGTCCCACAGTGCACACACACACACACGCACACACAAACACACACAGTTGCACACGCACTGCTAGCTCTCTCTCTTTCTCTCCCACACTCTCTTCTGCTCTCTCTCCCTCGCTTCGTCTCTGCTTGAGTTCATCTCGATTGGCCGCCTGTCGATTTCGGTTCGATTCCGATTGCTGTTGTTGTTCTTGTTGTTGTTGTTGTGCTACCCGCGGTGCTGCAACTTGTTGTTGTTGTTGCTGCTGCTGCTGCCGGCATCCGATTGCAGTTGCAAGGCAGGTCCGAAGAACAGTAGTTGTCCCCCAACCACAAACACAACTGAATCCCATGACTAATCACGCATTTAAAGTAAAGCACGTCTGACTACACTGCAAGAAATCGAGGGAGAAAAGGCAAGAATTGAAGTGCACGGGAAAACCTTAATGGAAGATGGGATTAGGTATACAAAATACACTCTTTCTTTAAGTTTCTTTAAATGCATAACTGAATAATATCAAACTAGAACTGTAATCTTCCTACATAAAGTTGGGAAGGAAGTAGACAGAGATGCTTAGACTAAATAGAGAAACTGATCAGGATTCAAACTTAGGGTAGAGTAGAACCCACCTTAATCTATAGAAAGACACCCCATTCCTCTCTGAAGGCACTACCAAAACTCTATTGCTGCCCCTTCTCCATTCACCCAATGAAAATCTCTTTACGACACCAAATTTATTAAACGAGTAAAATTGAGTCCGCTCTGCAGTCCCCGCCAGAAAGGGTTGGGGGACCCAAGAGCCAAGCCCCTATAAACTACTTAGGTTCGCACTTCACATATATGTTGCGACGCTTGGAGGTCTGGCTGAAGCAGGAGTTCCATTTGCGTTCACGATTCTGCATCTGTTGCGAGTACAGCTGCATGGCGAAGTCCTTCCTGATGGTGTTTATCTGACGCATATCGAGTATGCGACTACAGTCCAGGGGGGCCAGAGTGCCTCCTGGAGCACGCCCGGCTTCTTGTTGATCGGGTGCTTGTTGAACTTCTGCTTCTGCTTGGACACTCGCGAGGCCATGCGCAGGGTCGCGCTAATCTTTGCCTGGCTATGTCCCTTGAGGGGCATCACATCGAAGGTCTGTGTGGAGTGTAGCGTTAGTTTGTCCTCTTCGGACTCGGGAACAATTTGAGTATTCGCATTGGAAAGTTCGCTCGGTTCCTTCTCGTTATTCTCATGCCCCTCATCCACATCCTCCACGCTGGGGAGGACACGGCGGTAATAAAGACTCAACGGAGTCTCGCCGTATACAAGAGATTGGATTTTATTGGGCGCCTGTAGTTTTATTTCGCTTATGTTCTCCAACATCGCTGAGGGCTCACTCACATCCTCCAGCGCAATGTAACGAGAGCTGAAGACCACTTCGAAGCTGTTGGCAACATGTTTCTGCTCGATCTGCTCCCACTCGGCGTCATCCATTATAGTTGCGCCCAGATGTTCCATGGAGTCCAGCTCGAAGCCGTGCACCACCACCTCTGCCTTGTGCTCCATGGCAGTTGGTGTAATCAAGACCAGCAAACTGCTTATGGACTTCGCTCCAAAGAGATTCCTCAGAACGCTGCGCGCAGACGGAGGAGTATGACCATCCAAAGAGTAATGCGGCTCAACGAATTGCCTTGTGATCTCTAGCGGAGAGATCTTCTCGACATGGATCACATAGCGACCGGGAAAGACGAGTGCATCCTTCTCGTCGAAGTTAAGAACTCGTGTGTTGAACAAGTTAATCATTCGCTCGTATTGCGTCGGTTTGGGCAACTTTTCACGCTTTTCACAGTTTTCCGGCAGTGGTGCGGGCACCTTCTCCACTTCCTCCTTCTGTTCCACCTCCGCCCTGGCCTTCTTTGGCTTCTTGGGCGACCAAAACTCACATGCCACAGTCATCGCAATCAATAAGTCAATTATATTCTGTTGGGTCTGAAACAAATTACGTAAATTTTTTTGAAAATTTTACAAAAAATTGAAAAAATAACAGAAATTATTCCAATTGTAAAATTGAACATGCCAAATAAATGCTCGAATGGAATGGAAAAAAGTAGTTCACATGTCGAAAACCTATAGACAGTTGAAGCCGGAACGATGCGATGTATTCAAAAACGTGGGTAGAGTCTGAAAACCTCAGAGTCCCTAAGATTCAAATTAGGAGAATTATTTCATGGATGTGGCTAGCGGAATCAAGGTCGAAATCTTTTAATTTGTGTGAGCTATAAAACAATCAAATTTGGTATGGTAACGACTCTTTTTAAGATCTATAGGACAAAATTTTAAGCATATGTTGTAAGAAGCTCAGGGCGTTATCTCTTTATAAATATTTTATATACTTGTAAATATAAAACTCACAAAAAATTCACAAATCCCACCTTCTTATGAGTTAGAGACACCAAATTTAGCAGGGTGTCTTTTTCGGTAAAGGAAACTATTTCAAGGTTAAAGGTTTCTGGAACTCAGAGCGATTCTATGCATTTTTTCTGCAGGAGTGACCATAATTGGAACTTCCTCTATATGAAAACATTTTATATATACAGAATTCAAGAATTCAGATTTACCTCAATTTCAAACTATATTGCCCATCTTTCTACATTCCTCGCTACATTACCATCTCATTTACGACAATATACTTACAACTTTCACAGATTCTTCAGTTGCGATAGTCCTTTGAAGTCTTGAGGCGTTTGTTCTAAATTTTTTTTTCGTTATCTTTAAAAACTTAAAGTATAACCTTTTTACCGCTTTGTTGCATTTATAAATATAAAAAAAAGTACATCTATATTGAACCCTTACAAATTCTATGGATGACATTCGGATATTGAATTGTATTTAAGCATGACTGTGCTTGCTTGGATGCCAATTTGAATTGTAGGTCAAGGTGATCCCAGTATTCATATTCATGAGTCTCTTCAGATTTAGGAAGAAGGTATTGCATATATCAAGGTACTTCACAAGGTACTTTTCGTGCATAAATATTCCTTTATTTCCTTTATTTTCCTTGCTTTATACGATAGTTTTCTTTGATTAGGCATTCCTGAGAATCGCAGAGAAAGGCGCAGGCGAGCATGTTTTACTTTTGATGGTTGCGGCTAACTGTGATTTGGCCACTGCCACGCCCCGCTTTTGCCAAGTAAATCGAGGGGGCGTGGCCAGTGAGAAGTTTCACTCACTCAGTCAGTAAAGGAGACCATCGAGTCAGTCAAGTGCAGCCACGCCCCCGTCTCCCCTTCCCCCTTCTCGTCACCAGCAGGCAAGGTGTATCTAGCGGCACCATCAGCGCTGTAACTGGCGCTGCAGTTGGCGGCGCAGTTGGCGTCATAATTAGACCGTTGCGCCGCTGCCCGCAGCTGTCCAGAGATTTCGCCAAGCCAAGAGAGGAATGAGGCCGCCTTGGAGGCTGAAACGGAAAGTTAGGTGAAGCAAACTTGGCTGGAAGTATAAACAAAACAAAATTAAACAAAATGAAATGAAACAAAATGAAACGAAACGGAATGAAATGGAATGAAATTAACATTCCTTTTTGCGGGTCTCGAACCCAACTCAAAAAGTCACCAAAAGGCACAGGTCACATTCGAATTCGACCAGGCGACGCTGATGTCTCTGACAGGAGCGGAGTCAGGCGACCCCCGCCCCCCTCCTCCCCGTTGTGTGTCCCGCATAAATATTTATATAGCGCAGGCAGCTACAAATCCGTTATAAATAAAACATAACGAGTCCGATTGTTGTTGCTGTAGTTGTTGTTGTTGGGAACCACTTGAGCTGAGCCGAGGTAAGAAATGAGCCCAGACGACACACAGAATGTCAAAAACAATAAATCAAAAGGCCTCCAACACAACAACAACAACAACACAAGGGCCCAGGATGAAAGTGTTGGAGAGGGGAGGGGTAGCAGAGCAGCGCGGAGAGCGACACAAACCGTTGCCCAGTCAAACGGAAGCTTCTCAGCACTCTCTCTCCAGGCGCGTAGTTAGGCGGGTGCAGGGTGTACCAACGCCCTCGCCGGACAGAGGCGCGTTCTAATTTTCTAAAATAATATAAAAATATATTTATAAAGTAAAATAATAGTAGATAAATATATAATAATGTGTGCTTAATTTAGTAGTATACAAATATCGTCAATCCAGTTTAAGAGGGCCCGAAATATAAATTTTACAAATAATAAATATAAAATTAGTTCAGTAACTTACCAACACTCCAAGCCGAAGGCCTTAGCAGCCAGTGCTTTAATAATAAGTTAATCTTAGTTTTATGTTATAATTAACTTTCATATAAATAAATAAAATAAATTTTACAATATAAAACATAAAAGTTGATGTGAAATTATTACATTTAATGTTTTATCAACTAGATACTAATACAAAAAATACAATATTTAATTCTATATATTTAAGCAATTCGAGGCGCCCCCGTGCACCGTCGCTACGGCCCTGTCTTTCCCCCTTGGCTTGAGCACGTTCGCGTAGCTTTCGGCTCGATTTCGGCTGCGCTTCGCAGCTCACGAAGTTAAATGCGTGCGGGGAGGGGGAGACCAGAGAGGAGGCCCTTACAAATTGCAGATGACACTGCAGAGCAACAACAACAACACGAGTACAGATCGAGAGAGAGAGAGGAAAGTGAAGAGAGGGAGGCGCGTTCGTTCATGTCGCTGGGCGCACTGTGGGAATTAGCAGGAAACAAGCGAGCAAAAGAGCGCTGCGCAGGCGTCGCTGCGTCGTTGGCGTCGCTGCGTCTGCGCGCTGCGCGTCTGACTGGGCATATTTGTCGGGCGCTTTGCATTGTGAATTGTGAATTGTGAATGAAAATGAATGGGAATCACGACAGCGGAAGTTTTTGGGGCTGCCAGTTGCGAATTGAGGTTATGGCAAAGACTTGCGCATAAATGGGTTGGCATTGTCTGCATTTTCATGCTAATACTCACACACACACAAACGCACACACATATGTGTATTTCTATCTCTGTCTATTTCCTGTGCAAAGTCACAGTCAACTAATTAAAACTTGTGGGCAGGTTGCCAAAAAGTCCAAGCACATGTTGCCAAGCACAGCGCGCACTGGCAACAAGTTGCACGCAACACAACGACGCGAGCAGATGTTGCCGCTCAGCAGCGGCAGCATCCACAAAACCTAATTCCACATTGCGCACAGTGGTGTACTGCTTAGTCATTTGCATATCAATTTTTAAGGTGTGGTGAATTTGGGTAGAATTTATTTACTTGCTCTGAACTAAATGGCATCGACTCAAAAAAATAATTTAGTGATTTTAAACAATTAGTCTATAATTTATCAAAACTTATATGAGTATCATAATATATATGAATATATGTTCACATGATTTAATAAATGTTATAAATATAAATGATGGATAGTCCAGCTTCATTGAAGAACTCTGTACTTAAAATATTAATTGCACATACAACTATTGTAAAATCAATAGGAATAATTTTTTGTATCCAAATCTCCGTGCTCCAATGATTTTGCGGTAACCCTCCAGCATCTTTATATACAGTGTTCATCATGTGGAAATTCTTGAATTTTAATAGTCAGAATAACTTGAAGAGTTTCAATTATTATTATTTCAAAATTATAGTTATAAATGCATTAAGTGGGGATAGAAAACATAAAAAAGATAATATTCATTTTTCTCTTCTTTATTTATTGTGCAAAACAAACGTTAGTTATTTTATATTATGTTTATTCCGATTGACATATTTAATTCTCAATCAAAAGAGCCAGAAATAAATATGGTAATCAATTTTAATAACCAAATATGTGTGAAGTTTGAAGTTAAAGGTTAAAAAAAAATATTGTCATAAAATATTTGTATATCTACTTCACATATACAATTCGTTCGAAAAAATGTACATACATTTATTCGTTAATATTAATAAACTTCCTTCACAATCAAAGCATAGTCTACAAATATGTTTAAATTAACTTAAATATTAGATTTCGTGCATATTCAACTGATTTGAGCCCACAGTGCAGCCTATTGCTGTGACAGCAACAGCAACACAATGCTCTGGGCAGCAGCAAGTCAGTGCGAGCGAGAGAGGGCGACAAAGAGAGCACAAGTTGCGACCCACAAGCGACGAACGAACGACGAACGAACAAACGAAAGCAGCACGAAGACTGCACCAGCAACAGCGGCAGCAGCAGCAGCAACAGCAGCGCAGCAGCAGCGACATCAGACAGGCTGGCAGCAGAGCCGGCGACACGAGATGCTGCGTCGGTTTAGTAACGGACAACCGTTTGCCAGGTGAACAACGAAGCCGACGCAAACAGCGAAGCCGAAGCCGACGCTAACAGAGCGAACAGAGTGACGAAGCGACGTCTGTCAGTGTGAGAGTGTGTGCGTGCGTACGTACGCGAATCGTGACCGTGCTCGTGTGCCCACGCACTCGTGTGCGTGCCTCGTGTTACAAATTTTGTTGGTATTTTTTTTCGGTGATTCTCGTGTTCGTTCGTGCTCGTGCTCGTGCTCGAGCTCGTGTAGCTCCTCAACATTTGCAGCCTCCGCAACATGCAGTGGTGAAAACGAAAAGAAACTCAACACACACAGAGACACTGAAGCAGCGCAGCAGCAGCGACGGGACACTGTTGTTGTCTGTCGTGATATTGTTGTTGTTGTTGGCGGTTATTGTTGCCTCGCAGGATACGCGAAGCGAGGACGCGAAGCGAGAACAGAAAACAGAACAACGCTGGCAGTTGACCGAGTTGCATCGCAGCGCGCTCCAAAACAAGCAGAGAGATAAACACAGAGAAAGAGAGAAATAAATAGAGAGAGCCAGAGCGAGAGAGGACGAGAGTGAGTGAGTGAGATAGAGTGAAGAACAGCAGCGGTTATCAGAGCGGCAGCTGTTGCATGCGGCCGCTGTGCCAGACTCAGTGACGCCGCCGCTCGTCGACGTCGACGTCAGCGTTAGCAGCGCGCTTGTTTTTGTTGCTTTTTTTTGTTGTTGTGTTTCGTTCAATTGATCCTCGCGAGTGAAAGAGAAGGAGAAACACTTGAGAGTGCCAAATACTATTGAGAGAGAGAGAGAGAGAGTGCCAAATACAGTTGGAAGAAGGAAAGAGAGAGAGAGTGTTGAGAAAAGGAGACATAGAGTGAAAAGAAGAGTGCTAAATACAGTCAAGAAAAGAGAGAGAGAGAGTGTGTGCGAGTGAGATCGCAACGGATCCAAGATGAGGCTGCAGCTGCTCCTGCCACTGGCTGCGCTGCTCGCCGTCGCTGCCGTCACTGCCGGCGCTGGCATCAACGCCAACGATCCGTGCTATTTCGAGGGGAAGCCCCGCAAGTGCCTGCCCAGCTTTGTGAACGCCGCCTACGGCAACCCGGTGCAGGCATCGAGTGTCTGCGGAGCCTCGCAACCGGAACGCTTCTGTGAGTTGCAACGCGACGGCAGCCCCGGCGAGTGTCGCCTCTGCGACAAGTCCGAGCTGCATCGCTACGGCGCCTCGGCCCTGACGGATCTCAACAACCCAAGCAATGTAACCTGCTGGCGTTCGGGCAGCGTCAATGTGCCACATGATCCCGACACGGCACCGCCGGACAACGTGACCTTGACCCTCTCGCTGGGCAAGAAGTACGAGCTCACCTACATCTCGCTCTCGTTCTGCCCCAAGTCACCCAGGCCCGACTCGCTGGCCATCTACAAGAGCTCGGACTTCGGCCAGACCTGGCAACCCTTTCAGTTCTACTCGTCGCAGTGCCAGAAGTTCTACGGCAGACCGGATCGTGCCAAGATAAGCAAATTCAATGAGCAGGAGGCACGTTGCATGAACTCCCAGCACGATGGAGGCAACGGTGCAGGCGGAGGCGGTGCAGGTGGGGGTGGAGGAGCACAGGCTCGCTTTGCCTTCAACACCCTGGAGGGTCGTCCCTCTGCCAATGATTTGGATTCATCGCTGGTGCTGCAGGATTGGGTAACTGCCACCGATATCCGTGTGGTCTTCCATCGTCTCGAGTTGCCGCCGCAGCTGCTGCTCAGCCGGGAGCGGGCCAAGGCCAAGGCGAATGCGAATAGCTTCAGTGATGAGATGACCGCCAGCCAGGAGGAGGAGGAGGACGAGTTGGATGCCCACGAGCTGGACGAACAGGACGAATACGATTACAATCTGCAGGACAACGACAGTGCTGGCTACGATCAGGAGGAGTACGAGGAGCCCAAGAAGCATCTCGAGCTGGACGATGTGCTGCATCTGGACTATGCCAACGATGGCGAGGGCAAGCGTCAGTCCAAGCACAAGAGCAGCGCCTACGAGAAGCACTTCCAGAGCAAGTTGGTGGCAGCCACCACACCAGTGCCGCCGTCGGCAAAGACCACGCTGCCGGGTGGCAAGTCCGTTGCTGCCACTGCTGTGCCACGCACTGATGGTGCCTCGTCTGCCTCCGCTGCTGCTGCTGCCTCTGCTGCGGCTGCGGCAATGCAACAACTGCTGTCGATCTCGCAGCATTATGCGGTCTCCGATTTCGCTGTGGGCGGGCGCTGCAAGTGCAATGGCCACGCCTCCGAGTGCATTGCCACCGGCATCAGTGCCGTCTCCTCCCACTCTAATCAGGATGGCAATGGCCAGGACGATGGCCAGGATGGGGATGATATGCCCAGCGCAGCTCAGTCGCATCTCACTAGTCACAGCTTCGGACGCACTGGCTCCGCCCTGCAGCTGCAGCTGAACGCCAAGCTGACCATGACTTGTGCCTGCAAGCACAACACCGCCGGACCCGAGTGCGAGAGATGCAAACCCTTCTACTTCGACCGGCCCTGGGGACGTGCCACAGACAACGATGCCAACGAGTGCAAGAGTGAGTACCACCAGCCATATTCGAACCATACCGAACCGTACTCGAACCCTTCTCTTCCCCCCATCCCCCATTCCCATTCCTATTCGATTGCCATTACCTCAATAAACTACAAGCACTTCTCAGAACGAGGTGTGCTCGTGCAGTTTGCAGCTTAGGTTGAGATTTCTTACTTGAGTAGTGCTATGCAGTATCGAGCACCTTATGCAGCACCTTATTGGAGCAACTTAACCTCTATCGCGAGACTTTTAAGAAAAGTTTTAAACATTACCTTTTTCGACAAACCTAAAAAGGAAACATTTTATAAGAATCTCATCAGTTACTTGTACAGGAAACCCTTATCTACAACCTACATATAAGACCTTTGTCACGCACCTTTAAAGAAAAGTTTTAAAGAAAACCTTTATGCAGTCCACCTCTATAGACTTCCTATAATGAGTATATCCAATAAGAACCTTTTTGGTGAACCTTCACCGCAAATCATCAAAGAAAACCTTAAAACAGAACCTTAATGATTTAAGGAATGTGTACAAGCAAATTTACATTAAGTAGTAAGGAACCTATATCACGAAACTATATAAAAACCTTTAAAAAGAACCTTTACCGACTATTTACGATAATCTTTATTTTTTATTTACCCTGATAAAAAATATTTTTACCTTTCACTGAAAATCTTAGGAAATTATTATCGAGTACCTTTGTCGAGCACAAGTTAAGCTTCAAGTGTGAGAACTAGCTTCCTAATATTTTATATGTATCATTTATATATTTTATAACACATTCTAAACACCTCAATGATATCTTTTTAGTCCATGAAATATACAAGAAAGAGATCAATTCATCTTTTCGAATTTATTATTTAGTTAAAGCGTGAGATAACTTGAATGTTATTCTTAAAGCAAGTTTGAGACTGGAAAATAATGCAAAAGTCTAAAAACAAGCCTTGACTTCACATATTTATAGTTCCTTAATTTATTCTGGATCTAATATAAATAACAATTTAATAAATTTAATGATTTTTCGCAATTTGGAAGTTATAATGAAAGAGGAGAGCGAATAAAGTTAAATAATATTAGAAAACAATATGATAATATAATAATATTGTTTTCGCTTTGGTTCCAAAAACTGCATTAATTGTAGTCTGTGCACTCCTTATGCTTTACTTGCTTCAGAAACTGCATCCATTAATCTACCTATTCAATCAGAAATAGCCTAAGTGATTCACATATCAGCCTTGAGAGCGTGTATCTTGCTTTGATCTGCCACAAATGATGATAAAATAATTACTCTCTCCACTTCACTCCCTCTCTCTCTCTCCATTCTCTCATTGTCTTCTGCTTTGTGCAGCTGGCCGCAAACTGTTGTAGCCACCCTCGCATGCTGAATGCGAATTCTACACACACAGCTGGGCAGGCACAAATGCCATTTGGTCGGACAGTCGTGCGCTCTGTTGGCCCGTCGAGTGGCGTTTTCAATTGCGACCATTGTGTGGCACACTCCTCTCTCTCCCTCTGTCCCACTGCCCCTCTCTGTCCCACTGTCCCTCCAGCATTGCCTTGCCGGGGCAGCCCATTCCGATCTGCTCGCCGCACTCCGCACTCCTCGAGCGCAATGAACTCAATGCATTGCCAGCTACCCCTCTTCTCTCTTCTTCTTTTCTCTGTGTCCTTATGTCCCACTGTCTGTCGCTCTGTCTGCCCATTGCCATTGCCAATGCCATCGACGACGTCATCGACATTCTTCTCTTTGCATTTTTGGTGTTTTATTCAACACTTGGACGGCGCATTTGAATGCCTCAACTCAACTCGACTGGAGTCCAAAGCAGAGCAGAGCAGAGCGAACCACGCGACGAACTGACGCTTCAACTCTCAACCCAATCGATTTCAATCCAATCGAAGCTAAGTGAATCGATCTGCCTGCCATCTGGCATCCCCCCCCCCTCGCTCTCTTGGCATATTTGTTGTCAAAGTCAGCGGGTCATTTATGCCATCATCATCCGAACTGGAGTCCGGGTCCGCCTTCGATTCGACGCTGTCGTCGTTGGACACTGGCAAACAAACCAATTATTTGTCTTCTGACTCTGTGTTTGCCTCGCCATTGTCCGCACCTTGCAAATACTTCCACTCCCACTCGCACTCCCACTCCCACTCCTAATCCTGATGCCACTTGCACTTCCCCTCGCTGGCTTCTCGCCTCCGCGGAGAGTCATAAATTACTAACGATTAACTTTTTGTGGGCCGTCGCCGCGTGCAGAATTAATCAAAGAAACAAATGCGCAGCGGGCGTCTGCCATCTTCGAGTCGAGGCGGGTCAACCCCATAACGGTAACAGGGGCCCAACAAGGTCAACGCGTCGCTTGCCTCGCTTTGCTGCTCCCTGCTAATTTATGGCTTATGGACAAATCTCCTGGGCAATTGGCAATGGGAATGACCTACAAGGTGGCAGCTGTGTGTGGTAGTGCCAGCAGGGTAGCTTGCAGTGCGGGCAAGAGGACAGGGAGATCTGGCCAATTGCAGCGAGCGCAGTTACCTGAGCAGCTCGCGAAGATGGTCTGCAATTGCCCAGCGCAAGGGTTCACCGAGGTCGCAACTCCTCCATCGGTTTACCTTTCGCTATCTACTTACTCCTGCTTTTGCTTTGCATCTTGTTAACTTTGCCTCTTTCCTTGTTCTGAAATCATTCTATTTGTGCAAACTATCCTGACTCCTCCCATGACTCCTTCTAGGACTCCTCCTTCGACCTCTTTCATGACGTTGCCTTAGACCCTTGCAGCGACAGCTTGAAGGAACACTTACGCCTTAACTATCCATCTAAGACTCTTACTACAATCCCTTCTACTGCTTATCTTCTTATATCTTCGGCGATTTCGTCTATGTAACAAGCTTGGACTCTACCTAGGTCGCTAGGACCTTGGGTTTTTCCTAGCTGTATTCTTTTGGTACCTTCTACTTTCCCTTGGACTCTTCGTAGGTCGTTAAGACCTTAGTTTTCTCCTGGCTGTATTTCTTTGGTACCTCCTACTACTTTTCCTGGGACTTCTCCTAGGGCTTCTCCTAGTACTCTTCGAACCACTCTTCTTACAACACCTTCTACGACTTCTGCTTCCATCTTCTATGCTACCCTAGCTAGGACTCTTCCAGCAACCCCTCATACCTTCTTCAACATTACCAATTTCTTTTGCTACTGCTGCTGCCCTCCTCTTGCTTTACCTCCTCCTTCCCCTACTTCCCCTAACCCCGTCGTCCTCCTCTGAAGCCTTTTCCAATGAGCCTGGATATCCATCTTCAACGAGTCACAAATTGAATTAAACGCACAAATCTCGCCGTCGCTTTGGAGCTCGGCTTAAGGGCTTTAATTTGAATTAGTTCCCAGGCAGAGTGTGCCATCGGGGCGGGGTGGAGTGGCAACCACTCCAGGCGACCCAGCGGGATAAAACAGAAACAACGGAAACAAACAAACAAGCGAGAGAGAAGTGATAAAAATATTTATGTCCAGCGAAATTCCAAGCGACGCGACGCGCCGCGATGCCAGTGCCATCCATTACGCGATGCCCGGCGATATGCCACGACCCTACCTGCTGGCCGTCTCCTCTTCCCTCCTCTTCCCCCCCTCTCTCTCTCTCGGAACTGACCAACTGGCGGCAGCAGCAAAAGATTTCGCAAGATTTACGCGAGCCAAAAAAGAAGTGTAAATATTGCAAGCGAAGTTGGGGACGGGGGAGTATGAGGTACAGGAGTAGAACGGGTCAGGCATAGGCGCCTGCTACCTGCTGCCAGCTTGGGAGACCTACCCCAAAGCCGCTCAGGCGCTCCCCGATGCGAGGCGACCCGCTTCCAGCTCATTGGGTTGCGCATTAATATTTCGATTTGCCTTAGCTCGCTGGCAATTTGTTTCGATTTCGTTGTGGGTAAGACGACACTGGCCGCGCTGGCCACGCCTGCACAGTGGGGCCAGATAGCTGGAAAGGGAAGCAAGGAATTCCTTTGGTTTTAGACTGAATTTTGAGTGGGAGTGGAGAGCAAAGCAAGATTAGGTTGCAGTGGAAAGCTTTTCTATGTACAGTGATAAGCTTATGAGTTAGATTGCTGCACAGTGTGGCAAAACAGCGAGCAAAAGGGAACTCAGAGGGGGGTTTAATATTGCTTCCTCCCAAACAGGCTGAGCTAGTCTTTGAGGTATTAAAAGTGGCATAAATAGTCTTTAAAACTCTTTGGGAGCTAGGAGCTTACTTTAAGGGATACGTACTGCTCCTTGACACCTGCACAGTGAGGCAAAATACTGAGCAAAAGAAGGAACTGGAATACAATTTTTGAGTGAATTTGAGTTTTGCTTTGAGGGAATTGAAGTTTCTCTTATGTCTTCTTTATTCTTCTTAATTTACGTTTGCTCATCGATAATCGCTTGACAGTGTCTTCACTTGCCTGAAAATCACTGTGTGAGTAGAGGTTGCACTGCACCTTTTAGCTGCACCTTGCACAGTGGCACAAGACAGCGAGAAACGGGAGCAGCTGAAGGTAAAGCTTGAAGTCCTAAGCGCAGTTAGATTCCTCATAGAATATAAACTCATTTTGAGTCTATTCGAATTAAATCGAATCTCTGCGACGCAGCCAAAACACATGCAGATAGAACCAGGTATAGAAATAGAGACAGAGACAGGTATAGAGACAGGGTTAGAGATAGAGACAGGGATAGAGACGGAGACAGAGACGAATCACTTGTGGTCCAAGGTACGCAATGCTCTTTGTCGCTTGAGGCAGAGTCGACATTGCTTGCGTCTCTGGGGCCGAAGCGAAGCGCAGCTAATACGCGCCATCTGTTAAATTTCGAGTTGGCCAAGGGGTGTGGGGGAGGCTAAGGCCATGAGGGCAAGGGGGGGGGTGGTGGGAGGGCGAAATAGCAAAGCGAAGCGAACTGAGCCAAAGGGCATTTGAGAATTTTATTTCTTTATTACATTTATTTGTGTGTGATTTGATGCGTCTACCCTCTGCCCGCGTCTCTTGCCCCTGCCCCGCCCTGTTCCTGTCCCTTTCCTCTACCTCTGTCTGTGTGTGCTTGTATTGCAACGGGGGTGGAAGGCACTGGGCACTGAGTAGCGGGCAACGGGGGAGGGTGAAGGTTGCGTCGATGGGTTTCGTTTTCGAACTAATTCGCTGCGTTTACAGCGGTTAATCCCGGGCACGGGGCAGGGGCAGGGGCAGGGGCACGGGGCAGCTGTGCGCATTTTGCATTGCTGCCTCCACTAGTGACTTGCAACAAATTGCGCGAGTAACAGTTACAGTTACAGCAAGCAGCAGAGCAGCAGAGAGGAGGAGGGAGAGCAGGGGGGAGCAGTAACTGCTGCTATCAGAGGCAACTGGCAGTTAAGTTGTTGCACATATGCAACAAGAATCATTGCGGCTCATATGTCCGGCTAAAAGGGGGGCAGCAGTGGCATAGGCGGAGGGGGAGTGAAGAGGGGAAGAGGTGGAGGGAGGGGGTCGAATCAAGTTGCGAGCGAATCGCTTGGAACGCGCACAAAACAAAATGCAACACTTTATTTTGCAACCGCAACAATGCGGTTACCACAGGGGCGTAGGCAAAGGGGGCGGGGCAGTTTATGTGGCAGGGGCGGGTACCAGGAGGGGGGCGTATTCGAACGATAACACTGGCAATGGCAATGGCGCAAAATGGCGTTGCAAAAAAAAATGCTGGCAGCACTTGCGGCGCGAGGCGAAGGCGGAGCTGGGAGGGGTTTGTGTTGGCGGCGCGCCTGAAAGTATGCAAAAAAGTTGTGAAATTTAAAAAATAGCAGCGCAAAAAAATAGTGAAGCCAAGCGAGGGGAGGGTAGGAGAGGAAGAGGGCAGTGGAGGAGGGAAATGATAAGAGGGAGAGGAAGGAACTGAGACTGAGAGCATGCATAGTTTGGGCTTGCATAATCAGTGTCCTTTGTGCAGAGAGAGAGAGAGGGGGAAGGGAGAAAGGAGAAGGGAGAAACGGACAGACAGAGAGAGGGAGAGAGAGGGCGGACTGGAAGGCAGGGCAAAGAGAAGAAGCGAAAGCACGCCTCGACTTAATTCAACACACTCTACCTACCTACCCCACTCCCTACCTTACAGCCTCTACCTCCCTCTCTCTCCCACTCCCTCTCTCTTTCTTTCTCCTTCCCTCTCTACCTCTCCCGCCCTCATTTAGTACTCGACTGTACTCTTAATTTGCGCTCGCTTCGAGAATGTTGCGGGCAGCGCAAAAAGGGATAAGATTATGGATGTGATTTGTGCTGTTGTTATGCTGAGTTAAGAGGAGGAAAAGGGGGAGGAAGAGAGGAAGGGAGAGCACAGAGAAAGAAAGTGTGGAGCATGCAAGGCAGGCATGCGAGGAATTTAAGTGAAAAGCAAAAGCAAATGGAATTTTAATTAAAGAGCTAACTATGTTTCACCAGAAGATGGGGATGAAACGGTGACTGTGACGGTGACTGCGACTGTGACTGCGACTGTGACGGTGATTGTGACTGTGACTGTGAACTGCTACGGTGATTCTGATTGTAAACGAGCTCAAGTGGATTGCTTTGGCTTGTATAAGGGAAAGGGAAGCAACCTTTATGGCAGTACACAAACAGTAATTGGAACTTTAAATTCTTTGCATAAATTTCGCAAGAGGCACTTTGAGGTTATGTTGTATTTCAAAGGAAAAAGCGATTTGAAGAGAGACTTAGTTGCAGTTTAGCTTACGTATATGATATATGTTGGCAGTGAAAGGTTAAATATTGAACTTTTACTGAAGCGAATGCCAGGCATAAAAATATTGCAAGCTCAAGTTATTTGTTTATTTGGTTTTGAATAAATTTGCACAAGGTACTTTGAGGTTAGGTTGTATTTTAGGAAGGAAGTGATTTTTAGACGTAGTAATATAAGAGTGTTTAGTATAAGAGTGCTTAATAGAGACTTGAGCTTGATAAATTAGTTAAGAGCTGTAAAATGTTCTTAATTTTGAAAAGGTTTTTTAAAGTATTTCTTTAGAAACCTTTAAAACGTGTTTGACACATGAAGTTTTTGAACTTAAAGTAATATAATAAGCTATAAATTGACATAGTTAGTGGAATAAATAATAAGTGGCAGTGCAAATTGATTTCTAAAGTCAGTTCTTGGTAGAAGGTACTCCCCATAACGTACCTACAGCACCTTCTCCAACTCTACAACAGTTTAAACCTTCTTCCAACATTAAGTTTAAACAACTCTAAGCGATGAGGCCTAATGAGGCTGCCTAGACTGAGAGGAAGACAGCAGACAGGCATACACAATATGTATGTGACTCTGTGTGTGTGTTCAGGGTTGTGTCTGTGTCTGTGTCTGATCTAAAGGTTCCCACGTTGCCCCCGTCAACGTCATTCGATGCAGTGCAGTGGCATAAAAACCACGCAATTTGCTACACTTTTAACACTTGCACGGCTCAATGAAGTGCAACGACACCCGACACCCGACACCCTATACAAGCCCCCTGCCCCCTTTGCGCCCTTCATGACTGCCACGCCCCGCTGGCACTACACTTGGCCAAGTCAAAGCAAAGCAAAGCAAAGCGTAAAAACCTCAGAGCTGTAAGCGAGATGCAGAGACAGGGAGAGAAGGAGAGAGAGGTAGAGAAGGAAAGAGAGAGATAGTGACAAAAAGAGAAAGAGAGTGAGTAGGAGAGACAGAGATAGAGATAGAAGGAGAGTGAGAGAGAGACAGAAAAAGTGTTGGGAAAAAGGTAAAAAGTGAAACGGAAACGGAATCTGAAAAAGCTTTGCCAACTGGGCGTGTTTGTTGTTGTTGCTGTTGTTGTTGTTGTTGCTGGTTGCAGTTGATGTTGCACACAGCCACACGATGTTGCGGTCTATGCCCCCTGTAGCCGTAGCAGAGGAGACTGCCACTTGTCTCCCCTTTACCCCTTTGCCCCTTTACCTTCCCTGCCTGTGCACTCTCAGTGTAATCGAATCTGTGCTTTCATTGCCTCAACTGCCTCTGCTCACTGCTCACTGCTCACCTCTGGCCCGCCGTAGCTGCTCCCCCTCTTGACCCCTCCCTTGCCCCTCTTGCCTTACCCCTGTGCCCTTCTTCTTCCCCTCCCCCCTTGGCCTTTTGGGCCGCCTTTATTTGCTTGGCTTTTCATTTGCAGTCATCGCGCTACGCTTTCGCGCGCCCATTTGCCAATGGCTACGTGCCTCGCCAGTTTTTAACTGCCTTTTAGCCTGGCAATCTTCCTCCTCTCCCCCTGCCCCCTCCTTCTTCCTCTGCCCCCTTCCCCTGCACTCCACACACACGCTGTTAACCTCGGCTGACCGCACGCAATTCAAATGGCTTCAAATTGCAGCAGCAACAGCTGCCACAGCTGCCGTTGTGGCGCCCCCAAGCGCAGTCGCTCCCCCTCTCCCTCTCCCTCTCTCTTCACACTCTGCTTGCCCCTCTGTCTGCCCCTCTTTCTGCCTCCTTTCTGCTTCTCCCCCCCTCAAAGTGCCCTGTTAAAAGAGCTCATCAATTTGTAGCAAATTCAAAACTAACCAAAAATTCCAATTGGAAGTAATTAACACTTTATGTGTGCGTGTGTGTGAGTGTGCGTGTGTGTGCAAGCGTGTGCCTGTCTATGCCTGTTTGTGCCTGTCGTGTTGCCTGTTCGTTTCTGTTGCTGATTTGGGGTCGCTAGACAAACAGACAAGCGACAAATCGCTGCAACTTATTAACAAGCAGCAAAGGGCCATCAGCGCCCCCTCTCTCCCCCTCTCTCGCTCTCCCTCTCTCTCTCTCTCTGTCTCCACTGCTGCTTGGCTTCCCGCTGCTTGCAGCACAAGATAAAGTGGTTGCAAGGGGAGACAGTCCACAGTAGCACACATAGATAGAGAGAGGGAAAGACAGAGTGAGAGGGAGGGGAACATAAAATGTTAAGCACATTTCGCCTCACCTCAAACACTCATCTATTTTTCTTCATTAACCCACACACACTCACTGTCGCACTCACACATACAGAGAGAGGGGCACACACAGTAGTACACACACACACATACACAGGGGCACACACACACACTCGCAGAGGGGCAGCACGACAAACGCTTTAATAGTTTTTCCGTGCCTTTAATTTATGTGAATTTGAAAACATTCTCTGCACGGGGGGTGGCAGGGAGAGAGAAAGGCGGGGGGAGGTGTTGCACGAAATGTGGTGCAAGAAGGGGAGAAGAAGGGGAGAAGAAGGGGAAAAGAGGCTGCTGCCGTCTGTGCGGGGCAAGTTCAACAATGTAAACGGGCCGGCAACGTTCTGCTGCATTCGATTTGTAGTTGCCACAACTCTTGCAACCCCCTCTCCCCTTCCCCCTCTTCCTGCTTACCACATGCCTCTACAGGCCCCCCTCCTCCTCTCCCCTGCAATGAAAATTGCTTTTAAATGAGCTTTCGGCCAGATATGGCCAGAAAGCAGCCAAACTAACTAACTGCAGAGAGAACATATTTTTTTTTCTCAATGTAATCACAGTTCCGTTGTTGTTGTTGTTGCTCCCCTGTTGCTGTTGTTGTTGTTGTAGTTGCTGCTGCTGTGCTTCACTCTGTGGTTGCTGCTGCTGTTTGACCATCGGCAGAGAACAAAGCAACAATTAAAATGCCGCTGGTTGTTTCGGCTTGTTGCAAATGCAACTTCAGGTTGAGCTTGTGGTTTAGAGGGGGACAGATTGAAGGTGAGAGGGGGAAGGGGGGTTAAGATGTGGCAAGGTGTGCAAGGCTAAAGTGTGCAGCACATAACACTTGCGGATTGAATTGAGATTGGCTATGGCCATAAAATCAGTGTAAGATTGAAAGAGAGCGAAGAGGGAACAAAGTGAAGGAAGGGGATGAAGGGAAAGAGAAAGAGAAGCAAGAAAAGTGTTATATGGGAATATGTGGTATATATATATATATATATATAGTATGGTATAGTATTATATCATTATTTAATTATTATTTTAAAATTTTTTATCATAAACGATTGAAAAATAATTTTTAAGCTTTCAAATGAAACTTGAAATTTGTTTTCTTCAATTTATGAAGGCGGCAAGAGGCGTGGCTGAATTCTAATTTATGGTTTATCTGTGGGCAATACTTAGGCATATTGTGAACAAATTTGGTAGCTCTAGCTTTAATGGTTTCTGAGATATAGACGCTCATACAAACAAAGTATAAGGTAGGGCGAGGAAAGAAGGCTGCGTTTGAGGCTGATAAAGTACTTAGTGGGAATAAAAGAGAAGGGCAATGACAGCAAGAAAAGAAAGTGAGAAGGGCTAAGAGGGAGATGAGGCAAAGAAAGAGTGAGAAAGAGAGAGTGAGAGAGGGGGACAAGAGAGGGAGAGAGAGAGAGAAAGAGAGAGAGGCGCTGCACTTAAGGGAAAGGGTCTCTTTCTAATGGCGAAGGAATGAAGTGAATCTGCTGAACACTGATGATTCCAACATAAGTCAACACTAATTGCAATTTGTAGCCAGGCACACACACACACAAGCACACGAGCACACGAGTGTGTAGGAGTGTGTGTGTGTGAGTGAGTGTGTGTGTGAATGAGTGAGTGTGTGTTTGAATAGTTGTTGTTGTTGTTTTTGTTGTGGCGACGGCGGTGGCGTTTGCTTGGATTTCAGTTGCCATGAATGAAGGCGGCACATGTATGAATGCGAGTGAGTGTATGTATGAGTGTGTGAGTGCACGAGTGAGTGTGAGTGTGTGTGTGTGTGAGTGTAAGCAAGACACATTTGCAATTTAATTTGCACAGCTCAATGCAAACAGACTGAAAAGAGGAAATAAAAAACACAGCAACAACTACGCGCGAATAGAAGGAGAAACAACGAACTCGCAATGCACTTGCAGCACTTGCCACATGCGGGACACACTCACCACGAGTACCCACAGTCCCCCCGACCTGAGAATGAGAATGAATAACAATGAAATTTGTGCGTGTTAATGGCGCGAATCGGGCGGAAAATTGCAGTGAATACTTTGAATACTTGCGTAGTTGAATAATTGCGAAGCGATGCGAGTGCGGGTGTGAGTGAGTGCATTCATGAATGGTACTACTTATGAATCATTAATTATAAATATGTAATAATTCACTGAATGGCAACAAATTATTCGTTTGCGTGTGAGTGCACTCACTTCATTCATAACTAGTTGTGAATGAAATCAATACCAGATTATTTACATAATTCATGAGAAATATTCAAGAGCAAGCAATGCAAACGTTGAATGTGAGTGTATTCATGAGTGTTTTGAATACATTTACAGGTATTCATGCAAATAATTTCAATTAAATTGAATCAAATAAAAGAAAGAAGAGAATACAGATTTAATTGATGAGTGTATTCATGAGTGTATTCATAAGTGTTTTGAATACATTCACGAATATTCATTGCACGTAATTAAATGATTTTGTGACTCAGTCAAAATCGAATAATTTCAAGCATGTGAATACACTCATTCATTGTAAATAAATACCCATTGCCGGCTGCAGGGCATGCAAAAAGTTGTTCATACCGCGCAAACGATTCTCTGCCTCATGTTGCACGTTGCTGCGCGTTGCACGCTGCCTTTGAGGCGCCCCCAGCCAAAGCCAAGGCACGGAAAAAAATGTTGCAGCATAAAACAAACACAATGTTCGGCCGGCAAAGGAGACACACAAAGAGGGGAAGGAGGAGAGGAAGAAGGTGAAGAGTGAGGGGGGGAGAAGAGGGTGGAGGAGGAGCGGCAGAAGCAGAGCAGGAGGTGGAGTAGGAACTAAACCGAAAGCAGCAAAACAAACCGAGAGGGAAAACAACAAAAAAAACCGGCGAAAAACACGAAGAATTTAATTTAAATAAGCAAACAGCAACAGCTGAAGGCGTGGCACATGCGACGCCCCCTCCCACCCTCTAGCCGCCCCTCTTCCCCTCCTTGAGCTGCCCCTGCGTAGCCAGTTGAATATGTTAAGTCTCATTTTGGCCATGAAGCGAAACTAATAAATTAGTCGGCAGTAAAAGAAGTCACAACAGCAACAACAAGGGGACAACAACAAACAGGGAGGGGGACAACAACAAGAGGAACAACAACAATGCTTGACCAAATTCATAAAATTTACAATTTGAATTGAACAAGAAAAACATTTGGCAACTAATTGGAACAGCCTCGTGCAGGCAAAGCGCCCCAAAAAAGGCCAAATGCTTTGAAGTTTCTTTTGGCTATGAATGAAAACTGGATCAGTTTGTGGAAAGCGCGGGGAAGCGGGGCAACAGGGAGGAGGGAGTGGCGTGTGTGTGTGTGCGTGTCGCAGCTGTTGTCGTTGGACAAATTATAAAGCCGAAAAAAGCCATAAAACATGGCTAAGTAGACGAGTTCCCCCTTATAAATATAAGGCAAGGCGAATGCGACTGAATGCGGCGAATATGGCGTGAATGCGGCCGCAGAAATGCGTGGGGCGGGCTGAGTTGTTGTTGCAGTTGTTTCTGTGCCTGTTGTTGTTGCTGTTGCTGCTGTTGCTGCTGTTGTTGCTGTTGTGGTTGCTCGTGTTGCTGCTGTTGTTAAGCGGCTTGCGGTCGAAAAGGCAGACAAGATCGCAAATGGCAGCAGCAACATGAGGCACAAGAGGTGGCAGCAAAGACAGAAGAAGAGAAGGAAAAGGAAGAAGGGATAAGGAAGCAGGGAGTAGAAGCAGGGAGTAGAAGGGAGAAGGTAGAACAGAGAAAGAGAGAGAGAGCAAACTGCATAAACATTGCTAAAGGAGTCAAAACGGCTGCAAAGCGACGGAGCAACTTTGGCGCGCGTAAGACGAGTAGTTCCCGCGGGGGCGTTGCCTGTGCCGCGACGGCAGGCGGAGGGGCGTGGCAAATGAGTAAATGCTGCTGCTGCTGTGTTGCTGCTGCTGCCACTGCCATTGCCACGCAGCGTCGTGATGCGCCGCAGTTGGCACAAAATGCTTGCGCAAATTAAATCGTAATTGCTTGAGAAAATCAGCAGCAGCTACAGCAACAAGAACAACAACAAGAACAGCAAGAACAACAACACGAACAGCAACAACAACAGCAAGAGCAACAGCATTTGTAGCCAGCACAGCAGCAGCAATGCACAACAACAGCAACCAACGCTACTGAAATTCGCAGCAGCAACAACTGTGGAAGTAACAACAACAGCAGCCACAGCAGCAGCTAAAACAGCAGCAGCAGCAACAACTGCTCAGCTCCGACAGCAACATCTCCAGCATTGCACAGCAATTTGCCGCTTGTCTGTGGCATGTTGCAAGCTTGCCAGTGAGCCCAAAAGGCAAAAGTCATCAGCGCATCGTTTGCGTGTGTGTGTGTGAGTTTTTTTTTGGCTGGTCAAGGCTGGCACTACTGCTGGCCTCCTCCTCAGAGCTGCCCTCTTGCCTTGGCAACGTGCAACTGACCTCTTGCCACTGCCCCCTTGTCACTGCCCCCCTTGCCAGTGCCCTCTTCACTCTGCCCCTTGTGCCAGTAGCTGAACAGTCTCAGTTATTTTGCTGTCAAAGTTCTTGCAGCAGCAGTTGAACTGCAGTTGCTAAGCCAGTCACAGTAGCAGCAACAACAACAACAACAGCAGCAGCACAGCGGCAGCAGCAGCACAGCAGCAACACCCTGCCAACAACAACAAAAACTGTTAACAATTTTCCATCAATTTGTTAATATTCAATTACAACTCATTGGCCCAGACAATGCACGACTAATTGACGAGTTCATTAACTTTCCAAACGAGAGAGAAAGGGAGAGAGAGACGGAGAAAGAGGGAAGGAGGGAGTTCGGGAGTTCACGCACACAAAAGGCCGCAATTCAATTTTAAACTGTCGCTAATAAGTTTTCGCCCCGAACGTTAAACTAATGAGCGCTTTAATGATTTATTGTTGCGGCCTTTTATTGAGTGCATGACAACTAATGAGTGTGCCACGCCCCCCGCTGGCCCCATTCCAGGCACCTGCCCACTCTGTTGTCTGGCCATAAAATGCAGCTAATTAAAATGTGTAAAAAACACTCACACACACACGCACACACACGCACAGTGGCACAAACAAAGTGAAGTGTTAAATATTTAACACAAAATGTAAATGCAATTTTCGAGCATTTTTCCCTCTTTCGGCCATTTTCATAATTTTTCCAGCATAATTTATGACCACAAAAGGCAGCGAAAGAGAGGCAGAAAGAGGGGGGAGGGAGCGAAAAAACAACAGCGTGAATAAATAACAATAAAATAATAATAAAGCAGAAACAAGCATAAACAATAAAATGCACTAATAAAATCTCACGCATTTTTGACTTCATTAAAATGTTTTACAGCTCATTTGTTGTTGTACAATAAAGAAACATTTTAACATGCACACACACAAACACACATACATGTATCACATATACACACACATTCGCACACTTGACAAATAAAAATATATTTTCGAAAAAAGCAACAAATGAAAATGAGCGACAAATTTGTTAAGCACTTTGCGTGGCTGTTGACACGCTTTTATAGCAGCGCTGCCATAAAAGCTATAGGTTCCTGATCAATCACTGTGGAGTGTTGATTGTTTGGCTTTATACTTGACAGCTTTTGAGCTGGAGTAGCAAAAATTGGCTTGTTTCTTACTTAATATAGAAATATTCAAGTGAGGCTTGCTTTAAAGCAGCTGATTTACTTTATATCTTCCCTGCTATAAATTACTGAACAATCAGTGTAGTTTTCTTTACTTGGTGATGATTTAATTGAAGAGATTTTTAGCTAGACTAGCCATTTTTGACTTGGCTTCGAATTTAATCTGAATAGTTCGAAGGCTTCTCTCTTTAGAGCTGCAGATCATGACTATATCCTCCGTGCTATAAATCAAGATAAATCTTTTGAGCTTCTCTTCTGCTGTTTGACTGTTTGTTTTCAAAGGTATACAGCTAAAGCAGCTGGACTTGGTTTAAATCTGGCCATATCAATATAAATTTAAAGAAAATTACATTTTATAGCAGCAGAATGGCTATATATCTTTCCTGCTATAAATTTGAGCAACAACTTTCTCCAACTTTTTAGTTTTTCTGCACAATTCTTTAGCTTGTTCTAGCCAAATTTAGCTACATTCTTTAGATTTTTATAGCAACTTTCGTTTTATAGCTAAGCTGCCATAAAACACAAATAGACATTCTTGCTAAGTAATGTCAGCAGCAGCTAGATATCCCACTCCCACCTTACTGAAGATTCTAACAGCTTAAAGAGCCAACTTTGGCTTGAATTTCTCTGCCAGAGAAGATTTCCCTCTCTCTGTCGCTTTTCGCAAATTGGCGACTTTACTTGAATCTTGTTTGCTTGTAAAATTGTTGCTATAATTTATCGGAATGCATTTCGCATGCATTCGGCGCTTTTGTTGCCAAATTGTTGGCTGCAATTTAATTGTCAACTTTTGTTTAGCTGCAAATCGCATGCAAATTGGCCAACAAAATGAGAAAAGTCGACAGAAAACCGAAAGCCACAATGCCAAAACGTGACCAGGTTGAAATTCCACACTAGCTAAATCACACTGAGTTATCCCTGAGTGTGTGTGTGTGAGTGTGTGCCATAAAGTGCGAAAAGTTGAGTGCAAAGTTTGCCTTCGATGAGTTTTGCTTTGTGCGAACTTTAAAGTTGAATGAAAACAATCTTTGGCTTGAAAATGCTAGTGAAAACATCATTGATAAATGATTGAGGCAAACAGATAAGGAGAGAGAAAAAGAGAAAGAGAGAGAGAGAGAGAGAGTGGAACTTGTGATTGTACAGATTTGTTTGTCTATATAAATGCCAAAGAACTCGAGAGTCTTTTGGCAAAAAGGATGCAGAGACAGAGAGGGAGAGAGAGAGTGGGAAAGAGGCTTGGGCAACCTTTATCACTTCATTAAGAATCCTTTGCCAATTTGAAAATGTATTTAAATGTTTAGAGCACCCCCTTAACATGCATAGCATACCTGAGCAAATATTTCCGATCATATTTAGTTACTTTGATTTCATAATTTCGATTTGAACTTTGCACATTTCCAAGTTGAACGGAATTTGCTGCCAAGTAGCCAATGCTAATTTGGAATGCATAAGCAACTAATTGATGCCCTGTACTGGGCGCATTATGGGGTGTTTAGGGCTTGCTTGCCTTAGCAAAGCACAAGCCAGGTTGCCCTGCGTTGCTGACTTGCAGGGCATCTTCGATTGTCTCTGGCGGTAGAAGGCATTGAAATTGAAACTAATTGATATCGACATTGAGCAGGCTGCTTAGCAAGCCACACCCCCCGCCCCCCGCTCTTGTCTAAGCGCTTCTTGAGTTGCCACAGATTGCTGTAAGTTGTTGCTGCAAGTAGTTGCTGCCGCATCGCATCAATTGCTCAATGATGCCATCAGTTTTAAAGCGCTTAACATTTTGCCAGGCTGCCAAAGGAGGCGAAGTGAGAGAGAGATATGGGAAAGGGGGTAAGGGAGAGAGGGGGCGTGGCGGGGGGGTGTTGCATGTAAGTCGTGTGCAGTGCAAAAAGCCACACAATTAACTGCAGCGCAGCAATTTCAGCAACTGCAGCACGAATGAAATTTATACGCGATAATTAAATCGAATTCACTTTTAAGCTGCGCACAAATTCGTGAGTTGCCTCTGCGTGTGTGTGTGTGGGTGTGTGTGTGCGTCGGTGTGTGTAATCAATTTAAGCAAACGACTTAATTATATGCATTTTTCAAACAATACGCACGGCACGAAGCAGGCGAGCACTGTTCACACTGCGTATGCGTGATATTTTTTGTGCATAGCGAAGGAGAGAGAGAGAGAGATAGGGAGAGAGAGAGAGATGGGCAGCAGCTACTCATTCAGCTCGTCATTGTCAGCGATATCCTGGGGCACAAGTCTACACTTCACTCCCCCCCCTCTCTCTCTCCCCACCCCCCTTCTCGTCTCTATTTCACTTGCCTTGTCTCGTTATCGTGGCCACAATTGAAATTCATATTGTAAATGCGAATGCGTCCGATGAATTGATGCAGAAATTCATTTACATTCGAGCAGAGCACTGTAGAGAGAACGATAGAGATAGAGAGAGAGGGGAGAGTGGTGGTTGGGAGGGGGGCATGGCAGCAGCTGAGGGCGGCAGATGACATCAATAGCCGCGCTTTGATTACAGTTCAGTTTCAATTTTCATGCCGCAGGCCACAAAGCAAAACAAATGAAATTGCCAAGCGAAGAAGAGGCACCAAAAGAAGAAAAAGAAGATGACAAAAAAACAGAAAAGAAGAAGAAGTCAAAGGGAGGAGGGGACGGAACTCGGACTTGGCCGGAAATGAATAAATTATTTTTCAAAATTAAATATTTGAAATGGCAAAGTTAACATAAAAAAGCGAATTATGCGAGTGAAGGCGGCGCCCTACGGCGGAAGTGGCGAGCGTTAAAACACTCGCAATGAACTCAAGTCAACTCAGGAGGAGGAGGAGGGGGGGGCAGCTGGGTCAGTCTGCTGCCTGCGATATTAATTTTATGCTGCTTTCGGCGAGATTTGCCCTAGCGGAAAAAGTGAAGACGGCGACTTTGAGGCGGGTCAAGCTGAGCAGGCACTAGGGAGGGGCAGAGCAGAAACAGAGCAGAGGGAGGGGCAGCAGAAGGAGCACAGTCTGCCAACTAGAAGTTGAAACAGTCGTGTAGGCCTGGCGGCAATGTCAACAGCCAAGTTGCAGCAGCAGCAGCAGCGACAGCAGCAGCAACTTCAGGCTGCGTGACGAGTACGTGCAGATGATACAAAAGCGCACGATGTGCTTCACTTTGTTGCTGCTGCTGCTGCTGCTGCTCCTGTTGTTGTTGTTGATGCAAGAGTTGCTGCTGTGGCTGCCGTTGCTGTATTTATTACACGGCGCAGCTGTTGAGTAGCTGCTTGAGCTTAAAGCCGCGCCGCGCTCACCTTAAGCGCAGTTTTGGGGGCCAAAGGCCAAGGCAACTTGCAACATGCAACGTGCAATGTGCTGGGGCACGCGCCTGCCTGGGTGTGTGTGTGTGTGTGTGTGTGTGTGCGTTTCCGGCTGTGGTTGCCACCAAGTTGACGCTGCATCGGCATGCGAAGAAGAACAACAGCAGAGGCAGCAACAGGGAAAGGGGAAAGAGGCCTGGCGGTGTTGGCTCTACATATTTCTGCGCCTTAATGAAAATCCTCTTATGTTGTGACTAGAAAGAAGATACATGGAAGGAGAGAGGGAGACAATGAAAGGGAGACAGAGAGAGAAAGAATGGAGGAGTAGGAGAGAAGGGGAGAGTGGGAGGGAGATGGCAATGCTGTAGGGGCAACTGTGAGTGATGCGAATCACGAGCGGCAACAGGAAGTGATAGCAACAACATTAACATGCGTAAAGCCAGCGAGAGAAGAGGAAAGAGGGAGAGAGGGAGGAAGAAAGCGAGGAGAAGGGAGATAGAGATGGGTAACTGAAAGAGTAGAAGATAGAGAAGGGAAAAGGGAGTAAGAATCCTAGTTGATATGCCACAAATCGAAAGTTTGCTACTAACTTTGATCACCCTGTGACTGCGTTCACAGGCCGTGACTGCTGCGCTCAACGCTGACTGCACTAGAGACAACAGCGACGCCAGCAGCGACGTCAGCAGCAGCGCCGGCTTTGTGCCAAGTTTTGTTTAAAGTTAACTTGTGCCTGCAACGACTACGTCAAGCAACAGACAGCAGCAGCAGCAACAGAGCAAACAGACAAGCCAAGAAACAATGAGCTGCACGCACTCGACTTGGGTATACCCTGCACAAGTTGACAGCATAGCCAATACTCATTACTGAAGTTCACTAGTTAAAGACAACCGAAAATGTTCATGTGTTGTTTTCATATTATCAACTCTATCTTAAGTTTGCTTTCTAAATAACTTGTATGTTGAGTAAAGGAATGCAATGAAATTTACAGAACATGTTTATTATATATTTAACTACGAGTCTGCCAAACTTCATTATATATTGAGAACTGCACTAAATATAGCATGTGTTATTCTCATATTATTAACTTTATCTTAAGTTTGTTTCCTTAATAACTTATGTTTTGAGTTGGAGATTGCAATGAAATTTATAGAACATATTTTAAATACACTTGCCTACGGGTCTGCCAAATTTCATTATTATATATTTAGAGGTACGCTAAAAACAGCAAAATATACATTTTACTTGAGAACTGGGCGTGGCAGACTGTATTTCATATAAACCGCTGCTGTCTAAGTTCAATAATAGCAAAGATCTGCGCTTTTAAGCAGATAAAAGACACCCGAAACGGGCTAAAATGGTCTAAACCAAGTAGATCAACTTACAATTGTAAGCAACTTCTATTCCTCATATATTTCTAAAATATGCACTCAATATAATTCTCTTTTCAAGCATAGAAACTTAATATACCCCCTTTGGGGCACTTGAGCTGACTGCAGGGTATCCGCACAGACAACTGAAGAGTTGTCGACGCTTGACAACGCTCGTTGCGTCTGAGATGCTGCGAGGCTGCGACTCTGATGTCTATGCATCATGTATTTACCTTTGAGTTTGAGTTAGTTAAACCCAACGCGAGGCACCTTCACGCTGTGGCTGCGTGTATATTTTACTAATTTAGATTAACCCGCAGCCAGAAGGAGCAGAAGAGGAGCAGAAAAAAAAACACAAATGAAATTACAACAAAAAGCAGAAAAGAAAACAGAAAATTCTATCGCACTGCACATGAGCCTGGGCACGTTCTATGCCACATGGCAGGCAGCCAAGCCACCAGGCATGGCGGGTTGAGGGGGGCTGTGGCTGTGGCAATTTAAGATTATGAACCACACACAGACAGTGGCAGACTGAGAGAGAGAGAGAGGGTGCTGGCTGTGCTGAGCCTAGGCAGCTTGGATCGAGGCAGGGAGAGGCAAGGAGAGTCGAGGCGAGTCGAGTCGAGTTACCTGGCCTGGGCATATGGCTGACTATGCTGACAGTTGTCGGGTTTTTGGTTACCTTCTCTGGCTGCTCTGGCTGCTCTGGCACTTGGCCAGCGCAGTGATGGAATCGGAGCCAGTCTTGCAGCCAGAGCAGGTGCAGCTGCAGGTGCCTGTTGGGAGGTCTCCTCCTCTCGTTGCTGCCCTGTTCTGGTCTGGAGACTCGCACTTGATTGCTTGCCAGCAAATTGTAATTGTGGGAATTAGCAGTCCGGGCCAGTCGCAGGCGTGTGCCACGCCCACCCATAGAGTCGGGGCAACTTCATTGCATATTGTAATTGAAAAGTTTAATCAAATTATAAGCTAAAATTTCGTGTAATTGCAATTGAGTTGAGTTGAGAGCGCGTCGCTTCATCGCCTATTGGCAACACCCACCGCACTGGCAGTCGCCCCTGTGGGGGGCGTGGCACTATGTGTCTGTCGGCTCTGGTCGGGTCTGTGTGTGGTCAATGAATATGTATGAGCAAAATACTGGACGGGAACTGGGTGGGGCCACCTTGCGAGTTCATTAGCTGCGCGTTGCGGTCTGTGTTATCGCTGCTGTGGGGTCTATCGATAGCAATCGATAATTAAAGTGTCTGGGGGGCGACAGTTAGTGTCGGATATAAGTTTAACTGCGCTTTATATCAGCGTGTTTATGGTTGAGTTTAGCGATGTCGATTGTAATTGATGTTGTTATCGATTGCAATGCATTTTGCTTAAAGTTATCGATAATTGAACTGTAGAGTAATTTACTGTGGACTGTCTTTGATGGCAGACCATCTACGTGTCTTTATAGCACCTTGTTTATCGATTAGCTTTTCGATTTTGTGTATCGACTTGTTTATCGATTAGTTTATCGATTGCTAGATATTACTTTTTAACATAATTTTTTCCATCGCTGTCTCTGATCGACGTTAAATTAAACTGCATTACCTGTCAGCATGTTTATCGATAAGGTTTATCGATACCGATTGTCAATTAGAGTTAAATTGATTGTCAAAAATTTGGCACGCTTTAATCGATAACTGTCGGGAGTCTTTAATAACTATTAAATTAACTTATCGATCATTTTATCGATTAAAGTCGATAGTTTGTCATTTGCTGTAAAGTATTTCCAATTGAAGATCAATCATAGCAACTTAGCAACCAGTTTGCTAAGTGCTTTCCTCATCGATAACTCTCTCATTCTGTCTATCACTAATCGAGTTGCCCACTCAGCACAATTATCGTTTAGCCTATCGATTACACTTGACAATTAAAAGCATTCACGGCCGAGTGACTCTAATCAGAGATTAGTTAAATTGAGCTGCCTATCAGCATGTCTATCGATACTTAAATCGATAACTTATGTAGAGTTGTCTCTCATTAGCACGCAAAACCAGTTGCACAGGCTCCGGCACAGACACTGCATAGTTTCCCCCCTCTGCTTGCAACGTACTTTGACAATTTATGCGCTCCACATATGCCACCCAGCCCCCTCTCTGCCCCGCCTCTGCCCCCTGGCTGGCTTGTCTGGCTGGCACTGACTGACAACTGAAAGTGAGATTGGACTGCCAGCAAGCGCCAGTGGTGCACCTGTTCCACAGTCCCCCCGCCCCCTCTTCCCTCTTGCCACTGCTTCAGTGCTTGCAACCGAGTTGCAAGTTGACTTTGTCTTGTATGTTGTGTGTGTTCTCTTCTCTTCTCTTCTGTTCTGATCTGTTCCCAGTGCGCGGCTGCCAGTGTTCAGTTATGAAACATTAAACACTTTGCATGAGCTGCAGGGGCGTGGCAGTGCGGCAGAGGAGGAGGCAAAGGAGGGGAGGGGGGGCTCAACATGCCGGCACAAATCATTAGCAGACATTAATTTTGTTGCTCGCATGTGACGAGCTGCAGGAGAGGAGGAGAGAGGCAGGTGCAGGGGTAGGGGCAGAGGCAGGGGTAGGGGCAGTGGCAGAAGAGGGGGGGAGGGGGTGTGTCAGTAGGCGGAGCAAGTTGCCGTCTCGTTGCTGCTGCCTCTAGGGCCCACTGTTATCGCTGGCACACATCAGGCTCCTCTGACTGCTGCTGCTGCTGCTGTTGCTGCTGCTGTGGCTTTGCCGCCGCCGCCGCTGCCTCCACCCCCCTCTGCCAGCGCCTCTAGTTGTTCTGCTTCTGTTGTGGCAGCAACGTCAACACGCACACAAAATGTTTGCCGACATCTTAGATTGCCAAAACGTAGCCAGCGGGTTACACAGTCACAACAGCAGCAGCAGCAGCAGAAGGACGCCAGACTGATGCCAGATGGGGGAGTGGAAGCAGCAGCAGGGGAGGAGGGAGAGTGAAGAGGGGGAGGTGGAAGGGGGGCTAGAACACTGCTGGCTGCTTGGAATACGTTGTTAATTGTTATCTATGTAACTGCTGCGTTGTCCTTCGTTGTGTGTGCACATTGTTCCAACGCCCACACAACAACAACAGCAACAACAGCAGCAGCAGCAGCAGCAATTGTAGCAACAGCAACAACAGTAATAACAACAACAGCAGCAACAATTGTAGCAACAGCAGCAGCAACAACAGCAACAACTCTGGCAACAGCAGCAGCTAACGGCTTGCGGAGACAGTCAGCGGCTCATAAACGCAGCAGTTGCCGCGCGCACAGTGGAGCAAAGTAGTGCAGTTAGTGCTAGAAATTTAGGTTTAAATGGAAAAAAAAATATATTAAATATTTCAAATCATATTTTATATTATATTAAATAATATACAGTATCCAAAAATGCCTAACAATGTTATTTGAAAAATCAAATTGCATTTTTATTTGAAAATTTATTTAAAATATTATGGAAATGTTTTAAAAAACACTAAAAATATTTGAATACTGAATAAAATTAAAAAGAATTATATCTTCATATTTGGCATATACTGTTTGTAATTATATGATAACTATACATGTAAAAAAATATAATATATATTATATGAATATACAAAATATAAATATTTTAATGAAAATATTTAGGAAATGAGAAAATTTTTCAAAATAAAACCTTCAATTTCAATGCAACTCTGCTTTTGAGGTTATGCAGCACACTTCATGCAGACAAAATTTTCTAGTTACCATACCTTCTAAAGTCAATAATGTTCAATAAAGTTCTTTGAGCTCTCTACAGTGGTAACAGTCTTAAATAATTAACAAAAAATATACAAACTTGATTTTAAAATAATTTTAATTTATCGATAAGTTTAACAAACTAACGATAGCCTAAAGCAAAGTTAACTTTACAACATTCCCTTTAGTTCTATTCTCTTCTTATGCCCTCTTCTTTTGTACCCCCATTATGTGCACTTTTTGGCTGCACTCATCCCACTGTGCTGTGCCTGCAGTTGTTGCTATGATTCTTGTTGCTCATTGCCGCTGCTGCTGCTGTTGTTATCGCGATTTCTATCTGGCTTCTGGTTTGGAGGCCAAAATCACAGTTCAGCTGAGGAGCACTAACTGTCACGCACACACACACACACACACACGCACGACGGGCAACGTAACCGTTAACGACTACGTGAGTGTTCACCTCTGCGTATACGTAATGTGAATGCTTACGCCAGCTTATACAGCCAGGCCAGGCCAGGCCAGGCTGGCTCATTGCCAGTCTATCTTCTGCGCTGTCTGCCTGCCTCTCTCTCTCTATCTTTCTCTCTCTCTCTCTTCTGCTCTCTCCCTCTCTCTCTCTCTTGGCGTGTCCATCTGTCTGCGCTGTGCGCCTGTTGAGTTAATTGCGTTTTGCTCAATTTAATATTGAATTTAATTAGGGGCGCATTTTTGCTCGGTAAGCAACAACGCGCTATAGGTAGCAGACTTCCCGCTGTGCCCCCCTCCCCCTTCCTCCCTTCTCCCCTGCCCCTCTACTGCTGCTCAGCCTGCTCCTTTAGCTATTTTGTCTATGCGAACAGAGCGAGTTGTGGCAGCAGAGACAGTGCCAAGGAGGGAGGGGAGCAGCTACTGGGGGCCACCCAAGACACATTAAAAGCTTTTAGGGCAAATGAGCAAATTAAATTTGATATGCGATGCCCCGCTCCCCGCTCTCCCTTCCTCCTCTCTCCCCTTTCCCTCATGCCTTCTTCAGTCTCCAGTCTGGACGTCTTGGCGCGCTGTAACGCATAATCCCATAAAATTAATGCGTTTAATTGAAAGTGTTAAACATTTTTGCCGCTGGCAAAGGCAGGGGGAGGAGGAGAAAAGAGAGAAGAGAAGAGGAATTGGGAAGGGGGAGAGATTTGTTGAGCTGCGGCGAACTTTTCATTTCGATTGCGATTGCGATGCGAGATTCGTGGCGAGAGTGAAAAGTGTTGCACAAACAATTGACAAACTAATTGACAAATTGACAAAGTTGCCTCGCGATAAGGGGAAGAGGAAGTGTAGAAAAAGAGCTGAGAGAGGAGAGAGAGGGAAAGAGAGGGAAGGGGGGCGGCACAGTGGGGCTTGGCTGCTGCAAGTTGCCGGGCAATCAATTGCTCATTAAAATGCTGTAACGCAAATTGGGCAACACTGGACGCTGCGGCAAGTGGCAAGTGGCAAGTGGCAACAGGGTGCAGCAGGCACTGCGTGTTGCAGGACTCGTTCGCCATGTTGCATGCCACAAAATCATCAACACGTTAATTGAATTGTTGACTGACACACACAGAGACAGCGAGGCCAAGAGAGAGAGAAAGAGGGAGAGGAAGAGAAGCTAACGTGCGAATGTGGTGCACCAAACGGGGCACTGGGCAGGGGGAGCGGAAGGAGAAGAGGCAGCGGCGCTGCTCGCTTAGTTGATGGGGAATGCGTTTGCTTTCATGCTTCGCTTGGCTGCCGGCATGCAATGGCCAGCAACTGGGAACTGGGAACAGGAAGCGGGCGAGTCACGTCAGCGCCATTTTCAAAAGCCTCCATTGCAAAATGGCTGCAAGTGGCAGCAGCAATAACAGTACAAGTGTGTGTGTGTGCGGGTGTGTGTATATGTGTATGTAGCTATGTGTGTGTGTGCCTGGTAATTAATGAAATTGCAACGCATTTGAATTTTAATTAAAACAAAGCGCGCAAATTACGCACACAAAGAGGAGCATAGCCAAGGGAGAGAGAGAGGGGGGGGTTAGCTAACTAATGCCTAAATTCAAACTAGCAATAATAAATATACCATATATATATATCGCGGAGTAGATCAAGTGTGCACACACGCTGCGTAATTAGCGCAAAATGAATATGAAATGCGCAGCATGATTTGAATGATTCGCGATGATTTGTTGTGACTTAAATGATTTGAATAATTTTTAATGCTTATGAAGTATTTAATATTGCATAATTTATTGATGAGAGATGATTGTGAATGTAATTAAATCGAATAAATTCTAAATATTCGCATCACTTTTATTTAACTTGGAAAATTCGATTGATTAGAGGTAGTTGAATTATTTTAAAGAAATATTTAAATAGATTCAAGCAATTGGAAATATGTTGAATTATTTGAATGGATTTGCATAATTTGAATGACTTGGAGTGCTTAGAATGACTTGAAACGATATTAATGACTTAAAATGATATAAGTTACTTCAATTCACTTGCAGGACATAAGGACTTTAATAACTTGAATGAATTTAAATGAATTGGTATGACTTTAATAACTTGAATGTATTTAAATGACTTTAAATAATTTAAATGACTCCAAAATATTTGCAAGACTTTAAATGATTTAAGCAACTTCGAATAATTTTATTGACCTGAAATGATTTGAATGACTTGAAATGGTTGAATCAATTTGAAATTTTTTGAATGACATCGAATAATATAAATGACTTCAAATGATTTAAATGACTCAAATACACTTGCAAGACTTTAAATGATTTGAGCAACTTAGAATAATTTTAATGACTTGAAATGATTTAATTGCTTAGAAATTATTTGAATAACTTCGAATAATGACTTCAAATATTTCAAATAACTTCAATGATTTGAATGACTTGAAATGATTTGAATGACTTGAAATGATATCAATGACTTCGAATAATTTTAACGACTTTAAATATTTTAAATGATTTCAATGATTTGAATGACTTGAAATGACTTGAAATGATTTAATTGACTTGAACTGATTTGAATGCGAATGTTTCACTTAGAGTTCGCCTAGCTAGATTAATCTACGATTTGCCAGCGATTCCCTTTAACGTATTTTTAAATCGCCCAACCTTCAGGGACACACCCCCACACCCCTCTCTTCAACCACCACCGGCACTTACCTGCCACACCTCATCCCCCGCTGGCCGCCGTCGACAGTGCCGGATTTTCAATCGCCGCTCAGTCTGGCAGCCACTCGGGGGAGTCGCAGCTCGATGAGCCTTTTTAGCAACTAAATTGCTCGCTTCCGTTAAGTTGCCCAGCGGGTCAGGCACAACAGCAACAACAGCAGCAACAACAACAACAACAACAGTAGCAACAAAAACTTTTCGCTACCTGTGAAACGGCGAGAGACAAAAGCCGAGCTCGACTCCGAGTCCAAGTCCCAAAGTACCTGCCTATTATTAGTTGGTCACTGTGTGTGTGTGTGTGTGTGTGTGTGTGTGTGGATATATTGAATGTGCCACAATGAGCATGCCCCATGGGGCAGCTGGTCGAGCGAGCGTCTGCTGCTGCTGCTGCTCGTGGCCAACTCAATGGCCAGAATTGCTTTTGTTTCGACTAGAACAAAAAACACATTCTACCTCCCCTTCCCCCTCCCACATCACTTGTGCCAGGGCTGACCAGAGCTGCCCTTGTTCCCCTGCACCTGCAACTGCCCCTCTCAACCCCCTCCACCCACCTCCCTGGCGGCCGTGTAATTGCGTTTGTGATATTAGCCTGAAGTACTCTCGATGATTTTTTTTCCTCTCTCTCTCTCTTCCTTTCCTTTTTTTTTTTCATCTTTGTGTGTGCGGCCCATTGAGGCTTTTCTGCCTCTGTTGCAGTTTCTGTTCAAGCACATGGCCAGGAACCACCCTCAACCACCCTCACCACCGCCCCCTCCCCCTGGGCCATGTTTAATTTGAATTGTTTTCATTTACAGTTGCCATTTATTCATTCATTGACTGAACGAGCCGCAGTTGATTGGCAAAAAGGCGAAGGAAAAAGTAGATATCATCGGAGGTGGAGTGTGGGAAGGGAAGAGGGGGGAATAAGCGGGCACTGGGGTATGTTCCATGCAAATGAAGATGCTTTTCAATATGATTTTTGGACTGCCTGTCGATGCACACAAATTGATTTCCATATGCAACATGTGCTGCGAATTCGCAGCAATTTCAAAGGATCAACTCGACGTATGTCGCAGGCGATAGGTAGAGGGAAGAGAGGGGAAAAGGAAAGGGAGAGGGGTGAGACCTTTATGTAAATTTCTATATGAATAACTGTGCGATTAAGTCCAGGCACACGTGGGAAAACTGCAACAGAAAAGAACAAAGAAAGTGAGAGAGAGGGGGAGATGGAGTTGTGTTTTTGTGCCAGGCCAATTAATACCGCTATTAATTGGCTTGCGATCTATAGGGAAAACATTCCCACATACTGTATACTATATAGATATATATATTCATAGTTTAAGCTGTTGGAATTGACAGACAAGCTCAGTTTGATATGAGAAACCTGAAGTATTTCGGGATCTACAAGAGTTGAAAGCTTTAAATTTGTTAGACAGCTGCATTACGAAGGCAAAAACAGTTAGCCATGGGTTAAGAGGTTTTTTTTGACATTTTTTATAGAGATAGTAACACTAAAAGAGCTCAAACTCATGGTAACTCAACTACTGTAGAAGCAAAAGTTGTGCAATTTGTTTTACAATAAGTTCACTTTGCCTTCTCTAATTTGCCAGCATAAAACCTTCAAGAACTCAGCATCACTTAGGTTTAAACACTTTAAATTTGCTAGAAAGCTACATTAAAAAGGCAAAAGCAACTTCCTATAAATTAATAGCACTTCTTTGCGCTTTCCACAAAGAAACAGTCATCAAAACTATTGCTTACCAAGTGAACTCAGCTGCCATGGAAGTGAAAGACTTGAAATTTGTTCTGCAATAAGTTTGCACTGCCTTCTTTATATTGTCTTTACAATGCACTTTGTACCTTCTACATCTCACTATCTTGCTAGAAATATCCCCCTTAAATTCGCCATGCAACACCCTTCCACACTCAAGAGCACCTTTAACAGTACCCCATATAAAAAACGCGTTCGAATACCTCCAAGTTGCACTGTTCCCCTCACAATACAAGCTCTTTCTCTCTCTCTTTCTATCTTTCCCCCTACTCCTGCAAGAAAGTTATTGTTGCGCTTTATCCAAATTAATTAAGGCGCTTTCTGTAGCATCAATTTTTAAGCGTGACTCACGCGTGACACGACGCACGACGGCGCCCAGCAGTGAGCAACAAATACAAAATCCTTTGTCTGCCTCATTTCGTTTCGTTGGCTTCGCGCAGCTTGAGCGCCCACGTCAAAGCGACAGTGACAAAATGTCACAAGCAGCAGCAGCAACAGCAACAGCAACAACAACAACAGCAGCAGCGACGCACAAGCAGCTGCAGTATAAATCATAATTTGTCAGCTTGAAATTTCGGTTGACATCGCGAGCTTTTTTGTGGTCGCCTTTTATAACGCCGAGAGAAAAGAGAATAATAGTATAAAGAAAATTCCTAAATTTGCTGCTGTGTCGCCTCTGCTCTCCCTACTCTTCCTCCTCTCTCTTCTCTCCCTTTCTTTGCTGCTTTTTAGCTGTTTTTAGCTATATTTTTCATTAAAGTGTTTGTTGTTGAGATTCATTTTTCGGAGATTTTTCAATTTAGCTGCGTTTGTTTACGCGCTGCTTGCCCCCCTCTCTCTGCTGTCCCTACTCTCTCTCTTTATCTTTCTCTGTCTCCTTTTATCTCCCTCTCTTTCTTTCTCTCTCTTTCTCCCTCTCACTCTCCTTTTTCCCCCTCTCTCTCTTTTCTCTTTCTCGCTGCACATTTGTTTTATTGCCCGCATGGCGTGGCGCATTTTTCTTCATTTAATTTGCATTCTTCTTACACTTCTTTGCCAGTTAACTGTTTGTCCAACTGTCTCCCACTCCCCTCTCTCTTACACTCTTTCCCCCCCTCCTTCTCTCTGCCTGTCCATCTGTCTCCCTTACCCTTCATCTGTTCCTCTGCTTTGCTTTGCTGTCGCTCTTTTTTAATTAGCCAAAATGCGCTCAACAAACAAACAACAAAATGACAACAACAAACAACAACAACAAGAACAACAACAAATGACAACAACAAATGAGCACAAGAGATGACAAGAAGTGAGAAGAACAAAGACTCTCTGCACTTATAATTAATCTGCGCTCGAAATGGGTCAACGTGTCGTATGCGCAATGTGCTGGCCATAATTAGCCGCCAAATACGCCTGACTTGGCGCGTGCCACGCGTGACTTGCTCGTGTCGTTGCGTGAAGCGATGAATCACGACAGCCAGCAGACAGCACTGACTCTTTTCCCCTTTCTCTGTCTTTCCTTTTCCCTCTCTTTCTCACTTTTCCCCCCTCTCTCTTTGCCCCTTTCTGTCTTGTCTCCTTTTGTCTTCTTGTGTGTTTTGTCAATCAATTGACGATGTGAATTTTACTACATTAAGATACAGACACACACACACACACATATAGACATGCATATACACACTGACACACACACACTCTGGCACACACACACACACTCACTGGCACACACACACTTAACACACACACTTGGCTAATGCATTTGCCAGGCAAATGTGCCCGCTGGCAATTTTGGTTAAATGCTAAAGACGCCTGACGCTTCAATTATAGAGCGAGCGGGAGGCAGCGACAGCGACAGAGACAGACACAGATTGATAGAGAGTGGGAGAGAGGGAGAGAGAAAGAGAGAGGGGGGCAGGCATTGTGATTGTGAATGCGAATGCATTCCTGACTCGCAACTCAAAGAGACTTTGGGGGCCATCGCTGATTGTAAAATCTTGTTTTGTTTGTCGCTTGCGACCACGCCCACAACGCCCACACAAACGCACAGCACGCACGCACACACTTAAGCTACACACATGTGCATTGTCCAATCACAGTCACAGTTGTATTCACAGTCACAGTCTCAGTCACATTCACAGTCACAGTTTGCCTTCCTGCTTCGCCTTCTCGTTTCAATGTTAAGGCGCAAGTTTATTAGAAGCTTTGCCGCGTAGCTCCATCAATTTGCTCGACAGCTTCCGTGCCCCCTCCCCATTCTGCTCTGCTCACCTCCTCTCTGCTCTCTCTTCCCCTCTCTCGCCCCTCTTGGTGGTCTCTTGAGGTGTCGATCGCGCTTGCAGATCGCGTGTCGCTGGTGAACGCCTACCAAAAATAAAAGCCGCAAAGTTGTGCATGTTGCAACATGCACGTTACATGAACGTGCGTGGTAACACCAGAGAGGAAGTAGAAGAGAGACAGAGAGAGGAAGAGTGAAGAGAGAGGGAGAGGGGGGCTTACCAACATTGGGCGCGTCAAAACTAATTAAATAACCCGTTGCCTGATCTCATCTGGTCTCGTGGCTGGCCTCGTCTGGTCTCGGGCCCGGTCTGGTCTGGTCTGGCTTGGTCTGGCCTGGCCTGGTCGGTTGCCCTGGCAGCCAGTTGAGGAGATACCCCCCTTCCCCTCTACCATCCCCTCTTTACACGACTCATGTTCAGCTGTCCAAAGCAATTAATTTTCAATTATCTCTCTCAAAAATTATACACAAAAGCGAAGCTCAAAAGATGCAAAGACAGCAAGGGGCGGGGGGAGTCTGGGGGGCAGCGTGAGAGAGCCCTTCAAATTGTAATCAAATGAAATGTGTCTACTTCCCCTGCCCCTCTCCCCCTGCTCTGCCCTGCCCCTGCCCGCACACGGTAGCAGTGTCAAAGTAAACAAAACGAAAACGCAAAGTAAAGACAACAAAGCAAAGCGCGGCGCGTCTCCTCAAATTGGCCAATTAAAGCGGGCCAAGTGTTGGTTGAGGTCGAGACCACAGGCGCATAGATGCCTATATATGCCAGATATATCATATACACAGACTATATACAGAGAGAGAGGGAGTGAGAACGGTAGAAGGGCAAGAAGGCAAGGCAGAGAGTGAGTGAGGCGCAGTCAGAGAAGGCAGCGAAGTTTTAAGGGAAAGTGAAGTGAAAAGGGGGGAGATGAAAGGGCAAGAGAAGGGAGGGGGAAAGGCATGGAACATGGGAAGAGAGCAGGGTAATGTGGCCTGACCACATCAAAGCTAACTTGGCCCAATGCGTAATTATTTCGATTCTTTTCGGTTTCTTTTTTCGAAATCTATTTGCCCAACAATCTTTGCGATTGATGTGCTTGAAGGGCCTCCGCCATGAAGCCAGCCAGCTGACCACAATAACAATAAGCAAAGGGAGCAATACTCTCGCACAGGCAAGGGGGATCGCAAAAGAGAGAGGGAGAAGGAAAGAGAAAGAGGGAGGGAGTGAGATGGGAATCCCAGGCAGTGATTGCTGCATTTAACCTGAAAACATTCTTAGAAAGTGAATCGTTCTAGTGGGAACTCACATTTAGTTGAAACTTTACATAGGTTATTGTTATAGATAAGTTGTTATTGTTCTTTAGAAATTGAATATCGTGTAGTTCAGTATTATATAGTGGCATATTATATAGTTTTATATAGTAAAATAAAGATGTAAAGGTTAAGAAGAGAGGAGTTTTCATTGTAATGCACTGAAATGAAGATTAGAGTTCAATTATGTGACTGTAAAGCAGAAGAAAAGGCACTAACTACCCTACATATACAAATATTATGTATATTCTTAATCATTATATATGTGTACTATATATATTCTTGTTCACTATCTGCAATTGAGCCGATAATGTTCTATTTGTTCTTAATTCTTATCTGTCTTATAATAGCTTTGCCATGAAGCTTCAAATGCATAAGTAATGGCCTCGACGACTCTATTTAAGTATATATATTCTTGTTCAGTATCTGCACCTTAGCCGATATAGCCATATCTGTCTTCAATTCTTGTCTATCTTCAAACAGCTTAGCTATGAAGCTTCAAATACACATGTGATGGGTTTCACAACTCTATGAAATATATATATTCTTGTTCAGTAACTGCAGTTGAGCCATTAAAGCCTTATCAATTTTTAATGCTCTTCTATATTGCTGGAACTGGAAAAGCCTTGCAGCATGCAATGCATAAGCAAAGGCATTAACGACTTTATAAAATATATATATTCTTGTTCAGCATCAGCAATATGTTCGATTTGGCTTTAGCTATTTCATATCTCTATCTACCCAGCTGTTACTAAGTTCAGCTGATCAAATTTATATTGCACATCACACATGCATCAGTTTAAGCAAGTTAGAACTTATATATCTTATAGCTTCCATAGAAACAATTGCTATATATTGCTTACTACTCAACTCATCCCAACTTAACTTAGCACATTCAAAGTTTAGTATCTCTACTACAATCTAAACAAATTTTATTCAAGTTGGAGCACTTTAACATATGGAAAACTAAGTATTCCCAATCTCTTCAACTGCTGTTGATCTTCTTTCACTCAACTGAGTGTTTTTCCACATATGCAGCAGATTAACAGATTAAAGAATCTCTGCTGGACCACACAGAAAACCATTTCACTTTCTGCTCTCCCGCTGCTGCGCCTGCTGTTTCTGCAGCTACTGCACACTTCTCTCTTTTATCCTCTTTCTCTTTCTACTCCTCTCTCTCTCTTTCTTCCACTTCCTGCTGCTGCTGGTGTTGGCAGACAAATGACAACAACTTCTCCGTGGCCGCCTTGAAACAATGCGATTCAATTAAATTCAAATGCAAATGCAATTTCAATTGAAGCAACGTTGACAGCGACTGCAACGGCGGCTGCGACGCTGACTGCGACTGCGCCTGCGAGCGTGACGTCGACAGCGCGTACTCAGGTTGGCAATTTGACCGCAGCTTTGGCTTTGGCCAAAGGTCGACGGCAACAGCTTGCTCCTGGCCCTGGCTTTGGCTGCCCCTTCCCCTTCTGTTAGCTGCTTCCTCTTCTTCCCTTCTTCAGCTCCTTCCTTCCCCCCTCTCTTGGCCATTTCCATTTGCATCTCGCTGCTTTTCCATTTGCCGTCTCGTCTGCGCCGTTTTGTCTGCCTCGATGTCATTTAAAAATAGTTTTGCGTGCGCCAGCAGACAGAGAAGGGAAGGAGGGGGAGCAGAGTGGAGGGGGGTGGCATACTGGGCTGGCTATGGCTAAAAATATGACAGCAGCAGCGGCAGCGGAGGCGACTGTCGAACCGGTTTCGCAGGCAGCTCAAGTGGTCGCTGCATCGGACGAGAACGATTAACTTATTTGACTAACAGGCAGCAGCAGCAGCAGCAACAGGCGCACCCCAGCAACAGCAACAGCAGCAGCAACAACCTCATCAGCTTCCTCCTCATCATGTTGCCCATCATCTTGTGCCTCATCTTCTCCGTCTCCATCTGCTTCTTGCTCAGCTTTATCCTCGAGCAGCTTCTTTTCTTGCTGCTGTTTGAGTTGCGTCTTTTGCGTAGAGTGTAAATATTATTTCAAGATACTTAACCAATGTTGTCGTTGCCTGAAATTCAGTTGGGGATTAGCTTGTTCTTTGCCTCCCTCTCTCTCATTCTCCCTCTCTCTCTTCTCCACTCTCTCTTCCACTCTTGGCTTGTTGTGGCGTCCTTGTCCTTGTCGCCTTGTTTGACTTGTCAGCGCGTGAATGACTCACTGATAGATTGACTGACTGTTTCGCTGTTTGCTTGTTTATGTTGTCACTGTAAACAGCAACAGCAGCAACAACAGCAACAGCAGCAACAGCAGCAACAGCAACAGCAGCAACTGGGCCACTTGTGCCATTGACAGCCAAAGCGGATATAAAAGTCTGGCCAGGCAATTAATGAGCCCGCTAATGACATTGAATGATGACGGATTTGATGCAGTTGCCCTCGTCTCCTGCTGCTGCTGCTGTTACTATGGCTGCAACTGTTGCAGTTGCCGTTGCACTGCGTGCTGCTGCTGCTCATTTCGCTAATATTCAATGGACCAAAAGGCAGATGCCTCCTCATGCTCATCAGCCTCATCAGCGACTGCTTTCGCTGCTCTATCGTCGACTATTAAGCGACGTCATCAGCAGCAGCAACAGCAGCAACAGCAACAACAGCAGCAGCAACAACAACAACAACAACAGCAACAACAACAACAACTGCAACTGCCAGACGGAAACTCATTAGCGAAACTGTGTCTTGGCAGCCTGCGATCTACTCGAGCTGCCAGCGCGATAGTAGCGCCCTTCCTGCCCAGACTCTTCTTTCCTCTCTTCTCTCTTCTCTCTTCTTTCTTCTCCCTTCTCCCTTCTCTCTTTCCTCTTCTCTCTTCCCCCTACCTTCTCCCCTGTCACCTGACAGCATCGTTATGAAGCGTTTGAAATTTCTGTTCGCACAGGTTAAAAATACTTTGAATGAGCTGAGGTCGCTTGCCTTGTTGGGGTAACTAGTTGGATCACATATCAGACTCCAACTAGATATCGATATAAATATTCTATATATATATGATATATATGTATAATCAATGATGATGTGTATATAATATGCTTAATGTTCTACTTTCAATTTAGTCTGTTTGCAGTTATGTTGTTTTTTTTTTTGAGAATCTTGCGATATCCTCGGGATCAGCTTATAAACTTTTAATATTCTGTTTTAAAGGAAGGAAAAATGGAAATATATTTGGTATACATGACAATGCAAGGTTTAACAACGTTATGTAAATTGAAAATATACATATCAGGCATAAGAACTCATCTCCGATACCAATAAGTCTTTAACAGTGTTGATTTGACAATAAATGTTCGTATGAACAGTTATAACTCAGTGAGTAGAAGAGCTAGGGCTACTAAATTTAGTCACAATTTGCTTTAGTATTAGGGAAAGCTAAAGCTCACTTCAGAATTCTACCACGCCCCTTTTTGCTTACGTAAATCGATCAAATATGTATTAAAAGTGTAATTGCAAAGCTGGAACTCTGAATTTTGGTGTCTACATCAATGATCACCTTTTATTTGATTTCTATAAATTAAGCTATGATATAAATAAAAGATATTCATAATAAGATATGCTATAATAAGATATGATATGATAATATAATGAGATATGATATAAATAATTGACATTTATAGTTGAGAGAAGTTATGGAAATAATGTTATAGGAAATACTGGGAAATAATCGAGCACATGGGGAATCTATAGATTGGTCTTTACCTGTCTTTCTCCATTTGCCTCTTTCTTTCTCTCTATCTCTTTCTCTCTCGCTCTCTCTCTATATCTATCTCTCTCCCTCTCTGTCTCTTCCCTTCTCCCTTTCTCTCTCTCTCTCTTCATTCATTCCTCCCTGCATATTCGCAGTGCATTCAATCTTCGTTGTCGCTATCATCATCGCTGAGGCTGTCGCACTTCTTGCTCGTTTGCCATGCAACGTTCTCAACGTTAGCGACGACGCATTGTTTTCCTGTCCCCCCTCCCTCCACGTCCCCATGCCACGCCCCTCGCCTTCGTTTGTTGCTGCTGCCGTTGCCGCTGCCGTAGCTGTTGTTGTTTTTTATGTATAAAAATTTTTATGACGACAGGTTGCAGGCTGGATGCCCAGCCCCCTCTTCCTTCCCTCTCCCTCCTGCCCCCTCTGGGGTTGCCTGCCTGGCTGGCTGCGTGGCTTGCAAAGCGATTTCACGCTTGACGTCGTCGCCATGCGGGCACTGTGGCGCCACCTAGCGGCTCATCCTGCTGCGTCTGTGTGTGCAGTGTGTGTGCTGTGTGTGTAGGTGCCGTGGCCACGAATGAATGAATGACACGAGCAGAGACGGAGACGGAGTCGGTCTCGGTGTCGTTGGCAGAGTCAGAGTCAGTGCTGGAGCCCGAACTGGAGCCGGAGCCGGAGCCGGAGCCGTTGCTGCCCGAGATGAGTGGTTGACATGTAGCCGCCATTAGCGGTAAGATGACAAGCGTTGAAAGCGCGCCCCGGGAATTAAAACACAACAAAAAAAAGACCAGAAGCAGCGGCAGAGCAGGCACAGAAGGAGGAGGAAAGGAAGCAGGGAAAAGGGAAGGCAGCGAAGGCGACAGCAGGCAAAAAGGCAGCAGAGCAAAGCACGCCATGCGATAGTTTCACTCCCCCTTCCCCTCCCTCCCCCTCTCTCTACCCCTCTTCTACTTTCCTTCTCTCTTTCGCCCTCCTCCTCTCCTCTGTCCCTTTCTCCCCTTCACAGTTGACAGCAATAGAGCAGAAAAAACCGCAAAAGCGCATAAAAAAAGAGGTGCAAAAATCATCAGCATCCTGACAGCGATCCGCCAGTCACCCCCCTCCGCCCCCCCTGCACCCTTCATCAGCCTTCGCTCTACTCTTTTGCCTGTCGCCTCCACTCCCTCCCCTTCCTCCCACCACCCGCCTGTCACATTAAAGTATCATTTGCAGTCACTCTCAGCTTCTTTCTTTCGGCTTCCTGCTGCCACGCCCCCTTTCCCCCTTTGCTGGCGATTAAAGTCAACCTAGAGCCTTTTTATCAATGCTTTCCCTTCCCCTCCCCCCATCACTCCCCTTCCCTGCGCTGTATTGATTTCACAAATCGCAGCAAACGCGTAATTTATGAGGCGCGCGTTTTGCTTGCGTTTTGTGCGCGATTTGTGCGCGTTTTTGAACGCGCTGCCTCGCTGTGATTAGCGATAATTTATTAGCGCCCCTTGCACTGCACTGCATTCGGAGAGGGGCGTGGCAGCAACACGCGCATGAATTGTAATGAAGAAATTAACATTGATAATTGGCACTGTGGGGCAGCCTGCCCCCTGCCACGCCTCGTCGTTGTCTCTTGTTGCTTCTTCACTTGGCCGGAAGTGGAAGTTGTATGCGTGAAATTTATGCGCCGCCACCGGCGACGATGACGACGGCGACGACGTCGGCGAGGCAGTGCAGCGCGAATGAGACCGCAGCGTAGCGTGGCTTTTTTGGGGGAATGCCACGCCCCCTGACGCCCCTTCCCCTGTGTGCTGCAGTTGTTGGTGGATTTGGGCAGTGCATGAAAACTGCCAGAAATAGCGGAAATTATGAAGAGACTGGCGACTTATAGAGTGCAATGGGAGTCTGTGCAAGGCATTGAGAGGCAGTTGCGAATGGGAATAATCGATTAATCGATAGGCGGGTAGTTCATTCGGAGTTGGTCAGTGAGGATGAAGGGAGAAGAAATTTGTAGAGTGAAGAATTAATCTGTTTCGGATGTGTATATATGTATGCTCAGGTGTTTATCGAGTGAAAGGAAACGATTAATCGATAAATGCAAATCGGCTTAGGAGCTAGCAAAAGGATGAGCGATTGTTATGAAGAGAAGGCTAAGACAGAAATAGCAAAAAATAAACAAATAAGCTTAAATTGAATATAAAAATATCGATAAACTGTCGATAAATTATCGATTATAAACGATAAAGGCTCAGTATGTAATCGGTAATGAGATTTTAGGGTCGTAAGACAGAAAAGAAGTATTGAGAGAGAGAAATATCAAGCAAATAATTATACAAATATGGTTATCTTCATTAGGTATCGTTGTTATCGAAGAGAAAAAGTCGATAGTAAGAAAGAAGATATCGAAAAATAGGATGTACTATATACAGACGTTAAAAGAAGAGTTCGCCTGAAAAAACCTTTATCAAAATAAAATAATTTAGCAGTTGAAAACTTATTAGCAGTTATCGATAAGTAAGACATCACATTTAAAGACAATCGACTTGCCTTCATTCCTGTATTTCTTATCATTGACTCGCACTCATAGGAGCACAATTTGATGCATTTAAATCTGAATTCAACTCCCTAGAAACCTTTCGATTAAAGCCCCCAAACAACTTGAGATATCGAAAAAAGAAATGCTTGAAGGTCTTAAGCGAACTTAAGCTGAGCAATCTAGCGGAACTTAAAGCGAGCAGGGACCTTCCAGGCAGAGACCTCAGCGCTCGGTCTCCCGCAGAAACAAAGCCTCCGCTAATGCGCGGCCAAGGGGCGCGCACAAGGTCCTTCGACAGTGTGTGGAGTGCTCCACAAGTTGCTCGACTGTCTGCCCAATTTTCCGTGGAAATTCGTAGGAAAATTGCTGTTTGACATGGGGTTTGCTTTAAGTCGCCTGCCTCGCCGAGCACTTGCAGTGGCTTCCGCGCTTCTGATTTGGGATGACTGCGTATGGCTTTGCTGGCATTACCATGCTATGTGAGGGGGGAGGGGGAGGTGAAGGGGGCCGGATGAGTTAAGGATTGCGTTGGCGTCTGATGCTTGTGGCAGGATGCGCGCTGCACACTTTGCAAATTCCTCAAGGGGAGGAGCAAGAAAAAGTTGAGGCAAATGCCTGGCGAGCTTTGCGTTTGTTTAGCGCGAATTATTGGCACATTCCATCGCGGACAGCTCTCCACCTTCCACCCCCTCTCTCCCTTCTTGCTGCTTCCCCTCTGTAAATCCACTAAACAAATGCAGGTCAATTTCGTTGAGTGTCTCGGCGCGGACAGCGCGACAATCGGCGACGAAAATTCCAAACGTTTTACGACAACGACAAAAAATGAACTGTCCAAGTGGAGACAAAAGGTGTCAGGAGGGGAGGGAGAGGGGGGTAAAGGGAAACGGCCAAGGCGTTGCTGTCGAGGAAAATGCCAGCACATTTTTTATTGAACAACTTCGATTGAGCGATGCGACCCGCACTGTTCCTCCTCCGCCTTTTCCAACATAAACTCAATACAGAAATCCTTTCAAAGGTCCGTAAGAGTCAGCGGAAAGAAAGAGAGGGGGGGGGGGGTGTGAACAGTGCACTGGCAACTCTGACGATGGCAATAAAAAGCGCAAACGACAACGGGGGCAACACTGTCGCCAGCAATGTCGGAAGGAAATGTTGTCATTACTCGGCAACTCTCATTGAGAGCAATACGAGGAGTGACAACAGCAACACCAACAATAACAAAGGGGATGTACAAGAAAGCAACAGTCGCAGTGTGCTAGACGGTGAAATACCCAGTACTTACATTAGATTTTTTAAAGAATTTCTTATTTAATATGCGATCTTATGAAGATATTTAAATGAACCAAAAATGAACATTTATAATAACGCTTGTTATTCCCTAAAGTTCGATTAAGGTAGGCTTGAGTAGGCGTGGCTGAATTTTAAAATTAACAAATTGTGCAGGCAGTTGTCTAAAGTATTTTCAAGTTTGGTAGCCCTAACTCTACAAGTTTCTAAGATAAAGATGTTCATACGGACAAAAAAGAATTCATTGAAGCTGTTTAAGAATATTTGCAGTTTAAAGGTGCAGAAATCTCCTCTGCCCTCTGTAAAATACAGTTTTCATTCTTCACAAACACAAATACACCCTTATTTTACAGATAGCGGGTATACAAAGAGTCCAGGCTGAAGTCGTCAAGGAATGCCAAAGCATTTCCACACTTGACACCAGCAACAGCAACAGCAGCATCAGCAGCACAAGCGAGTGTGTGCCGAATAAAAATAGAGATAGAGCAGAGCAAAAAGAGGAGAGAGGAAAGGAAAGGCAGGAAGGGAGATAGAGGAGGAGGGAGGGGGGTTGCTTGCTGGGATTCTCCTCCCGTTTACGCAATATGCAAATGTGTTAAGAATCTTACAAATTTGTTAAGCAAATCGAAGACGAAACGAAGCGAAGCACAAAGAACCCAACCCCATTTATCATCAGCCAGTTGAGGAGGGGGGAGATGGAGGGGGAGTGAGAATGAGGGGGTGTGGAGTGAGAGGGTGCGAAGGCGCTTTGATTTATTCATGTGTCAGGTAACACGTTGAGGTTAATAGGCGGCTCAATGGGTGCCTGCCTGTCTGCCTGCCCGGACTGGTTGGGTCTCTCCTGCTTGGGGAGGGGGGATTGGGGTGCTGACTTTGGGGTCTGCTCTGAGGTTTATGAGGTTTACCCGCAATTCGCGCGCCCCGCTCATAAAACAATTCCCCGCCCCCGTAGTTTGCAAATATCATCGCCATAAACGCGTCGTAAATCAGCGTTGTGGCAAGTGGCGCCATCTAGCGTGCCCTGCATGCTAATTTTAATTGCTCGCATCGATTATATCGAGAGTACTCTGTACGCTTCCGTCTCTGAATCCAATCTCTTTTACGAGTATTTCCCTCGTAATGTTCTCGCAACATTCGTTTTATGTGTTTCCAATTGGGCTGCTCAGGGCGGGGCACCCTTCACCCCAGTAGGAAGGTACCTGGGCAGGTCCTTGACCAGGCTAAGTTGTAGGCGAGTTAAGTGTAGGGGAGGTACATATAAGGTCAAGTCTAGCTAGTATTGTTTTTGTCATTTACATTCAGTTTAGGTAATTTTTCAAAAAATGTTCGTATGACCTTTTATATCTCAAGAACCATGCGAGTATGGGTTACCAAATTTCGAATTAACATAGCTTACTATTGCATGCAGCTAAAGTATGTCTTAGAAATTGGCCACGCCCCCATAAATTACGAATTTTTGCCTTCTTAAATTTTATTTGCTGTTTCTTTGACTTTGCTTTCTACTCAGTCTCATTTTCCTTGTCTTCCTCTTCTGCTTCTTGCTTTTATATATTTTATTCGCCTTTTTCCTCTTCTTGTTCTTCTTCTTCTCGCGCTTCCTCTTCTTTTCTTACTTCTTCCAGCTGCTGGCGCCATCTAGCACGCATTAATTTCACAATTTGTTGTTAAACGCACGAATAAATAAAAATAATTTGGCAGCATCGCCGGCAAACTTTGCCCCCCCTCCCCACACTCCTCTTCTTACCTCTCCCTTCCCCTTCTCTTGAAGTGAAAACACTTCAAACAGTTTTTGGCCTGCCACCTGAGCTGCTGAGAGGGGGATGTGGCAGAAGGGGGGGAGGGGTTTCGTTCTGTTGTTTAAGCTACATTCGGGTGGCTGTTTGATGCTGCTGCTCCGTCTGCCGCTGCTGCTGGGCGCTCGTCCATGTAATGCGGCAAGCGGCAGCGGCAGCAACGACGGCGGATTTAAATTTGATTTCACTCCTGCCCCCCTTCCTCCCTTATCCCCCGCCACCACCTCTGGCAAGGTAAACAAAAGTTGCCTGCATGCAAATTCAATTTGAATGTTCCTCAATGAGTTTTTGAAGCGCTGAGCAGTGAGGGAGGTTGAATTAGAAGGCGCCGTGAAGAGCAGGGAAGGGGGGCGTGGCACAGCAGACGACTGGTTATCAATGGCAGCGAGCGCGTTATGCGCGCGACTGCACTAAGCAGTGATTATCCCTGCCACGAGCTCTGCCCCCCTTCACTCCGCCTCTGCCCGGCGAAGTTGCGCCAAGTTTCGGTAGCCAACGCACACACACTCACGGGCGCATAAATAACGCCAGGCAGCATAATATATTCATATGCGCGTTTGAGCTGCTCGCAATTTATGCTAATGTTGCATACCCCCCTGCCCCCTCTCCTCTCCCCCCTCTTGCTTGTCGACAGCGAGGTTCGCGTCCACGTCCGCGTCATAATCAAACACAGTCGGCAAGTTAAACAACTGGCAAAACTTTGCATCCGCTGCTGTCCCCTGCCTGACTTGCTTCCCTCCTCTTCTGCTGCTTGCTCCGCTGCCTTGTCTCCTGTGCCCCCCTCTGCTGCCTGCACGCGCCTCTACTGCGCTGCTTCTGCCGCTGGCGATTCAAAATCGCTTTGGGGCAACTGCAGCTGCCTCGCTCTCTCTCTTTCTATTTATCTCTGCCTGCCTCTCTCTCCCTGCTCCTCTCTACTATCTCCCTCCCTCTCTCACACTCTCTCTATCTCTGTCTGTGTCTCTCTTGTCTGACGCAGGTGATAAATGTCAGCGCATCCTGTTGCCACATAATTCTTGCTTTCTTTTCGCTTCGTTTCGTTCATTTCTGTTGCAACGACGCCAGCGACAGCTGTGGTTGGCACAGTGGCTCACAGCAAGGGGGGGGCACAGCAGAGGGGTTGTGAGGTGAGAGGGGCTGGGGGCAGCTGCTGCCTGCTGGCTGTGCAGTTATTTAGTGCCACCGCATGCTGCACACACGCTGCGTGCCACCGAATTTATTCGCTTGCCCCGAAAAAACTGCAATGCGTGCGAAGGTGATGAACACGCCTTCCTGCCACGCCCCCTTCGCCACCCACACACGCCACAGGACACACCTACGCCGAGGCAGCTGCCACACCTTTGTCCCCCATTGAATGGCTCGGGGAGGAAACAATTGATGAAGTCTTGCCAACAGTTGAATTTCGGGAAATATTTCTAATCATTGATATTTATCGATAATTATCGATGAAGGATGTACGTATTTATCGATAATTATTGATTTTTACCTGACACATTTATCGATTACTAAGCAAGGAATTTAGTTTTGCACGAGCAATTATGATAACGCATGTTTATCGATAAGTGGACATCGATATTGCACTATCGGCATTCTTATCCATAAGTTTCAATTGTGATTTGAGATATTTATCGATAAGTATCGATTGCAAGTTGGAAAACTTATCGCTGAACACAAATTGTGCCGTGACATATTTATTAATCATCGATCAAGCAGACAAAGTGTGGTTTATTTATCGATAATTATCGATTGTGAAGCAGTTATCGTATCGCAGATGCTGTGCTACACATTGATATAATTATTGATTGTGATTCGACACAAATGTCGATAGTTATTGATTGTGAGTTGGCATATTTATCGATATATATCGATTATGGTTTATGATTTCAATGATAATAAAAAGATATTCTCATAAAGGGGAATGCAATGGGAACATGTCCTAGGAAGTTAAAGGAAAGACTTTGTCTACTCCTTACAGGGTATCTGCTAGAGTATCAGGGTATCTCATTCCTCACAGGGCAACCGTCAGTCGAGTACAGTGCACACTCCCAATGATTTTCCAGCTGAGATGACAAGGCATTGAACAGACAAGTCCCTTCAAGTGGTCACTTGCTCTCCTGCCCCCTGCCACGTCAACTTGTCCATTATCTTATTGAACTGCGCTGTACATGTGAGTGTGTTCCTTTCTCCCTCCCTCTATCTCTCCTTCTCTCTCTCTCTCTCTCTTCCTCCCTCACTCTCCTCTCTCTGTCATCATCTGTGCTGGCATTACTGACTGCAGGGCAGGCAATTTGATTAGCAGGCTGGCAAATCATTAGCAAACATAAGTAAGCTGGCAGAGAAGGAGCAGCAGAAGGGGGAAGGAGAAGGAACAGGATGAACAGAAGGAGCTAAGGGCTTAGCTCACACTCCCCCTACCCTTCCCCTCCCCCTCTCGTGTTAAACATATGCAAACAAGTGTGCGAGGCTGAATGTGTTGGAGCAAATAAGCAACAAATTAAATAAGTAACAAAGTCGAAATCACAGGCAGAAAGAGATAGCAAGAGAGGGAAAGAGAAAGGCAAGACAGACAGTGAGACAGACAGATAAACATGCAAACAGATGCGCCCAGGAGGGAGCGAGGAAGGGGGCAGGGGCAAGAGATAAGGCAGCTTAGCAGATAACATGAGACAGTCATTTGTGTTGACGAGGATGCCAAGGCGAGTCTGGAGCAGATGATGATGATGTTCAGCCTGAAACTACCAGGCAAATCCCTATGGTCTCAGACAGCACCCCCCCTCCCTATCCCTGTTCCACTGTTCTCCCCTCCTGCTTTCTTTCTTTGCTGATATGTAAGCGAAATTTGGCCAGCCTGAAATTATGCGCATAAGCTTGACTCCGTTGCTGGCAGGGATTGGCAGCAGAAGGAACAAGAGCAGGAGCAGGAGTGGGAGTAGGAGTGAGAGCTGGGCAGGATTGCCTGCGCTCTTTTGGCTTTTTAATAAATGATGCCAACGGCAACGCGGCGTATGCGTGTCGTGTAATTAATGCGCGCCAAATGAATGAACAAGCCAAGCAAACGAGCAAACAAACAAACATACAGAGAGACACAGAGACAGACGGACGGACAGACAAATGATGCTGCTTGTGGCTGACTTGGGGTAGCTTGTGCTGCTGCTGCTGTGTGGCAGCATATGTGACTCGAGCTTCGCCTTCGACTTCCTGCTTCAGCTTCGACTTTGTCTCATGCGCAGTTTATAGAAATAAAATTAAGTGAAATAAAAAGACGCCAGCAAGGGCAGCGGGCAGAGGCAGGCAAGGAACAACAACAGCAGGAAGGCAGCAACGAAGTGGCAGCAACAACAGTAGCACCAGCAGCAGTAGCAGAGGCAGCAGCAACAGCGACACCAGCAGCAGCAACTGCCTTCGGGGCAGAGCATCCAGCTTCAGGGCTGCCTACTCCCCTACTCCCACCTCTACTCCTACAACACCTCCCTTTCCCTTTCCCCTTCCCTCTTCTCTATGTCCTTTCCCGCACCTTCTTCATCTATACCCCCTCCCACTCCTTCCCCTCTTGCCTTCCCCGCTTCTTTCTGCTCTTACGCAAAAATATCTGCGCGTGCTACGCAGCCAGCGATAAATTTTAATACCCCCGCGACGGCAACGCAGACGGCGACGCAGACAGCGCGGCCAGCGTCAGCAGCGCTGCCAGCTGACTAGTCTAAGCGCTGCTGCTGCTGCCGTTGCCGTTGCTGCGTTTGCCAGGCGCATTTTAAAATTTATTGTTATTATGTGAATTTTATAAACGATGTTGCTGCTGTTGCTGCTGCTGTTGTTGTTGTTGTTGCACTTAATTAAATTTTATGTGCGAGCGCCTTAAAGTTTCGCTGCAGCAGCCCCAGAGAGAGACCCAACTAAGCCGAGAGACCCAAAAGACGAGCACAGCACGAGGAGCAGCAGCAGCAGAGTGGACAGAGGAGAAGCGAAGAGAAGGAGGGGCGGGGAAAGGGGGAAAAAGGATTCCCCCTACTCTCTGACAATGTCGTAAGTCTTACGCAGCAAATGCAAAGTCCGCAGGAAAAATTATAAACAGGACAGCGACAAGATGAAGGGAAGGAGAAGGGAAGGGCAGGCGACTTTGGGGGCTAAGCGCAAATGAGCTAGATGGCTGGCAAAGGGCAGAGAGGGGCAGGAGGACAGAGAGGAAGAGTGAGAATAGAGGGAGATGAAGGAGAAAAGTGAGGAATACAGGCAACCTTAAGCAGCCCAATGAGCCGCGCAGTGTTTGCCCAAGCAGCAGAAAAAGTCAAGCAAATTGAAGGCGACCATGTGCTGCGCTGCCTGTTGATACCTATTTCTGACTATGTTCTAGTGCTGCTATAGTAATGAAATTTGGTAGATTGATCAAGAGAAGCATAAGCTTTATATATGCCAAATTTGAAAGCGATTAATAAAGAAATAATCAATATATGCTCAATATATATTTACAATTTACAACTTAAATTGCGATGAAGAGTTCTTGAAGAGTCCATGGCAATTCTCAGCAAGTGGCAGCTCAAGCAAGGCACTTTGTTGTACAGATATATAAGCCTGACTAAGCAAATACCCTGTAAAGCGCTTAATAGTCTCTGCTTGTTGTTCTAAACGAATTTACCTCGCTAGAAAGAAAGGAAAGGGAACCTTCTTTACTCGCTTCCTCCTTAATTTGCTTTACCTTGTTCTTCTCTCTCTCTCTCTTTCTCTCTCTCTTAATCTCTCTGCCCCCTTTTTCTCTCTCTCCCGTTACCCCCTACTCTTCCCTTTACTCCCTTCCTTTTCACACTTCTCCTCTACCACTCTCCCCTCTGCATCTCTCTCCATCTTATCTGCCTTCTTTCATTTTCATTTACTGCTCCCCGCAACCTCCTGTGGGACTTGAGTTCATTGCCAGCTCATTTACCGTTGGCAATTCCCTTCATGGCCCAAGTAAAGCTGGCATATTTCTTAACTTGAAACAGCTAAAGATGTTGCAGTTGTAACACACACTCCCCGCACACCCCTTCCCACCCTCTGGAGGCAAGTTCCACTTGGGCCATAAATCGACACGGGTCACATTTGCTGAGCTGCCCCTTTGGGTCTCTCGATTGATACGCCCGCCAATGTGGCCAGACTATTTGCAGCTGCAGGCGCCATTGCCTACCTTCCTCTCCCCTCTCTTCACTCTCCCTCTTCCTCTGCCCGCCCTGTGGAATTTCTGCATCTTTTGCGCATTTTTGCCCGATTAAAATTTATTTGCCCAACTTATGAAAACTTAAATGCCCATAACGACGGGCTGTGGAAAGGGGGAAGGGCTAGGGGAAGGTTGGTACATAGTAAGACATCATGCTGACCGGAAACCCGCTAGAGTCCCGTTGGATACCCCCCTCACTCTCCTCCCCCATTCTCTGCTAGTTTTCTCGCCCTTCTTTCTCGACTTTCGTGCACTGCGCCAAAGTTGCGCAAATATTTCATAATTTGCAACATATTTTATGGGGCACACATTGCAACAGTCGGTGCCCCTAGCCCCTCTATCTCCTCTCTCCCCCGTCTGTCTGTCACGCCCAGCCATAAAAAGCGGCTGGGAAACTTTTGCGCTGATTTACGTAAAACTTCGAGAACTGAATTTAATGCGGCGTCTCAATCGCTGGAGCAGCCTCCAAATAACTCTATCAATATGCGCAGAGGCATCAATACGAGGCACATACATACCTTGAGGCATGTGCCACATCACGCATACGCCGCGTTGTGCCTGTCCCAATCACTCCCTTTGTCTCTCTCTCTCTCTCCTTCTCTCTCTGTGCTAAATAATTCAAATGACTTCCGACTTTGACGTTGACTTTGATGCGACGCTGCCAATTGACAAGTCGCAAGTTCGCAGCTAACGGTAAATGAAGCGTGTCGTGGCAGCCTCCCCTCTCTGTATTCCCTTTCTACTGCTCTTTCCGCGCCCCTTCCTCAGCCCCGCCAGGTACGCAGCGCACTTAAAAAGTAATTTTATTACACAGCTACTTACAGTGGCTGTCAGCGACAGTCGAGCAAAGACAGAGAAGGGGGAGGATAGAGAGGGGGAGTAGACAGGCAGAAGTTGTAAGAAGAGGGGCGTGGCGCGGAAGGGGGCGAGAGGAGCCTGGCAGGTAAGCACGACACAGTTTTTTAAAGACTTCACTCGAACGGAAACGGAAAAGCAAAGCACAAAATTGTTTTGCTTGTTGCTTTTGCCACACAGCCACGCCCACTGTCACACTACTATTGAAAAGTTTTCGTTCTACAGCCTGCGCTGGCTTCCCCCACCCCTTCTCTCCTCTACCTTCTACCTCTTTCTTCGCTGCTTTGTTTATTGTTTTTGGTCGCCCTCGTTTTGAACTTTTGCGAGCTGCTTGGTAAATTTTTCTCATTACACTTTTGCCAGCTCTGCCTTCACTGCGTCTTCACCTTCTTCCCTCTCCTCGCCTCCCTCTTCGCCTTCAGCTGCTTCTTCACCTTCTTCGTCTTGGTCTTCTCCTGCATCTTGGTCGTCTCTTCTTCTGCCGCTTTGCCGTCAATGCCAGACAAAAGCTGGCAAACTTTCAACTTTTGCCTCTGCTCTTTGCCCTTTTTGCGTTTGCTAAGCGCGTTCAAGTCCTTCTCCTCCTACCTTCCTCTCTTTCTCCTCCTTCTGCTACTCCCCCCTGACCAGGTAATTAAATGACTCGACTGCCGAGTCTGTAGCTGCTTCATTCAGGTAATTATTATGGAGTCCGCCGACTGATTGATATATGCAGCCACTCACATATGCAGGCACACGCTTCTCGCTCGACCCTAACCTCACTAATGTTGTGCAGGACACGGGTCTGCCTCCGTGTGATTATATCCTGCTCTGAATGATTGATGCAGCAATCAACCAAATTAGCAGATTACTAAGTGCTCGATGCTGTTAGAGCAGACATTGCAATTGGACTCTGGCTTAGGTCTTCTGGGTTAGGTTGTCTGGACCTTAGGATTCTTTGTTGAGGATTGTAGTTTAGGACTCTGGTATAGGTCGCTTGGTTTAGAGCTCTTGGATAGGAACTCTTTGTGAAGGACTGTTCGGTTAGAACTCTTGATAAAGATCTCTTGCAATAGGTCACTTCTCTCTTGTAAAGGTCTCTTAGTAAAGGTCATTTGGCATAAGTCTCTTGGTATAGGTCTCTTCTTTTAGGTCTCTTGCTAAAGGTCTCCTGCTATAGGGCTCGTGCCATAAGTCTCTTGGTAAAGGTCCCTTGCTATAGGTCTCTTCTTAAAGGTTCCCTGCCTAAAGGTCTGTTTTTACAGTTCTCTGGGTATAGGTCTCCTGGAATAGGTCTCTCTCAGGTATCTTGGTAAAGGTATCTTGGTATAAGTCTTTTAGTATAAGTGTCTTGTTTAGGTCTCTTGCTATAAGTCTCTTGGTAAAGTTCTCACGGTATAGGTCTCTCTCTTGCTTTAGGTCTCTTGCTAAAGGTCTCTGGTATAGGTCTCTTGATATGGGTCTTTCGCTTTAGGTCTCTTCTCTTATAAGTCTCTTGGCATAGGTCTCTTGGTATAGATCTCTTTATAAAGGTCTCTTGATAAAGGTTTCTTGCTGTAGGTCTCCTGCTATAGGTCTCTTAATATAGGATTCCTAGCTTAGGTCTCTTGGTATAGTTTCCTTAGTAGAGGTCTCTTGGTAAAGGTCTCTTGCTTTAGGTCTCTTCTTATAGGTCATTTTCTTCAGGTTTCTTCTAATAAGTCTCTTGGCATAGGTCTCTTAGTATAGATCTCTTAATAAAGGTCTCTCGCTAAATGTCTTGAGGTAATTTTTATTTCTTCAAGTTCATCTTAATTTTTTAGAGTAATTTACTTTCGTTGTGCAGCTTTACAAATTTTCTTTAAGTTTGCCTTATACTGAATTTCTTCTTCTTCCTTCTGTTACCCCCTCGTTGCACTTGCAGTTTTTCTTTGCTGTTCTTAAAAGTTCGCCTGCCACTCTCTCTCTGTCTCTTCTTCTACCCCAACTCCTCCCCCTTGGCACTTTGCACTATTATTAAATTTGTCAACGCGCTTCGCCATTTTGTTTTGCCTTATTTCCGTTTTCATTATGCCTTTTTTGTACGCGACTCTTTTTTACTCGCGTGACAAATTCAACTCACTTCACATTGTTGTTCTTGTTTGTTGTCCTCTTGTTGTTGTTGTTGTCGCTGTCGCTGGCATTTCGTTTAATTACTTTTGACATCAGGTAAATTTTCTACATTTTTGGGCCTGCCTCTTTGGCTGCCACTGCTGCCCGAATAGGGTTGGGCAGGCGAGGGGAATGGGGGGTTTGTTGTGGAGTGTAGATAGCGCAGGAAGTGGGCAGGGGAGGCAACGGGGGTTGATGGACGGGCTCAAGTGAGCCCGAGCGGTTGCCGGCAGAAGTGTGCCAAATATTTGTTTAGGCACAGCGCTGTCCCCCATCCTTGGTAACCCCCCAGCACTGCCGCGCTGCCTTTGTCAGCTACCTCCTCATGCCAGTTATACCAGTGGCTAATATGTCACTCATCATACTCACTACTCACCACTCATCATTCACTTTTCACCACTCGCAGTGTTTTTTCATTATTCCTCGCATGTAATTCTTCATAACTCGCTATTCACCGAACTCTACTCACCATACTGTAACTATTTACGATTCACGATTTACTACTCACCTCTCTCACATTATTCACCACACCCCACGCACGACTCTATTCTTTATTCACCTCATATCACTCATTATTCACCTTAAAATACTCTCCCCTCACTCCATAGCACTCAATACTCACCACCATCACTCTATAATTAGCGCACTACTCACCACTATCACTCTACTCACCACACTTATTATACCCACTTTCCACCTTTTACAACACTTACTCTGTTTTTTATTTACCACACACTTCTCAACACATTAATTATATTCACCACCCACTACTCACCTTTCACCACACTTACTCTATACACCCCGTTACACCCTCAACTCACCACTTAGGTCGTCTAACTCGTACTAACTGCATTCCTCACTCACCCCACCACAATCACTACTCACCACCCCCACCACAACTCACCACACCCACTCAACTCACTTGCCTCCCATCCGTCACTCGCTTCATATTTGCATTTGACTCTTCGCTTCTCTTTATTTTGATGTATTTCCACTGGACAAACAAATAACTTTTTGGCAACCCTTTGAGCGATGTGTCCCTAAGGGCATGAAGATAGCAGGGGGTAAGGATAGCAGGGGAAGGAAGGGGGCTGAGAGGACATGGATTGAGAGTGAGGTCTCTCAGTGACTTCTTTGTGTTTTCATCTTTCTGGTGCTGTGCCCCTGCCCCTGCGCCTTCTTTCGATGCCTTATTCTTTTTGCCCTTTTCTAGCTCAACTTCTGCTGTTCCCCCACTCCCTTCTTCTAATATCTCTTGTACCCACTGCTACTGCCTAGTCAACCCTTCTACCCTCTCTTCTGCCACTTCTAGCCCCCTCTGCGTGACCTTCTGTCTCTCCTTCTGCCTCCTCTGTTTGTTCTTCTTTTTGCCTTCTTCTGTCACCCACATCTAGCTCATCTTGTACCCCTCTTCTACCCCTCTCATCTACCCTTCTGTTATCCCCTCTTCTAGCCCCCTTTCTACTTTTTTCTACCTTTTCCCTGCCCTCGCCTTGCTTTCCTTCTCTTTTTGGGGCAAATCCTTTTCTTGTTTTTCATTAGCAGATAGTTTAGTCCAAGCAAATACCCGCTTCATCCTCTCCCCCCCTTCCACCTCTCTTTCCCTCTTTCTTTCTCTATCTCTATCTCTCTCTCCCTTACTCTCCCCTTCTCCCTCTCCGCTGCTTATCATTCATCCCCTTCACAGTTCGTTTGATCCTTGCTGCGGCCTGTCTGTGGCCCTCATTAGTTGCCTGCCTTTGGTGAGTCTAATCATATGTGGAGCACGACTAAGCGCCTTTCCCCCAGCCCCATGCACCTCTCTCTCTTGCCTCCTGCTTACACCCTCCTCTCTTGTGTAGCACCCCCTTTCCCCTGCTCTACTTCGAATCCATCTTCTTTCTTGCTTCGCTTTGTTGTGTTTGTTAAACTTGCTTTATATTTTGTTGTAATCCATGTTATTGTGCCCCTCCCCCCTTGTTCTCCTCTGCTCTCTTGTTGTTGCTGTTCTTCTCTCATCTTGTTGTTGTTTTTCTCTCTTGTTGTTGTTGGCCTGCTTCCCTCTGCCATTAGGAGCAAGTTTCGCACGCCGTTTCAAGTACCTGCTCGGGCAAATGGAAATGTTCAAATCGACAACAAACAACGCCGGCAAAAAATGAGAAAACTTTTGCACAACAACAACAACAGCAGAAAGAGGAGTAAGAGAGACAAGGCAAGGGGAGACAGAGGGGGAGGAGGGGTACGGGAAGGCGGCGTGAGCCGAGGCGAGAATGTTTGTTATACTTTTAATCACATAATCTACATATGCGCATATTAATGAATTCCACGCCACGCCCCCTTTTCGCCGGGGGTCTGACAGTGTGGCCAGCTGCGTGTGTGTGAGTGTGTCCTCTATGTATGTGTGTGTGTCCTGGTGTGTGTGTGTGTGTGCTGGTGTGCGTGTTTGCGTTTGTGGAATTGGCTGCATAAAAGTTTTGGGGCACGCAGCATTCGCTTCTCTCTTTCTTTTCTTTGCTTTCATCTCTTTTTCGCTTCTTTTTTTCTGTGCTCTTTTTCTCTGTTTGCCGCTTTGTGTGCTTGTTGTTGTTGCTGTTGTTGTTGCTGCTCTGCTTTGCTTTGTTTTGTTGCTGCGTTGTTACTTTTAAAAGCTTTTTTAAGTAACTCCAACTAAATTAAGTTAAATACATTTCATGTTGCTGAGAGAGAGAGGAAGAGGGGAAGTGTGTGTGCGTGTGTGTGTCCTGTGTGTGTGTGGCTGATGTGTGTTTGTCTGTGTGTGTTCTGCATGTGTGTGTGCCTGCCTGGCTGTGTGCTGTGTGTGAGCTTGTCACACGTGGCGTATGCGCAACGAAATGATCTAAACGAAAACTGATTGCACAGCAGCTTAGCCGCTTAACACCTTAAAGTACACTGCGAGAAATAAGTTGCAGGTGGCAGGTAGAGGGAGCAGGTAGGAGTAGAAAGGGGAAAGAGTATGGTGGGGAGGGGGGGAAGGAGGGAAGTAGGAGGAAAGAAGAGAAGGGGAAATGAAGGGATGCTCCGACAGACAGCAGAAGCAGAGACCAACGAGGAAGCAGCGCTGGCAAGGCAGAGGTGGCAGCTAAGCTACCTTGCCACACATGCCACATGCGACATGCTGCATGCAGCACCCGCCCACTCCCCTTAGCTTTGGTAATAAATTGCTGTATTTATGTTTCTGGGTTACGCTGTGACAATTTGAGGCAGAGTTGCTGCGCTGCTGCCTGGAGTGCAAATCGAAGTGCAAAGCAGCCCGTGGAGCAGTGACAACTCTGCCAGCACACACAGAGAAGGACAGAGAAAGAGAGAGGGAGAAAGAGAGAGAAGGATAAAGAGAGAGAGAGGGAGAGAGGGGAGGAGGGGAGACAGTCATCTGCACTTGGATATGGGACACAACAATTCTTGCTGCTTTGTGCCTTTGTCGGGGCTGCATTTATGCAGATTTGCAGTTTCTGCCAAGTGCAGTTCGTGTGTGTGTGTGTGTATTAGTTTAGAAGTGCGAGTGTGTGTGTGTAAGGAGTCCCCCTGTGCGTGTGTCTGTGTGTGTGTGTGTCCTTTGCTCTGCACTTTGTTTTCCAAAGGGATTTTCAATGTTTTCAAACAGCTTTTGTTTGCCGCTTAGCACACACACTGGTACACACACACACACACACTGGCACACACTCACTTGCAGCACCCACTCGAGCTTTTAGTTTTGCATTTGAAGCAGTTGGCTTTGCATTTTTCGCAACACGCAAAATCATTCGAGAAAATAAACAAATCCCTTCGTTATTTACTGTGAACTGCCTGTCTCTGTCTCTGTCTGTCTCTGTCTCTGTGTGTGTGTGCCTGTGTGTGTGAGCTTAGAGCCCTCTATGGAGACAGCAGACAAAAGCAGCACAACAGCATTAAGACACACACACAGACAGAGACGGAGACACACAGAGACAGAGACTGCGACTCAGACACAGTCCCAGACGAGCGAGAATGTTGTGCGAGTCTGGGGGAAACAATGCACATATTGCCCCCCTTCCGCCTGCCCCCCTTTTATTTCTATATCGATTTCGATTTCTGATATTTGTATTTGTGTATTTCTTTAATTTCTGCTGCTGTCCAGGGTTTTTAGTTGTCTATTAAATACTCCTTTGGGAGCACATCGAGCTTCATTTAATTCCAATTGCAGCAGATGTCGAAGAGGAAGGTAGAATGACTAGAAAGTGTTTTGGTTAAGGGAAAGTGTAAAGGAAGTGTAGAGGAAAGTGCAGGAAAGGACAAAATATATGATAGAACTGCTTTCAGTTGATATTTCCTGCTTATATCATGAGAATTGTGTTAATTATTGTTGATTTAACATGTTGAAGAAGCTGTTCAAGTTGCTGTTTGGGATGCTAACTCTGTAGAGCATCTTGTGTCAAGTAATGATGAAATTTCATTAAGATCGGTTGACTAGTTATGTAGTTTACTGGTCTTTAAATGAGTTTAGCTGCAGTTTAGCTCTACACATCTCTAGCTGGACTTATATATCATCAGTCTACCAAATTTCAGCAAGATCATCGCAGTACATTGCTAACTTTCAGAGCTCTGTCCCTCATAGCACATACAAGACACTTCAAGCTTATTATATATTGCACATATGTTTTTTCTCAGCACTGGGTATCTGCTAGTCACACCAACTCAACTGTAGTTAAGCTCAGTTCGTGTCATTGCCTTGTCGACATCAAGAGACTAAGCGATCTCAGCGATTTCCCCAACGCAATCGAAGAAAAACTCAAAACACGCAGTTGACTTAGCGATAGATGATCTATTGAACAGGTTAAACTGCAGTCAAGAGTGTGTCTCAGTGTGTGTGTGTCTCTCTGTGTGTGTGAGTGTCTTGTCTTTGCTGGCATGTCACAGATCTCGTCTGGACTTTAAGTACCTTGGCCTGATTGCGGCAACCTTTGGCAGGCAGCAGAGCGCGCGTGCTCTGCCAGCTTGTAGCAATGACAGCAGCAGAGGGGCAGCAGAGGGCAGCACTGCGGGGTAAGGAGGGGCAACTGGCAAGTGGCCACTGGCAACTGGCAACTGTTGACTTTCTGCTCGTCTCGGCTTGGGCTGCATCTGCTTTTAATTGCATTGCGATATGAGCCAACAAATCGAGACTTGGCCAAGCAACCGGTTCGCCTCGCTTCCTCTTGGAGTCTCTCTCTCCCCTCTCCATCTCTCCCTTCCCCTTTCTCCCTGTCTCTCTCCTTGTCTCTGTCTCGCTCTTGCAGTTGCTGCAGCTCATAAATCGTTCAATCATCGGTGGCACATTGACAACGCCGCCACTTCTGGCGCTGCGTCATATGAGGCTGCAATTTCTCCACTTCACTTGGCTCCCCCCTTCCCCCTCTTCGCCACCGCCACTGCCACTGCCCCTACATAGTGTGCTGCCTTTACTTTTAGCTATTTTTTGGGCAGACAGGGGAGGCAGGGCAGGCAGCTCTAAGAAGTAAAATTAATGCAATTTACTGACAAAATGTGCCATTAAAAGCGGAAAGAAAGTCGGCACTGAGAGGGCGAAAGAGAGGGGAGTAAGGGGAGGCAGGCAAAGAGAGACAAGCACAGGGAGGAAGTTCAAGGGGAGGGGGAACAGCACTGCAATATGAGCTTGTCGCAGTCGCGTCGCCTTGTCTGGGCCTTTTCCTGCTGCTCTTTGCCTTGCCAGACTTTGTCAGCTGCCTCCCCCAACCTTTGCCTGCCCTGCCTCCCCTCCCTCTCTCTCTGTGCTGCACTCCCTCTCTGCTGCTGTTCTCCCTCCCTACATGAGTGTAATTTAATGCCAATGCAGTTTTTTGCATGCTTACTCCCCCCCTGCTTCCCTTCGACTTGCTTGGCAAGCCACAAATTACCCGGCCAAGTCCGTGGAGCGCATTTAGCTAAATCGCAGAATTTATGTCTTATGAAAATGCGCTGCACTGTCGCAGTTGCAGTCGTAGTTGCAGTCGCAGTCGCCGCAAGCAGCACACAGTCTGGCGCTGCAGCAGCCAAGTGACACTGGCACAGCTTATGTGGCGAGAGGACTGTGGTTGAGGCACATACGGCTTGTGAATGCCCTGACAGGAAGAGGAGAGAAAGGAGACTCTTGAAATGATGTTAGCCTGGCCGGCAGCTTGCAGTTGCTTGTAGGAGAGTGTAGTGCAAGGAAATATAGATGGATAAAGTGAAGAAAGAAGAGACGATATTGTATATTATCATATCTAGTATTGATCATGCTTGGAGATCTCTTAGAACCAAGCAAAATATTCATAATTTCCATTTAAATAATGATAAAACATAACTAAACTTGTTAATGATCGTGATAATAATGAAATTGGAGTCCAGTTTAAGTCCCCGTCTCTCCGTAACATCTTCTAACATGCATATACCAAATTTTACCCAAATCCTCTCATTTATTTCTTAGTTTATTTATTTAATATTGCCCTTATGCTCCTGCTACCTTCTCTTGAAGGTGCCTTAGCACATAAAACATTTCTCTGCCAAATTTCAGCAAGATCGGCGCAGTACCTTCTCAGTTAACTGAGCACAGTGCATATAAGTAGCTGTAAACTGAGAAAGTGTAGTGTATACTACAATCATATTGAACGCAGATTGCCAGCTGCTGTGTGTGGGAGAGGGCAAGGCAAGGTAGCCCAGGCCTGGGCCAAGCTGCAGCTCTACTTGAGAAGTTAAAACTGATTTATTTTTCATCTTATTGTGCTCACAATTCGCATAGATCGCGCTACCTCACTCGTTCTCTGCAACTGTGTGTGTAGCTATCTCTCTTTGTATGTGTCTCTATTTCTCTTCCTCTCCCTCTCTCCCCCTCTTTCCTTCTTTTTTCTCTCTCTCTCCTTCTTTACGCAATCTCTACAGACTTTTGCTATTAATTTTGACTTTGCCTTTTCCGCTTTTCCAATCTTCGCCCACCTCTACTCAATGTGTCTGTCTGCTTATCTGCCTATCCTTCTGCACCTCTCTCCACCTCTCTCTCTAACACTCGTTCTCTCCTTGCCTCTACTGACTGCAGTGTTGCACAATCCACAAATTATGCCGCCTCAACTTCGCCTCGTGCCATCAAAATTGGCATGCCAAAAGTGCGGCGAAAAACTTTTCAATTCAATTATCAACGCCCAGGCGCGCCAGACTGCCATCCATATACGACTGCCCCGCACTCCGCTCCCCCTCACTCCCCTCTGCCTCTGTCCCCCTGGGGCAACACCACTTGCAGTTCCGATTTGGCTTCGATTTGCCTGCAATTTGGCTCGCTGCATTTTCGGCTAATTTGTTTGCCAAATTCGCGTGTTGGCGGCATCGGCATCGTCATCGTCAGCGTCGTCAACGCAATTTGCGGGGGCGTCGATTGAGGGAACAACAATTACAACAACAACTACAACAACATTAACAGCTACAACAACAGTTTCTGCAACACAAATTATGCTCGTGTGTTTATGTTAAACAACAACAACAACAACGATAGCTGGCATTGCAGCAACGCCTCGAATCGAGGCGTGAATTTCCAACAAAAGAAAATAATGTTGCACAAGTGAGCGTAGAGGGGGCATACACGACTAGCAGATGACCTGCAGCAGACATTAATCAACACTGGCAATATATGTTTCTTTGTTTCTATCATAACTCTTGTTTTTGTTGTTCAATTTAAATGAAATTCATTTCTTAGCTAAAATTTGGTATTATCTTCATTTATTCAGAATTTAAGATTTTTATCTACAAAACTTTGCTTGATAATCGATAAAATGCGTTTTGTGCAGGCACCTGACTTGGTAGCTCAAATTTTATATCAAATATGTCTGGGGGCTCTACATAGAAGCCTGTCTTCCAAATTTGATGGCACTAGCTCTTGCAATAGTCAAGATCTCCGCGTTCATACAAACAAATATTGAGCAGAAATGGATAAATGAGTTGCATATTGTACTAGAGACTGACCCCGCTACAATTGAAGCAGCTCAGCTAATTTAGACATACTTTTGGGGAGAGGGAAAGAGAGAGAGAGAAGAGGGGGAGAAAGAGAAGAGGAGTGAGAGTTCGAGAGAGGCAGGGAGAGTAAGAGAGACAAAGAGAGAAGGAGAGAGACTGCGTTGCTGGCGAAGCTAAATATAAACAAATATTGGATGCCAGTCGAGCGACAAATATTTTGGCAAGCCAAAAATTGAAGCGACCAACAGAAATATGCAGCCAACAAGTGGAAGGAGAGTGGTCGAGGGAGAGGCAGGAGAAGGAGGGGAAGAGGAAGAAGGGGGACAAGGAGGAGGTAGGCAGAGATGCCTGTGCGTGCGTGTCTGGGACTGGGTAGGCTATCATAACAGTCTTAGCTCATAAGCAAGCAAAGTGCTTAAGGATGCAGACAACGTTGAAGAGAGAAGAGTGGGGAGAGAGCACAGAGAAAAGTGGAGAGGGGGCAGGAGCCGAAACTGGAGCTGGAGTTGGTGCCAAAGCAGGGCAGCAAAATTGAAAAATAAATAAAATTATGCGTCGCAACACATTTGAAAATCATTGGCCAAAGACATATCGATGGCAGTGTGTGTGTACGTTTTTGTGTGTGCGTGTTGCATGCATGAGTGTGTATGTGTGTGTGTGTGTGTGTGTGTGCGTGTATGTGCGAGTGTGTGTGAATGTTTGTGCGTGCCTCTAGCTGATTCTCGAGAGGCATCGCCAGTCGTCTTCATCGTTGTCATCGACATCGACTCGTCTTGAGTATTTTCGTTATTTCTGCCTGCCTCTCTGCCATTCTGCCCTCCTCTCCGGTTCTCTATTGCCCCTCTCTATACTTTTCTCTCTCCTCTGCTCTTCTGTTCTCTACTGCCTCTCTTCTGCCCACCCCTTCTCCCTCGCTTTCATCACCGACGACGACGACGCGCTTCACGCATCACTTGATTCTTTTCCATTTTTCCTCCCATTTTTGGGGTCGTGCCGCGCACGAAATTTACTTGATTTGGCTGCTCACAATCTGGACCCGTCTTCCCTCCCTCCCCTACCTCCCTCTCTCCTTCTCTTGATGGCGTCTAGAAATGGGCATCATTGAAAATTCAAATCACATCAGATTCTAAAATACACAAACCACGCAAATCGCTGTTGGAGCAAATAAAAATGCGTCGAGTACATAAAAATAATGATAATAAAAAAGGCGGCAAAGAAGGACACACGCACACACGCACACATACGCAGCAAAGACCAAGAGACAGGAGAGGGAGAGAGAGGGCAGTAGGAATTTCTTTACCAGGATGCAACGAAAGTCAAAATGGCAAAGGAAAAGTTGACTCGATATGGCAAATTTATTTCTAGGAAAAAGTGCGAGTGTGTGCGTGTGTGTGTATGTGCGAGTGTGTCTGCGTGCGAGTGTGCAAATTGCAAATGAAAAGAGTGAAAATTATGTTAGGTGTGTGTGTGTGTGGGGGGGGGGGAGGTCGCAGTAAGACCTTTAATTTACAACTCAAGTCTGCGCCCGGAAGAAGAAGACGCTGCCAAGTTGCACCTCGACGCCTCGCCTTGTCGCTGCCCCCTGCCCCGTTCCACCTCTCCTCCGAACTCTACACCTCTCTCGTTCTCTTCTCCAGTCTCTCCACTCTCCACATGAATCTTTGTGTTACATCTGAATGGCATTAATTCTACATAACTCGCCTGGGTTGCCTGCGTGGCGCCTGCCTGCTTAGCCCACTCGCAAATTCGATCACATCTCATTGCCATTCCCCATGGCTCCTCCTGCCCACGCCCCTTTTGCCAGCCTGTTCAGGTGCCCCCTCGCTCCCTCCACCCCTCCTCTATACTCTTCGCACTCGGCACCGCCTTCGCTTTTCTCTTTTTGCATATGAGGCCCAAAGAAAATTGCAAAACGGCGCAAGAAAGAAAAAAAAAATTGGAAATTTTGTTGCCAGTTTATAGAGATGCTGATGCTGGTGTTGCTCCTCCTTCTCCCACCCCTCTTCCTCCTCCTCCTTGGGCTGTGGCATGAGGAGGCCTGTTTGGGTTTTTTCGCCCATAATTTTTGTGCCGTTTACAACAAACGGCCGCATAACTCGCAAACGGCTCCGGCTCCGGTACGGCCCCATTCCCGATTCCGGTCCCTGTCCCGGCTTATCTGTCGATGCTGTCCCACGGTCGATGAGTCTATGCCACACTCGCATTCACACTCACATTCACACACACACTCTTTCGCATGGTGCCAAATGATTTTCACATGTTTTGATACCCTCGCAAGAGTTATATGCATAGAGGCACCTCGTAGGGTGTACCTATCTAATTCTTTGTATTCCTCATTAGCATCATTAGAAAATGCAAACAATTTGTCTATCTACTTCAATTTGACTAGATTTAAGTTATATTCTTTACTATCGTATAAAACTATCGGCCCATTTATGTTATGCTACAAGATATCGCAAAGAAATTCAGCATAACTCATGCTTAGAAAAACTGCAATTTAAATGCAACAAATTTTAAGCTCTTATACTCAACCATCGAGTAACTTACTTTAGAACTATCGGCCCAAATTTGTTATTTTACAAGTTATCGCAACCAAATTCAACATGTCTAATGCTCACTCCATCAGCGAAATATACGACAAATAAAAATTGATTTATTACATATTACACCCCACTATCGAGAAGTAAACATTAAAACTATCGGCCTAAATTTGTTATTTTACAAGTTATCGCTACCAAATTTGGCATATTTTATACTGAATATTTTTGAAATGCATGCCAAATTTCATTAAAGTCAGTTCACTATTTCCTACAAATATCATAAAAAGTTTAATCTTTACTTTTAGCTTCCTATGAAAAACTTCTTTTTATTCTCAAATGGAAGTTCTTTATACTCTTCCTTGCCAGTATCTATGATTAGATAACATTATTACATACTGCCTGCCTTTATCAATACTCTATCGATACTTTCGCCAGGGTATCGATAGGTCACTACCCTCTTCAGTCTGACTTCACGTGTCTTCAGCTTTTCCTTTTCTTTCGCACTTTTGTTTGCATGTGTTTTTCACTCGCACTTCGAGTGCGAGTTGGGCGCATTGCTTTTTGGCATTTAATTAAAATCGCGCGGAAAATTATGAACTTTTCTTTCTCGCCCGCCTGCAAATTTGTTTGTTTTCGCCACGAAAGTCGTATATCAAAAATTGCCTGCCAGCTGCAAGATGAAAGATGCAAGATGTGAGTGCGACTACGAGTGCGAGTGCGACTGTGAGTGCGAGTTGTGAGTTGCGATTTGCTCGAGGAGGAGTTGGCGAGAAATGGTAGATGGTAAATGGTATTTGCAGGGAAATGGTATATGGGAAATGCCGAATGTGAAGTGCCAAATGCAAAATGCAAAATCTTTCGCCAGCGATCGCCCTCCTGCTCCTCCTGTTCCTCCTTCTCCTCCTTGCACTGTTTGCAATAACTTTCGGGGCTCATTTGGTGGCAGAGTCGATGAGTGGCTACGTGGATGCTTGGATGCGAGCATGAGTAATGGGGCTGGGGCAATGTGTTGAGAGCTGTTCCAAAACTGTTGATGTTGCTGCCGTTGCTGTTGCTGCTGTTGCTGTTGCTGCTGATGATGTTTCTCTTGTTGCTGTTCAACGCGTTGAAAATCAAATGAGCTGTAAAGAAAATTTCGCGTTAAAATGCGTTTTATTGTTTCCAATTAAGCTGATTGAGTGCGTCGCACCACAGAGAGAGAGAGGAGGGAAGGGGTGGGGGTAGAGAGATCGAGTCTGTCTATCTATATGGGCTACAAAGCGAATTGTAGACTCTACTCGTGCCTCGGGCACCGCGACATGCTTCAGTTAATCCCACACATCGTCGAACCGTCAAACCGAACCCAACCCCAAAAAGCGATTTATGTGCTACTTTAGCTAATCGTCGACAGCGTCACAATTTCTCGACCTTATTTCTCCATCTGCCCCCTCCACTCCCCCTGCATCAGTGTCTCTTTTTGGCGCTTTTCACTGTTTTAGTTTTTCCCAATTGTCTGACAATGGAATTTATGTGGGCTACAACATCCACAGCCACATCAACATCAACATCGGCAGCGGCATCGGCATCTGCCCGACTCGTCAGTTGGCCAACTCTATATTTATGAGGCCAATGATGACGATGACGATGGCGACGTGGCTCAAGTTGGCTTAACGAGGCCGCAAAATCAACTCATTTACAATGCGTGTCAATGGCAATAACTGCGGACAGTCCGCATTTCGATTCAGATACCCTGTACCCTAAACCCAAGAGGGAGTGTCACATGATGATCTGCGAGAAACATTTATAAAGTGATTGTGATATGAGCTCCAACTTTCAGAGCCAGCAAAGTGAGTTAGCTGTGAACTCTGACTATGATCTCTTTGAAAGATATATATATTCTTGTTCAAGATGAGCTTACTCTGATTTCTGACTCTGATATTTTTAAAAGATATATATTCTTGTTCAATTTAACTTTTTACCATATATTGTTAAGCCCTTTCGATCTTTTTCTCTCCGACCTTTTGTTACTTCTTTAAAATATTTTATATTTAATCAAATTGAGCTAAGTAAATGTTTTTTCATAAGATATATATTCTCATTCAATCATAAAAGCTAATTTTATACAACCAAGCATTTTCGTTGCATTAGTTGGAGTAACTCAACTAACTAATTGATCAATCTGTGGAGTATATATCCAAGTATATATACTTTCATTCTTTTAAGATACCCTGCAAGTGCCTTAGCATATATATTCCCTTTCAAACTTTATTATATATGTATGTTCAATCACATACTTGCAACGCATTCAAACCCCTCAACAATATAGTCTATATATATTCTCAATCAGTCTTTGACTTGCCTGAGCCAATGGCTTCGCATAGCCGATGAAGCATCTGAAATGGGGAATTTATTTTTCATTATGTGCAATGCGATGAGGACAATCATGTGAAAGGCATGTGGCATGAGGCGTGGCATGGCTCGGGTACCCAGTGCTGGTGCCACGCCTGCTGCAAGGATAACATTCGTCGATAAGTATGCCGGAGCTGGGAGCGAAGCCGGAGCTGCCTGCCGCATTTGGCCATTGTCGTTGGCCATTGTTGTTATTTTCCAAATAAGCGAACGGCCGCCTGCGCTGCGCGACCCACTCTCCCTCTCTCTCTCTATCTCCCACCTCCCAAGGCCGGACGCGTCTCCATTGTTGTCAGGCTCGTCGTTGTCGTCGTCGATGATGCAGACATAAGATATGAAAAATATGAAGCAACAGCGCAGCCCATCACAATAGTCGCACCAGCAACGCGCCTCGGGCAGAGAAGCCACAGTCGAGCCACGTTCCTCCACTCCCGGCAAGGGACACTTTATTGCGTTACCAGCGCACTCTTCCCCTTCTCTCTCCCTTCTCTCTCTCTGCTGGTCTCTCGCGCTATCTCGTCTGGGCTCAAAAAGCAGGCGCTCATGCGTGTGCTCCTCTCAAAGTCTTGCGTGGGCACAACACGCGCGCGTAACTGGCAACCTCCTTCCGCCTCCTCCTTCCTCCTCTGTCCTGTCCGCATATGAGTTGTGCTGCATAAATCACGCTTAACACTCCCCCCTTCCCCACCTACCTCCCTGACCTGTGCTGTGCACATAAATTGCAGTCAAGTGCTGCCAATTAGTTGCTAAAATTATTTTATGATATTGGCCAACTAATTAAACTGCCGTTAAGGGTGTCGAGGCTGCCTCTGTTGGAGCAGACAAGGCCCTGCACCTGGTCAGCAATCGATAAGGAAGGTGAGAACAGGGGAGGAGGGAACTGGGCAAGGTACTGGCACAGCCAGTTACCCTGCTAGTTTCATCAATCAAGCGCACAAGCCAACAATCAATCATAGCCAAGCGGGGCAAGTGGCAGGAGGGCTGGAGGGTGAAGCTTAAGCTGCTTAGCTGAGTAGCTGAGTAGCCCACGGGAGCGCACACACATAAAAATATCTATGATTATTAATTATTTATGAAATGTGGAGGAAGGAGAGAGAGAGGGAGTAGCGGTATGAGGACTGCCATTAAATGATTAGATTCCTTTGCTGTTCCGGACAGGGGATGCTTCAGCCACACACTCGTATAGGGTAGCGTAAGGTATTGTATATGGAGAAAACTTCCTTGTCACGCTGGACTGGCAAATCGCTGAAGCGATCTTGATGAATTTACGCATAGTGTGTTGAAAATTACTATCAATAACTCATCGAACTTGGTAACTACTGTATCCAGTTGGGTGAAATTTGTCATGCAGTGTGGCAAAAGTATTTTAATTTATCATATGCAGGTTTGCATATAGGTAAATATAAGGAATGTTGGCTGTACCCAACGAATTGTGTAACTAGCAAGACAACCCTGATGAAACTTGAACTTGAACAACACTTAAGAGTTCTTAACTGCAGACATAACCTCAATGTATTATTATTACTAATTGAAAAGGCAATAAAGATGTAAAGATAACAATGCATACTTTATATCTCCCTACAATAAAGTACTTTGACTTGACTTTGTTATACAAGAAACTTAAAAGCTCTGGTAGTTCCTAAATGCAGACATAACCTCAATGTTTGTATATAAAAGACTCCAATAAAAATGTTAAAATATGCATGTGTGCATATATAAGACTTTTTTAATATCAAACGAGCTAAGCCTAATGAACTTTTGCAATTTTTTATTATGTTTTATATAGAACTAAAGAGTTCTTTCTGTTCTTCACTGAAGACATAACCTCAAAGTATTGTAAATACAAATTGAAAAGGCAATATAGATATCTTTACAAAACTTACTCTATATTTGCCTACTGTAAAGTACATCGACCCACAAACTGCTTGTTACACATAATCTTTAAGTCTTCTGATAGTGCCTAACTGCAGACATAACCTCAAAGTATTGTAATTCAATATTGAAAAGGCAATCTGAATATCTTTACCCACTGTAAAGTACTTTAAAATGAACCTTAAGACTTCTGATAGTTCCCAACTGCAGACATAACGTCAATCCTTGATAATCCACTTATAATTCCAACTTAAACTCTTTATTTCCCTGCACCTTTGCTAACCTGCAACCTCTGCTTGTCTCCTGCTTTCAGTGTGCCAGTGCAATGGACACGCTCGCCGTTGCCGCTTCAATCTGGAACTGTACAAGCTGTCGGGACGGGTGTCCGGCGGAGTTTGCTACAACTGTCAACACGATACGACCGGACGCTATTGTCACTATTGCCGCGAGGGATACTATCGGGATGCCACCAAGCCGCCCAACCATCGCAAAGTGTGCAAACGTAAGTGAGACAGCGCTACTTGGTGCCTGCCTGCCCTCTGCTCCTTGATGCCTGGCTGCCTTGGTGTCTGCTCCAGGCGCAGTCATCAATCAGCGGCCTAGTTAACTGTCAACTGGACAGATGTCTCTAATGAGTACTCTCTTCTTCTTCCCCTCCCTCCCTCTCTTCCTCTCTTTGCACAGGCTGCGACTGCCATCCCGTTGGCTCCACTGGCAAGACCTGCAATCATCTGAGTGGCCAATGTCCCTGCAAGGAAGGCGTCACCGGGCTGACCTGCAACCGCTGTGCCCGCGGCTATCAGCAGACGCGCTCCCACGTGGCACCCTGCATAAGTAAGTGCTCCCATTTCGCAGCGTGTCTACTCAGCACATGTCCCGCAGCTCTCACTCACGTGTTCTCCTCTCTCTCTCTCACTCTCTGTCTGTCTCTCTCTCTGGCAATCAACAGAAGTGCCCACAAATGCGAACATGATCCAGGCGGAAAGTGCCGGCGGCGGCGGAGGAGGAACGGGCGAGTACAAGGATGGCGGCGGTTCACAAGCTGAAGAAATGAAAAAGTGTAAGTTGCATTTAACGAGTTGCAATTAATGTGGGCCAGAGGACCAGTTACCAGTTACCAGTAACCAGTAACCAGTAGCCGGTAGCCAGTAACGAGTTGCAAGTAACATTATGCCGCCTTTGCGTGCTGAATAACAATTAAAAACGCGACTAATTGCGCTTTAAGGGCGTAGCGAGTAGCGCGTAATTAAACGAGTCCGACATACGACAAACAGCAAACTATCAATTAACATTGTCAGAAGTTGTAAACGGGAGTTCATTAGGACGATGGAACAAGGCTAAGCTAGTCATTAAGGTCATAAACAAGTGACGAGTAACGAGTTAGAAGCGATGAGTGGCAATTCATTTGTAACGAGTGGCTGTTAAAAGCGTTTAATAAGCGATAACGAGTGATTATCATTTATTGTGACGATTTAAGTTGCACTACTGGATGAACGAGCGATAGGTATCGATTGATAGGTAACGAGTGCTAGGTAACCAGTGATAGGTAACGAGTGATGGGTAACGAGTGATTACCAGCGAGTGGTAGGTAACGAATGATAACTAAAGAGTGATGGGTAACGAGTGATAAGTATCAAGTGATTGGTAACGAATAAAAGGCAACGAGTAATAGGTAACGAGTAAAAGGTAAACAGTAATAAGTAACGAATAAAAGGTAGCGAGCGATAGTTAGCGAGCGATAGCTAACGAGTGATGGGAAACGAGTGATAGGTAACGAGTATTAGCTAAAGGGTGATAGGTACGAGTAATGGGTAACGAGTAAAGGTAACGAGTAAAAGGTAACGAGTGGTACGGAGTAGATTAGGAGTGATGGGTAACGAGAGGTGGGAATCGAGTAAAAGGTAACGAGTGACAGTTAACAAGGTAAAAGTAGCGAGAGGAAAATCGAGATTCTAAATAACGAGTAACAAGCAATGATTTAAGTTCAATTCAAAATAACGAGTAATATGTAACGATCAAAAAACTGTTACGTATCATGAATAAGTATTGCAATCCCTCACTTTATTTTCAACCCTCTCTCTCTTTCCCCCTCCCACACAGATTGCGGCAAATGCAAGGCTAGTCCCAAGAAGCTGAATCTGAACAAGTTTTGCATGGAAGACTACGGTGCGTATACTTAATGAACCCCATTCTGCAAGGTAGCCTAACTTACACTCTCCCCTGTTCCCTCCCCCTCTCTCACTCACACACAGCTCTGCTAGCCAAGGTGATTGGACACGATCGCGCCTCGCAGGACATCAGCACGGAGAAGTTCTCGATAGAGCGACAGAATGAGATCTACAAGTACGAGATCAATATACAGACGATATTCAAGAGGAATCCCATGTCGGGCACGACCAGCTCACTACTGGGGCGTGGCAACATGATGCTGCTGGTGCCGCGCAAGAGCATTGAGTGCCAGTGCCCCAAGATCAAGCTGAACAAGTGAGTCGACAGTAGATGCACCACATGAGAACCTTACTCAACTTCAACCTTCTGTTTCTCTTTTCTCTTCTGCATTCCCAGGTCGTATCTCATACTCGGACGGGACTCGGAGGCAGCGCCGGGTTATTTGGCCATCGGACCCAGTTCCGTTGTATTGGAGTGGAAGGATGAGTGGTCGCTTCGCATGAAGCGCTTCCAGCGGCGCGCCCGCAAATGCAGTTGAATCGAACCGGAAACGGAATATGTCAGAGCGGATTTCAATTTCATACACTTGGCTAGGTATCGGTTTTTGTATAAATTGTACAGTTTACTCAAGTTTCTGACCTTTTTCGGCATTATGCTATAATTAATCACACACACACACGCACACCTACACATACTTACACTTACCTACACTAGTATACACAACACACAAGCGGAGTCCCCATTTCCCATACTTGAAACCCGTCTAGAAACTTTCTTTCTTTCCTCCAGTTAAAGCTCTCCACACGACATTCTAGTCTATAATATTTTACACTGCACAACACAACACAAGCCAAGTGCCAAATGCTAATTTCAGTCTGTGTGTGTGTGCGACCATAAAAAACAGTTATAAATTTGAAACAAGTGCGAAAAGAGTTGAATGTTTAATGTGTGCGAGGTTCGATGAGAGACGCGAGAGTTACGTGTCGCGTGTGTCGCGTGTCGCCTGTCGCGTGTCGCGTGTCCAGACAGCAGATGAACAGACGACCAGATGGGCAGCAGAGATGTTCGGCACAGGATCGAGGGGCGGGGTGGGGCGGGGCGTGGCGAGACTGGGGCATGGGTAGACAAACAGCAAACAGGCGCATGGTAAACAGACACATAACGCATAAGTGTAGCCATAAACCCACAAGCTGCAGGCTTTCACATTGAACAGCCCCATCATGCGTCAGGGGCACTCACGACGCGTTGCCATGATAAATAAATAGTCAACATTTGCTTTAGCTTTGTTCCAGCTTCAAGTTGGATTATTCTTTTCATTAGGGGCACTCACTGCATGAGCCGGAAAATAAGAATATTTGGGAACTGAACTGAGAGTTAACTTTAACCAACAGTTAAATGTTTGAAACCTTTTTATTTGAGTTTATTTGGAAGCTGCCTCTTAAGTGTTTGGCCTGTTTACCTAATTATGCTAAACTGCTCAGCTGCAGTAGGGATACTCGGTTTTTAAGCTAGCTGAATTTATGATTTAACTTGCTGTTAATTTTAACCTACAGTTTGAGTAGGGTTGCACATAGAACCTTATTTATTGAAGTTGAATTCAAAGCTGCCTTTTCAGAGCTGCTTAACCTTCTCAAGTTCGGTAGGCACACCCACTACAACAATGAATTTTAAACTCGTAGTTAGCTTTAACCAACAGTTAAATGTTCTTTATTTTTCTAAGCTGAGAATTCTGAATTATTCTCACTTAACTCTTCTTTAACTTCTACAATTTTAAACTACTCAACTGCAGTTGCAAAATAAAACACAATATTGCAGATTAAACTCGCTGTTAACTTTAACTTACAGTCAAAAACAATTTATTAATTTCATTCATCACGCAAAATGAAAACAATCTTTATATGCAAGAGTTAAATTCACAGCTGCCGCTTAAGTGTTGAAATGCAGATCAAATTAGCCTCTTTTTTGTATCATTAGGGGCACTCACAACAATTTATTTTTACACTACTCTATTTATTTCTTATTTTTGCCACTTTTTTGCCTCCCCAAGCCACGAGTATCCCCAATGGCAACTGCAGTGCAACTCTTCAATTTCATTAGCTCTTTTTTGTCCGTCTTTTTGGGCTCTACGATTGCTTTGCATATCACATTCATCACACACTCTTTTTACACTCGTATTTGTTTTCCCATGTTGTGTTTTCTCTCCCTCTCCCTCCCTCTCTTTGCGTGTTTTTTCTCTGTTTTTACGGCTTTACTGTTGCATTTAACGGGAATTTTATATGCATTTCACATTTGTATCTCCCGGCACCGATCTCTGCCTCGGCCTTCAACAGCCCGTGTTCCTGTTAATTATGCAGCTGTTTATGCCCATTTCTAGTTGATTTTCACGCGCTTTTGCATAACAATTTGTTCAAGCAAAAATGCCCATGGCCGGCGGCAGTGAAATTAATTTAAAATAAATATATTTGAATTTAATTTTCCATTTGAATTATGCATGCAAATCAGTTAAAGACAGAAAGAAGGGCGTCCAAATTGAGTGGTTTGCAGGGGCGTAGGCAGGAGAAGGGGGAGGGGGAGAAATGTAACTTGTTTCTCTCGCTCAACAATCTCAGGCAAGCAGCAACTTGACATGCAGAGACACAGACAGACAGCGAGACAAACAAAGAGACAGAGGCGTAGAGGGAGGGGGGACACGGACAGTGGAACAAACAAGCAAACAAACAGCGGACAACAACTTGAAACACGTCACACAGTGCACAGTGCAGAGTGCAGAGAGGGGGGACTGTTGATATGTTACTCCCCCTACTACGCCACTGCCCCCCCTCCCCCTTCCTTTACACGCATTTTACACAGTTACATTTCCCAAACATTTCGAAACATTTTCGTATTGTTAACGCAGTCGCGTTTTATACATTTTTATTCGCTTCCATGGGCGGAGTGGGGGCAGGAGGGGGAGTGGGGCAGGGGTAACTGGAGGATTAAACATGTTCGGGGCACAATATGTGTAACATGATATATGACAGCAAGTGTCGAACTTGATAAATGCTTTAATGAATTTATTTTCATGTTCTGTCGCCCCCCCTTCTTTCCCTCTCCCCCTGCCACCCTCTCACCTGCTCTGCTCTACCTCCATGGCCTTTGTCATTCAGCCATTGCGTTGCCATTCACAGTTGGCGACCGTGACCATGATATATGTAGCATAGGGCGCAGAGGGCAAGCAGACATGCCACATGCCACATGCCCCACTGTGCACAGTGGGGCAATTGCACAGCTGTTTGCTGCTGCACAGTGGAGCTTAAGCTGAGATTTTCTGCGCATAATTGGCCACGATGGGAAGAGACTGTCTAGGAGAGGGAGCGGAAGACAGAGATAAAGAGAAAGGGAGAGAGCTGAAGAGAGAGAGATAGAGTATGCATATGAAAGAGAGAGCTGGCCGGAAGGGGGAGTGTGGGAAAGAGAGGAGGCGAAATTCAATTGCGGCCTCGCTTCATGCATATTTAAATGAGATTTTGCGTTAACTGAATTTTGTCAACATGACGAGAGCGCGCAAGCGGGGGCGTGGCCAGCCGCAGTGGGCGTTGGCGAAAAAAACCATATTAATGCACACACACAAACACATTCGCTCTCTCACACACACACACACACCAGTGCAGTGTGTGGATTTAAAACATTTATAAATGTTTAAATAAATTGTTTTATTTTTTTCGCTCCGTTTATGATTTCCCGTTTTTTTGTTTGCGGCCTTTTCGCTTAACGCCGCGTGCCGCGCCGCGCTGCGGTCCACAGGCGGGGGCGTGGTGGGCGTGGTAGGCGTGGCATATGTATTTTAAATAACTTGCAGATGCCATTAGCATATAAATTGATGTGCGCCCGTTGAGCGCGAAAAACTCAGGCCCATTCGCAGACACACTCGCACACACACACACACACACTGATCAAGCACTTGGCACACACACACACTGACACACACACGTACCCAGACACAGCTATGATTTGAGAGGCCCAAGCTGGCAAATTGACTTCCGTTTCCGCGTTTAAAATCAACAGCAACAACAACAGAAAACATGCAACAAAACATGAAACACCCTTTGAAAGTACTTAAACTGAGACACAAACATAACCAAATTAGTCATTAGTTGATATGTCAAGCCGTTTATTTATTTCTCAACAATTTTTTGTCCTAATCTTAACTATTTAATTATTAATTAAAGCGAGAGAAGTAGAAGAAGAAGCAGAACAAGAAGGTGCAGGAGAAGAAGGTCTTCTCTGAAGGTGCATACGAATATCATCTGCATGCTAAATGGTGTTGTATGCAACGAGGGCAGCAGACGCAAAAGCAATTCACAAACAAACGAAGAGAGACATTGGGAGAAATAGAAGAAGATGCAGAAAGAGAGAGAAGGAAAAAGATGCAGAAAGAGAAAAAAAAAGAGGGAGAGCAAGAAAAAGGCATAGCAAATAAAGAAACGAAAGAAACAAAAGAAATATTCAGTTTAGGGAAGTTCAAATTACAAAATCACAGAAAAGACTTTCGTAATATCTAAAATTCCCCATTCTTATAAATATTTAGCCAGTTAATAAATGAAATTCAATGAAAAGCCACTCTCTGGTAAAGTATTTCCATTTTACAAATAGTTTATTCCATTTAAAAGCCGAGTCCCTAAGCCTCTATTAACTGCGAGTCCGGTTTAAGCAAATTCCAAGGCTACAACAAAAGGAATTCCACTTGTTCAGTGCACCCCACTAACTTAAATAGATCTCTCAATCTGCGCATCAAATCTTTTTTAAATCGAAACACCCCTTGCAAAGATATCTCGAAAATGCAATAACTCTCCTACTTCGCAATTTGTGGATTGGCTTTGCGTATGCTTAACACTTATCACACATATCCTATAAACACACACTCACACACACATTGTATACACCCTTGCCAAGTTTAATAGGAATTTATTGTATTTTTTTTATGATTGTGGAAGGCAAAACAAATATTGTATCACTAAAATACTTACGATGATGATCATTATCTTATTATAATTATTATTATTATTACGATTACTATTATCTTTGTGTGTGTCGCGAAACGCAAGTTAAATGAAATGAGAGAACTGCACCAGAGAAGAGAAGAGAGAAAGAAGCTAGAAAGGCCCCGCAAAAGCAGCGGGACTAGAAGAAGAATGAGAGAACGAGAGGAGAAGGCAGAAAAAGGAAGCACAAAAACAAATTAAAAGTAATTAAATAATGCAAACACTATTTAAATGCATATATATACACGTACATAATTATATATACATACTATATATATATGATATATAATCGAGAATATAATATACAAGCAAAAAAAGAAAACCCGAAAAAAACGGCAACAATTTTTTTTCTTAGATTTTTTGTAAATACTCAAAAACATGAAAGCCACAAAAAAAAAAAAAATAAAACAAAATACACTTACACAAGAAACAAAATGGAAACATGTATTTATTGCTAACGATTTTGTTGTAATAGGAGCAGCCGCTAACGGTAAACATAAACCCTTTGTCTGATATTAAAGTATTGTAGTTGGTATTACGTAAATAATGAAAGCGGACATGAACAAACAAGCACGAGCACGCACACGCAATATGTACTTATAATTATTAAAACTATAGCAAACAAGTCACCCAAAACAAACACCCCACACACACACAAATTCACACACACACGTACAGAACACCCCTTAAGATATGCAAATTTCTGTGGCAAGCAACAAGAAGAACTACATAAATAAAGCTAAATGCTTCAATAATATCAATCAAAGACAGCCGGACACGAAGTTCTATATATGAATAAACATATGGCGTATATATGTAGTATATGCGTACATGGAACACATGCAAAATTATATATACATATATATCATTTCTGTGTACTTGAAAGAGTAAAAAAAAAAACAAAAAACAAAAGCGACAGCAAAACAGAAGCAAAGCAAATAAAACACAAAGTTTAATCGAATTAAGTGGACAAATTGCTAATATACGATAACGAAACTAAATCGTCTTTTATTCTCGGGGAGTGGGAAATGAGCTACATAGTTGCTGGATGGGTGAGTATGTGGTTTGGTTATGTTTCCAGGGGGTATGCTGCAATCGGAAAGATGGGTGAGTATCGGTAGAGATTCTACTGAAGTTATTTACTTAAATGAAGAGAAAAGATGTCGATAATCTTTTCAAAAATTATATACAATATTTACATTTGTATCTTATCTAGCTAGATGGGGAATTTAAAATTCCTCCTAACTTACTAGCGATTTTTTAACGTACAATATGTTGAGCTAAAAAGCTGGAACGAGTAATAGAGGGAGAAATCATTCCTGTGTACAAGTTTTGCAAAGAAAAATCGTATATATTTTATGATGATTCCAGAGAGATGATATGGTACTGCTATAGAACATATTTAGATTGATAGAACTTTTTTAAACAACCTAAAGATCTATTGACCTTTTGATTGGGTTGCATAAAACCTCGAAAAGTAAGGAAACGAAAGAAATTTGATGTCTCGAAGTTTAGCTGTATTTCCAGATAGATCAGGTACTTTTAATTCCTGTTAAACAGAACTTTCTTGAATATCTATTAAATATCACTTCAAAGACTGTTTCATAGTGATAAGAAGTATTCCATTGAAATATATTCCATATATAATATATCAAACAAATATTAGCCTGGTAAGCAAAAGGTACATTAAAAATAAAAGACTGTCAGGCAAGAGCATCACAACAACTTTAAAGAATTTCACCTGAAATCAATCAAGACAAATATAGATATATATATATATATATATATCTATTCCTGATGAGGCAAAAGATACATGCCACACACAAGAGACCCAGATGCTATAGATTCCTTTGAAGAAGAAAGCAGTCCCAGTTCATCGCCTGTTTTTATGCGTTGCACATAACGAGTTAAGTGTTCCAGGAGGTATCTCATAAATCTAGTAGCCCCAGGCTAGAGCACACACACGCTCACACACACACACACCCGCACACGTGTGTGTAGTCGTGATTCGTCTGGCATTGCATACTTTAGAGAGTTTTCAATCCGAAGACTGATAAAATAAAAAGCAAATTAATTTAAAGCGCAATTTAAGTAACATTCTCGCCTCGAGGGTCGCTTAGTTTTTGATGGCGCTGTGTCTCCTGCTGCTGCCCCGTTGTTGCTGTTGCCTCTGCCCCCTCCCCTGCCTCTGCCTCTGCCTTTTTCCTTCTCTATGTCCTTCTCCTGCTGCTTGAGCCGGCAACTGAAACTAATACGCATATTTATCAAATTTCAATGCCTCAAGGGTTGCAAAGCGAGCTGCACTTGGCCGTTGCCCCTGCCACACCCCCTGCAGCCCATCCCCTCTCCCCTTTCACCCTGCTCACTATTGTAGTTGCCCAAAATGCCTTGCAGCGCTTTACAGTTTTTGCCAGAGGAGGGGAAGCTGAGGTGGAGGAAGTTACGAAGACGCAACCCACGCAGACCGCAATGCAAAGCAGCGGACAAAGTTTTTACCCCCCTTCCTCTCTGCCGCCGCCGTCACTGTGCAGGAACTTGGCGAAAAGCGGCGCTTGGCTGGGCAACCACTTGGCTTGGCTTGGCTCGGCTTGGGCTCAATAGGCTGTAACTGACAGACTGCGAGACTGACTGACTGACTGGTTGCCCTGGCAGCCCTGCCAGTGTTGCATAAGCAGGGACAAAGCTCAGTCGCATCCCCTTGCCCCCCTCCGGCTGCCCCTGCAACACGCTGCTCCATTTGCACGCTTCATAAGCGCGACGAATGAATTTTAATTTGATTAAAGTGAAAAATTGAAAAACGCTACCCCAACATAAGCCGCGCATCCCCCTGGCTGCCTGTGCCTGTTCCTGCTCCTCTCCCTGCTCCTTTCCCTGCCATTGCTCCTGCCTCTGTCCCTGCCTTTACCTCATTCCCTGTCCCTGATCCGGGCCCCCTTCACGCCCTTCTCACGTAAGCTTTTAGTGTATTAAACAGTGCAGCAAAGCACTGCGGGAGAGAGTGACGAATCCAAGAGGAGAGCGTGGGGAAGGGGGGACGGAAAGCAGGGCGCGTGGCCGAGCATACGGGCGAGATATGCACGGGATTAGCTGGCCAATCAGGCGCAGCTCAGGCCCAGAACTCTGGCAACTGCACACGGCTTCGGTTCGGTTTGGTTGCCATGGCTAGCAATGCCCACAGATGCCCAGGGATGCCCCTGGATTGGAGGCATTGTGGCTCTGGACGTGGCTGTGGTGCTGTGGCGGATGCGGCTATGGCTGTGGCTGTGGCTGGAGCTGTGACTGTGGCTGTGGCTGCGGATGCGGATGCCGTTGCCAGGGCAGCTTAGGCCGCATTAAACCTTTTTGCGCTTCAATAATGTTGTTTTTGTTACGCTTAGTCGGCGACCGCAGTGCCACGCCTCCCTCCCTCCCCCCTCCACTCTTTCTACTTGCCTGACCCTTCTGCTGGCTCTGCTCAAAGGCTTCCACAGAGGGAGTTGCTTAGCGCGGCTAAGAAGCATCCTCGTCAGCAGCAGCAGAGGCAGAGGCAGCATCGGCATTGCCGGCGTCTGTTTCTGTGAGGGAATTACGCCGCAGCTCAAGTGGGCCCCTTCCCCCCCCCTTGCTCCGTCCATGGCTGCCACAAGTAACTGTTCCTCTCTCGGTGCCTGCTGCTGCTGTTGTTGTTGTTGTTGTTGTTGCAGCAAATGCCGTAGCACAAAGTTGGAAGCCATTCGAAGGAAACACCAAACACTCAAGGCAAACCCGCTTCCCCTCTCCCCCTGCGCCCCTACGCCTCTGTTGTTGCCCTACGGCAAGTCGAGTAGAACAGAATTTTGCACTGAACCCTGAACAGAAGTGTGCAGCTTTCACACACACACTCACACTCGCACACACACACTGGCACACTGGGGTCGCATTGTGAAGTGCAAAAAAGGCGCATTTTACAAGATTTTTATTACATATAAATGTGAAAAGTATTAAAAAAGTCAACTTTTTTATAGACTTTTCATTTTGCTCAGCAGCTAAAGAAGTTTTTACGCTCCCGATGCGTGCTGGGGGAATACAACACACCAACACACACACACACACATACCAAGCAGTAGCCCCCTCTCTGTCTCTCAATGCGGAAATGCTTTTCACATGCTACAAATTCCAATGCGCGCTACATCATCGCATCAAGTTGATTAGTTGTGCCTCAGGAGGAGTTTCATGCAGGAGAATTTGATTCTAACGTATTCGCAGTCTCCCGAAAGTATGCAATGTTTTATTGAATGTAGAGCGTCTTTAGAAATCTTATTGCATACTCTTTGGAGAAGCCACACGTGGGAGAAGGAGAGAGGAAGAGAGAGTGTGAAGGAGATGAAAAGATAGACAGCAAGAGAGAGAGAGGGAGAGAGAGATATAGAGAGAAAGGGAGAAAGAGAGAGAGAGAAAGAGACAGAGAGAGATAGGGGGATAGCTAGATAGAAAGATACGCCAGACTATTCTCGAATCTATTTTTGACTGTTCTGTTTACACTTGCGAGAACAGTCTATGAAGACGGTTGAAGCTCATGGAGCTCTTAGAACTCTCGATTATTCAGTTTGCGCCGTTGGCTGTTGCATGAAGTACTCTTAACAGTAACAGTGCCAGATAAAACACAAAAAAGAACTTTATTTAAACATTCCAAAACTTTAATATCCCTTCAAATTTGAGAGATTGTTTCTTGAGAAGCTAAAGAAGCCAATGAAAGCACCTGCATGAAATTGAAGAGATGAGGTAAAACAGTTCAGGAAGAGAAAGAGTGAACATTAATCATAAGAAAAACTGGCCGGATAATAAGCTCTAAGCAGGTCTACATTATATCTTATCAGTCGAGTCGAGCTATTTAATTGAAATTACTCTATATTCCATTTTTTAAACATTTTCAAATTTAAAATACTCTAACAAAGTCACAAAACCTCTCAGCTACGATAGCTTACTTGCATTATATTGAAAGTTATTTAAGGTTTTCGTAAAGAACAACTCCAAAACACTTGATTTTGCACTATAACTCTAGTTATAGTCGACTGATTCAGTTGAAATTTTGACGGAATATTATTTAAGTATGAAAAAACAGATCTATTCTATGTTATTTGATTACCAAAGCTTGTCAAATAACATAAATAGATCTTTTATTTTATATTAAGGGTTTTTTTTTTGGTATATTTCCTCTTCAAAGCTGTGCAGGCAACAAGTTTCATGAAGAATGAACTTAGGATTTCTTCTACGATATATGTTCTGTGCTATGTTCCACAAGATGTCTATCACTCTGTGCGTCTCTCTTTCTCCCTCTCTCTCCCTCTCTCTCTCCCTCTCTACAGCCCTTCCCTTTTTTTTCTTAGTCCTTTTATTTTTCCTCTTTATTCTTCCTCCCTTCTCCCCTTTCCCCTTCCTTTCCAAATACATTGTGACTTATTCATTGATCGCTTGTCAAATCTTTCGTATTAAATTTGCATTACGCACCGCAGCGCATCGCGTAGTCAACCTGCCCAATTCGACCGCAAATCCCTCTCGACCCCGACGCCACTGTCTGTTCCAGTGCCACTGCCATCGCATTCCCTTGGGCCTTTGCTACACTTTTGCTCTCTGCCACTGCCACTGCCTCATGCTCCTCGTCTCTACGTCTGCCACCCCACTCCCCTCTCTCTCTTCTGTTGCTGCTGTTCAAAAATGTTTTCAGAGTTGTCGGCGCTAGAGTTGCCGCTATTTCTTTCACTTTGGCCCTTCCCACCTCACTCGTCTGCGGCTTGAAGACTTTTCCGTTCTTGTATTTTTCTTAACGATTTGCAGGGGCGTCGCACCCCCTTTCCCCCTAGCTCTTACACTGCCCCTGCCCCATCCCGAGGCACTTTTTAAATTTTATTTTATTACTATAACAAGACATAAGTAGGCATAATGGAGCCCCATAAAATATTCAAAAGAAATTGGCATAGAAGGTTGCACACACCACCCCTCCCCTCCCCCTCTCTACCCTTCTCTGCATGTGGAGGATTCCTGTTGAGGATGGAGTTGTGCGCGTCAAGCGATTAACGGGATTCGCTAAAGGTTAATGCACTCCAAACTTGAAGCGTCGCCGAGTGTGGCAAGCAGGAAGTAGAGGAGCGAGCAGTGTGAAGAGGTGGCAGGAGAGGAGAGGGGAGAGGAGAAAGGAATGTGTGTGGCACTCGCAGGCATCTTGCCAGGCATCTTCCCAGAGTTGAATTTGCATGTTGATGCCGCCTCTGTTGGCCAATTTCGGCATCAGATCCCCGTAGGTGCCTTGCACCCCAAACACAGACCTTACACAGGGCTAAACAACCTCCTTCTACTCCTCCTCCCCCTCTCCCCTGCTCCTCGCGCTGCTGTCAATCATCTTCACAAGCGATTTGTCAGCATTGCCGGCGACGCTAATAATCCGCTACAGCGCTACAGGCTCGGGATCATCATGACTTTTTACAACTTTTCATTTTCGCGCTTGAGCTGCTTTAACTGCCAATGAAGACGCGGGATTAGATGCCAAGAGCGGGAAGAGAGGGGGGAGCAGCAGGAGGAAGGGGGTGTAATCTGGAGGCATATGTGCCGCGGAGCCCAGGCCGCGCTGGGGTGCACTATTCAAATGAGCAACGCCGCAAATTGCTTGGAAAATATGTCGCTGACTTTTATTTGCGAGGATTCTAAGCAGAGTTGGAAGTGGAGCGGGAAATGAAACTGGAACTGGAACCAGAGTTGCAAGAGATGAATTTAAAGAAAAGGCTAGAGAAGGTTGAATAGAAGGTGGAACTTAAACTAGAAGTAAGGAAGGATCATTAACGAGAGGAGGAATAGAAACTAGAAATGAAATTGGAATTAGCGGTGGAGCTGGAACTAGACGTTGAGTTTGATTTAGAGTGAAAACTGGAACTAGAACTAGAGCTAAAACTTGAGAAAGAACTGGAACAAGAGTCGGAAATGGAACTAGAGATGAAATTGGAGCTAGAAGTAAAACTTGAACTAGATGTAGAACTAGAATTGGATGTAGAAATTAAACTAGAACTAAAACTTATAATGGAACTGAAACTAGAGATGGTACTAGACCAGAGATGAAATTGAAACTTAAGGTGGAACGGGAACTAAACGTAGAACTGCAACTTGAACTAGATATAGAACTAAAGATTGAACTGGAGCTAGATGTAGAACTGGAACTAGAACTAGAACAAAAAATGGAACTGGAACTGGAGATGAAATTGAACTAGAACTAGAACTAGGACTGAAACTAGAACTGGAACTAGAGTTGGAAGTGGAACTAGTGATAAAATTGGAACTATAGGTGGAACTGGAACTAAATGTAGAACTGGAACTAGAACTAAAGATGGAACTGGAACTATAGGTGGAGCTGGAGCTAGAGGTTCTATGAGATGTGAACCTTGATGTCGAACAAGAGGTGGAACTGAAGATGGAACTAGAGGTCGAGCCGGAACAAGAGGTAGAACTGGGAAGAGAGGTGAAGCATGATATCTTGCTTTAGTTGGAATTAAAGTAAGAGCAAGAGTTTAAATTGATGATGGAACTTTAAATGGAACTGGAACTGAAAAAGCTTTAGTCTTAGTTTGGAACTGGAGCTGGACTAGATATTCGAATTTATTAAGACAAATGCAACTGAAACTTTATTGAAATGGGAACTAGAACTGGAGTTGGAGTTATGTTGAAACTGGAACTGCAGCTGAAGCAGGAACTAGTTCTTAGCTTGAGCTGGAACTAGAGCTGGTGCTGGAACTAGAGTCGGAGGCAGTGGATGACATAGCCAGTCGCTTCTTGAGCACCCGCAGCCTGGAGTAGATGATGTCCCAATCCAGATAGGCGCCCACAATGTAGCGCGAGTTCTGCTCGGTGTCGTCGTAGCCCGTGCGGCCGTGCAGCAGGCGGAGATTGTTGAAGGTGAGCACATCCCCGGGCTGCGTCTTGAACGAGTGTGCATCCTCCCGGGCCAGCTGGACAAAGCGTGCGTACGAGCGATACCAGGGCAGCACCTGCTCCAGGGGCACATTGAAGTGACTGTCGCGCTGTGGCACGCTGTGATTGATGCGCTGGTACTGGCCAGAGGCATCTAAGCTGGAGAGGAGATGGAGGCACAGTTAGAGGATGTACAGAAGGAGCAGAAGATGACTCACCAGATGACGGGCGCCCTCCAAATGTTGTGGAACTCGCGTCCCTCCTCGCTGCCAATGTCGTTCCAGTCCACCTCGACCTGGCTGAGTCTCTCGAAGTCCTCGGGATGCTCTCGACGCAGACGATCGGCAATGTGAAAGGCATCCACGAGCAGATTGCTGCCTCCCTGCGACTGCGTCTGCACCACACAGTGCAGGATGTTCACACTGGGCTTGTACTCGTAGTAGGGCAGATCCGTGTGCAGGGGCAGAGGCAGCGAGAGATACGCATAGTTCTGTGCGCCGGGCTTGGCCTGCACAATGAACTCCTCGCCGTAGGTGGTGCGCCGGATGAAGCCCACACGCTCGGCCAGGCGACGCACCACGCCCTCGTCCAGGGGTGCACCACGCAGCAGGGCCACGCCATAGACAGCCAAGGCTTGCAGCCAGTGCTGCAGTGCAGCATCCTCGGACATAACCTGCTCGTACTGAAAACTCTTCGCGATCTCTGCGAACTCTGCGCCCGCCCAGTGACGCGTGCGTGGCCTGTAGAACTCATCCAGGTACGAGCGCTGCTGCTGCGGATCGAAGCTGCGCTGCTGCAGCCACTGCAACTCGTAGCGACTCTGATGCTCGTCGCTCCAGCGCACATGCAACTGCTGCTGCTCCGCGTCGATGTGCAGCGCCAGCGGACGCACTGCCACATCGAAGTGATCCCAGTCGAGGCGACGGGACTGTGAACTCTCGTGGAAGCAAGACGAGCAGCGGCAATTGTCGCGCAGCCACACGCCAGGGAAGCTGAGAGGGACAGCAGAGGAGGCAGTGGGTTGCACCTCGATGTAGTGCTCGTTCACGATGCGCGCGTGCAACAGGCGGCGCAGCGACGTTGACTGAGGCAGAGGCAGCGGCAGAAGCAGTTGGGAAAGGGCGCGTCTCACTTGCTGTGCCCACATGGCTGAAGGGTCGCTCTCTCTCTCTCTTTCTCTATACTTGAGTGTGTTTGAGTGAGTGTGTGTATTTGTGTGTGTGTGTGTGTGTTTGCTTGTTTGTGTGTGTGTGTAAGTGCCACAGCAGAGCGATGTGCTGCCGTCGAGCGTCGATCTGTATCTGATCTGACGAATGTGAAAGTGATCAAGACAGCCACGCACACTCTCTCTCTCCTTCACTTCCTCTCCCTCACTCACTCACTCTCTCTAATTCCCTCCCTCACTCTCCTTCTCTTACCCTCCCTCTTCTCTCTCTGCTCCGTCTTATCTTGGCTTGGACTTTGTCTGACCCGCAATCAGCTCCGCTCATCGCAGCTCAGCTTGTGTTCCATGCTGCTGATAAGCTTCTCTGCCTGCTCCAGTGACACATCATCTCATCTTGGGGTCCAACTATGCTAATGCCAAACAGCCGATCATACGATCAGCTGATAAGCTCAACTAATCTGGACTGGTTTCGATGATTGCTTGCCAAGCAATAGTTTAGTAATCGATGCTAGAAAACTAGTTCCCTTTTCATCGGTTCGAATTATTGCTCGAATTTTAAACGATATTTGTGTATCGAGTGAGCAAGGCAAAAGAAATCAGTAGACTTAAAATATGATTGAAGTTGCAAATTGAAACAAGTCTTAATTTATTAGTAAGAAAACTAAATATCTTTGGCATATCACAAAGGGTTTAGAACTAGTTCCATAATATTTTATTATATGTATAATAATTTATTATTTATTTTGTTAAACTTAATTTAATTTTTTTCGTTTTCATTCTATAAATTAACTATTAAAACTAAACTAAATTTATATATACTAATTTATTTAGCTTTATTACTTTCTTTCATATTTTAAGTATGTCAAAGGGTTTTATTTAATCTATCTTCAACTTATAATAGATTACATATAAACAGACTTTTTGGATATCGAAAGCTCTATACCTTTACCTGTCTGCTTATTCTTACAGCTTGTTACTGTAAAAAAAACTTTTAAAAATGTCATCAACTATTTATGTCTTATATTTCACTAAAAAATATTTCAAAATATTTGTATTTTATATTAGATTGCCTATATAATCAGCAGATACCTCTAATATTTTGTTTTCTATATTCTTTGTTATTTATTATATTTATTTATATTTATATATATATTTATATTCTATATTATGTTTTCATCATGAAAGTAGAACATGCTGAAGAGCAAAAAACATTCGATATGTTGAAGAAACTTTCAATGAGATGTTAGTTTATCTGCAGAACACAATCTTGCTAGCTTAGTCTGCTGGAACTTGATAAAATATTAAGACAAACTTGGTTTGTTTATCGTAGACAGACATGATGGGATTATAATTATGACTGTCATATACTATATATTCTATCATATCATATAATATCACACAATGATATGTGAAAATGCTAAGTACTTGATAAGACAGTCACTCTTGCTTGCTGTCGAACTAGTTGAGCAACTAAAGCTTTATGAGTGATATACCGTAATATATATTATATAAATACATACATCATATTGCACACATAATATTTATATATAAATAACTCTTCATCATATTTCTCTGTATATGACGCCAAGTGGCTTTTCTTGGACTTCAGCGACTTCTTCATTGCGATAATTTCCTGCTCGAGTTGCTTTCGCTGCGATCAATCAATCAATCAATCAATTGATTCATCTTTCTCCCCAGCTCCTCAGCAGGCAATGCAGCCAAGTAAAGGAGGAGTGTGGAGAAGGGTGCGTGGCACATGGAAGAGGGAAGCTTGGCTCATGTGGCCTTTTAAGGGCCTCGCAATTCTTGTGAAAGCAATAAAAATTGCAGCGCCTCCAGTTGCCAGTTGACCTGTTGCACATTTGAATGGGAGCAGGAGGTGCAGCCCGGTGCGGTCCCGGCCAGGTCCGGGCCATGCCCAAACTGTACCTGCTCCTGACCATTTACAGTGCGCACAATAAATTCCTCATGCCGCAGGCAGCAGCAGCAACAGCAGCAGCAGAAATTCCCAAGCCGGCGGCCATAAAAATGCGGCTCACATGTGACAACGATTTGTACTTTGGCTCCTTTTATGGCAGGAGCTCACCTCCCCCTCCCCGCTGCCCGCTCTTGTCTCTTCCTGCTGCTGTTATTGTTGATGTTGCCTGCCCCCCTCCCCCCTGCTGCATTTTTAAAAGCGGCTTCTCTCTGTTTGTCCGCTTTACAAATCGCAAAATCGCATCAGATTATACAACTTGCAGTGTGTGCAGCCCGTTTTGGTGCGGACAGACAAGTCCGCCTGGCCTGCGCCTGCACTGGCTAGCTTCTCCCCTCCCTCCTTTCCTGCTCCTCCTCCTGCTCCTCTTCCTGCTCCGCCTCCTGCTGCTCCTTCTCCTTGCCGGCATAAATATTGCCGCATTTATTTATGCCGTTTACATCTGCACTTTGCCATCGCCCACAAGTTGCAAGCTCTTGCCCACTTCTCGCTCCCTCTCCCCTCTTCCTTATTCCCTCCTTCTCTCCCCCTCTTTGTTATCAGCTCCGCCCCGCTGTGCTCAGCCTGCAATTAGGTCAATTAACACTACTCCCAGGCTCGTCTTGGGCGGCCGGAAGCGCATGGCTTAATGGCTGCACGCGCTGCCGTTTAACTCGCTCCCCCTTTGTGCCAATCCTCCCCCCCTCCACTTCTAGTGCAGCACACTGTTGAGCTGTGTCCAAGGCTGCCTTGACGATGATTATCATGTCACATGCCATCACTCAATGCTTTTATGAGGCAACCCTCGGCCCCCAATAACAATAGCAAGGCCACTTAGAGACCGAGAGGCTGCTCTGTACCCTTCCCCCCCCCATGCCAGCAGCCAGAAATGTTAACAGTTTTCGTTTCATGTAATTAAGTGCGGCTGATCCACTAGTTTTTATCTTGTAGAGACCCAAAACGGAAGGACACACACAGCGCAGCCAGTGAAAGCTTTTCTCAAGCAAGAAGGAAAAGGAGAAGGAGCAGCGGCTGGAGAGGATTCAGTTGCGTCTTGTGTTTGCAAACTGTCTGGGCGAGACAACGTTGTACGTGCCCGGTAAGCTGCGCTAGTCCCTGCTCCCCTTGCCACCTCCTTCCTTCCCCCTTCGCTGGCACTCTTCTGGCCTCCTTGTGCTGATTGCACTTGAGTCAAAACGAAAGCGAACCGAAAAATGTGTTAAGAGTCCAAACACGAACGTGCTGCTCAAAGGCCACTCGTTAGCTGGACAGCAAGAGGAACAGAGAGAGAGAGGGAGAAGGAGGAAAGGGGAGGGTAGATAGCTAAATAGATATACGCAGATTGAGTGGGATAGTTGAGTCAGCATCATCTTCAGCATCATCTCTTTCCCTCTATTGGTAAATATTTTCACTGTTTGCGACAGACGAAGGAGGCGCCCACGCCGTAGCCGGCTCTAGGTTGCTCCCTATATATCCATCTATTTTGCTATCTATCTGGCATGTCTTGCACGGCTGTGCAGGTGGTGCAGCAAGTGGGCAACGCTCCAGCAGTCGCAAGATGCCCTCGAAGGCGGCTGACTGCCAATGTCTGCAGCCATTTCATTTTGTTGCTTATTTTATTGCCCTGCGCTGCCCTACCCTGCCCAGACAGTTGGCAAACAAACAGACACGGACAGGAGGTCAGAGGGGAGGAGGGGGTACAGTGAGACTGACAAACAAACAAACAAACAAACATGGAGTCTGTTGTCTGCGCTCGTCTAGGCCGCGTCCTTGTCGCAGCGACTAGTTTCGTTTTGTTTTTTCTTTTCTTTCTTTCTTTTTTTTTTGGTTTTTAGTTCTTTCGGAACTTGTCTTCATTACAAATGCGGCAACAAAGGAAACAAGAAGAAGAAGTAGGAGAAAAGCAGAAGAGGCAGCAGAGAGGAGAAAGAAAGCAGAATAGGAAACGGAGGCTGCACTGCACTTTAGAGCACTGTAAGCAAGGACAACTCTGTTAAAGAACAAAAAAAAATTTAAATATTATTAAAATTTAATATTACACAGTATATTAGTGAAATAAAATACATGAAATATATATATAAAATAAAAAAAATATGCATAAACATATAATATAAATCTAGTTCATATTTTCATGATTCCAAATTTTTTTCTAAATTTCAAAATGATTCACTTTATTTTTCAACTAAAGATTCTTTTTTTCATACACTCCTGTTTGTCTGTCCTTGCCCCACTGTGCATGCCTCGAGTCGCATAGTTTACACATTGTCTTGTGTGGAACTCCGACACCTACCCCCTCTCCACCTTCCCCCACCCCCCTTTCGCTTGGCGTTCCTTTGCCTGAGCTCTGCGTAAGCCACGTCTAAAAATCCGACAGCTCATTTCATGTGACACTCTCTTGCAGCTCCCCCCACCTGCCACGCCCCCATTCCTCTACACTCCCTTTGCAATGTGAGTATCTTATTCCTAAGCAGTCTTGATTTCAGACTCTACTCAGCTCCTTGCAGTTCTCTTCTGGTTCGAGCCACCATTTCATGCGACTACAAATTGAACCGTACACGAAACATTGCTTGTGTTTTATTTTTATCTTCTACCTTCGCCTGCCCAGGTATTTTTAGTTAGGTTCTTCAAAAGGAGCTCGAGAATTCAACTACAGTTGAATGTGAATAGTTGGCAACATTATGGAAAGTATTATACTTGAATATTTTTCAGCAATACGTACAAGGGAGTTTCAGTTATTATACAAAGCATCTGTGACAATGTAAAGTGTCAATAAAACTCTCTTGGCCGGACACTTTTCGCCTACTCTGTGTTGTCCATGCAATGTGAGTGTCCGCTCAAGGAAAGCAAGAGATGAATAGGTGAAGTTGTAGGAAGTGGTGTCTGTTTATGTGGGTGTCCGCTTAAGAGAGGTAGCAGAGATAACAGCTAAGAGAAATACATATCTGATGAAGGAGCTGCCAATTAAAAGAGTAATCCTTTAAGAGATATATCAGTTAAGGTAGGTATCTATTAGAGAAGTATCCGTTAGGGGAGATGTCTGTTAAAAGATGTGTACGTTATGACAACTGTCCGTTAAATGAGGGGTCCGTTAATGAAAATCGCAGAAACTGCGATCCTTTTAAGCTTATTCAAACATTTCGATTAAGTCAATAGGCACGACTGGCTGTCCGTTTGTTCTGTCCGCTTGTTCCTTTCTTTGAAACGATTTTTAATCAGTGTCCTGTGTCACATTTTCAATTTAAACTTATTGAAGATAATAAATCTATTTTGAATTAATGCAAAAGGTGTTGCCGTATAATCTGCAGTGCCATATAAATTGATTTTACCTCCTAGGAGTACATAAATTATGATTTTCATCTGATTCCAAACTGGTTTCGTCACTATCTTGCTCCTTGAAATTAAAAATGATGAACTACCAAAAGCAATTCTGCAAACAGTGTCCGCACTACTAGACAAAGTGAAGACAATTGCAGACTATCTTCCTGTAGATGATGAGAAGGATTTGCTCGCAATCGAAGGATTTGCGCTTCGAATTTCCTTCCGGACTTGGCTCTGAATCCGATTGGATTCGATTCTTGTTTGGATTGCGCAATGAGATTCGCGACCATTTATCAAGGAGCGGCTAAGGCAAACGGGCTGCGTGCCTGGCATGCACAAAGTGCAGCGAGAGTGCGAGAGAGAAAGGGAAAGAAGGAGAGGGAGAGAGAGGTTTAGAGAATGCAACTGAAAGAGAGAGAGAGAGGGAGTCAGTTTTGAAGAAGAAGTGCAGTGGGAAATGAATTTGGTTGGTGGCAGTGGCAGGAATACAAATCAAATTAACTTGCTTTGTTCGCCGCCCACTGCTGCACTGTGCAGCGTGTAATTAGTGGGCGTGGCAGCTGACCAAAATTGAACTCAAACTGAACAGAAACTGAGCCAAGCTGAATCATGCACTTGAAGAAAGGAAGCAGCCAGAGGGAGGAGTGGGAATGACAGAGAGAGACAGAGAGAAAGAGAGAGAGAGAGCGAGAGAGAGGGAGACAGAGACAGAGAGAGTAGCAGGGGGTATTTGAGAGGGAAGGAGAGGGAGCACTCTCTATTGTTGTTGCGGTCTCGTGGATGCGTAAATTTCTCTCTCTGCGTTTTCAGCGGAAACTATTTTCAACTGAAGCTGCGTAAAACTTCCCCCCTTCTCATACCTCTTCCCGTCTTCTCTCCTCTTCCGACATGCTACCTTTTAACTGCCCCTGCTCCCCCTTCCCGCTGCTCCTCCCCCCCTCCCCTATCTCAATTCCAACTTGCTTGGCTTAAAATCAACAAACACGACGCTGTTATTGTGCCCTCTCCCCTACCCTGCCTCGTTCTCTCTCCCCCTCCCTCTCTCTGCACCCTCTTCCTCTTCTTCCCTCCCTCTCTCTATCTGCCCCGGCTATTGCTATCTCGCTCTGTTGGGGAAGCTGAGGCGTGTTGCGGCATATATTAATTTTTATTTCAACGGCAGCGAAAATTAACGTCGAAGTTGCTGCTGCCTCTGCTGCTGCTGCTGCCACCTCTGCCTGTTGTTGTTGTTGCTTTGTTTGTTTAGCAACTGAATGATGGATCACACGCACACATACTCACAGACAAACACACACACATAAACACACACACACACACTCTCCCATTGACTCACTCACTCGCACTGGAAGCGCGTTTTGAAAATGACTTTCCAGGGATTTCGAGTGCATTTTTCTCACTACTCCACACACACACTCGCACACACACACACGCACACCTCAATAATATTGTTGTTTGTATGCCCCACCCCTTTCTCCTGCTCCGTCTCCCCCCTCTACCCCTTTGCTGGCTGCGCTGCTGCTTTGTGCTAAGCATGTCTGCTCATTATTTTCACACGTAGCTTGGCACGCTCTGGCTACCGCTTACAGCAGACCAGGCAGTGAACCCCCACCCCCCACACTCCACTCTTTACCTTCACCTCTTGATACTCCCCGCACCCCTTGATACTCTGCCTCATCTCTTACGCTGCCTCTGCCCAGTTTGTTTATGTTTTAAGGTAATTTTCTGTGCCGGCAACTGTTGCGCCTAACGCTCTGCCACGCCCCCCACCCTATGCACTGTGCCCACAAGAGGTCAATGATACTTAAAGTTTGAACAACTATGTGTAGCCCCCTTCCCCGCTCCCCCCTCTGACTACACTGTGAGAAAAAAAGGAAGTGTTCGAGTGCCTGCTGAAAATTGAGCAAGAAGTGGAAAGGAAGCAAAAAGAAAGTTTCGCTGCTCAAGTGCCTCGAGTTGTGGCAAGGAGACGTGGCAAGCAGTCTTGGGGCGTGCCCCTTTGCCTTCAGCTGCGGTCAAGCTGCATGAAATTGAAATGGCCAAGCCATAAACTTGGCCATTTGTATTTGCCGGTTATGAGCAGAAACAAAACCCCAAGCAGCTTCCCGTCCCCGCTTCCTTTACACCCCTCCCCCCTCGCCGTGCACCGTGCCACGAGCAGGACAAATGGCACACAAACTGCGCTGGCAATTGCCACAAATATAAAATGTGGAAATGTGAAATGGAAAATGTGAAATGTGGCACGTGAAGCAGTTGGAACCAGATGCCAAGTCCGTTGGGAGTCGGCAAGGGTTGCAAGAGTGTGAGGAGGGGGGTACGATAGAGAGGGGGAAGGAAAGAGAAGGGGAGGGGGAGAAGGAAGGGGCTTAACCCACACCCAAGTGGTCATTTGAACAAGTAGCCCTCGAATTAAGGTAAAGGCCAAGACAAGCTACAGTTTAAGTTGCCTCTCCCTTTCTCTCTATCTCTCCCTCCCTCTCCCTTTCTTTCTCTCCCTCTCTCGCATATGAATGATCGCCCATTTCAATATTGCCATATCTCAAGACCTTCGCCTTGTGCTGCCCACTAAGTGGCCATAAAAAAGGGCTTCATGAATTCCAATTGGGGCTTCTTCGTGCCACTTTAGGCCAAATTAAATGCGACACTCAAGATAGTCAGGCAAATGGGGGCCCGGGGGAAGGTGGAGGGGAAGGGCTTCATATTTGGAATAACTCTTTCAATAAAGTTCTTATTATGCTTAGTAAGTTCATTTTGAAATTATATGCTAATGCCAGCTTGAAAAAGTTGAGGGGAGTTGTGACAAGTAACTTGAACTGATGAGCTGCAAAGGTCTTGTAAGTTTAAGGTACATAATGAAACTACGATGAGGTAGTTTAACTAAAGAACCTCTAAGTTCTACTAATTTTTATTAATTATATTCATAAACCATAAAGAAGATGAAGTATTTTTATTTCAACCGAATCAAAACTCCACCTTGCAGGCAAAAGAAGGCATTTCCAAAGCCACAAAGACTGTATATGCTTCAGCAGCACCAGCAACCTTGTCAATATACAGCTAAGTACGGTTTTTTTGTTCGTATGAACAGCTATATCTCTGTGATTATAAAGGCCAGCGCTATTAAATTTAGTGACACTACTCCTAGACATTGGCCGCAGCTAAAGTTGTTTGTAAAATGCAGCCACGCCTCCTTTTTGCCTCTGAAAAATCTTAAAAAACGAGTAAAAAACTTAATTTCAAAGCTAGAAAGTTATTTTTTGGTATATAGCATAATTATAATAAAAGAAAAAAATGGATCACCACGGATGACAAACAGAACATTGACAAGGAAGTTATTTAAGAAACAATTTCAGTGTATGAGCAGTTTTTGTGAGCAATAGGTAAAGTATAAAGTAAGTAAAGTGTGAAGTATGTAAAAGTATAAAGTAAGAAAAGTATAAAGTAAGAAAAGTATAAAGTATATAAAAGTATAGAGTAAAGAAAGTACAAAGTAAGTTTTTTTTTTTTTTTAATTTTTTATTTCATTAGGAATCAGATTACAAATTTTTCAATAACCTTATGAGCATCTATAGTTGTTTCTTCTCCAAGACTACTTAAAATTGCATTAATAAGTAGTTTCTTTGCAACAAAGTAAGTATATTATAAACTAAATATAAAATAACTTTTCCTTAATGTTTCCCATGCAAATGATCAGTGAATGCGTTTCCCATTTGCCAAATGGACATGCAGTTTTATTATAATTGCATTCAATTGGGAAAATAGCAGTCAAATGGCATGTCGCCTTTTAAACGCGCTTGCCACATGCCACATGCCACTTGCCACTTGCTGCCTGCTGCTGCTGCTGATGCAACTGTCGTGGTTAAATGAGGCGATTATGATAATAATTTCAGGCACAATTAATGATGGCACACAAATTGGCGGCAAGGCAGAGGTAGGGTGTGTAGAGAGGGGCAGGCAGAGGAAGGGAGGAGGGAGGAAGGGGGCGCGTAATGCGAAAGGGAGAAAAGTTTTACCAATAATTACCTACAATTAAAATTGATTTATGAAAATGCGTTCGGAAAAAGAATCAGAGACGACAATGAGAACGAGTGATGGAGAAAGAGGGGGAGCAGGAGAGGGAGGGGGAAGAGAGGAGCGCACTGAGCGTGGAATTCAATTAAAAAGGAGTTGCCACCGCAACTGCTGCAGCTGAGCGTGGCAGGGGGCGGGGCGGGGGCTGTGTAGGGAAGCGGGTCCATTCCAATTGCCAATTGCCAATCAATTAATAAGAATGCCTGCCTGCCTGCCTGTGTGTGTGTGTGTGTGTGGGTGTGTGGCCAGTGAGCAGCTGCCAAGTGGGTGGCAATGGGTCAGGTGAAGCATGTTGAAGGAGAGCAGAGGCGTGGCAGAACAGGGGCGGGCAAAGGGGGCTGCTTAATGTGAAGCGTTATGCAATTACGGCGCGGTAACTAACACGAATGCCAGCACACACACAGAGACACAGAGACAGAGACAGACACACAGGGAGACACACACACACACACACAGAGAGAGAGACATAATTAAGGCACACGCAGTGAGACGTCGACAGCGACGTCGACAGCGCAGCTACCGTGGAACAAATGCGTTTATTTAACAAATTAATTGGCGCAAATATGCGCAAGGCTGGGAAAGGGGAACGATAAGGGGGAAAGAGGGGAGTAGGGAATAGGGAAAAGAGCAGGAAAGGGAGTATACAGAAGAGAGACGTTAAGGGAGATGAAAGAGGTGGACAGGGGAGCGAGAGGAGGGGTTGCCCACGTCGCGAGACATTAACTTAAATTGTCGCCAAGGCATGCCAACTGCCTGCTCGCTCTCCCCCTCTCCCACTCTCTCTCTCCCACTCTCTCTCTCTCTCTCTTGTGCATGTGTGTGTGTCAATTACTTACGCATTGTTGAACCTTTCGCAAAACATTTTTGTGCCTTGGCCAATGTCCAGCGACAATGTCGGGCCCGGAATGTAATTAATAAACGTATTAAACGCATGCAGCGTGAGCATCGACCTCGGCCAGGGCTGCTCCTGCTCCTGCTCCTGCTGCTGCTACTGTGCCCTGGCACTGGATGGAACCCAATTAATCAGCTATGTGGGCTGCTCCTCTCCCTGCCACTGTCCCCTGCTCCTGCCCCGCCCACTGGTCAATGGTCTATGAAATGCCCATTACACAACAAACACACAGAAGGAGGCTGTGCAAACCACCCTGCACAAGGCACCCTGTACTCACCCCTCCCCCTCCTCCTCCTCCCACACACACAGCAGACACCACCCCTGGATTTGCCAAGTCGTCGTCTCAATATTTGTTCTATTAAGCAGCCTCCCCTGCCCCCCTCTCCACCTTCTCAACAATGAATCGCATCATAAAACAGCAAACAAAAAAGACAAAAAAAAATAAAGCAAAGCGAAACAGAAACTGAAACCAAAACCAAAAAAAAAGAAACAACAGAGAAGCGCAAGAAAGACAGTAGACAATTTTTATATTACTGATTTCACGCGGGCGCGAAATTTATGAACACGAATATTTCAGCCGACGGGGCCAAAAAGTGAAATACGACACCCTGTGCGCTCTGCGATACGTTGACGGGGGCATAACGAGCCACGCGAACAGCTTGTTAAAAGACAGAGAAAGAGGGGGAAGAGGAGGTGGAGAGGGGAAGAGGGGCGCGAGACAGCTAGTACATTGCCAAGGGGAATTGGAGACAGTGAATAGAACAGTTCAAGTTGAATTCGCTTTTCAAGTAATTTGCCACATTTTGTTATCGACTCCAATTGGAATACGATATTGTAAACATGGCCAGCCTTAAAACTAAAAGGGTTAAACCAAGAGAAGTTTTTAGATAGCTCAAATAGAAAGAAGATAAAGGTAAAGACATGAAAATAATGATTAGTAAAGGAAACTTTATCAATATTTATAGTTAACTCTTATTGGAATACTACAAAACGTTATATGATGGTCACCTTAAGAAGAAAGAATTATCTTAGTTGGAACTTTTTAATGCATATTTAAAGCTGCCTAAATAAATAGGTAAGGCTTGTTGTTCGGGCATGCATATATCGCCAAGTATTTGAAAAAACTAAAACTAAACAGAGAATATCAAGTAAAGACAATCATACCTGAAAATAAAAATAATCATCAGTATTAAAAGTTGACTGCAATTGATAAAATACAGTCATAAAATTATATATGTAACATATACATACAAATACCGATATATTCATAACACAAAATAATACTAAAAGAAGCTCTAAACGAAGTATCCTAAGGGGTTCTTTAAGATTCCATAGTCAACAAAACATTCTTAAGGGGATTTATGTTTCGAGGAGTCACTGTTACAACTAAGATTATTACAAGCTAAAGTAAACGCAATCACAAAGAATACAAATATAAATTCCTGTACAAAACTTCAATTAAGATTTAAAATCATAAATACACATTCTTATATCCACGAATAAATCCCAATCTGCTAAAGAAGTTTCATGCATTTTAACTTACCTCATCTACAATCTCACAAACAAAAAACACACTGCATATGCCATATAAACCATGTCACGATGATGAAACTTGGCAAATACAAACTTCAAAATGTTTATAAAAACCAAAAGAGTGCAGAATAGAAATATCTATGATATTTTATAGAAGAGCAAGGAATCAAAAGAGAGAACAGACAGACAGAGGAAAAGAACATGATATATGTGCGGAAACCTTGAATGACGCACAGTACTCGTACCAACACGCACCAACAATTTAGCTCTTACGCGAACTCTCGGACAAACAAACATGCGAATGATATTTTCACCGAATCAATATAAACCTAAAGACTTTCTTCTTCCGGCTAAAGAAATTTAATTGTTGCCCGAAGTGTGATGAATAAACAGACAATTTTCGTGAAATGAGAACTATTTTTGAAAGAAATTTGCAGAATTAAACTAACTAAGAATAAACTTTGGATTTGAGAGAAAGAACTTAAGATTGAAGAGTTTCCTTTAGCCATAAACTTAAGATTAAAGAGTGATTAATGCCTTGGGACCTTCTTACTAGATTAAGACAACTTGAGCAAGGAAAACCTGAAAAACAGAGTTGAATTTCTAGTCTTTCTAGAGTATCTGCAGTTCGATCCCACTCAAACTTGAAATAGAGAAGGAAAAGAGACGAGGTGGAGATGGTAGCTTCTCGGCTAGACAGATAGACTGATAGAGATGGCAATCGAGACTGAGATAGGGATACAGATGGGACACTTACTTGGGTGGCTCCACTGGCAACGGGCATCTTGAGCTGCAGATGCTTATTTATGGCCGCTAGACAACAACGAGTGGCATCAAAGTGACAAATCACTGCCAGGCTCTGCTCTGCTCTGCTCTGCTCAACTTGCTCGGCTCACTGGCTTGCTGTGGTGTGCTGTGGTGTGGTGTGGTGGGGTGTGGTGTGTGGTGCCCTTAGGCAAACAGTGCCACCCTCTGCGGGCGATGTAATCACATTTATTTGCGACACTCGAATCTCAAATCTTCTTCAGCTTCGTCTTGTTCTTCTTCTTCTTGTTCTGTTCCCAGTCACAATTATTGTCGTGTAACGCGCTTCCCTAGCACCTGCCACGCCCACCGTGTAGTAAGTTTATACAAATCGCTGGCAGTCAACGTTGGAGGGGGAGAAGGTACTGCAGATGGGAAGAAAGGTGCTGGGGAGGGAAACGAAGTCAGCTTGAGCTCCTCAGCCGCAATCCATGTCAGCTTTGCGTACCGCGAGTGTCACTCTCTGTCGCTGTCGCTGTCGCTGTCTCTGTCTCTGTCTGCCAGGACACTCACTAGCAGTACCGGGAAGGAGTCCCAAGGGGGAAAGGGGGGCGGGGCTGTGGGGAATCGCAGACTGGCTTAGCCGCTGTGGCATTTTTGCCTTATCATTTTTACGTTTTTGTGATAATTCACATTTTATAAATTGTTTATGTGTTTCATTTGCCATTACATTGCAGAATACGCTCAAGCGCACGCCCCCCATTGCCTACGCCCCTACAGCCCCTTTGCCACCCCCCTCTCAGGCTACCCCCTCAACCTGAGGCGAAAGCAAAAGTGCTGACTGATAAAAAATGCATGCAGAGCTGGCAAAGACTGTCGAATTGCGAGTGGAAGAGAGCTTAGGTGTGTGACTGAGTGTGTGTGTGTGGTGTGTGTGCCAGTAAGTGTGTGTGTGTGTGTGTGTGTGTTCTCCTGTACGTGTGCGTAGCTTACAGCAGGTCGAGCGGCAAAGTCGTCGGGTCATCCTGTAAATGCGAATTCAAACGAAACGGAATCATTGCCGACTCACGGCAAGCGGTAAAAAATACTTAAGAGGCTTCAAAAACAACAATAATATGCTAGAGAAAGTAGGGAAGGTATAGTAGACAGTGCAATACTCTGCACTACTAAGGCAATTTAAGTGCTGGGCTTAGATGCAAAGGAATGTGAGAGAAGGTAACTAAGATTTAAAGGAATGAGATGAGAAGTTAATTATTTAGTGCTATCTATAAATGGAATAGTATTGTATATTATGGTTAAGTATGGTAGAGTATGTTTAAGAATGGTATAGTATAGCATAGTTATAGTACAGTATAGTTGTATGGGATCGTACAAGACACTAAAAAAAAGTATAAGATCGTATTAAAATAGTAAAGAAAACTAAAAGAAAATAAAAAAAACATGCAGGTGAAGATAGTTCCAAGCAGGTAAGTTTAAAAGGCATATGGAAGTATTTCTAATATATCTTTTGGTCCAAATTTGGAGCAATTTCTTCTACATATACCTATTATATATGACAATATAAGGAGTTTTTGAGTGTTCGTTGAGAGGTTTAAGGATTATCAAAGGAAGGGAATCAATAATTATTGATTGAGTCATAATTTATACCTATAAATGACTGGAAGGCAAGAGATATTGTGCTTCAAATATAATGAAATTTAGTGTAGAGAAAACTCAGCTAGATTGATATGAACTATATGAGATGCCATTACCTTCAAAAACCGATATGCATAAGCTTATCTTTCATATAAAATAAATTGAGTATCTGGTAAGAAAGTATTTTTAGTCAAGAGACAAAGTGAAAAGAGAAAGCTTTTTCGAATCGATGGGATATATGAATAATTTCATAAATATTGTATATATATATTAATCAACGTCATAAGCTTAGCTACCTTTTCTTAGGGTATAGGAAAGAACTAAAAATTCCGAGATTTTTGATGAGATTTTTTGCGTGAAAATGAAAAACGAGAATAGAAAGAGATTTTCCGGCATAAGCTGGACACGATACAGTGTAGCAAGAGAGGGAAGGAGAGGAAAAGAGAGAGAAGAGAGAGAAGAAAGAGAGGGAAGCGAGGAAAGTTGTTGCTGCTGTTGTGGATTGTGGAGCACTCACATTAGCAGGCCATAAAGCAATTTCAAAATTCCATTTGTTTTAAGATTTACTGGCTACCTGTTGCCCCGCCCCCCTCCCTGGAGTGGCAATCACTTTGGATCTAAACAGCTGAAGAGTTCAACGGCAGCACAGCAGGCAGAGAAGAGTGCCCCCGCCCCTGCTCCTGCCCCCTCCCCCTCCCCCTACACAGTGGTCTCTTTAGTGTTCAATCAAACTTCGCATTTGGCCATCAATCAGCACTGTGCAACACTGGGCAGCAGATCAAAGGGAGCTGCATGTTAAAAAATGACGCTGCCAAAATACAGAACAACTTCATGCAGAGTACCCCCTTTTGCCCCACTCCTCCTCGCTAACACAACTACAAATTAGGCTAAACATTGGCAGCGCCCTCAGCCTCGGCAAGCAAACAACTTCAGTCAGGGAGAGGGATAGGCAGAGGGGGGAGCTGAGGCAGCTAGTGTGGCAGGGGCAGTGGCAGTGGCAGGCTGTGGTGCCATAGACATAAATCATACATAAGTCTAAGTAATTGTGTGGCCTGCACACGAGCAGATGAAGACGCAGATGGAGCCTAAACGGAGCCTATGCGGAGCCGAGGCTGCTCAGCTCTGCCTGCGCTGGCTGCGGCTGCAAGTTCGCAAGCTCGCTGACTGCGCATATCCGCAGCAAATTAAAATTTCATTAAAAGCAACAGAAACGGATGCAGGCAGCATCGGGAGGGGGAGGGGAGGGGGCAACATCTGCATAGAGCGAGTCGAGTGTGTGGCAGACACAATGCGAGGCAGCTGCCTCGACTAGTTTAACACTTTGTGCAACAATAGAGCGCACATATGTGTGTGTGTGTGTGTGTGTGTGTGTGTGTGGGCGTGGCAGGAGAGGGAGGGGAGGAGGGGGCGGAGTGACAGTGGGCTAAGTGGGTGCCTAAACTTTCGAGTGACTTTTAAGATGCTCGTGCCGCACTCGAGAGCTGCCTTGCTGCTTTGTGCAACTGGAAGCTGCCACACACAGCTCACACGACTCGCTGCCTGCACAGGCAACACTCAGTCACACACACACAGGCAACACACCGACACACACACACAGACAGCCGCAGCATCGCACAGACATTCGTGGCACATTAAGCCGCTTAAACAGGTTAAAATGATTAAGTAATAGTTGCGCTCTCTGCTTAACACCGTATTATGTAGAGCAACAACAACAACAACAACGACAGCAACAATGGCAACAGTTACAGCAGCAACAGCAACAACAACAACAACAACAAGAATGACAACAAGCAACAAGAACTATGACGACGACAATGGGAATGCTGTCGCCGTTGCTGCTGTTGCTGCTGCTGCTACAGTAAGCCGTCTAGCTACAGTGCTAACTGGCTACAGCAAACAGCCACAACTTGCATAGACTTAAACTAGGTAGCAAACTGTAGGGAAGTGACTTAAGTGAGTTAATAAATTGCATTTTATTCAATGTATTTGAAACTGAAAATAAAACATATTTTTATTTATTGTAATTGTTATAACTTCTTGAACCTTATCACGATCTTGTGTATATTTGTATATTAATTATTGGTTAGTAAAGTAAAAAAAATGAATTATGACAGTTTAAATTTGTTATAGACAACGAAATATAATCAAATAATTTAATAAAAATGTAACAAAAATAAATTCAATCATGAATTTGAGTAAACTTTTTATTGTTGATCTGGCTTTCTATATCTATATCTCATCACAATCTTGTTTCACCTGCAGGTATCTATAGTATTGGTAAATGTGTTATATAAACTTTTCTTCACTAAATACGAACAAATTATGACCTTTCCAAGAATTCTAGATCCAGGTTGTTAGGCAAATAAAAAAAAATTAAATTTTATATTTAGTACACAACTAAAAGTCCAATAAAATTAGTACAAACAAACAGTTAACATATCATATATAATATAAAAAAATATTTAATAAAAAGAAAATATGAACTTAAAGTTAAATGTAGTGAAATTTACTTTTATAATAAAATGAAGTTCAACTGATATGCATATGCTGAAAAAAAATAAACAAATTAATGAAGAACAGTACAAACAGCAGCAACACCCCTTGAAAACTGTCATAAATACAAAATCATAAAATATTGCAGTCTTTGCTAGACTGAGTTCACTGTACCACGCTGTGCCTGATCTGCCTCAAACGGCGCCACTAACAAAGTCTTTGTGCTGTTTGTTGGACTTAACATAATGTGTATACGCCATGTCTGCCTACAGCACGAGTGTGTGCATGGCCTCTCCACATGTGTGTGTCTGTCTCTGTGTGTGTGTGTGTGTGTGTGTGTGCTGTAGCGCTTTGTTGTGCAAACACACCTAATTAGTGTCAACTATTAACATAAAGAGTGCACTTCACATAAGAACTCGAGACGACAGCAGCAACCACAACAGCAACAGCAGCAGCATCAGCAACAACAGCAGCAACAACTTGCTGAGCTGGCCATAACTAACACTCGACTAGAAGTCGACAAAGCCGCAACAACAATGCCACAGCACCAGAGGGGCAGGATGGGAGGGGAAGAGAGCGCAATAGAGCGTGTCCTTAATGCCCAGCGCAGTGCAAATACTACACAAAGTTGCTGCCGTGGCAATTGTTGTTGCTGCTGTTGCTGTTGGTGTTGCTGGCGAAAGTAAAAAGCAACATAAAACGCGTGCATTATCAGCGCTCGTCAAGCAGCAAATGAAGTGCGAGGCAGGCAGGAGAGGAGCATGTGGCAAGAGGAGGACGAGGAGCAAGGCAGGCAGCAGAAGAAGGCAGGCTCAAGTATCATTGCGGCACTCGTGAGTTGTAGTTGCTGCTGTTGCTGTTGCTGCTGTACAACAATGTTGAACAACGACAGCACGCACACACACACAGCTGCCTTCAAACCACACGCAGCACACATCCTAGAACACATCCTGCAACAGGAAATCAGCAACATGCAGCCCACAACAACAGCAGCAACAGCAACAACTTTTGTCCAGCTTGCACGACAACAACATTTAAATAGTTGCCACGCCCACGGGCAGCAAACGTGTTGCACATGGCAGATTCACATGTGCCTGCCTTGCTCTGCTCATGTGTGTGCGTGAGTGTGTACGTGTGTTTGTGTGCGTGTGTGTGTGTGAGTGTGTGTGTTGCCGGTGAAGTGTTGCAAACGAATTGCGACAATTTTTGCAGCCAAGACGCCTAAGCAGGCAACTTCACACGGCACTCAACCCTCTCTAGCTCTCCCCTGCCTCTTGCCCCTTCTCCTGTTGACTCTGCTTCCTATCCCTTGCCGGCCTACACCCACTCCCCCTCGCTCCACTGTACCACAGTTTGTCAGTGAGCACAAATCAAAGAACTTCTGCGAGTTTCTTCAGAGGCGCCAAAAACTATGCAAAAATAATTTGAAAGGCAGATGGAGAAGGAGAGAGAGAGAGGGAAACACAGAGGAGGACAGCGAGAGAGCTCTTTTATACAGTCATAAATTTGCAGGCTGTCAGAGGCTGATGGGGAGAGGCATAGAGTAGGGGGGCGTGGCAGCTGGATAACGCTCGCTTGCAACTATTTAAAAGCCATAAAAGCTGAAAGCTGTTGCCCAACGGATACGCCAGCCGGATGCACTTGATAGGCAGAAGTTGCACAGCCAGCGAGCGAGCGAGACAGAGAGCGAGATGGAGAGAGAAAGATAGAGAGAGAGGGAGCGGGAGACACACACAGTGGCACACGGATAAGGCCGGACGCCGAGCAAGGATCACACGAGCCCAACACTTTCCGGCACATTTGGGCAACACAAAGGACACACCGCAAACAATGGACAAGGCACAAGGCACAAGGCACACGACACGCTGCCAGCGCTGACTGCGACGTCGACAGCGACTGAGGCAGAGCCAGAGACGATGCCGAAAAGAGTTGGCAAAGCTACTGGGGAGCTTTGCAGCAGAGCACACTAATTGCAACTCATGTAAATCGACAAGGACAACGACGCACAAGCACACGCACACACACTGGAATACACACACACAAGTCCGCACTTACTTACTACACACACACACAAACAGCAAGTCATAATGCCTGCAAACGTTGCCAGCCAACTACAAGTAAGAACAAATAATACCCTAACCTCACTTAAGTATGACTCTATTAGGTATTGAGTACTTAAGATTCAAGTAAAAACAAGTATAAGTTCTAATGGGACTCATCATATATTTTCTACCGTCTCTATATAGAAAATACATACATATAATATATTTGTAGTTTCTTTATCATTAATTATAATTTCTTTACTTTCAATACTTTCTTCCAACACATTTTTAAAATTACTTCCAGTAATAACTCATTTAATTTTTACTTTCTTTCTTTTTTTCTTTAGCTCTTTTTTGATGATCTTAATCGGAATAAGTATCATACATATTCTACGAATGAATGAACCATTATCAAATTATATTTTACCATTATGTTCTTTAAAGTTCTATAAAATGGTTTTCAGATGTAATTGATAAAGCAAAAAATCGTCTACTATACCCTAGATAATGCTGAAAACATCTCCTAACATTTAACTATAATATATTTCAAAAAACACACACCAGTCATTTGGAGATTTCTAACAAATTTCTAAACAAACTGAGTATTTTGATTGAAAAAGTGTCCAAATTTCAAAGAGGTTATCAGACAAACATAGAAAAAATCTAATATACACCATATATATTTCATGCTAACTCTACAAGCAATAGTGAAGGAAATTAACAGAAATTACTTTAATATTCTAAGAAATATAATTTTATACTTTGACTACTAATTATTAATATAAATTGGATTAATTTTACTGGTAATTGAGTTAGTCAAGAACTTTCTAATAGTCACAGCTATACTATACCTATACGCATTTTAAAGGCCTCCACGCATTATTGTTTATAAAGGGCACAACTACCATATATCAAAATATATATTTAATATATTATATATAATATTATAATGACACGATATTTGAATGTATATTAAACATCATAATACCACAACTTCACATATGCTCGTCTTTATAATCTTTCCATTAATTCTTCACTTCTTCTTCACTACTTCCCAACTACAACCTATAATCTCTTACAACATTCAACCACATCCCCCAGCTGGTCTACCCCATCAGGTTAGGGCAGTGACAAAGTCACTTGCAACAGGGACAACGACAACGACAACGACAGCAAGTGCAAATACATGCATAGATCCTGTGTAAAACTTGAAGTAGTGCTTAATAGTTAGTTAAGTCGAGTTGAATGCGTTTTTCGACAGAGAGCGAGCGAAAGAGACAGCAACAGAGACACAGACAAAGACTGAGATGGAGCACAGCGTTGCAGTTTGCCTGGTTTTGAATATTGAGTGAAATATTGCAGGGCAGGCGGGGTACACAAGAGAGAGGGGAGGAGGGAGGGTCGACTGTTGCTGCTGCTGCTGATGTCGTCTGTAATTTATTTACATTGCAATTAGTTCTCAGCTCCGTAAAGGATTATAAACTTTAGCCGCACACACATATTTAAGCTCATCTTGCATACATATTTTGTCAGTCCCCTCCCTCGCCATTTCCCCCTCTTGTGTGTCGCCGAGAATGTCGGGAACAAGCATAGCTTACGAAACTAAAACTTAGACGCTCAACAAATTGACATTAAGTCTTGCACAACTTGTATCAAATTTAACATAAGTTCTTGGGATAATAAAGGATAGTTTGGAGAAGAGAAGATGATGATGATGATGATACTCTAAGAGGAGATTAGTGGGGGAATGAAGAAGAGATAAATAAGAATTGTGTAGATAAGAGTGATAGAGTAATGATATCATAGAAACAGAAGCATAGAAACATAGAAACATAGAAACATAGAAACATAGAAACATAGAAACATAGAAACATAGAAACATAGAAACATAGAAACATAGAAACATAGAAACATAGAAACATAGAAACATAGAAACATAGAAACATAGAAACATAGAAACATAGAAACATAGAAACATAGAAACATAGAAACATAGAAACATAGAAACATAGAAACATAGAAACATAGAAACATAGAAACATAGAAACATAGAAACATAGAAACATAGAAACATAGAAACATAGAAACATAGAAACATAGAAACATAGAAACATAGAAACATAGAAACATAGAAACATAGAAACATAGAAACATAGAAACATAGAAACATAGAAACATAGAAACATAGAAACATAGAAACATAGAAACATAGAAACATAGAAACATAGAAACATAGAAACATAGAAACATAGAAACATAGAAACATAGAAACATAGAAACATAGAAACATAGAAACATAGAAACATAGAAACATAGAAACATAGAAACATAGAAACATAGAAAGATAGAAACATAGAAACATAGAAACATAGAAACATAGAAACATAGAAACATAGAAACATAGAAACATAGAAACATAGAAACATAGAAACATAGAAACATAGAAACATAGAAACATAGAAACATAGAAACATAGAAACATAGAAACATAGAAACATAGAAACATAGAAACATAGAAACATAGAAACATAGAAACATAGAAACATAGAAACATAGAAACATAGAAACATAGAAACATAGAAACATAGAAACATAGAAACATAGAAACATAGAAACATAGAAACATAGAAACATAGAAACATAGAAACATAGAAACATGTTCTTTCCTTTATCTTCTTAGTTACCATTGTTTGCTCCACTTTGCCCCACTGTGCACACAAAGCCCTGCTGAAGCCTAAAACTGTACTGGGATTCCCCGCGTAATCCCCCAGCTGGTTGGGGGCTTAGCACCCGCTTAGCTGCCAAATCGTTCACATCTAATGCTGCCACACCTCCCTCTCTTTCTCTCCGACCACGCCCAATCGAACATTAAGCTTGCTGTTGTTGCTCCTCCCCCTCCCTCCCTCTATGCCCCTGGAGTAAGTGCAGCGCGGACTGTGCAACTGCAACTGCACAATGGGAATATAAATAAATAAATAGAAACCACTTTTCGCACCAAGGCGGACACGGCAAACAAAACCCCAAAGCGGCGGGTCGGAGGCGTCGGGGGGACGGGGGGCGTGTCTGCTATTGTGCGCTGGCAGCGTTTACACAAAAGGCGAAAGCGAAAAGACGCAGCCAAATCAAAAGCAGAGACCGAGAAACGAGACGAGAAGAGAAACACTTGGAGAGAAAAAGTGTTGTCAGTTTGCTGCAATGCTCATTTTTCTTCTTTTGACTTGCACTCCTCTCCCCCTCCCCTTCCCTTTACCTTGCTGCCAAGGCTGCGCGGCACTTGAAGCGGAAACGGAAGTGCCACGTCTTAAGATGGCGACAGGCAGACGAGGGACGAGGAAGCCCAGAGGGAACCTAACTGATTGACTGCCTGCACGCCGGACTGGCCAGTCCGTGGCTGGCAACTTGCAACTCGCCACTTGCAACTGCAGCAAGCAAGTGGCTTTAAACTTGCCTCAGCTGCCACGCTCCCTCCTCCACCTCCTTCTTCTTCCCTTCTTCCTCCTTCCCCTGTTGAAGCTTACTTAATGAAAACGTTAAGCGCTTTTGAAGGCGTCGCTGGAGCTGGAGCAGGCAGGAGGTTGCCACTGCGCCTTTCTCAGTGGGCGTGGCTGGTTTACTTTTAATCGCTTTTTTGGCTCAACTTTTCGAAAACCCCGCACCCTCTCTCTCCTTGAACTTGGGATATGCCTGAAAGACTTATTACCTAATGACGCCTCATTTGCCGATGCCAACGAGACGCATCATTACACACGCATAAAAACAAACTTCTCCTCCTTACGTCCCCTTCCCCTTTCTACCCACCTCACCCTGCTCTTCTCTCTATTCTGCCTTGATTAAGGTGTCTGCGATTGCAACTTCGACTGCTTCATGGACCATTGCCAAGAGACTTTTAATTGCGCGACAAGCATCCGCAATAATTCAGCCAACTTTCTTCAGTTCAACAATGGAAGTGAACAAAATCGAATCACGTAGGCAAGCAACGAATTTCGGGTGCTTGAAGAGGTAGAAGATAGATCGGAGATGCCCAAAGGAAACGGAAGAAACGATTGTGAAGAATTTTGTAATAACTAAGAGAATGTAGAATTGCAGATTGCAAACTGAAAAGGTAACCAAAGTAGCACCTAAGCAAAGGGGAATGTTGCTAGAAGATAAGCTACGGATAAATATTTCTAGTAAAACTAAGGAAACTAACTTTTTAATATTTTTGTATATTATAAGGTGTTAAAGATGTATATCTATAATGTGTTAAAGATGCGAATAAATGATTTGAAAGAACATATTAAAATATTAAATCATGAAAAGCTAATGAGATTTTGTTGAAATTTGATTTTAATATAAGGAACACCAAATATTAACCTGTCTTATGATAAAGTAAGCTAGTATGGGGAAACCTAACTCGTAGGAAATTTAAATCAAAAGGGAAAATGGATGAGATTTCTATATGATATGATAAGTTAATGATGGAGTAGGTTATCATATACAAATCAAAGGAATAAACTATAAAAGTAACACTTAAAACTTTATAGATAAGTTATGTGACTTTGTTGCAATTTAAATATGATATTGGGAACTCTATAAGATAATAATGTAGTGAGTTACTATACGAAAAATAACCAAACACGCGCACCCTATTAAAATACTTTTTAGATTTTTATGAATATTTAATATGACATAAAAACACTGCATAGTTATGATAATGTAAGATTACATAAACGAAAGGACACCATAGAAATCTCTCAATGATTTCTAATGCTCGAATTAACATAGAAAGTTGATGATGATAGACATGAAATTGGCATATCATGGCAGGGGCAATAACATACTTTCATACTTATATATATATGACAACTTAAGTATTATACTATACCTTGGCTACTCAGGAAACTCTGTCTCTGTCCCTCTCTCTTTCAATCTTTTCCACTAAATTATACACAATATGTTTACTCTACTTTCTGCATTTTATTAAATATATCATATTATATTTGTTTCTCGCTCATTTCTATCTCTTCTCCTTTTTAAAGCTGATGCGAACAATGAAATATTGTTTTGCTGACTGCATTAAATAAATGAAATATAAAATATAATAAAACATTTTTTCCTCAAGCTTTTCATGGAAAATTTCGCCAAGCAATTTTCATAAATTTCCAGCAAAACAAAAGGCGCTTTTCGATTACTCCAATTTATTGTTGTTCTTGTTGTTGTTGCTGGTACTGTCAGTCAAAACACACCTACACAAGTGACAGCAGCAGCAGCATCGGTGGCACTGCCAACGTCAACGTCAACGGCGACAGCGCAGTCGACGCTCTGCATAATCTGTGAGCGCGTCAATTACCCAAACCAAGTGAGGCAACACGCAAAAATGGCATTTAAAGCGGGACTTACGCCCCCTCAAGCAGGCAGGCGGGCAGGGGCGTGGCATGTGTTGCTGTTCCTGTTCCCATCCCTGTTACTGTTGTTGTTGTTGCTGTTGTTCGTGTTGTTATTTTTGTTATGAGTAAGCGGCTTAAATCAGTTTTTGCCAGAAGTCAAAAAGCAGAAGCAGATAAAAATGGCGCAGAACAAAAGCGAGCAACAAATGCCAATTGGGAGCAGCGATAGAGATGGCAATAGAGATAGAGAGAGACAGATGCAGATAGCAAAAAGAGCACATGTTACACAGGAAGGCGGGCAGGGAGGGGGGTAGATAGATAGCTAGTGAAAAACAAGTGTGAGAGTGAAAGATACAAAGCAAACGAGTCGAGGCTATCGTCGCCTTTGCTGCAAGTCAAGGCTCCACTGCTCACAACCTTGCCACACATTGTGTGGCAGGCAGGCAGGCAAAGGCGCTGTTAAAATGTGAAACACGTCTAATCCTCTGAGAGCTGTCACTGTGAATGTGCTCGCTGAGAGCGCGCCGAGCCGAGTTGGGCTGAACTGAGCTGAGCTGAGCTGCCCAGCGGTCAGACAGTTATGAAAAATGATTATAAATGCACAAAGCATGCGAGACAAGGACAGCAGAGAGAAGAGAAAACAGGGGACAGACTGCGCGACTGCGGCGCAATTTGAATGCGGTGCGCACAAAAGTATGCTACGAAAAATGGCAAATAATTAAACATTCGCCTGGCCAAAACGGGGCTTACAATAGCTTGTCAGCTAGCCAGGCAACAGCAGACAGCCCAGAGGGGGGAGGGAGAGGGAGGAGTAGAGAAGGGAGAGGGGGTGGGGGGAGACAGACAGCAATTGCCGAGACTGGGCACCGCAGACCGCAGCTGCAAGCGCTGCTAATGAGTGGCCAAAGGGGTTAAATGCTGGAAAGGGAGTAGAGAGGGGGAGTAGAGAGAGAGAGGGAGGGAAAGCTGTAGCTGCAGTCAGGCAAATGCAGGCGTCGCCTCTGTGTGTGCTAATTGAAACAGCAGCGCCAGGTGGCAACACAATGCTCGACACCTGAGCAGGCAAAGAGAGAGAGAGACGAAGAGAGAGAGAGAGCGAAGCATAGAAGCCTGGCAAAGTCAACTAGAAAAGGCCAACAAAGGCAGCAAGAAGAGGAAAGAAAGCAGAGGCAGTAGAAGCAGGCAGAGAGGGGGTAGAAGAGGGGAAGAGAGGTAGGGGAGGGGGCAACAAATGCAGCTTGCAAAGTGGCCGCCGTTTGATGAGCTCCAAAACTGAAAGGAGGCAGCCGCAGGAGCAGCAGCTGGCGCCAAGTGTTTGCCAAAGCTGCCGAGGCAGCAAAGTGGCCAAGCTGCCTATCTGCCTCTCTCTCCCTTGCTCTCTACCTCTCTCTGTCTGGCACACACACATTAGCGAGGCAGGCAGGCAAATGACTTTGAGTGCACCGAAAGCTGATTATGGCCAAGGATTTTGGTCAATGAGTGTTGCTACTACAACAACAACCATAACAACAACCACAACAGCAACAACAACAACTCGGACAGCAGCAGCAACAACTGTTGCAACTGTAGCTGCAACTTGCCTAATGCATTTGGGGCAGCGCATCTTGAATCAATTAGTTGATAGCCGCCGTTTAAGGGAAGCCCAAATGGACTCACCAGACAGAGATAGAACCAGGCAGACAGAGACAGACACAGACACACACAGGCAGACACACATACACACACACACACAGACAGCCGGACTCCCACACCTGCACACAGAGGCCACTCTGCGCTGGCAACTTTCAAGCCAAGTCCAAAGCGAACTTTAAGTTCATGAATCATTTTCGACTTGCTTCAACTTTCTTGCAGTTCCTTTTGTAAAAACTTCTGCGCAAAATGAAAAGAAAGGGTGGCAGAAAATAAGTGGAAGAAAAAGGTGAAATTGAAATTGAATAAAGTAAAGATCTAGCTAAAGCATGGCTGGAAATTACTTTTGCCGGTCCAGCGATCTAGATACAATCAACACTGAAGTTGCTTTGGGAAATTGGTTAAGGCTTCATTATGAATCTAATTTAGAACTGAATATGAGCATCATTTCTAGACTCTGGGATATGTAAATCTTTAATATGAGCTGCTTAAAATATAAATAATTTAATTTTGCCTTATTTCTGTCTGTATGAACACCTAGATCTTGGGGCGTATTAGAGCTAGAGCCATCAAAATTGATGACGATATTTCTTAATACTGTCCGCAGCTAAAGTTTGTTTAATAGTTTGGCCACGCCCCTTTTCGTCTACAAAAATCAATATAGAACGTATTGCAGGCATACTTTGAAGACTGGAGTCTTTATTTTTCTTGTGTGCAATGTTTATCACACTTCAAATGATGTCTGCAAATTTGCTTGTAATGAGTTAATAAACCTCAAAGTTATTTCAAAAATGGTGTGCGAAGAGGTCAAGGTTTATGTCTTATGGCCTTATCTGTGCCGCACAGACTCTCAACTTAAGTTTTTATTGACACGCTACAAATACAATTTCAATTTGTAAGCTAACATATACTAAATATATCTGACAGTTCTCCAACTTAAGCTAAGCAGTGCTGAATAACTAAAGCGAAGGTCCTTGCCAAAGCAAGCAACTTGACCCTTCACTTAAACACACATCTGTTTGACCAGCTTGGCCATGGCAAGCAGGTGAAGAGGAAAGAAAGAGAGGGGATGCAGGAAAAGGGGCAAATGGGAAACAGGGCAAATGGGAAATGGGAGAAGTGGTAGAAAGTAGGTAAGAGTGCGCATTATTCTGGTAATCCCGCATGGCAAATCGACTGAAATTCGCCACATTTGTCACGGATTATGCATATGAAACTTTCACTCAGCAGCTCATCAAAAATGCATGCAATCTCCGCTCCAATCCCCTAAGCCGGCTCCCACTCCCTGCTCCTCCTTTCCCTCCCCTCTGCTCTATTCACCTGCAGCTTTGGTGCCGAAAAATCCAAATGGGGCAACTCAATTTGCAGCATTTTTATGAATGTTTCGTGTTGGGTGAGAACTTCCAGGGATTAAGCGGTGACTATGGCGACGTTGTGTGTGCTCCCCTCCCTACACACACTCTAGCTAGTCTCCCCACTGTACACACTCTCCCCACTGTACACACTCTCCCCTGTCCACTCTCCACTCTTGGGGTAACCCATTTCCGCAGCTGGTACAAGTTGCTTCTGCTGCCGCTGCTGCTGTTGTTGACTTCCATTTTGGCATAAATAATTTATCATGCACAAATTAGCGTGCGGATCTCCAGATTTATGCTCGGCCAGCGTAGCACACCTCACACACACACACGCACACACACGCACACACACACATGCAAACTGCCACACATGAGTGATGGCTGCCTTGTTTTGCTGACATAATCAGCGCGCGTCAACCCAAATCCGCTGGCAACTTTGAATGCGCTGTCTGCACGACTAATGAATACCCTGCTCCCTTACCATATTTCCCTTTCAGCTAATGCTAAGCTACCCTCTTACCTTTGCCTGCCTTGCTACAGGGTGCGCAAATAATTCTGGTCAACCACAACAATTTTCGGGCGGTTTTCCTGTGCGCGACTTGCAAAAAAACGCTGCCAAAAAAAGGGCTAAATTATCAACAGAGCGGGCGCACAGTGGGCGCAATCAGCAGCAGCAGCAGAGTATGAGGATGCCAGTGCACTGTTTATAGGTCTAAATAAATAAATAAAAGTCTAAACTAAACAAATCAGGCTGAATGAATCGAATAATTTAGCTCCAATTAGATATAATTTTAAAGAATCTTACTACGTTTGTTTAAGTCGTTGCCTATTCCACAATATCAATATATTGTTGGTCAGTATTATAGTCGCTTAAATTTGGCCATATTTCTTTGCCTATTTAGCTATTTACTGGTCTAACTGTCTGTATGAACGCACTGTTCTCAGCTATTATAGAAGCTAGAGACACCAAATTAGGTATACAAGTTGCTGTATAGCACACACAGATAGACCTTGGTTCAAATGTGAGTTGCCACGCCCACCGCCCCTAGGAAACACAAATATTATTTATAAATTCATTTTTTAAGCAACACATTCAAGACACTACATTAAACTCGTACATATACATAGTTGGCTATGTTATGCATCTCTCCAGTAAATTTGAATCTGATCGAATTATAAATGCAGAAGATATGCACCATTTACCAAGGTTCCAAGCAGAACAGCCTATCTTATTCCTTTTCTACCTTTACCGAACACTTTATACAACACTGTTAAAGAAACCTCTTTAAGGAATTTCGTTTAGTTTAAATAAATATTTGTAAGTGCCAGCAAAATACTTAAATTGCCCACAGTGCAGTGGGAAATGCTTGAAATTCTTGGCCAGCGCAGGCGCTGCTGCTCCTTTCCTTACCTTCTTCTTCTTTCCACTCCTCCCTCTCCTCCTCCTTCTCCCACGCGCTGTCAACATCGTCGTGGCTGCCTGCACTTCTAATGTAATCAACATCTTCCAGTTTTAATTGCATTTAACGTTGCGAACGGCGCCTAATTCGATTGTAACGGTCAGCTAACTGAGGCAGTAGCCCTTTGGCAGTGTCAGGTCCCCCTTCCTGCCTTGCCTCTCCCCCCTCTTCCTCTCTCCCCTCACTACACACACACTCTTGTGAAGGCAGAGAGAATTCCTGTACTACTTAATGAGTCTTGAAGGTAATTGGCTCTTTTTATTATGGCCACGAGTTGACTTTGAATTCCTTCCTTCCTGGCAGCGTAGAGCTGCCCCCCTCTCTCTGCCACGCCCCTGCCAGTGCCCCTAGCTACTGCTGACAAGGCTAATTAGAAAATCAATGTAAGTAGCTGCATGCAACAGACACACACAGGTAGCCCAGTGGCAGTGGCAGTTGCAGCTGATGCTGCTCCTCGTGTTGCTCCCAAGACACATCGCATATTGCACAAGGAGACAGTGGGACCAAGGGGGGACAAAGCGAGTAAGAGACAAACAAACAAAGACAAGTAAAGGGAGAGAGAGAGAGGGAGGGGGTAGGCGCGTGGGAGTGGGAGCATGTAAGACACTACGATAGATACTCGAAAACTTTTTCAATATGAAATTGTGGGCAAAATGAAGGCAAAATGTGCAACTTAGGTGGCAAGGCACAGTGGGGCAAGGCACTCAGTTGACAGCACCAAAGATTAAATGTAAAAATAATTGTTGTTCTCATTTACAAGTTGATACCAAGCAGGCAAAGCAGCTCTGTAGGTCTATCTGTCTGTATGAGCACCTATGTCTCAGTGTCTGTAAGAGTTATTGCAATTAAATTTGCGGACAATATGTCTTGTTATTGCATGTAGTTAAAGTTGAGGTTAAAATTTAGCCACGCCCTCTTGCGCTGTTGAAAAAGAAGCGAATTGTCAGCTTTATATACAAGCTAGAAAGTTTTTTTTTGAAGTACGCAATAATTGCAGCCTTTCCAATGATTTCTCAAGTGTCCGTTCAAGAGAGTTTCTTATGTATTTTCATATTTCAGACAATTTTTCATGCGTACAAAGTATGTTTTCGTTATCGTATTGAAAGTTGCACTAGGATACAACGTGCACAATAATATAATACAATAACATTCAAAACTTTTGTAAAATTAAAATTAAATGGTATTTTTATAATAATACAGCATTTTCTACATGAACTTATATATTTATTCATGTAGAATAAAAATTGAGCCTACAAAACTCAATTTGAAAATTTTTTCAGCACTATTTATCATCATATTATTGTTTAAGTTCTTCCATTTCACAGTACTACCAATTATACATTTATTTTATACATTTTTAGTTTTTCAACACTGCTAATTATCATTTGTTTATTTATTTACACACGTATTATAATTTATTATACATTTATTATATTTTTGCTAGTTTCCCTTTTGCATTTGTCATGCGAACTTGCACCACTGTGCCGCCGTCGCTTGGGGCGTCTGTGCTTTGCACTGTGACAACAGGGAGACACTCGTGGACACATATTTATTTTCTTGTTCCATTTAAAAAACTTTATTTATTGACGCTGATAGGAATCGAGTCGTCTATCTAAGCCAGACTGCCCCCTGCTCCCTCATGAGGCGCCCTCGCCTTTCTCCTTTGCCTCAGCAATGTTGGCCCTGCGTTGCCTGCTTCCTGCTCCCTCCTCCCTGCCTGTTGCCTGCTCCCCTTTCTGACTGTTCCTCTTGCCTGCTTCCTGCTCCAGCTTCTCCTGCCCGGCTCTGCCTGACTCTGCCTGTCTCTCTGCCTCCCCTGCTCCAGTGCAACTGCTTTAGGCGGCCAAATGCCGTTCGCATGTTCGCAGCTTGGCAATAAAATCGAGATGCAATTGCAACAGCAACAACAACAGCACAACAACAACAACAGCAACAACAGCAACAAGACGCGTCGCTTTGTCTCGCTTTGTGCAAAGACAAACAAAATGTTTTGGAATAAACATTGACCAAAAACTGACCCGTTACCTGTCCCGTTTAACCACTGTCTGTCTCTGTGTGGTGTACTGTGTTGTGTGTGGTGTGGTTGTGTGTGTGCTGTGTGTGTATTTGTGTGTGTGCGCCACATTCGTGTGAAGCGACAAGCTTTGTCCAAAGTTGACAAAGGCAGCGACGAGTAAAGTTGGGAGTGAGGCACGCAGAGCAGGAGGATGAGGTGGGGCAGGGAAATGAACAGAGAGAAGGGAAGGGACAGTCAAAAGTCAAGAGAGAGAGAGGGAGAGAGACAGAGAGAGAGAGAGATGTGAAGACGGTAAGAGGCAGCATCGTCTGTCGCTTTAGTTCAATGTTGCATTTTATTGATGTCGCCAATAAAGCAAAAGCGACGCCACCGATACAAACAAGATACAAGTGAACACACAACAAACAGACGGCCCAGAGGGCAAGGAGGCAAGGGAGACCAGACGCAGGCACAGTATGAGAGGAGGGAAGGTACTTGCAGCCTCATAATCGAAGTATCTTTGCAGAGACCGAGAACAAACAGAAGAACCGCCAGCGAAGTTGCCTGAGAAAGCAAAGGCAGCAAAGGCACAAAACAAAAGCAAAAACAACAACAACATAACAAAGAAAATGACAACAGGAACCACGCAGCAACAACAACAAGCTGTAAATGAAAATGACAACACCAATAACAACAGCAACATCAAACTCAAGTAGCAACATCAAAATCCAAAATAAACTTCGCCAACAGACAATGCAATTTTCATTAGGCGACAAACTTTGGCAGCAGCTTTGCTGTGGTGAGTTCACTTCCCACACTCCCCCCCTACTTCCACTCTTCAGCAGCCCTTCCTCATGGCCTCTGCCTGCTGCTGCCGCTGGCCACGCCCCCACTACGCCTACTGACCAAGGTAATAAAGCAAAAGTTCTGATAACGCATGAGGCATGAGCCGAGGCAGCTCAGCCGCAGCTCAGCTTCAGCTTCGGCTACGGCTTCCAGTGGAAGCTGCCCCACAACAAAGGAACCGGAAATGAGCTCGCCTAGAGTGTGTATTATGTGTGTGTGTGTTGTGTGGGATGAACTGATGCCTGATGTGCAATGGTGAAGGCAGGCGGAGGAAGCAGTAGGAGGATACAGAAGTCACCACAAGCCAGAGAAGAGTGAAGAGTAGAGAGAGAGGGGAGAGAGGAGGGAAGAGGACAGAGAGTAGAGGAAACCGTAGAGAGATGTATTGGGAGTACAGGAGCAAAGCAGGGGCAGCATGGAGTGCCGTCCGTGGACCGTGCATCGTTTCCAATGGCAACTGCACAAATATCACAAGCGTCTAATGGGCGGCATTAATTTCAGTTAATTGGCGACAGTTTTTCGTGCAGCGAGAGGGAAAGAGAGGCAGAGAGAGAAACAGAAAGAGAGAGGGCGGGAGGAGTGGCAGAGAAACAAAGAGGAAGCTACGCATGAATGTGCAATGTGCTAGTGCAGCAATTAGTGAGTGCAACTCAGATTTTGTTTGCTTAGCTGATTCGATTTATCGATTAAAGGTGCGGGAATATTTGCATATATAGAGGAAAACGTCATTTGACGGACAGCGGACAGCTCTTTTAAGCGTATAACTCCCTGAAGCGGACAGCTCTTTAAAGAGAACACATCGCTGAAGCGGACTTCTCTAATATCTTAACAGATACCTCTCTAAAGCGGACACCTATACAAAGTGGCCACCTCTCAAATGTGGACACCTTCCCAAAGCAAATATCTCTTCTAAGCGGCCACTTTTCTCACGCATTCCCTTAAAAGAAACCTTTATGAAGCTGTTCGCTCCTAAAAGATGATATCTTTCTTACGCGCACATCCTTCGGACCAAATACCTCTTCTAAACGGACACTTCCCTTACGCATTCCCTTAAAAAAAAACTTTATAAGGCGGGCAACTCGTCAATGCAGATACATCTCTTGAGCGGATACCTATTTTAAGCGGACACCTCTCTTACGCGGACACCTCTTCAAAACGAATACCTCTTTAAGGCACGACCAATTGGACTCACTAAAGCGGACACCCTACCACGCAGGCACTTTTCACTACAACATACATATGTGTATGAGCGGAAACTCTCCCCTTACCGGACACAGTTCGCCTGCGTTAAATGTCCGTCCAAAAGAGTTTTTATTCCTGCTGTTATCAACATGATATAAGTGATTTTGCATACACCCCACCCCCAACAGCTTTATAGACTGAAACATCCTAACCTAACCCACCTGCACATGCGAGAGATTACAAATTCATAATACCCCCTTTCAGCAGGAGCATCCCTGACAGAACACACAACAAAACTCAACTGATGCCAAAGAGGAAATCATGGCGGAACTGTTTTGGTTTTCGGTGTCACTTCCGTTTCCGCTGGCAACAAAAACGCGTGTTTTTGGTTACGTTTCCCTCCACAATTTTTGGCGTTAAATTGCCGTTTCAATTTCGTTTGCTGTTGCAAAATTTAAAAGTTTGCGTGTTTTTTTATGAATTGAAACCTAATTTAAAGGTTGAATTTGATCAAAAGAATAAAAGTGAATTTCTTTGAGTTATCAATTTGAAAGGGTTTAAATGCTAATTTAAGCAAAATTTAATTTATCGCGAATTTTCTAAGACTATTTTTCGGTTAATTGGGAGAATTCTTTCTTTGGAAAAATACTTTCTGAGGTGCAGGTAGAATTTTTTTAATATATTTAAGAAAGGAAGGTTTTTTTGTTTTCGAATTCTTGATGAATATTTGATACCTGAGAAATCATTGGAATCATAGAAATCTTATGGATCTTGGTATATAGTAAGTCGATATGATAATTCGAGAATGACTCAGTTGGTTGCTCCTTTAGTGACCTTATCAGCCTTCTCTCTCTTTCTCTCTGTATCTTTCCTTATTTTTATTTCTTTCTCTTTGTCTCTTCATTCTTCCGTCACTCTATCTTCTACACTGTCTCCCTCTCTTTATCTCTTTTCGTCTCCTTCTCTACACATCTTTCCCTTATATTCTCTCTCTCTATCTTTTAATTCTATATCTCTCTTCATCTCCGTTTCTGTATTGACTCTTTCTTGTTATTCCTATCTCTCTCTCCCTCTCTCTCTTTCTTTCCTTATGAGTTTACCTCACGCATTTTTCTTTTCTTCAATTACTTCCTCTCCTTTTACCCCTCCTACTCCTCTCCCACTCGTCTCCTTAGCGCCTTCTCTCTTGCCAAACCTTTCAAGTTGCAACAATTAATGTGCGATTTGCCTGTTGCAACCATAATGCCACGCCCCCCATCGCAGCCCCCAGGAACAGCTAATTACAACGGCAAAGCAAACAAAGCCATATGGACACGTTACCAACAGCCAGCAGGTCGCGCAGGGGAGGGGAGGGGGGTGATCCGAAAGTGAAACCGCCTTATCAGCAGCGACGCAGGCAGCACTGTGCGGCAGCGTGGCAGCATCTGTGGCAGCCACAGCGACTGTGTGGCATTAATGAAGCCATCGCATAAGCGTATCACGTAATTACGCGTCTCTCCCTCCCTCTCTATCCCTCTGTCTCCATGTCTCCTTACCTCTCTCGCACTCTCCCCTGCCTCTTCTTCTTGCCTCTCCCTTTCTCTTGCTGGCTCCAAAATTGATGATTTTCATTAACGACAAGTTAATAACGCAGACTTCATTATCGATAGCAATCGCGGCCACAAGACGTGCCTCTCGCAGTCTCCCTCTCACTCTCTCTCCCTCTCTCTTTGTGTGTGTGTGTGTGTGTGAGTAACACCTCCAACAGCAGCTGAGCCTTGGGCATTGTTTTGATTTGCGGGCTGGACGCGATTTGCTGCTCGCTGCACAAAAACAAAAACAATAAGCAAAGCTAACAAAAACAACAAACAGAGGAGGCAGCAGAGGCAGCGCAGCAGCTGCAACAAAATGTGTCGCCAAGTGGGCAATAAAATAATTGCAATATGTTGCCAGAACCACCTGCAAGCAACAAACAGCAGCCAATGTTGCCAACCACAAGCAATAAATGTTGCCAATGCTGCGCAAGGCAAACCGAGAGAGAGAGAGAGCTGGCGTCGCTGCTGCGTCTGTGGTTGGCTGTTAACTCACCACGCAGTGCTCTCTCGCACGCGCGCTCTCTCTCTCTCTTCACCTCCCTCTCCTACTCTGTGTTGGCAACATTGTGGATGCTGAGAGCTGATGCTGAGCAGCAAATGTTGCCAGCAACAACAATAACAACAAATGCAGGCAGGCGATCAAGCAGGCACACGCACACACACAGACACACACACGCACAGACCGACTCAGCCGCGCATACGAACGTCGCTTCGTGGCCGACGCGTTCGCTTCGTGCACAGTCGACTGTGAACTGGCAGCACGACTTGACGTAACCGAAGAACGAAGACGACGACGACGACAGCGACAGCGACGAAGCAGAGAGAAACAACTGCGCAGCCTACGCGAAACGCGCGCGATTTAAACCGCCGAGGAAAAACGCCTGCGCGTTGTGTTTTGAATAAAATAAAACTGAAATAAATAAGAGGAAAAATTAAAAAATAATAAAAGGAAAATTCCGTAAATTATTTACATTTTTTTGCAAGTGAAAAAGTGAGAAAAAACAAACTGAAAACTGAAAAAACTCAGCCATGTTGCCGTGTTGCAAGTGTTTGAAACTGTTGCTGCTGTTGCCGCTGCTTGTGGCCTGTTGGCCCTCCTCCTCCTCGGGCTCCTCCTCCAGCACCTCCGAGGATCCCTGCTACGATGCGGAGCAGAAGGCGCGTGTCTGCGTGCCGGACTTTGTCAATGCCGCCTTCGATGCGCCCGTTGTGGCAAGCAGCACGTGTGGCGAACAGCAGCCGCAACGCTACTGTGAGTACCAGGAGCAGTCCCGTGCTGGCTCACCTTCCTCATCCTCATCCTCTCCTGGCGAGCTGCACTGCCAGAGCTGCGAGGCAAACAGTTTCCCCCCGCGCTACCTCACCGATCTGAACAACTCCAACAACGTGACCTGCTGGCGTTCGGCGCCCATAGTGGGCGGCGCAGGCGGAGCAGGAGGCGGCGGAGACAACGTGACCTTGACCCTGTCGCTGGGCAAGAAGTACGAGCTGACCTACGTCAATCTGCAGTTCTGCCCCCGTGCCCCGCGCCCCGACTCGCTGGTGATCTACAAGAGCTCCGATCACGGCCAGAACTGGCAGCCCTTCCAGTACTACAGCTCCCAGTGCCGTCGCATCTTCGGCCGGCCCAATCGCCAGACAGTGTCCAAGCACAACGAGCAGGAGCCGCGCTGCACGGACGCCCATCGCGGACACGAGGGGGCGGGGCATGCCTCGCGCATTGGATTCAGCGTGCTGGAGGGACGGCCCTCGGCCAAGGATCTGGAAGCATCGCCAGTGTTGCAAGATTGGATCACAGCCACCGATATCAAGATCGTGTTCCATCGCCTGCAACAGCCTGATCCTCAAGCGCTGCTGGCCATCGATGCTCCCGCGGATCTGCGCACGGGCAAATACAGTGTCCAGTTGGGCAACAACAACATCGAAAGTGCCGTCTCCGTCGCCCCCTTGCACTATGCCGTCTCTGACTTCTCTGTGGGCGGCAGGTGCAAGTGCAATGGCCACGCCTCCAAGTGCTCGCAGGACGAGAACGGGCAACTGAGCTGCGAGTGTCGCCACAATACGGCGGGCAGGGACTGCGAGCGCTGCAAGAGCTTCTTCTTCGATCGACCCTGGGGAAGGGCCACCAAACGCGATGCCAATGAGTGCAAGAGTGAGTACACTGAGAGAAATACTCTACTTTTTTATTTATATTTAGTTATAAGTGTACCTTAATGTCCTGGAGGATTCGTCTTTGAGTTTCCTTGAAACTAGTCAGAGTGCATTAATGAAATACTTAATACACTGAGAGAAATACTTTAAATATTCTAATTTTATCTAGTTATAAGTGTTTCTTAATCTTCTGGGAGATTCCTCCTTGAATAACGTCGCATATATTGAGAGTGCATTGGTGGAATACTCAGTACACTGAGAGAAATACTCTACATATTCTACTATTATTCATTGCTTAATGTGCCTTAAAGTCCTGGAAACCACTTTCCTTTCAAATTAGAATCTGTGCATTAAGGAGTACTAAGTACACTGAGAGAAATACTCTATTGTCTTTGAACTTTTGTATGAGCAAAGAGTTTCTTATACTACCCTGTTAATATCCTCTCAAATTCTAAACTCTCAAGCTCAATTGAGAGCAATATTGAGTACTGAATACTCTAAGAGAAATACTTTTTATATTCCATATAAATTTGCATATAAATATCTCTTAATGCACTGTCGTATTCCTCTTTAGATTCCATACAAATTATTAAAAGTACATGAGTAAGTATTGAGTACACTGAGAGATATACCCTATATTCTTTGTACCTAATTATCCTTAACATTTCTTACTTGTAATCCACTCCGAACTTATTTTCTAAGTTCCCCCAATATTTCTTCTCTGAGAATAGTAACCAATGCTTACACTGCAAGAAATACTCCATATTTTATTCTTATTCCCTGTTCTCCCCATCAAAATTTATTCACTTCATAATATCTTAAATCAATGCTGAAGACACTAAGAAATCTCTTTATTATACACAGTCAAAGTTGCCTCCATATCCTCTACACACAACAAAGTCTCTTATATTCCCCCTGCTTCCTCTAAATTCACTTCCTCAATTTCCGCAATTTTAACCACATTAAAAAGAAATATTCTCGTTTGATTTATACGTGTGTAAGTTCTTTTTTTTGGCCGAAATGATTTCATATTACAAAATTGTACAGTTATTTTTAGTTTTAATTACTTCTTGAGGTACTTAAACGGTACCAAGCACCACAATATAGTATAGTTCATTTAATGATCTTTTCGCTGTAAATACTTTGCCGGATCTGGATTTGGATTCAGATTTTGGCATAGACTGCACGATTTAGACAGTGCGAGGGTTGCCACGAGTAAAGGAAAAAGTATTTTAAAAGATCTTTAAAGTTTGTAGAGACTTTAGACAGTTTTCTTTCTTAAAACGTATGAAAAGATTTAGATATAAGGAATTTTTAATATGCCTTCAATCATTTTCGTTCCTTTTTATATTTCATGACAAATAATTAAAGCTTCTTCTGTAAAAATTCACAAAAAATAACTTTGATAATCAGAAGGAAACACAATATTTGCTATATATAATAATTTTTATATATAAACTCAAAATTCTCCTCTGATATTAACTTCTCTGTCTAATTTTTCCTTCTTTATTATTATTGAAATCAATAAAATTCCCACTTTCCTTCCTCGCACTGATCAGACCTTAGAAAATACTTCAAATTGACTGGAAAATTGCAAGAGAATTCTACCTAGATGCCACGCCCCTTATATTGGGTTATTTCCAGGGTATTTCACACTCGGGATTGTCCCAGGCAACAAAAAAGAAAGAAAAGATTTGACAAAGAACATTTCGATTATTACGAAATTAGCAGGTAAACGGTGAAGGTAAAGGTAAATTGTGACTGTGTGCAGGCAAGACGAAAGAACTAGAGAAGGGTAGGGCTGGAAGAGAGAACTAGAAAGGGGAAGGGGTAGCCAAGGAGGCTTGAGAAGGGGCAGGGACAGGAGCAGGAGGGGGAACAGTCGCCAGTCGAGCGACTCGTGCCGTTTTGAAAGCAAACAAAAATCTCTGAAATGAAAATGGGGAAGTGACTTTCAATGCTGCACATTCATAATGTACTGCGAGGGTGTCCAGAAGAGCAGGGCTGGGTAGGAGGGGTAGGGGGGCGTGGCATGGCTTAAACGACTCAATTTCAATGCTGACGACGTCGACAGTCGCCAAGTCGAGAGTCGCGTGTGGCGTGTTTAGTTTTTGTCTTAAAAGCGCTGATGGTATTTTGGGCGCTGCTCTTTTTGTGCCCCTGGGAGCAGTAAGGCAAGGAGAGAGGGGAGAGGGGGGGTAGGAGGGTTAAGGATGTTTGTGCTGCGGATTTGGCTTAGCCATAATTGAACAACTCGGGACACGTGTAGAGCGCGCAACTGAGTAGAAAAGCGAGCGAGAGTATTTTCAATCAATTTGCAACTCTTGGACCAACCCTCGCTGACGATTCTTACCTTGTGCCAACAACAAACAAACAAACATGCAATCAATCCTAGACTGAGACAGGGAGAGAGGGTAGCGGGGGCAACTGGCCGAAATAAACCCTCGCAATTAACCCTCTAAACGCGCTGAGAGCGAACAATAAACGCGAATTTAAGCGAAATTAATTTGATAAGCATTTTCAAAGGACTCGAGCACATCGAACAAACATATATATATATGCGCCAGATATATGTGCCAGATATATGAGCTGTAAACAGTCATACAAACACGCACATAAATTCATAAACAGGGGAGGATTTGCCGGAGTGCGCTCGGAGAAGGAGGGCTGCCAGCATCATTCCACTGCTGCAACTAACTGACTTCCTTTTGTACTTTGCAGCCCAATTTATAATATATGTACATATATAGACATATATATTCCTGATCAGCATCAATATAAGCTTCGACTTGGCTCTTTGCTTGTCTCTAGACACATTAAAGTGTATGATAACTAGACAAAACTAAAACTGGTTGCTCTCAGTATGCATATTTTTATTTTTTGTGATATTTCATGCAACTATCGCAAAACTATCGGTCTAACTCTCTTATTTCTGCAGTAAACTAAGCACATTTTAGTTGTACGGCAACCTCGTTAAATTATGTATACTTTTCTTTTGATTTCATCACTTTGGCAAAGTTATTTCGTGGAACTATCGCAAAACTATCGGCCTAACATTGTTATTTTTGCAGCTTTAGCCACCAAACTGATCACATTTTAGTTGTACGGCAACCTCTTTAAACTCTGTATAGTTTTTTTCTGAGTTCATCATTTCAGCAAAGAAGTATCAGCTTTTTTCGTAAAAACTATCGACTTGTCTCAGTTATTGTTTCTGATATATCCTTCTGACTTGGCATAATTGGCTTTATATATAATATATATCTAAAGATATATTCTTTTTTCTATGCTCTACAAATTTCATTACTATAGCTATGTTACAGCGTACTTAAGCCGGAGAACTATCGGCTTATATTCGTTATTTTGCAACATATCGCCTCCAAACTCGTCATATCTTTTTTATATGTTGGTCTGTTTGTGCTCTGCAAATTTCATCAAGATCGTACGTAGCTTTCCTTTGGTTACAGTGGATATATCGTTTAGAAATTATTTAAATTAATAAATAAATATGATATGTCATGAATACACACATACATATTATATGAATCCTCTAGTAAACTTACTTCCCTGATTTCCTTAACTTTTCCGATTCATGTTTATGTTTAATACGCGCTACCTTTAGTAAGACCTCTGCCCTTCCCTCTCCCCAACTCCCCGCTCCCTCTGCCTCACTCCAAGCTAGCGTATTCTTAGCTGCCTTCACCCTTCCCCTTCTCTCTCTCTCTCTGCCCCCCTTGCCCCACCTTTGCTGCTGCTGCTTATCTCTCTCTCGCTTGCGCTGGCCTTGTAAACGATGTGTCAATGTTTTTGTGGCACTTGCTGCAAGTGGCATGTTCAGTGCGCATCTCGCGTGGCTGCCACATGCCAAACATGCCGCCGCAGCAGCAGAGTCAGCAGCAGCAGCAGCGACAAAGCGCTGAGCGTTGCATTTTTTGCACAACGCGAGGCGAGGCGCGACGAGGGGCGCAACGCGGGGCAGGCGAGGCAGCGTTGTTTAGTGCATAAATCACAGGAGGCAGGACGCAGGATGAAGGTTGCAGGCAGGACGCAGGATGAAGGTTGCAGGCAGGCAGGCAGGACACAGCACACAGGCCGCGGGCAGAGGCAGAGGCAGGCAGCAGACGGAACTGTAACTGGACGGAGGCGCGACTGTTATCAGCGGCATGCCACGTGTGGCAGAGGCCGCTGCGCTTTATTAGGGTTGCAAATGTGTGTGCAGTCTGTGGCAGACGACACGGCGACGACCCTTTCTGACCCGCCTGCAAGAGTGAGAGACAGGGAGGGAGGGGAGGGAGAGCGCCGCGCATATGTTGCATGTTTATGGGCAAACGAAATTAACGCGGGCAACTTTTGCTTTTGACGTTCAATGTGACCTCAACAAGGGGCAACAACTGCCGGCAATTACAGCCGACAAAGGCGACAACAACAATACCAATGAATACAGCAACAACAACAACAACAACAGCGAAAGGGAAGAACAAAAACAACAACGATTACAACAACAAAACATGCGAAAAAACCAAGGAAAATTGGAAAATTGCAAGATGAGAACAAGCCACATGAGCCGCAGGCAGGAGGAGAGGAAGAGAGAGTGAGGCAGGGACAGAGGCAGTGATAGAGAGAGAGAAAGGGAGGAAGAGGTAGTGGGAAGACAGAGAATGCACAAGGTAGTAGGGAGAGGCAGGCAGTGAGGAGGGAATGAGGAGGCAGTAAGAGGAGTATTGATAGAGACAAAGGCAAGCGAGGAGGAAGTGAGGGCGGCTGGTAGGTGGATAGAGAGGATAGAAGAGAGGAAGATAGACAAAGGGGGAGGTAGAGAGGGAGTGAGGGAGGTTGTGAGGGTGGCAGGGAGTGAGGTAGAGAGGGGATAGGGTGTGTGTGTGTAATTACTAATAGAAACAACTGAGAAGAACTAACGAAGCATTGTGATTGCAACTTGCAAGTGCGGGCAACAGGGGAAGATGGAAGGAAGGTAGGAGAGGCCATAGAAGAGGCAGCAGAAGAAGCAGGAGAAAAAGCAGGAGATGGGGCAGAAGAAGAGGCAGGAGAAGTAAGCTTTAGAAGAGGCAGGAGAAGAGGCTGAAGAAGAGGCAGGAAATAGAGATATAGTAGAAAGACAAGGAGTATCAAAGAGGCAGGAAAGTAGGCAGCAAGGTACCATAGACAAGAGAAGAGGGAGCAGTTTTGAAATGAGGGCAGAAGGAAGAAAGAAGTCATGGTATAAGCAAGACAACAAGAGGTGTAGTGAGTGGGTGACAGTGAAAGGGACAAAAAAGAAGTGAACAGTGAAGATTGCAGGTTGCCTCTCCTCAAAAGCAAAGGCGCAGGGGAAACATTTATGAAGGTAATAAAGGTGTGAAGAGATGCACTCAAGGAGGCTGGCAAGATGTAGCAAGGTAGCAACAAGAGAGGTTATAGTTTATGCAGAAGAGGATGCATAAAGGTGCTGCAAAAGAGGATCTAATAGTGAACCCCCCAGGATCAAGTAGCGTAACCCCCAAGAGCGACAGCGTAGACGGGAAATACACCAAGAGAGACAAGCGAAGCCGCAGCCTTGGCTGAAGAGAGACAGAGGCAGCAAAGGTGCATGAAGGGAAGCCAAGGGAAAAGGGCAAGAAGAAGGCAGAAAGGAAAGCAGCGGAGAAAGGATAGAAACATAAAGGGAGGCAGCAAGAGGAGGCAGTAATCAAGACAGTTAAAGAAGACAGCGAAAGGAGGCAGTAAAGGATGCAACATAAAGTGCAACACAAAAGCATAAAGTTCAGGAACGAAAGCAGCCAACAACACTCGCTAGCACATCAAATTACACTAGCCTACAACACACACTTTCCACGCTAAAGAGCAGCCGCAACTCATTAGGCGCCACATCTCACTCAAAAAAGTAACTAGCTGTCACAAAAAGTATCTTTGACTCACTCACCTTGGCATCAGCTTGGGCTGCTTATGGCAGATATCGAAGAAAAACCTTCCTCCTCCCCCCTCGTACCTACACAGCCCTTCAATAAGCCGCACGTACATTAGCCGCAACATGAACATAATTAAAACGCGGAACTTGCAACGTGTGGCAAGCCGCAAGGCTGCCCACGCCGCCACACGCTGCCTGCTCTCACTGTGTGGGCGGCCTGCCTCGCGCAGTTGTTATCCATCAACCTGCAGCAACTCCTTCGCCTGCCCCCACTGCCCCTGCCTCCTTGCAGGCGCCGCTGGCCGTTGCACGTCAGTGTTTGTTGCAAGCAGCTAGCTGAGGCAGCCACGCAATGTGGCAAGAGCTAAATTTAAATCGGCCGCATGGATGAGATTGGATTTTAATTAAGTTGCGCGCTAGCAGAGTCGACAATAAATTAATTTGCAACCACTCGGGCTGCCTAAGCCTGCTGGCAAATCAAGACATTACTCATACGCCGCGTGGCCAAAAATAAACCACAATGCGCGCAGCTCACTGATCTGACAGCAACAGCGACAGCGACGCCGACAGCGACGCAGAGACGCAGCGAACTAACGCGTCATGATAAATGTGCCGTCGGCTTTGTCCAAATGCCGCGCAAATTAGCCGGCCAATTTGTCCATCCCAGCAGATATATATATAGTGTATATATCTGGTATATATAGTATTTATACAGTGTGTAGATAGTGCTTGTATATTGCATATATATCTTTGTATATGTTCGTGATGCGTCAGCGCATCATAACAGCAAAGTGCTTCAAGGCTACGCGATTATGCTGAGTGTGTTGCGACTCTGTGAGGGAGAGAGCTCTTCCCTTTTCTTCACTCTCTCCTCATCTCTATTCTCTCACTTCATTATCTCTTCCCTTCTCTCTTCCCTTCTCTCTTCTCTTCTCTCTTCTCTTCTCTCACTCCCTCTTGCTCTTTCTCCCCTTCTCTCTATCTTTCGCCACTGCTGAGTGTGTTGCGCTTCTGTGAGAGGGAGAGCTCTACCTTCTCTCTACCTTTTTTCTATCATCTCTTCACTCACTTATTTCTCTCTGCCTCTCTCTTCTCTTCTCACTTCACTTCTCTCTTCTCTTCTCTCTTCCCTTCTATAAACCTTTCTAACTTCTTCTCGCCCTCTCTATATCTTTCGCCTCTATTGAGTGTATTGCGCTTCTATGGAAGAGAGCTCTAGCTTCTTTCTACGTCCTCTATTCCCTTCTCTTTACTCACTTCCTTCTCTCTTCTTTGCTGTCTTCCCTTCTCTCTTCACTTCTCTTTTCCCTTCTCCTCCTCTCTCTATCTTTCGCCTCTGCTCAGTGTGTGGGGCTTCTATGATAGAGAGCTTTAGCTTCTTTCTTACTTTTCCCCTTTATCATTCTCACTTATCCATTAATTCTTATTAAGCTTGCACTTCATTCCGTTTTACATTGCCAAAAGAAGACATAACCGAATTATTATTATTATTAAAACCTTTGTGCATTAATAACACACTTAGTCAACAAATTTGGCAGCCCTAACTCCTCTAATCACAGAGATCAAGCTGTTCATACAGACAAAAAGACGCAAATGGCTTTATTTACTTAACTGTTGCTGTTGATTAACAATACGTGCAGATTATGAGCTCAGCGCTGTCTCCTGCTGCTTCTAACATACTTATCACTAGCTACAATACCCTTCTACCCTACTACATCGCACTTATCGAGGGTATATATCCATATAGACTCATTCAGCCAGAGAGAGATCTACGCTCCGCTGTCGCAACCAATTCATTGATGGTTTTTCGATTGGCTTTCGATGCGAGATTGCATTGTCATGTCCTCAAGTTATTTGCCCTGCCATGCAGAGTTATTCCTTTTTTCTCTCTAAGGGGGCGTGGCTGCGCAGCTAATCCAAGTTTTGGGCACTGTTCAGATCTCGTTTTGGCCACGCAGATTTCCGTTGCTGCCTCTAGGCACAATTTCGCCAAGGATTCAAGGATGGAGAAGGGGAAGGGAGTAGGGGGAAAGGTCCGTGTTGCGTTGTCAGTTTTCATCAGTTACATTTTGGGGCTTTGCACTTCACTCTCTCGCATCCCCACTCTCCCTTTCTCTGCTCCTACTTCTGCTCACAGCGAAAGGGAAACGTGCAAAAAAAATGCTTTCGCCTTTTTCTATCCTCGGCCTCGTTGTCATTTTAATTGTTGTTTACTGGGCTTGTCAAATGCGCACTTCAGTCCCTTGGCCAGCATGGCAACCCTGCCAGTGCCTGCAGGCATGTAGGAGATGCTGGGGGGAGGGACGAGGGGAGGGGCAGCTTGGAGAGGCTGCGTTGCCATCCGTCATGGCGGACCTGCTGTCTGTGACGAGGCTGTCATTGCCATACGCTCTGATTTACTGGCCAACAGACACACACACACAGTTATACACATACACAACACACATGCACACATACACTGGCACACATAGGGAGGGAAAGAGAGAGGGAGAGATAGCTCACTCGCACCTGTCCCTGTTTGATGTTTTCCTTCAACTCTGCTTCAACTCTTTCCAACTCTTTTTCTGCAGCTCTTCCCTCTTTACCTGCCTTTCCCCCTTCTCCCCTCTTTCTACTCTACCCCCTCCCTCTATTGCATTGTCTTCTTAGCTTTCTTTCTTTCTTTTTTTGGCACCAAATTCACTTAGCAATATTTTTAATAAGCAAACAGCGCCTTCGCTTTATTTTGTTGCAATTTATGTTTTATTTATTGTTCGCACAAAGTGCTCAAAGCGCTTGCAGGCAACACTTCCCCTCTCCCCCAGCCCACCTTTCCCCTTCCCCCCTCTCGTTCTAGCTCAGCTCGACCCTTTTGCTGCCTTCTCAGCCCGCTTCCCTGTCCACTTTCGGCTTGGGCTTTCAAGTGATTATGATTATTTTTTATGCACATAACGTTACATATGCCCAGGGCCCCGAGAGGGGCAGGGAAGGACAGAAGGGGGCAGGGGAGAGGCGGGAGCTCAACCCTAAATGCTAAAGCCAAAGCCAAAGTCAAAGCGAAAGCGTCAGGCTCATCAGGCCACGTCAAAAGCAAAAGCTAAGCCAGGATGCCAATGGGCAACGGGACAAGGGGGCCAAGAGTAGCTGGAACCCAAAGCAGACACACACACGCACACATGTCAGTCATCTGCGCAGCATATGAATAACAAATTTAGGTGGACTTAGACGAAGTAGAAATGCGCTTGCTGAGCAGAGAGCGGCAACTGTGGCGCCCCCTATGGGTTAATAAAGAAAAAAATTTTGCAACATTTTATAGAATTAATAGTTTAGACTGTTATCATTAGACTATTATTGTTAGACCATTATTATTATTATATATTATTATCATTTGAAAATTGAATTTTCCATGCTAAAGCAATATATTGCTTTAACTCAAGTTTGAGGTTATGTTACAAGTTTTGGGGTTATGCTTCGAGATGTGAGGTTATGTTTGCGATAGCGTTTTGAAAGGTGCCAGTAAATATGCGTACTTTGGTAAGTCTAAGCAAGACTGGATACACATTTAATCTGCGAGTAAAATATCAATTTATATGTGAAAATTTCCCTTACTTTATCTAAATTGCAAAGAAATTGCTAAAAATCATGGAAATCTGCTTAGTTACTTTGGAGTTAAATATGAACAATTAATGGTAGATGAAACTTTCATGGAAATATGTTTATATGGAATCAATAATAAGCTTGAATTTATATATACAATATGGTAAATACACTGTAGATATATAATATTTGTATGGTAAAAGTTCTATATACCAGAATATCCCATATTTTAGTACATTCTATGTATTTCTTGCAGTATATACTTTATTAGATTATGTATACTTTATATTGTATACTATTTAAATAAATCTAGAATGTTTTAATACTTTTATTATAGATGCAATTATATAGTGCAGTATATCAAATGATATAACTATTCTCGAAATTTCTGAAAATACTATGAAATTTGTAGAGATATTCCCTGAATGATGTACAAGTATACATACATATAAACGTGTAGAAACTTGTATGGAACAAGTTATAGCTTATTCTGTATACTTTGATACATTCCTTACAATGAAGGTTTATTAATGTAGAACATCTATAGATTTATAGACATGCACTCATTTTAAAAGGCAATTTTTTGCTGTATATTTCAAATTACATATATGTACATATTCTTCGAGTAATATTCGAATTATATATAGTATATAAATCTATAAACATTGGCTATTTTCTGTCTGAAATTAGTTTCCTTTAAAGAGTTTCAAGCCTAGTGCCAATGCCGTAATGCCCCAAAGCAAGTAGTGCCGTTGGGTATTCAGCAGCTGTGTTCAAAGGTAGCCAAGCGAAGGCGTCTGCGCAGCGGAGTGGGTTACTTAGGCTCTTCAAATACACGTGTGTGTGCCCGTGTGTGTGCGTGTGTGTGTGTGTGAGTGCGTGTGCTGCCTGACTGAAGTGTAGCCACAGGGCAGTGTAGCCATCAGGACACGACGAGGACGAATGGCGTGCGTTGATTTTTACTGTTATTACTTGTGTGAGCCCCCCTTCCCTCCCCTCCTGCAGGCCCAAGCAGATGTCTGCTGTCTATGAATGTGCTCTCCACGTTGTCCACATCTCTGTCTCCAACTCTGTCTCTGTCTCTATCTCTGTCTATGTCTGTGTCTGACCCCTTCTGCCCCTCTGGCGTATGTTCTCCATGTTTGTCTGGCCATTTGTGTTTTGTGTAAGCAGTTAATTGGATCAGGGGCTGCCAGGGACACGAACAGAGCGAGAGAGAGAGAGAGAGAGGGAGAAAGAGAGGGAGAGGGGGAGAGCGAGTCCAGCTACAGTCCGAGCTGCCTGCTTGCCTCCCACTGCTGCTGCATCTTGAGTTTGCAGCATCTTGTTGCAGAAACGGCATAAAATATTGTTGCATACCTCATGGCGCTGGCAGGCAAACAAACGGTAAATATTTCATAAGCTGTCAGTGGCTGAGGCTGAGGCAGCTGAGGCAGTTGGGGCAGCTGCCCAAATGTCAACATCATCATCATCTGCCCCTGCAGAGATTGGAGACACTGCAGAGACTGAAGAGACCTTCTGCCAACTCGACTTGATGTCTTAAGTCGCCTCCCACTCCCTTCTACATCTCTCCCTCCTTCGACTCTTTCATGGAATCTATTAAATTATTTTTGTTGCTAATAAATTTATATATAAATAGCAGCAACAACAACAACAACATCTGTCTGGCAAACGATTCTACTGAATCCAAAATTCCAAGTTCTGTCCCTCCTCCTTTGCCTTCTCGCTCTCTCTCTGTCGCTCTCCTCACATGCGAAATGTTAAATCGAACACGCTGTTGATTGTGCCAACAAGGCGGGGGTGGGGGGAGGAGGGTGCTTAACATTCGTCTCGAGCTACTCATGCGCAACTGCAACAACAACAGCAGCAACAGCAACGCGCTGCAGAAACAACAATAGACAAGCCCCAAGCACAAGAGATCCCGCACTGAGGCTACCGTCATGACGCTGCTCGACTCGGGATCTGTGCAGCAAGATGAGCGAGGGTCGCTTCTAATGTTTGTTGTCTTATGAAAGAGAATAAATTTCGAAAGACATTGCATGAAAGCTTTTTTAGGAGAAATCTTTATTAAGCATCTGTTTGTCTGTATGAACACCTTTATTTTAGAGAAAATTAGAGCTAGGATTTTCAAACTTGTCAACAATAAGTCTTGTTAATATAGCCAGATAAAGCTTGGTTTAAAATTCGGCCACGCCCCATTCCGCTGCCTTAAATTAACAAACAACTGAAGCAAGCGTCACTTTAAAGCCATTACGTTTACTTATGGTGTATTTATTGAGTAGAATTTTTCAAACGACTTCTCAGGTGACCGCCCAAGAGAGGTTTTTATGTATTTCCATGTTTTCAACTATATTTCATGCGTAAGAAGCATTTTCAAATCATTTTTTGACAAGATGAAATAGCTACCAGTATTCAACAGCTTTATAATATGTCCGGCTAAGAAAGGTTTTACTATATATTAATATTTAAGACTTTATTTTATACGTTTTAAGCATTGTTTTATTATAATTGTTTAATTTACAATATGTTACAATCTGTACAGCAACTATTGCCATCCAATGCCTTCAAATGATGTCCGTCCAAGAGAGGTTAACCCTTTTTTTTCATATACCCCACTGTTTTATATGGTATAGAAGTATTCCTTGATTATTCTGCTAAAAGTTTAACAATGAACAGTTTTCACAACATAGAAAACTTCGCTTAAATTTAAGAAACCTTTATTCCCCTTCCCCAAGTCGAGAATTCTTTTGCTCTCCCCTTACATTGTTTGCACTGCAAACTAATTGAGCAACCCACGTGCTTGGCTAATGATATGTATGGCATATATAGCCGCAACACAAAAAAAGGAAACAAGCTGGCAAAAAACCCGACAGCAGCAGCAACAACAACAACAACAACGAGAATAACAACAACAACAGCAACGAGAGACATAAATCAAAATTTGTGCAGCGGCAACGTTTTTCCAGCTTTGCCGAAAAGTTGCCGCCCCAAACAGAGGCAGAGGGGCAGAGAGGGGTTGGGGGGCAGGGGAAACATGTGAAGCTGCCACTTGCAAATGGAAATGAAAATGGAAATGGAAACGTTGTTGCAGTTGCAGGCGATGGATGCAACGCGATGGAAGCCGAAGGAGTCGCGCGTCAAGTGCCGCTAAACGTAATGTAAATAAGCATTTAACAGCAGCAGCAGCAACAACAACAACATCACTAACAACAACATCAACTGCAACATCAACAGCAGCAGCAGCAACAACAACAGCAGCAGCAACAACAACAACAACAGCAGCAGCAGCAACAGCAACGGCAACAGTGGCAATAAATGGCATTACAAACAACGAGCAAATAAATCGCATTGAAGCGCAGTCAACGCCGCCCTCTGGCACCCCCCTTCCTTCGGCACCCCTGCTACTGCTGCCAGCGCATTTAACATTTACAACATGCAACAGATTTATGCATGCAACAACACCAGCAGCAACAGCAGCAGCAGTGGCAGAGGCAGCAACAACACATGGTGTTGACTTATGCTGGCAGCTTTCAAGGCGTCGGCTGCCCAACTGCCAACATGCAACAGCCCCCCTGGGGCGCCTCCTCCTCCCCCGCTCTCGACACCCAACCCCCTCTTTATTGTTGCCGCATGCAAGGTGCAGCAAGCAAAGACGGCCTGCAACATGATGAACACGTTCAAGTCGAGCTGTGCCTGCCTTGCCCAAGTTCTCGGCTTGTTAGCAAAGCCTAACCTCAGTTTCAAGACGCCAGCTGTAGCTATGTGTGTTCTCGTCTTGAGATATAATGCTATAACTATATAATATATACATATTCTCTTTGTGTCAATATCGTATCAGGAAATTCATTCAATTCCATTCCTCTTTGTTGGTTTCTCTTGGCATATTCCCTCTAAACTTTCTTTGTGAATGATGTTTCCATTTTATTTACTTTCAATAGGATCAGGAATGTCATATATAACATATATATATATATACTATATACCATGTTGGTTAAGGAATCCTTACATCTAATCTAATATACTGATATATTAGAAATCGTATGAAATAAAATCTTTTCTGTCTCCTTTCTAAATTAACTTTAATAATTCTGTGTGATATTTCTTAATTTTCTTTATACTCTATAAATAGACCTATATTTTCCCGGTTCTACACTATTTCTATATGATATTCCTGCTTTAACCAAATATGTTCATACACTAATTACATTTTGGAATGCTTATCTTTGATAAGAAAAAGAATACTTCACTGTAGATCAATATCATATAAAGGAATTCTATTCATCTTAATTTTTGATGTTTCTTTATGAAATATTTCATATGATTTTAGTGTTCCCTTATTTCTATATAATATTTCTTAATGGTCAAATTTCATTGTTTCGTATTTTTGTATTGAACTTTTAACTTTAGTTTATAATGTATTTTATCAAACAAAATATTGCTGCCAGACATTACAACAGTTGAAGAACAGCAAAAAAATTTCTCAATCAATGAGGAAACTCCTTTTTAAAGAAGTAACTACTGTCTATCTTTCTATTTGCCTGCCTCTCGCTCTCCCACAACTACCTCATACCCCACCAAACACATCAAGACTCTTCAATCATTATAGTCAAAGTTATGGCCCATATAATGTTAATGCTCTAGATCTGTAATATCTGAGGAATATCTCTCGCATCCCAGCACAGACATTAATCAAGTTGAAATCGTCATGAGAGAAAGAAGCGAGTGCGATCTTGCACTCTTGTTATAATTTGTCTGGCTGTAAATCATGTGCCCAGGTCTAGCTGCGGTCTCTACCTCTCCACCTCTCTCCCTCTCTTTTGCTCTACCCCCCCCCCCCTGCCCCTCTCGAACTGCGCCTGTCAGCGCATAGATTTATCCCGCCGAAGCCAAAAACAACTGTTAATGAGGCAAACAGCGAGGCAAGTTGCGCAAGTGGCCCACAAGGTGGGGCGCCATATGCAAAGAGCCAGCCCCAAGAGGCAGCCCAACTCGACTGCGACGCCAACAGCGACTGCGACTGCGACGCTGACGTAGGCGTGAAGTGTGAAGTGCAATCAAAGTGCAGCGGGCCGGGCAGGTGCCAAAGTTGTTTAATCACACGATTTTAACACACAATTTGAGGCGGCGGAGGAGTGAGAGAGACAGAGAGAGAATCGCTTGGGAATTGGGGTTAGCCATGCCATGCAGTGGGTGTGCCCAAGGTAGGAGGGAGGGAGGCAGAAGGAGGGAGGCGAACTGCCGCTGTCAAATAAAAATCTCATTAGCCGACGCCAAGTTGACCAAATTGCAACATGTTTTGGGGCCACGCCCACAAAGCAAATGACGAACTACCCGCCCGCCAGAGGGCGCTGCATAAACAACGAGTAAAACAAACAGAGCCGAAAAAAGCGAAAAGCGCTAAACAAAAATAAATAAAAAAGCCGAATTGAAATAAACAAAAAACTCGAATCGGGGCAAAAATCAAGCAAAACATCGAAAGCAATTAAAACTAAAGCTGTCGAACGAGCGACGAACACGATGGACACAACGATAATGGTCACTCGAGGCCGATAATCACGATGATGATGAGCTGCCTCCCCCCCTCCTCCTCTCTGTCAGGTGTTTGCCCGCCTCGCCTTGGGCCAGTCTCGTAATTAACTCGATGCCGGCAAAGTTTTTCGGGATTCCCAACAAAGAAAGGCCAGCAAAGTTGTAGGATGGTGTTAAGGAACTTGTGGGCAGGTTGGGTAGGGCGGCATTAGGCACCTTCTGGGCACCACTTGAATGCCAGTCAAATCTTCAGCAAACTATTTGAGATTGGAACGTGGTTCACAATGGAAACCACTGCCTGCCTACATACTGCATACCTTGGTTTGCTTTCTATTATATTGCTTTTTATACCCTCTAAAAAGGTTGAAGAGGGTGCACTACCTTTGTGGAGCCTACCAACCATACATATATTATTGATTATCAGGTATTTTCTTGATAAATTCATGATATATTCATAAAAATTAGAGTTGTTTCACTCAGGTCCGTCTGTTTCTCTGCATCTTTGTTTCTCTGCGCCTCTTCATCTGTTTTTCTGTCTGTATGAACGTCTTAATCTCAGCAACTATAGCAGCTAGCAGCATCAAATTTGGCATGCAAGTTCCTGTTTACTATGTATAAAATAAGTTTGCTTAATATTTGAAGTGCCACGCCCACCTCCCATTTAAATTTAATAATTTACGTTAATTTGACGAAAGAAAGTTTCCGTTTTGCTGAAGAAACACTTAAAGTAAAAGTAGACTAAGTCAGCATTTCGTTTTTATATATTCAGGATCCATCAACCGATAATGCTATATCTCTTCGTTCTTAGATCTCTTTTTTTCCATTCTTAATAAATGCTCGATTTTCTTGGTCTGTCCGTCTCCCCCTCTTTGTCATACTCAGCCTCTCTTTCTCTCACTCTCCCTCTTTTTCTCCTTCACTTTCCTTCTCAATTTTCTCTCCCTCTCCCTCTCTCTCTCTTTCTCCCTCTCTCTCCCTGTTTACCATTTACCCCTTCCTCTATCTATTCGTCTCCCCACAAAGCTTCATAGAGAACTCCTTCCTTTCCAACTGTCACAAATTCATCCCCAGCTGCACATTAAATCGTGTGCAGGGTATTTAACAGTCGAATGCACTCGCCTCCAACTTTCACTCAGCGACTCTGCGTCCATCTATTGTTGTTCTTGTTGTTGTTGTTGTTGTTGTTGTATTGCGTATTTTTACTTTAATTAAATTTTACACAAATATTTGAAAAAGTATTTGAAAATTGAAGTCGATGTCGAGCAACCCCGTTTCCAGATAACCAGGCAGACTTAGGGGGAATATTATTGTGTCTGTCTGTGTGTGTGCCTGTGTGTGTGTCTATGTGTGTTTTTGTGTGTGTGTGTGTCTGTTGGGCGGGTTGCTCGCACCTGTGTGCAAAGGTAGCAGACCCAAAAAGGGTTTTTTCAACAATTTGATCTCAAGCAAACTGGACAGGCCTATGAACAGCCCCTTAGCATCCTCTCCCCCCTTGCCACCTTCCCCCTCTTCGCACTGACAAGTTGAGCATTATTTTGCCAAGATTTCGTTTTCAGCATTGGCTTTTGTTTATCTGCCATAAGGGGGTGCTGGAAGAAGGGGGAAGGTGCTTAGACTGCCCTGACAGGCGCTAAAAGACAACGAGATTAAGTCATCGAAGCGTATAAAAAGGGAAAGTGCAACAACAATAAGAACAACAACAACAACAGCAAAAACAACCACAATAATCGTAATGTGGCTTTTATTGTAAGGGGGCCCCTGAGATACCCCACATATATATACAATAATATATATCTAGCATAGCTTTCTTCTGCTCAACGCGAAGCATTCAAAATATTTTCATTTGACAAATTTCGCATTATACTTGAATAAAGCTGAGTGGGAGGGGGTGTGTGATGGGGTAAGGGGGGTGTGTATCTTTATGCTGTGTATATATAGGTATTTCTTTTTTTGCCTTTACTGCTGTTGTTGTTGTTGTTGTTGTCTTTTGGGTGGTTGTTCTCTGTGTGTTTAGTGCTTGTCTACGCTGCTGTTTATTTGCCCGCCAGCGAACCCTCGCCCTGCCCCGCCCCCGCGCCAGCTGCCCCTTCCCCTTCGGGCTGACTTTAATTTGGCATGTTTTTTAGCATTTCTACAGCTCACTCGCTGTCTCTCTCTTCTCCCCTCTCTGTCTCTTTCTCTGGCTTTCTCTCTAGACCTTTTATTGAATGCATAAAAATCTTGAGCACGTAATTATCCTTTTTTTCGGCACGATTCCTGCTTCATCCACCCCCCCCTCTCTCTTCCCCCTTGCTCTCTCTTCCCCTTCCCCTACTGTACACTTATTTATTTATTTGACTCACCTACAAGCTGCAACTGGAGCTAAAGCGAAGCTGCAACTGGAGCTAGACCTCTTGTCTCCTGCTTTGGGGTACTTGTTACTTCTCCGGCAACTCCCCTCCCCTTCCTTCCCTCCCCCCTCTGTTTGTTTTATGACATCTTGTTATTTTTATTGTTATTGAGTTGCCTCGTTTGGCTTGCCTCGTGTTCTCGTGCCACATAAATTCTTTGCCCCATTGTCAGGGTCCCCCATTCTGGGGATGTTATTAATTTTTTTTTCTTCTCTTTCGGCGACTGCAAACGAGCTTATTAGCAGCATGTTATGTCACCTGCCCCGCCCCCCTTAGGCCCTCTAATTGCCAGAACATTGACAGCTTCATCTAGATCCAATATCGAATATCATATGTACACACATAAGACCCTCGTCGCTCTCTAATCTTCTGGGGCTCTACAACAGATCGTCGAGTTCAGATTAGAAATCAAAGCCTTTTGCCGGAACAATTTTCGCAGCTACAACAACAACAACAACAGCAACGGCAACTGACACCCATAATCAAATGCAAATTATCAACAACTATCACAACAACAGCAGCAACAACACGCATGAGGCCTGTCTACGGGGCGTGTCTACAACAGAAAAACAAAAAAAAACAAAAGAAAAAGATTTCGGTTTCTTCAATTTTTTTCATGTCTTTTCTTTGCTGTCGGCTTAGCAGCAAAACCCACAGCAACAACAACAACAACAAGGGGAAACAACAACAGGAACAACAGTAATTTATGTAGATATGCCGTGGGTAGTCGTATCTTTTGATTGAGACATTTCCAAGTGCGACTTCTTGGCCACGGTCAATTAAAATCAAAGAGGGGAAAACACAAACGAGACAACACACGATGAGGTTCAAGCAGAAAATCGAATGGGAAATACTCTAGGGAAGAAGCAGAGTGTAGAGAGATGCGGTTAGAACACTATAGACAATCAGTTTGATATAGACAAAAATTGAAATAAAAACAAAGTTTGATTTTTAAACAAATCAAGATATATTGGCATAGAAAGATAGCTAGAGTCAGCCTCCGATCTTAGCATGTTTATGTAGAAACTAGATGAAACTGCAGATACAGAGAAGGTACAGAAAAATAGAGAGATATAGCTGAAAGGTACAGCAGCATATAGATGGATATAAACTTACTTATAAACTATAAACAGAAAATATAGAAGATGTGTTTAGTAATATAATTTATAGAAGATGTAATTTCAATTACATCAACATGTTATATTAACAAATAATTCAAATTTTCTTATCTGGTTGAGTATCTGAGAGATTTTTAGTCATTAAATAAGAATTATATTGATATAAGCAATGTACTTAGGTGAATGTTAAGGCTGTTAATAATGTTGTAGCTGAGAGCTAGGATATAAATCTATAGAATATGTATATAACATATGTACATATAGCAATACAATTCTTAGTGTTGAACAACATGAAAATATAGTTTAAATAAGATACTTAGATTGTTAGAGGATAAAGCTGTTGCTCAAAGAGTAGAAAAAGACGGATGTGACAGATATTAAAGCTGATGCTGTTGCTAAAAGAAAGATAGTGATTTAAAGATATATATATATAGGGAGAGATAAAGCGAAAGAGACTAAGAGACATGGAGGAAGAAATAATTATAGCTCTTATGTAACTGCATGATATAGCAAGGAGTAGGGACATATTATGTCTATTAAACTATTGTAATATGAACTAATTCAAAATTTTCTAATACTTAAGTTCATTTAACTTAAGGAAAGAAGGAAGTTATCGGCAGATATAACCTGAATCCCCATCCCTTAGGCTCCTATCCCTCCACTCTTACAACTATATAATTCACCTGAATATTTACAGTATGGTTTCAGTTCCCAATCGGTCTATCTCCTACTGCCCATGAAACCTTGGCTCTGCCAGTCAGCTCTCGCACAAACTGCGTCAGCTGGTCAAGTCTAACCCGCAGCGTGTTAGGGCAACTAGCCCGGCCTGAACTGGGAGCTGGCTTGCTGGCTAGCTGGCGCAACGCCTATCGATTTCAATGGTCCGACATCGGGTGAAGAGTCCGACACGCCAAAGCGCAATCAAAAAGCGTTTTTAATAATGCGCTAAGTGATTGTTAAGCGCGACTCGAGACGCGAAGCCATTGGGGGCGTGAGTGAAGAAGGGGGACGGGGGAAGAGTGAAGTAAAGTGAGGGGGAGAGAGGTAAGGAAAGACTATACAGTGTGTAGAGGCGAGTGGAGCTTGAAGAGTCGCCAGTTGGGGCCGCTGTGCGAGCTTTCCCAATCGCCGAAGAAGGCAAACTCATTAATGAATTGTTGTTGTTCCTCTTGTTGTTGTTGCTGTTGTTGTTGCCACAGAATCTTCCCAGAGCGCACCCACGCGGCCTTCGAAGTCGCTGCTGGTCTAGGGCCTGCCCTGTCCCCTTCCCCTCTGCCTCCCTCTCTGTGCCTATTAAAACTCAATTACATTTAATTAATCAAGGCGGCTTTAGCACCCGCCGATGACATTGCACAATTGCAGGCGCCAACGGGGGAGGCAGCAGTAGGGGGCGGGGGGCGGGGCAGGCAATGCAGCCTTAGTTGACTTGCTGCTTGGACTTGGCCTGACATTGGCTTCATTAGGCACGCAACGCTCTCGCGAAGTGTGCAAACAGTTCCAACTACAACAACAAAAACAAATTGAGGCAGAGTAAACAAATGCGGCAGGCGACAAAAACAAACACGTTCGAACTTGACTGGACTTGTTCAATGTGCCAACTCATTAGTTGCAGCTGAAGTGTCTGAAGTGAAAGGTGCGAAGCAGCTGCCAAGGGGGGGATTACGTTTAATGAGCAGCCAAAGAGGAGACGGAGAAGTTCTCAAGGTGAAAGCGAAGCAGCAGCAGATCTAACTGCAAGATCTGCTAAACAAAAACGGCTGTTCTAGCCGAAACTTCATTGCTGACATTGTGGGACCTTCTTCCCTCCTCCCTACCTTCCCACCTTCCCCCTACTCTCTGCTTGCTTATCACGCCCAGCTCTGCACACCATCCCAAGATTATAAATGACAAACAAAGCGGCGAAAGTCACGAGAGTCACCTGGCGTTAAAAGGAAATAAGAAACAAGTAATAAAAGTTACAAACGAGTGTAGTAGACTTCAAAATACCCTACAATTCATTTTTAAGAATCATTTATGTATGTTTAGACCAAAAGAGAAGATAACTTCTTTATATGAACTAAAAAACTTCGCTTATTAAGCACAAATCATTGCTTTGTGGGCGTAGTGGGCGTGGCATCCAACTTTTGATATATATTGTAGCTAAGTAGGGTCTAGAGGCACCTTATGATCAAATTTGGTGTGTGTAAGTCTTATAGTTGCGGAGTTTAAAGCGTTCATACAGACAAAAATGGTTAAATTTGCAGTTTTTAGCGCTTATAGTTAACCTATCACGATTAAATCAAGTCTATTCATGTTGCTGTACACTAAGAGAAGCTGCAGTAGACGACACCTCTTACATAAAGGTACTATACCCGCTTTTTGAGCATTAGAAGCAAAATTTGAAGTGCATTGTAGCTACGTATGGTCTAGAAGCACCTTCTTGTCAAATTTTGTGTCTGTAAGTCTTATAGTCACTGAGCTTATCGTGTTCATACTGACAGAAAAGGCTGAATTTGCAGATTTTAGCACTTATGATTACCGAAACATGATAAGTTCAACTATATTCTTGATGCTGTACAGTAACAGAAGCTGCACTCTACCACATTTCTCCACAAAAAGTGAGTGTACCCCCTTTTTGAGCACTTCGAAGGGTATCATAAAGTATCATAATATTTGTATTGGCCAAACAATGCGCTGCGGCAGCTACCGAAAATGTTCTCAATGAGAACAAGAGGAAAAATGACTTCATTAAAAGTTTGGAAAGCCAAGAAGAGAAGAAAGAAAGAAGTGAATGAATGAATGAGCGAACGAACTGTCCAAGGTATCCACCGGGTCCGGGTGGGGTCCAGCTGGCGATGCGATAAGAAACTCATAATTGGTGTCATTAAAAAAGCCATTTCGGGAAGTTGTTCATCTTGTGCCAACGACAATTATGCTGCCAACTGCAGCGACTAAAAGATACATAAATATGTAATTTATTAAGAGTGCGGGAGGGAGAGAGAACCAGTAGAAAGAGAGAGAGAGGTGGACAAAACAAGGCAAAAGGCAGGCAGGCAAAATAAATGTTTACAACAATGCGTTGGCTTTTTGTTTATTGTTATCATTATTTAGCCAAGCAACAGAGGCGTGCCTACAGCAGGGGAGAGTAGTGTGGGAGCAGGGAGGAAGGGGGGAGGGGTTGGCTACTGCAATCTTTTTTAGCTGCCGCTTATCGCTCGCCTTTAGTTTGCTTTGGCGCTGCTCTTTTTTTTTAATTATAAAAGTGCGATAAATGTGACAAGGCAAACGATGAGAAAGAGTGTGAGAAGAAGGAGCGGAGGCGGGGCAGGACAAGATAGACCCGGCAAAGTCGTTAAGGCCGTTCGCCGAGCAGAGTTTTTTATGCGCCGGGCCCCCCAAGAGGCTTTGCGCCTTTGTCAAGAGTTGCCCACGAAGCATTTAATAAACACCAAGTCCGGACGAGGCCCGGACGAGGACGAGGACGAGCAGGAGGCTGGAGTGTCCTCCTGCTGTCCCGTTGTTCGTTGTTCTAGGCAATATGAAATTGCAAATGTCTGCCCACACACACACACAGACACACACAGAGAGAAAGAGAAACAGAAGGACATAAAGTAAACGACAAAAGATACGAAGAGATACGAGAAGATACAATAACCGCAAAAACGCAAAAAGATACTCGAGTTGCCGCCAGTTGCCTCAACTTGGCATCGGCATTCGCATATTTTGTGGCATTTGCCTTTGTTTTGTGTCCTGTGTTGTCTTGCTCTGCTTCTTCTTCTTCTTGCCATGTCACTTGCCCATAAATATTATCTGCCACAGCAGCAGCCTGTGCCTGCTCCTTCTCCTGCCCCTGCTCCTGCTCCGCTTTTGTCCTGGTCAAGTGTTAATTTCCCCGAAAAGTCAACTCGCTCTTACAATTAACTGTTGCCTGGAAAAAGGAAAAACACACAGAAGAAAGACAGTGAAAAACAGATGAAAAACAGTTTAAAGCAACTCCCAGCAAACTGTAGAATTGCAGCAAGTTTCGGGAAGAAAGGAAAGGAGAGAGAAAAGAATGCTGAAATATTTGTCTCCTGCCATTGTCTTAATATGCAAATTGCATTGTCCCAGCAGCAGTTTCTCTAGTCTACCAGTCTACCAGTCTTCTGTAGTCTTCTGCTGCTGTCTTCTGGTCTTCTGCTCAGTCTCGCGGCCCGCTAGTAGCAGAGCAGATCGTTGATTTCCTCTTGACCTCGCGCATTTGGGGGCCAAATATTAATAAAGACTCCGCTGCCGAATCATGATCCCGCATCGAGAATCGCCACAGATCGCTACAGATTGTAGACTGCAAGACTGCAATACTGAGAGACTGGCAGACTGCGAGACTGGCAGACTGAGGTAAATGTTGCACATTTTACTTATGATTATCGAGTCGATTTCGTTGCGCTTTTGTTGTCGTTGTGATTTGCTCGACGATTCTCAACTTTCACGATTTGTTGGCCATGCGAAAAGTCTCTTTCTACAGTCTCTCCTCTTCTCTTCTTCCCTTCCCTAGTGTCTTCTCGCTACTCCTATTGTTGACAATTGTTGTTACTTACCTGTCCTCAAAGTGAACGGCAAGCAACAACAATTGTCTGTCCCTGCCCCGACTGTGAATTGAGTTCTCAGCTATCCAGTTACCTGGGCATCTCTGTAGAGCAGAGAGAGAGAGAGAGAGAGAGCGATAAACGATCCACTTACGAGCCGAGCAAATCGAATTATCTTTCGCAGTATGATTGCGAGCAGTTCAATTTTGTGCTGACCCTAACGATTGCTCATTTGTAACTTCGAGAATCGAGCAACTCTTGGATAAGATTTTGCAGAGTAAATTCATCAAGGATTGTTGTAGGTTCTTTAATTGGAAGACACACTTAGAACATAATTGCTATAGGAGTGTTCTTAAGGATCGAAGCTATTCTTATGCTATTCAAAATGAAGCACAATAAGATTCCCTTTAAGAGCAATGCCTACACGAAACATCTCATTAAGGAATAATCTATAAGTAGTTTAAGATTGAAATATGATTATTAACTTAGATCTTTTAATTCTATACCATATATATTGTATATACCTATCAGATCTGGTTGTGGTTTATATCTTTATACGCGCGCAACAAGCATCGGCTTGGCGTCGTTGGACCACTTGATAATACAGTCGTTTATTCAACGTCCAATAAAAAAAAAAAAAAAAAAAATGTTTTAACAAACAATTGCACTTAAATCTGAACTGTGAGTTCTTTTAAAAGCATTTTGGGTTTTCATTATTCAATGCAAAGTTAATTCTTCTCTAATCTAAATGGATTTAAGGCAACTTACTGAAGATATACTTATATTTAGAAGTTAAACTTATTGTCTGTTCATTCATTTAATAACTTACTTAGCTCATGTGATGACCCTCTTGTTTAAGTTGCAAATACAACTTGAATCTCTAATCTAATTTCTCTTTAAGAAACTTCACATATATCTTTCTTCAAAATCACTTCCCATCTGGTATGCACATCTCAGCATCGCATCTCTATGCATTCCAACTGATATGTTTATAAGGAAGTTCAATCTTTGATTGCTCAAATTGATTAACAGGCAAAGGAAGATTTCATCTTTTGTTGCTCATCTCGGTTTTTTGGAAATATTTCCCTTACGAAGCAATTCATAAAATAACATTTCCATTTTGGCAACACACACACACACACTGGCACACACACCTGTTAGGGTGCTGTGTGGCAGTTGCATTGTGCAGAGAGAAAGAGATCTGGGAAAAAAGGCTTGAAAAATGCGCTACGAATGCAGCCCAGACAGAACGACTCTCTGTCTATGTCTGTCCGTCTGTCCGTCTGTCTCTCTATCTGTCTGTCCGTCTGTTTGCCTGTCTGTCCCTCTGTCTCTCTGCCTGTTTGTGCCTTTGTCTCGCCCTCTGTCCGCCTAGCAAATGTAAATAAATGCAAAGGCAACTCTGCTCTCTCAGGACTGAAAGAGAAAGGCAGCGTGCAAGCGAGACAGCAACAGTGACTGCAACATAGTTTTGCATGCATTTCTCGGCTGCTGCTGCTGTTGCTGCTGAATGGAAGCGAGTCCAAAATGTGCAACATGGCAACAAAAAGGGCGACAGCTGCTGCCGCTTTTGCAAAACTCATTGAACAATTGACCAAATCGAAGCCTCCTCGACAAGAGAGAGAAAGAGACAGAGAGAGAGAGAGATCTCGGGCTGAATACAATAAATGTGGTACCTTCCCTGCCCCCGGACCCCGCCCTGTACCGTATTGAAGCGTAACAAAAAGATTAAAATGCATAAAAACGAAACGAAACCGAACCCAGAGACGGAGACGGAGACGGACACAGAGACAGAGTTGAGGCTAGAGAAAAACAGTAAACAGTGGAAACCAAACTGAGCAGCTCAGTCTGGCTGAGGATTCCCTCTTCCCTCTCTGCTGTACTTCTCTTGTGCATTGTCCATGGTTCGCCCGCCCAAAAGGCAACTCTTATTAATTTGCCTAAGTGCCATAAATGGCCAAACTGTGCAGCACAAAAGGCTCTGAGAGCGCTTCTTCTGCCCAGCTGGAGATTTTACACGTATCTCACAGATCGCACCTACACACCCCTCCCCTCCTCCACTCCCTTGAGCCAACGAGACCAAGACAAATTGTCACTGCTGAATGGCGAAAATTGCAATGCTAAAATACCCTAACAAAATATTCATTCAGCACTTCCGGCATTCGAAGCAGAAACCTTTGCTACGCTTGATGCGATTATAGCTGCTAAAATATCAGCTCAATTTGCGAAAGATTTCACATGCATGTGCTAGATATATGTATATATGATTAGAGATTTTGCAGATATTAAAGATTTGCAGCGTTGCTTGTGAAATGGAGTTCCAGAGCTGCCGAGTTCTTTCAAATTATGCAGATCTCTTCAATTGCGGCACGTTTTGAGCAAGTGTCACGTAGGGAATGAATGATATACAAAAATATGCATATAAGTATATAGAAATATATGTAACTATGTATAGATATATAGAAATATATAGAAATATGTACAAATGTACAGAAATATTTACAAATATAAACTATATAGAATGACTAATATACTCAATTATATTGTATATGAAAAGTACTTGGAAATTGAGCTGCATATCAAATATTGTCTTGTGTAATATATCATTATTGAAGTGTATTATAAACTTGTGCCATGGAAAAATTCATATAACAGATAAGCCCTATAAACTTATATATTCCTGTGTAACATCAACAACTTAGTCATTTTCATTATTTTGTTCGTATGAACACCTTTAGCTCAGAGACTATAAGAGCTACGACTACTAAATTTGTTGACAATGTGTCTGATTATTGCATCTAGCTAAAGTTTGCTTTAGAGTTCAGCCACGCCTACTTACGCCCCTAGTAAATTAATAAAAACGCATTGCAAGCGCATTTTTAAAGCTAGAATACTCATTTTTGGTACGTACAATAAGAATTATCTTTTAAATTATTACTTTAAATTTACTTATGAATTTATGGAAAATAAAACTTAAAATTATTAAAGAAATAATATTAGCCGAGCACTAATGAAACTAAAAAGTATATTTTGGTACATGGTACTGGTACAAGGTAAATTCTACATTATTTTGTACTATTACAGAACATTCTACATTTTATTATACTACAATATATAGACAATTCATCGCACACTCCCCAAGACACTTGCAGTCGTCGCAGCACGCGCTGAGTGTGTTGGGAAAGGGCAACAAGTTGCAAGTTGCAACAGCGACAAAGTTGGCGTGACATTGAAAACGAAGCCAAAGAGGCAAGGAAAAGAGCAAAGAGAAGAAGGAGGGGGCAAGAGTAGCAGATAAGGAAGGGTGTGAAAGGAGAATGGAATGGGAAACTGTAACTGAGGGAATCGCATTGCTGATTTATGTTGCGACTGGACGTTTTGACCCCGCGAACGCATCACATTTCAGTTGCTGTAATTGTAGTTGCTGTTGCTGTTGTTGTTGCAGTTACTGTTGCTGTTGCAGTTGTCGCTTCTAGTGGTTCCACTGAATTTGTTGCTCCCGTCGCAGATTGCCGATCTGCGGGACAAAGTCGACTGACATTGACAGAGAGTACAGGCAGATGGAGAACTGGGGCAGGCAAGGGAGGGAGAGGGGGAAGGGGTAACTGCTCGACTTGCCCTGGGTTAATGAAATACAACATGTACAACTCTATCGAGGCGAGGCGAGGCGTGGCATGTGCGCTGTCATTGGCAAATCAGAAGCGCATATTTTCGCGCATTTAAAAATCATTAATTTGCATTAGTCGCCGTCGACTAATTAAGGCGGCAGCAACAGCAGCAGCAGCAGCAGCAGCAGCAACAGCAGCAGGCCCTGGGCAACTACCTACTTGCCTCATGCCTCACGCCTGCTGCCCTGCCCCGCCCTGCCTCCCCTGGGCCACGTTACACGATTTCTTAGAGCAGGCAAGATAAACAAACAAACAAAATGCAAATGTTGCTGCTGCTGCTGTTGCTGTTGCTGCTGCTGTTGTTGTTGTAGTTGCTGCTGCTGCAACAACAAGCGGCCGAAAAGTTAAACAAAACATATTGCCGCACTTGGAGGCCATCTGCGCAGCGGCGGCACTGCTGACATTTCAACACCAGCCCTCTCCCTCCCACAGCAACCTTCGCTCCCCTCCCCTCCCCCACTCCCTGGCTGCCACGCCACTTGCCTCCCTCCAGGTCTAATGACAAAGCGCGCAGAACACAATGCAAATGCGCCTGATCTTTTGAACCTGCAACTGCAACTGGCAACTGCGACTGGCAACCGAATCCGTATCCGAGTCGCAATCCCAAACCCGAACCCAATCAAAACAAAGATCAAAAAGCAACAACAACAACAAGAGGCAGGCGGCAAGCGACGGCACTTGAGGTCGACGTCGACGTCGACGCTGGCAGCAAGGCAGCGATCAGCGGGCGGGCGGCTACCGACGGCATAACCACAATAGATCTCAGTGGAAGTTGTTGTCTCTCTGTCACTAGCGATGTCTCCCACGCTCTTGAGCTCTCCCTGCCTCTCCCTCTCTCTTTCTCTTCATCTCCCTCTCTCTCTCTGTTACACACACGATCACCTGCAAGCTGCTGTTGATCTGGTTGTTTATCTAACCTACACACGCACACATACGGACAGACGGACAGACAACGAAGGCGTTGCTTGCAACACCAACATCAACAACGATCGAGTCGATCGAGTGAGTTCTCATCGAAGATCTACGCAACCTATTGATGCAATGCAGATCAGATATAGAAAGAGTATTTAAACGGATCAATTAGAAATGTAAAGGGAGATTTTGAAAAGATATGGCACTGAAAGATCGTTTAAATAGATCAAGAGAGAGAGAGAAGAGAGTAGAGATTGATACGTTTGTAGAAGATAAAAATGATAAAAGTTAAAATAATAATTATAAAAGAAAGAGATAGTAAAACAGTTAGGGAAAGAGAAAGATAAAAATAAAAATATATATCATAGATCATATGATGTGGATCTTGTATGCATATAATTAGATTATATGGTATAACTCTATAAAAAAGATCAGAGAAAAGAAAAAGAAACCGATACGGATCAGAGAAATATTAATAAATCTTTCATTTGGATGGTAAAAATTTATTAAAGCCGATAAAGAGTATAGTTATAAATGTAGATCGTTGATAAATATAATCTAAAGTGCAATATAATAGTAGAGTGAAATATAAAGAGAAAGCAAGAAGAATATAAACTCAGATAGAGTAAATATAACTTAAGTTAAAGTACAAAAAAAAAAGAAAAGAAAGAAAAATAAGTTTTATATAGATTTATGTAGTGGATATAATGTTATACATTTGTAGATCATAAAGAACTGATACACGATCGTAGTAAAAAATATATATATACAGCGAAAGATAAAGAGACAAAGAGAGAGAGAGAAACTGAGAGAGGGAGTTAAAGATTGATGCAAATAATTCCAATAAATTTAGAGAGAGAAAAAAAATGAATCAAGAAAATGTTGCAATAACTCGAAAAGATTCCTCCCACTCCCCATAGGCAGGTTAGGGTATTCACTGCTCGTCTTAAAGTATTTCTGTTTTTTGTCTTTTGCTTATTTTAATTTTATTTTGGGCCACCTTTCTGCTGTGTGCGTGTGTGTGCGTGTGTTTTGGGCGACTTAATTAGGAAACTTGGTGCGTTTTATTTATGTGTCTTAACGAGTCGTTTATTTAACGCACCCTCTCTCTCTTTCTCTCTCAACTCAGCCTAGTTCTCTCTCCCTCTCTCGCTCTTTGTAGGAAAAACCAACATCAAATTGAAGCTGAGCACACAAACATTTTTCGAAAAATTTGTTTATTGTTTTTCTTTGGGGTCCTCCGCAACAGCCGCGCTGCATTTCACTAATTTGGGAAATTGGTAACGAGAGAGAGCGAGTGAGAGTGAGAGGGAGTAAGAGAGAGTGAGAGGTAGGAAGAGGGAGCAATCGAAATCGAAATCGAAATTAAAAGGAAAATACAGCGAGGAGTTTGCCTCGTTTGAGGGAGAGAATTGAAACAATTTTGTACCTTGATTTAAATAAAATAACAAACGGACAAGCGGACAGATATACAGACGGACGGACAGAATGACGGAAAAACAGACACAGAGCAATGGAGGCACAAAGGCAAAGTCAGAAAGCAATTCGACGAAAAACTAAACATAAATTCTCACTATTTCACGATCTCTGGGTTCTATCACTCTCGACCCGGTACCGCCGCTACCCCTCGCTTCCCGCCTCTGTCTGTGTGTGTGTGTGGGCCAAAGTGCATGAAATGAACTTTGTTTTTTATTATCAGGCAGGATATCGATCGGTATTGCCTTCATTCCCCACCTCTGGCCACTAAATACATTTATATTTATATATCCATATGTTAATTCGTGTGCGTTAATTGGGTAAGCGAGAGAGAGAGAGATAGAATTCCACACAGAGGAACGTAGCTTGAATTTATTGCGCCCCGCTGTACCCACTGAAAATGGAACTGAAAAGTGTCTACTTAATTAGAGTTTGACTGAGAGCTACCTATGGAATAAATAAGTATAGATCTATCTATATAGTTTGTTAGTCCTCCAGCCATACAATAGATTTGCATGTTTATATGCGCCATTATACAGAAAGTAGCTTGTTTATTTGAGCAACATGCGCGTTAATCTTGGTCCTTCTGTCGCTCGGGAACTAGGAGAGATAGAAAGATGAAATTTGGAATGCAGTTTCCACTTTGCATAAAAAACATATTCTGTTGTTTTCCTTTCCCAATTCTATAAATTAAAGGTGATATGTTACTTTGAAGTAAAAGAGGCACAAAGAAAAATTTATAGCAGATCTTGAGTGAAGCTTCTCTACAGGGTATGCCACAGTCGACTGCATTCTCTTACTCATCGCCTTTAAACAGACGTTTTTTTGTGTTTTAATTTATTTAGCCGCTGGCAGCAAACAATTTGTAATCGTTGTTTTGCTGCTGTTGCTGTTGTTGTTGCCTTTGCTTCGTTGACAAGGAAAATGTTGCAGCTGCGGCACGCGAAAGCTGAAGTCGTTGCTCGCCTCACTCGTCCCCAAGTTGCCTTAATTGCAGCGCAAGGAAGCCGCAAAATATGCTTATGGCTTTGCACACACACACATACAGGCACACACACATGCACACATGTTCACATGCCAACAACAAGAAATGCAATCAGAAATGCCAGAGGTCATTTGTGGTGCGATAGCAAAACAAAGCATTGAAGAGATTCTCAAATTCTTTATAGTGCATAATCGCATAAACATAAATTTCAATTCATTATAACATGTTCAATTTTAGATCGTAATTTATGATTTAATTAGGAGTATGGGGAATTTTAGTGAAGGCCCTCAACTTCTTCCACATTTAGTAGGAAGTAAGACTCTTCTTCCTACAAATATTCATGTCTTATATACATATAACATATTATCATATCACGTAGATTATCATCTCGATTTTAAAGATACCTAAATTATGGCTAGGTTAAGTCTATCAATTAATTATGGTGTTGCTGTATTACTAATGAAATTTTCAATACATTCATATTAAATTATTGCACGCACCAACAATGAACACTCTAGCTTTGAAATTACGCTTTCCATTGGTTACTGTTTGACCTAAGGCAACCAAAACGGGCTTGACCAAATAGTACAATCAACTTTGGCTGCTTTATTACTCTGTAAACAATTAACATTGCAATTTATTCTTATTAAATTATTCTACACATCAAAAATGAACATTCTAGCTTTGAAATTACGCTTGTAATTTGTTTTTGTTCGACTTAAGGCGCCTACAAGAGGCGCGGCCAAGTACTATAACACACTTTAGCTGCGGGAGTTATTAATAAATATTATACCTAAGTTTGTTAGCCCTAGCTTTAAAAATTTTTAAGATATAGTGGGTCACACAGACAAAAAATCGTAAATAGGCAGCTGCTGACGCTGAATGAAAATAAATACACCTAATGATGCCTTTTTCTGTCTAATTCACACTTATTCAGCTGGCATAAAGTTGTAATAATCATCTATCTTCACATCATTAGCAATACTCGAAACTGACCGTTAGAGAAATCCCTCAGTTGCAAATACTTCCATGAAAGCTCTCTCTCTCGCAGCTCGAGACCATTGTCAGCCTATTAGGCTGCTGCATAATCGCAGCATGTGTTGAGGCACCAAACGATGTTTTAATTGTGCACGAACGAAATGAATAACTATCGAAAGTGGGCCGACAACGAGCCGAGGGTGACAGACAACGTGGCCAACTAATTGGCCAAGTGAGACGAAAGATACATCTCATGTTTATATCATGCATGTCGGCATTGTACGATATAGATATTTCTGACTAAATGAGAGAGATGGAGAGCGAGAGGGGGGGGAGATGGCGGCTTCCAGGGAAGAAAGTGTGAAGATAAAATAAGAAAGAACTGACTCTTTATGACTGCTTTGGAGCATTTAAGTTGAAAATGTTTATAAATAAAGATCGGAAGACGATTGAAGATGCGATACAACATACAAAACATAATGCGGGCCAAGTGCCCCAGCGGTATCGATGCATTTGGGTCAGATGGATTGGGTCAATCTGGTGCCAAGAAAGTGAGAGAGGCCCGAACAGATTTGTTCTTGTTGTTCTTCGTCTTCCCGCTACGAACTTAACGAGAATTTTCCAATTTTCGGCAAGGAAATTAAAGTGCCAGAAATCAGTTGTTGTGAATCAGACACACTCTCTCTTTCTCTCTCTTACACTCTCTCTCTCTTACTCTTTCTTTGATTGCGTTAGTCATGCACAGGTGAAAATCGTCGGCATTGTTTGGCCTGAAAATTATTAATTACCTTGGCTTTCATGTAAACAGAAATTCGCAAATCGACCACTTTTAATAAATCGCAGACACACACACATACAGAGAGAGGGGTGTGGTGGGGGGTGTATGTGGTGCATGCCACAAGCGAACACGGCCACAAACACCAAAACAATTTTGCGATGAAATTGTCAAATTGCAGCGCAAAAACGCAAAAGCAGCAACCGCAACCGCAGGAAGACACAGTCATGCCACCAGCCCACCATGCCTCCATGCCAACGTGCCACCTCCCCCCTCTCCCTTAGGTCCCCTCTCGGCCTGCACACGAATTCAATACACAATTTTGGTAACCGAAAATCAGAGCGAGATGCGAGCGCAATCAATCATAAAACGATGAAACATCGACGAGCTCAACGCGACGCAAGCAAATTGAAAATGGACCCAGCCAAAGACAGAGAGAGGGAGGGAGAGGGGGAGAGGCTGCTTCCTGGCTGCTCTCGGAAACGGACATGAGCCACGGGGGGGAGGTTTTGGCGGCGACTCTGGCAACGCTAAAACGATTTCTCCAGTTCGTCATTTTTTTGCGCTCGACAATCCGTCAATTGCTTTTGGCTTTGACTTGCCCAGACCATCAGCGCCAGCACCAATCTCCTTCTCTCTCCTTCTCTCCCTCTCTCTCTCTGCTCTCCTCCCCTTTCCTCTGTCCACACGGCACAAAGTGTTTTTGAGTCCAGCGCTAAGCGCCTCCAACAATCTGCTCAGCCAGCGGTCAGTTAATTAGAGCCCCAGCTGACGCTGCAGATACAGCGATAGACACAGATTCAGATACAGCAGAAGATACAGATACAAATACAGGCAAAGAGAGAAAGATATACAGGGTCAGAGAGAGGGAGAGAGAGATGCATATACTGCTGGAGATGCAGATACAAAGGGAGATACTGAGACAGTCACATACGTTTGCCCGCACTGGCAGTTCGATTGTGTTTGGGACAGTTTATATACCCTTTGAAAGGGGTATAGTGCAGACCAGGTAGATAATGATATATATAGTGTATATATTCCGGTTCAATAGAGACAGTAGAACAGATTTGTAATACTAAAATGCTTTCTGGAGTCGCTTGGATCATGGAAAAATGACTAGCTTCCCTTCCGGAACAACTTAAGCTTAAATATATTCCTGTTCAGAAGGAACAACTCACTTAATTCGATTGTATCTCCTTCTGTCACAACGTGCAAGCAATCTCTACGCCTTATATCGTTTTAACTATCGGCCTTTTTCGGCTATTTCAAACTTTAGTTCTACATAAGATACATATATATTCCTTTTCATAAGAAACTACTTACTCGATTCGGCTTTATGTCTTTTTGTCACATACTGCAAGCAATCTCTAAACCTTATACGCAATTACTGGCATCAAAAATCGATATATCGCATAAACGATCGGCCTATTTTGGCTATTTTCAATGTTATCACAACCAAACTCGCTACGCTTTTTTCTTATGACGCCTTCTACGTGTTCTTTAAATTTCATAACAATACCTTTACTATATACCATAGCTGCTATAGTTATCTTTAGCTTGAAAGTGAAAGTTTGTAAAAAAAAGTGGAGATAAAAATGTGTAAAAGGTAAGCAAGTCGAATACCCTGCCAAAAACAATTGAACTAGAGTTTTATCCCAATTCAAATTTAATTCTTACACATATTAAATTCCCCTTCTCTTTAGGGTATCAAACCGTCGACTCACCACTCAATTACATAACCAACTTGAACTTGCCCTTTATCACTGGCTATCGAAATTCAAACTTAATTATCGACTGGCAAAGAGTTAAACCGAAATCGCGGCCTAATGAACAGTTTTATGGGCCGCATTTTGTAATCTCTCCGGGATTTTTACACGAATTCCGATTGCTGTGCCGTAAATCACGTTGCATTCGCCGGAAACAGAGATCAGGGTGTGCGTCTGTGTGTCATTAAAATTAATTATCTAGCGTTTTTAACGCCAATGCGAGAGGGGCGAAGGTAGGCGTGGCCAGTCGGAGGCTCGCAGGGTTCGCTGCAATTAGCCACACGCCGTGCTGAGCTTTGCATTTCGTGTGTGTTTTTTTCTGTTTCTAAATATTTGCTTACAGCTTCTGTTGACGATTCTACACACACACACACACAGACATACACACACAGGCACACACATAGCGCTGATATGTAGCCCCCAATGGGCCTGACAAGTCGACGCTGCTCTCAAATATTTGCGCTGACATAACTTTGTCTGCGGCTGGCGCGCGCCAAGCGTGTGTGTGTGTGGTGTGTGTGTGTGTGGTGTGTGTGTGTGTGGTGTGTGTGTGTGTGGTGTGTGTGTGTGTGGTGTGTTTGGTGTGTGTGGTGTGTGTGGCAGACGACAGGCAGTCGCATTGTCTGCGCCTCAGAATGTGTGAAAGATAATTATAACATGTGTGCACAGTGAGACAGCGGGACAGTTGACTAGGTGGACAGCACAAAAAAGAGAGAGAAGAGAAAGAGAGGGACATACAGAGAGTGAAAGAGAGGCAGCAATAGAGAACGAGTGAGGCACGCTTGCAGCTTTTTTTTTTTTTGTCTGGCCACAAGCTGCCATCGTTGACTCTTGCGATTGACAGCTTCAAACTCGCACAACTTGAACAACCCGCTGCCGGACCTGGACAAAGCTGACGCTGCTGCTCCGACTGGAACAGAGACTGAAGATGCCAACGCAGCAGTCGCCAGTCGAATGTCAACAGCAAACTGTTTGCCCAAAGCCAAACACGCAGCGACAGCGACAGTGAGAAATCTGGACAACGAAGCGTGGCTAGAAAAAAGATATATAGAGAATTGGGGGAGAAAGAGGAATATCGATGCAGTGCGTCTGCAAGGGAAGCTATATCTATAAGATATATGTGCTATATAGAAGAAAGGAAGGGCAGGAGCCTATATATATAGGATATAAGTGCTATATAGTGGAGAAAAGGGGAGAAATGCAGTGTGTCTGCTAAGCAACTGAGGCCAAGTCGAGCCCCAAGCCACTGAAGGCATTTCTTCACAGACAAATCTACTGGCTTGCCATACTATTAGCTTTTTAACAATTTACGAGGGCGCTGGGCGTGGCAGCCTGAATATAAAATGCGCTTTATTTTTATATGATATCAAGAAACATGCTTGCCAAATTTGAGGTCACTAGTTTTGATAACAACAGAGATCTGCGCGTTCATACAGACAACATTCGTGGATTTAACCTTAAATGAAGCTGAAGAAGGCAAGCTATAAGTTAAAAAAATTATATTGCTTTTGTAGCAGGTATGTTTGCAGTTAAACTTGTGAATATAGCTATCAAATTGTATATATATATATATTCATATTTATTATGTACAATAAACAACTTTCCATCCACCTATTTAATCTAAAGGAAATAGCTTGGCAGTTTATAACTAACCATCAATTTTATACTTACTACGTATTTAAGCGGAACATTGAGCATTTCTTTCCCTCTCTTTCTCCCTCTCTCCCTCCATTCCGCTTTCATCTTCTTCCCTCTATCGATTCTATGACTTTATTGCATAATCGTCTGCTCCACATTGCGGATGCTCAATTGCCCATTATCACTTTCACAACTCTTTAATCGCGCTTTAAAGCGCCATCAGCATAATCTCTGCCGGCAGGGAGAAAAGTGGAGAAGAGGGAAGGGGGTGGGGACCTGGACCCAAGTTAGCTGTGCTCGTTAGGCGACCCATCGCTGGCAGTCGATGGCTGTTAAAGTCGCTTAAACAAATCGTCGCATAAATTATGCAATTGAAGCCAATGTCCCGCTAGACAAATGATGTGCCTCGACCGAAGCCTCATCAATGACGACAGCACTCCAAGCTGTCCGCCCCAGTCCCATTCCCCTCTCTCTCTCTCTCCCTCCCTCTGCGATTTGCGTTCCATTTATTTTCATTTATCGCATTGCCAAATGGTGATAAAGACATCGCTGACGGGCAGAGGGAAATTCTTCTTCTGCTCTCGCAGCGTAATAACTCACTTCAGATCCAGTACTTACTATATCTATATCTTTCTCACTCTCTCTCCCTCTCTCTCTTACAGGCTGCAATTGCAATAATCACGCTCGCAAGTGTCGCTTCAATATGGAAATCTTTCGCCTGTCCCAGGGCGTCTCTGGCGGCGTGTGCTCCAACTGCCGACACTCGACCACGGGACGCAACTGTCATCAGTGCAAGGAGGGTTTCTATCAGGATCCCACAAAGCCTCTGAGTCATCGCAGGATATGCAAAGGTAAGTGAAGTTTAATAAAAGCGAAAGCAAATCTGATCAGTTTGCTAAGAAATAGAGATTGCATTCTGGAATAGTTTGTAAGGCAGGTGGGCGTGGCAACAAACTTTAGGAAAGCGCTTTAGTTGCGTTAAACAGAAAGGAAACTACATACTGAATTTCCTTTCTCTAGCTGCGGCATAAGCTGAGCTGTCTGTGTTCATACAGACAGAAAAGGCTAGAAATGAAAGGAGGAGAAGACAAGAGCTCAAGCCAAGTCCGAGGCTCCTTCCTCTTCAGCTAGTGCCCTAAAGCCTTCCCTGCTCAAAGAAGTAAAAACAAAGACTTTCGATTCCTTTTTTTTATAATCTAGAACTCAAAATAACTCACTCCCAAGTCAGAAACTCCTTGGAACTCTTCTCAAGTATCTGCACAAGTTTCTTAGGTGTCAAACGTTTGATAACTAAATCCACTAGACGTTCCAAGTCGACATCGGAATTCAGTATGGCATCTAGCGTTGTCTTGGCCAACTTATCAGAGTTGAGTCCCTTCTTCTTGAACATCTCCTCACAGTCGCACATATCCGAGTTGTTCAGCTCGCCCGCCAAACTATGGACCTCAGGCAGCAGCAGCAAGAGAAGCCAAGCCGAACAGAGCAGCAGGGCGAGTGAAGACGGCATGGTGACCATACCGAAGAGGGTCTTCTAAGATTTCTAACTATATAGCTCTCTTGTTTTTAATCTGAATCGGAAACTGTTTCAACTAATTTGAGTGTTCCATGGCGAATGGAGCTTGTTAACGGTTTAAATTGTTAAATTTATACATATGTATAATACATGCTTCCAAATTATAGCCGACAGATGACGCTCGCGTGCAGTTAACAAGGTGCCAAGCAGCACTTTGTGATATGCTTGTACTTTCTTGAATAACTTCTGTTATCATTGTCATATCTGATTGAAATTTACAGGATACGTAGATATTTTAATCAGTTAATTAGTAGTCAAAGTTAAAAGATTGTATCTTCTATATTTCGCTTACAATTTGAATTAAAAAACTAAACAATTGTTTTTGGGAGGCAGTGGTCGTGGCACACAACATTTGAAATAAACTTGATCAGCGTATAGTATACAGGAATATTCATGCCAATTTTGGTGTCTTTAGCTTTTATAATAACTGAGACAGATAGACAGAGATATAGAGAGACAGAGAAACAGATAGAAAAACAAAGAGATAGACAGACAAACAGATGGACATACGAACAGACAGACAGGCAGATGGACAGACAAAGAGACAGTCAGACAGACGGTCAAATAGACAGTCAGACAGGCCGACAGACAAGTAGACAGACAGATAGATAGATAGATAGATAGATAGACAGACAAACAAAAGATGGACAGAGAGATAGACGGACGGACAGACAGACAGACAGACAGACAGACAGACAGACAGACAGATAGACAGATAGACAGATAGACAGATAGACAGATAGAGACAGACAGATAGAGAGATAGACAGACAGAGAGGTAGAGAGCAGAGAGACAGATAGAAACACAGGTGGAAATACAGACAGACAGACAAACATGTCTTCATGGGGTCTGTCAAGCTTTCATCTGCCTGTAACTTACATTTGCACAAAGTTAATATACCTTTACTAATAGTTCAAGTGTATAAAATAAGAAAGAAATGTAGAAAGATCAAGTGCCTGCCAAAAAGCCCAAGGCAAGTCCCCAACTAGTCCCAGCCCTCACCCACTCCTCACCCATTCCCCCAAAGCCTTCCCTTATCAGCCAAAGAAACAAAGAACTTTCGATTCTATTCACAACTTGTCAATGTATTGAGCAACTCAAAATTATCCGTATTATCCCAGTGCATTGCCATTGATTATTTGATCCAAACGATGGAGTTCACTGGAACTCTTCGAGAGAGCCGTCACAATTTTCTCGGCTGTCAAATTATCGAGTAACAAGCTGATGAGACGATTCTTATCGCTGTAGGAGCTCAGTATGGCATCCACTGCCGACTTGGCCAACTGATCAGCGTTGAGTCCCTTCTTCTTGAACAACGCCTCGATGGCATCCATGGTGCACTCGCATTCGTCTTTCTCGCCCGCCAAGCCATGGACTGCAGGCAGCAGACCAATGAGAAGGCAGAGCAGGCAAGCCAAGTAGAGCAGCTGTGGGGAACGCATGGCCAGAGAAATCTAGAGGGATCAACTAAGCCACAAACTATATAGTTGCCAACTATATAGACTCCTGTTCATAATCTTTAATCGCATTAGGCACAGCAAATCGGCGTGGCAAATTGAATTTGCAAGCGAATTTTAGAAGTTCTTAAGCTTAAAACAAAGGCAAATCTTTGTTCTGGCGTTGCGCATACGCCGCGTGCGACGACCGACACATTTGTCATCATTTTTCAAAAGCAAAAGGCCGCCAAAGTCTGCTGACTAAGCGTCATAATTCTGGCAAGTCGTTAAATCCAAATCAAAATCTTATCGATTTTTAATTAATTACACAATGCAACAGGAATTAACAAGCAACAACAACAACAACAAAGGGAACATTTGCAAGGCCAGCGAAATGCGCACATCGTAAATAAGTGAAGGCAAAACACTGCCTGACATAAATATGCACACACAAACACTTTCCAGACCCCCTTCCCCTTCTTTTGCGCTCTCTTCTGCCCTCTCTTCTTCCCTCTTCTTCCTTTGCTCTCCCTTTTCTTCCCCACTTCGTCTCCCTTCCCTTCTTCCTCTGCCTTCTCTGAACGAGTTTAATCGTCGGCGGCGGCTTCGCTTTGCCTTTTGTTGTTGTTGTTTTAATGCGGCATTTTTTTGTAATTTTGTTGTTGTATTTTTTGTTAAATTTTGCTTTATTATTTTTGCCTTTTTTTTTGCATTTTTTGTTGGCTTTTTTTGGCCTTTTTTTTTGCTGTTCAGTCGCAAGAAATTTATTCATTTTAATTTTGACACGCGTGCAATTTGTTTAAAACATTTTTGCATTGTGGTTTCGCATTGTTCTCTGCCCTGCCGTGTTGTTGTTGTTGCTACAGCTGCTGTATGTGTTGTTGCTGTAATTGTTGTTGTTGCTGCTGTTGTTGTTGCTGTTGTAGCGCTCGTTGCTTGTTGGCAAAATGTTTTACGTCATGTCTTTTTGGGGCCATTTGGACGACGCGGCTTTTCAATTAGTCAACTGGCAGCGCATGCTTGGACTTGTGCGTACTTGTCCGCACTTGTCTTGACTTGCACGCTGCCCCAGTTGACGCAAAGAACACCCCTGTGTCTCCCTTTTCCCCCCTCTTGCCACAGCATATATGCCACAAGTGGAAACTCTTTGATGGATGCGCGTTGATAATGGATAAAAGTTTTGCCAAGCCATTTGCAAAGTAAACAAACACACACGGGCACACACACACATGCATATACTCTCACACACATATCTACACACACACATGCACACCCACACACCAATCCTCTCACACACTGAGGTGCTCTGGATACCTTGAAAAAGCCGAATAAATCAAGCAATCAAGCCATTAAACCACATCGATTTATCATCGAATTTCGTTGCGAATATACAATATATATACAGATATATATCTCTCTTTTCTAGGAATAAAACTCTTGAGAAAGAACTCTTGAAAAGAAAGCCAATTCCAGAAATACATTTTAAAGAACCAACAACAACAACAGCAACAGCAACTGACAATTTTATTAGGCAATTTGCATTTTGGGCAAGTTGAATTTGCGCAAATTTTGGCTTGAAGTGGGGTGCAGGGGGAGGCCAGCTGCAGCTTGCTGGCATCAAGTAATCTATTTGAAATGTTGTATATATATTAAGAGCCAACTGAGGTGCATATTGTAGATATATATCGTGTCTGTATCGTGCCTCCAGCGTGTTTTTATAGTGCCTCTATAGTATCTTTAGGGAGAATCTTTAAGTCTTCAAGGTGAGAAGTTAGGCAGCGGTGTATTTCTTTAGCTATCTTTCTCTTTCTAACATAAAGCGTATACCTGCGTATGTATGTATTATTTATTTACATATAACTGTGCATATATCGTGTATGTGTCGTGCCTCTATCGTGTCTTTATGGCGCCTTAAACTTGCCTTTATTGATTCTTTAACCTAAATGGTTTAAATGCCTTACTGTCTAGTTTTTCTTTATATATCTAATATTTCTTTATATATATACATACTATATTGCAATATACATATGCACAGTTATATCTTGTATATATTGTGTGTGCACATCAGACCTCTATCGTGCTTCTAGCGTGCTCAAAACGTGCCTCTATCGTGTCTTTATCATCTAAAGTTCAACTGCCTTACTTTGACCTATTGCTCTATATATCTGACTCATAGCATGCATATAACTTTATATATTTATATGATCTGTATACAGGGATATATAATCTCCATATTTTGTATATATATCGTATGTCTATAAGGCCTTTATCGTGCCTTTATCGTGCCTTAATTGTGCCTCCAACGTGTCTTTATCATCCAAAGTTCAGCTGCCTTACTTTGACCTATTGCTATATATATCTGACACATAGCATGCTTATAACTTTATATATTTATATTGTCTGTATACAGGGATATATAATCTGCATATTGTGTATATATATTGTATATCTATAAGGCCTTTATCGTGCCTTAATCCTACCTCTAACGTGTCTTTATCGTCAGGAGTTTAACTCTCTCACTGTAAACTATTTCTGCAGCTGTCCCTCTCTCTCCCTCTTTCTCTCTCTGTCAACATATACCTCTACCCATACAGTCCATATAGGCAACTACATATGTGCAGCTATAGCTTTATATATATAAGTTCACTTGGGCATGGCAAATCACGCGCCTGCCTCACCTCCTCCTCAGCTGCCACCTCGGCCAGCCTCGTCTGCATGCCTCGCATTATAATTAACGCCTTAAAGCAAATTCCCAGCCAGGTCGGGCGACTTCCGCAACGGGAGTGGAGCCATAAAGCTTCGCTTCGCTTCTGCCACAGCTTGTTCTTGTTGTTGTTGTTGCCGTTGCTGTATTCCGATTTAATTTAAATATTCAAATGATTTACTTGAGCCGACGTGGTGCGCACCGAACGAGGCTCAGCCTCAGACATTGTCAGCCATAACTCATCATTCATGGCGGGGTGGCCAGGTGAGGAGCATGGGGGGCGAACAGACTGTGGGTGGTCCAAGCGGATGCACAAGCAAACCATTACATACACCTACACACACACACAGACGCACACACACACACACACAGAGTCGCACGTGCTGGCGACATGTTGTCAAAGTCATTTCGGTTTCGGCTCAGCCAATTTCCTTATTTGCGCAAATGTTTCAATGACCGGAAAATTACATATTATTATTTGTCCAATGAGAGATTGCAATGCACACACACACACACACACACAGAGACAGACAAGCACACAGAGAGACAGGCACACACACTCAAACACAAGCAGACACATGCTGGCACAAACGACTGACCATTATTCATAATAGTTGTTGCTGTCGAGCTTGTTGTTGTAGCTCTTGTTGTTGTTGCTGCTGTTCTTGTAGTCCCTGTTGTTGCTTTTGTTGTAGTTGCTGCTGCTGCTGCTGTGGCCATTGCAGATCTTTGGATAATTAAAATCTGTGCCAGCCCCAAAAAGTATGCTCTGCTTTTTGTGTCGCCGCTGTGTGACATCATTAATTCCACATGCCAAAGAAGAACAAGCAGAGACATGGCCAGGCGTGCACATACCCTGTAAGGCCAGCAGATATAAAGAGAGAAAGGAAACAAAGAGCGCACAAAATAAGCGGAAGATTTAATATAAATTTATAGGAAATAATCGGAATATATGTTTATGGGAATAATATATAATAAATATATATAATGATTCCACTATTATAATAAATAATTATAGAGGAATAATACTATAATAATATTATTATTTACCTTATTTATAATGTTAAGCTCTCTTATTATTTTATTATATTTATTGTTTCATATATATATTTTTATTTATATTTTTATTTTTTTATTAAGGGGGAAAACAAATTCTTTGGTTTTATTTAAAGAAAAATATTTTAATTTTAGCAAAATTCAGTAGAAACAATTCCAAAGAAATAAGAGAGTTATATTCCATTATGATACTATATTTATATAGTATATATATTTAATATATTTTCCCTTTTTAATAACTACTTACATATCTTTTTCGGACATGTCTAGCTAGTCTAGTTAGCCAAAACAACTGCAAATCTCGCAGAAACATTGTCAATTGCAATAAACCTAAATTGTGAGGTTAGGTAACCAATTTTGTTTCTTAAAATGCGCATATTGTTCAACATATATTCAGCTGAAACATAGATACATATGTCCAAAAATTGCCTTAAATCCCGCAAACTGCGTAAATTTCATAGAAATCTGAAAATCATTTCCCGAGTCCTTTGAGAACAAAGTTGATCAAATGCCAATTTCTTCCACTCGCTCTTAAGACAATGCCATTAAAATATAGTTCTAGCCTATATACAGTGTATGTTTAAGCCACATTACATACTGCTCCCCTCATACTGCCTGCCTAGCCGAGCATACCCTGCACAGCAGGCTTATAGACTCGCTCATATCCGAGTCAAAGCCAACCGCAAATTGCCAGTGTGGATTTTATGTCAATATAACAATGGGCAAACTTACATGGCATATCATAAACGATGCCATATCGAGGGCGTGACATGTCGCTTAAGGCCACATGGTGGCATGGGCGGCGGTGGGCGTGGCCATGAATACAATTAACAATATCCGTAACTAAATACGTGAAATTAAAAGCCATAAAATCACAAAGTCACGTGCGAAATGCAGCAGCAACAGCAGCGACAGCAATTAAAATAATGTCATGAATTACCTAAGCGACACACACACACACATCTACACACACACATAGGCACACACACAAGAACAGGCACACACACAGGAACAGGCACAGACACCACCGGCACACGTAGAACATAGAAACTTTTTTTACTACCCAAGTTCATGAAACGCAGCCGCTGCCACCGCAACACGCTCGAGCGTGGGCGGCAGAGAGGGATAAAGACGGGAAGGAGGGAGGAAGGAGCAGGAGATGGGGAAGTAAGTGTGAGGCCAGGGGTGAAAGAGACACACAAGATTGAGGGCGAGGGTGGCTGTGTGTGGTGTGTGTGAATATCACTCAAACATCATTAGAATTTCATAAAATGCGCTCTGCAACTGTGGCGAATTGCTTAAAGGTCGCTTCCTCTTCCCTCTCCCTTCTTCCCCACTCTGCCACTCCCCCTCACAGCTCATCCTCAGCCTCATTCCTTATTCTTGCTTCATTCCAACTTAATTGAATGCCAGCCCGAAGTGCATTTATCATCAGCGGAGGGTTACGAGTCGCGTCAGTAAGCTACTGCGATGCTTATTTAAAACTAAGCTAGAGAAATCTATTACAACTATGATGGGTATAGAAAGGGGCAGGGGAAGCAGAAGGAGAAAGGGGAGAGGAAAGGGAAGCAGAAGAGCAGGAGAGCAGGACGTGGGGGGCAGCTCGAACTAAGCGGCGTAACAAATTTTGCGCTGGCGAAGCAATAAAAGTTAATGCCAGCACAAAATTTCAGATTTCACAGAGAGTAGCAACAAAAAAAAAAACAATATACAGGGCAGCGCGACTGAGGGATATGCTGTAAGGCACAGAAAATGATGAAGAAAGATTTAGTTGGATGCACGCAAGGATTTTCTATAAATTTCCATGAAGTTTACGCATTAAAACGGAGTTTAAAGATTAAAGACTCCTGAAAACTCTTAGGAAGATTATTGAAAACTTTAAATTCTCTATAATAAGCTAGAAGAATTCTTAAGATTAAGCTAAACTGATCACAGTATATATAGAAAATCGTCTATTTATACCTATATAACACACATATAAATTCCTATATAAGGCACATATAGATTCCTATATAAAACACATACAAATTCTAAGCAAAAGATTCCACTTTAATCATAGATAGAAATAGTTACTTCTTAATTAAAATTTTGCAAGCCAGCTATATGTTCCTGAACAGTAAACCTTTTTCTCAAGACTGTGTGTTTAGAGTAAAGACTACTTTCTAGTATAGGACTCATATCAAACACGCATATGGTTCTTTACATGTAGATGTATGCATTATATGGTAACGTCTCTACTCTCTACATCAGCTATATATTCCTGTACAGTAACCTTATAGCTCTAGACTTTATATTTCAGTACTGATTCAATTCTACTATGGATTAATTATCAGTAAATATGATGTGTAAATCTGATATATAGATACATTCAATATTCCTTCAACTTCACTAACACCATCTCTCTCTATATCAGCTATATATTCCTGTACAATCAGCTTATATAGTTTGCTCGTGCTTTGGCCGCAATAACCCTTTGCATGCGCCTCTCGCATTAAGCATTGTATATGGCATTCCATGATACTATGTTACACATTTATCTGATATAGACGCCACCACTCGCACTGGCCACACTGTGGGCACGGTAGGCGTGACGGTGTGGGCACGGTGGGCAAAGGAGAGGGCAGGGGGAAGAGGGCGGCATTTGAATTATGACATTTTGCATGCGAGTTGACATTTAAAGCTGTGCAAATTGTTCGAGCGTCAAATTGGCGCTGCCATTTTGCTGCCACACAGCACGAGCAGCCTGAGAAGGGCCATCATGGTGGCCCCCCTCCCATGCCTAACCCCTCCACCCCCTAGCCAACTGAGCAGGCTTTGCATTGCCTACTTTACTGCGCATCGTTTGATTTTCAATAGTCGAGAGTTGCCTCAATTTTAACGCACAATTTGAAAACGCGCGCACAATTGAGGCAACTTGCCCCCTTCCCTACTTTCCCCTGCCCCCCACCTGGCTGTTAAAAGTTTGCAGCCTGCGTTGTACATGCAACAGAAGTGTAACAATCCCATTTGAGGGATCACGGTGGGTCAGACGGGGGGGCGTAGGTCGCTTCGCGCCGTCTGCGCTGGATTCACTTGCGACTTCTTTGCTCATTTGGCGTCGCAAAAGTTGAGCGAACTTTGCGCCACTTGCAACCGCGATAAAGTTTTGCCACACCCCCCCCCACACTCCCTCCTTCCCCTTGAAGAGAATAAAGAGTGGTAGTGGGAGTTAGGGGCGTGGCAGGGCATAACTTTTGTTGCGACGCGCGCGAAGCCATTGATTTATTAATAGGCCAGTCTAGGGAGAGAGAGACGCAGCTAGACAGACAGAGAGAGATAGAGAGAGAAAGAGTACAGTGAAGACTTCTCCTGCCACGCCCTAATTGGGCAAAGGGGGCTGTCCCGGTTGCGAATGATTTCATCTTGAGCCGATTAATTCCATTCAAGCTCACATTACTTGCCACAAATGAATCGAAGTTTGCGACTTGAGCTCCGGTTCAAGTGCATTCGCGCTGGGTGCGCGTTTGAGTGTATTCAATTGTATTCAATTGAGCGCGCCAAACTTTTAATGGGCATTCAAACTTTTTTCGGCTGTTTCCCCGAGTCGAACAACGTATAAAGATGGCGTTTTATTCGCTTGAATAGTTTGAATACATTCATTTGAGTTTTATGAGTGTTGCCAATTTAAATACACTTCGCTGCCGCCAACTTCAAGTGTTATTCAGATGTGAATAGATTACATTACATTCACAAAACACTCATTTTGCACTAAATGAATACTTTGAGTGCACTCATTTGCATTCAGAGTTATAAAAATTGTTTTAACTGAAGTTGATATCGTGTCAACACAAAATCAACACACTATTCATACATATATAACTCACTTGTGTGGTATTCACTTATATATTCATATTCATAGTACATATTCATTTGACTCTTTGGACCGAAGAGATGGAAAAGTTCATCTACAAGTTCCCCAGTATTCCTACCTTCCCATTGAAAACACACTCATTTTGCACTAAATGAATACTTTGAGTGCATTCACTTGCAATGAGAAATATAAAAATTGATATAACTGCAGTTGATATCATGTCAATCAACAATCAACAAACTATTCATACATATTCAACTCACTTGTGTGGTATTCATTTAAGTATTCATATTCATTTGACATATTCATTCGACTCATTTAACTTCTACTTCTACTGAAGAGGTCGAATAGGTCGCCTATAGATTCGCCTACGTTAACAAAATATTAATTTTTTCCTAAATGAATACTTTGAGTGCACTCACTCGCACTCAGAGCCACTAAATGGAGTATAGTTGCTTATAAGCACACAAACACAATACTATTCATACAACTTCGACCCACTTGCATGGCATTCACTCATGTATTCATAAGGCATTCATGCATGCACTTTTGGCAGTAAAAACATTCACTTCTGGCGAATGAATACAAGCCGAGTGCACTCACTCACACTCGCATTAGCTAGACAAACATCGAATTACGCATCTATCAAATGCATTTACGTGATGCGAATCAAATGATTCACTCGAACACTCATTACTGGCACAATGTAGCTGGGCCTGCTCTCTGTCTATGTCTGTTTAGTGTCGGATCAGATAGGATGGGATGGGATAGGTCTGGGTGGCTGTGGCCAGCTGGCCCAAGCGGTCAGGTGTAATCCCTTCCCGGAGGCACAGCAGCAAATCATTCGATTCGATTCGAATCTTTTCATAATTCTCCTCTGGCTCCATTTCTGTTTGGTTTCTTTTGAAATTTTGCATGAATCTATTTGGCTAATAATAACAAACAGCAGCGCAGAGCGTGAAGCATGCCTCACCTGCCCCGCCCCCTTAACCAGGCGGGGGGAGGCAACTGTGCGGTGTTTTTTTTCGAAATTTCGGCTAATATTTTATGGCAATTGATGGAAGTCGACGCACTTCGCCAGAACTTGTGGTCAGTTCGGATTGGAAGAGGGGAGAAGGGGCAGCAGGGAGGGGTGCCAGGGGATGGCAGCGAAGGGGGCGTGGACTGGGCCTGGGCATGGTTCGCTTGCGCAAAGTTGGAATAAACAATAACAAATTGCGCTTGATTTGCTTTATGATGTTTACACTTCGCCCAGCGAGTGAATGAGTAACTGAGTGTATTCGTGAGTGTTTGAGTGTGAGTGTGACTGTATGTGTATTTGTGGCAGCACGAGCGCGCACTGTGCAACTTTGGTTAATTAATTTTTGGAAAGCCAAACAAAATAAATAAAGCCCAAACTGATTTGAAGCATTGTAAATAAAGCCAAAAACAGCCGAAAACAGCTGAAATAGCCGAAAAATTTAAAGGCGGCAAATTGCATGATTTAAATGGAGCGCATAGCACCCTGCTGTGACTGTGACTGGGAATGTGACTGATGGTGATGATAATGTAGTTGGAGCTTGAAAAGTTTTTACTTCAATCAAAATTGATTGAATGCGATTAAAGTAGAGCGATTGGAAATGAGAACAGTTCAGCTCTTATATAGAACATGTTTCTTCAGCATGGATATCCAGTGGAGTAAGCTATAAATTCAGTACTAAATACTCAAATTATTGTTTGTTTAGATCTGGGGAGAGATTGCAAAATATCAAGTGATTTATTTATTCCTTTCATTAGTTTGATCTTAGGAAACAGAAAGTGATTCAACTGGAAATGGATTAGAATCGATGGTAGATTAAAGGAATGATAGATATAGATATAAAGAATGTATATGATATGATATGTGTTGCTTTGTAGGTTACTTAAGAAGAAAAGAAAAATGTTTATAGACATTTTTAACCTTTTTAATTTTGACCTTTTCAATTTTGACAAATTTCATTTTAATCTTTTTATATGTTTTGCTTTCTACATTACTTAAGAACAAAAAGATAATTATTTATAGAAATTTTTAACCTTTTCAATTTTAGCCTAAAACCAAATATTTTTATAGAGATTTTTAACCTATTCAAATTTAACCTAAAAAATTTTAACATATTTAATTTTAACCTATTATATTTTATCCTTTTTATATGTTTTGCTTTCTAGATTACTTAAGAACAAAAAGATAAAGATTTATAGAAATGTTTAACTTATTCAATTTTGACCTTTTCAATTTTAGCCTTAAACGAAATATTTTTATAGACATTTTTAACCTTTTTAATTTTGACCTTTTCAAATTTAACATATTTAATATTAACCTACCCAATTTTAACCTATTCAATTTTAACCGATTTATATGTGCTGCTTTCTAGATTACTAAAGAACGAAGAGATAAATATTTATAAAAATTTGCAACCTATTTAATTTTTAACTAATCAATTTTAACCTATTTAATTTTGACCCATTCAATTTTGACCTAATCAATTTTAAACTGTTTGAGAAGAAAACCTTAGTCAACCTATATCATCTGTTCAGTAAGTTAGTATATATCTATACTATAGTACCTAAACTATACTTTCCAGCCTGCCAGACTAGCTAAAGTTTAATGAATAGATAACTTAAAGCCCACATAACCTCAAAGTGGAACTGTCCATGCAAAAAAAAAAAAGGAATCCTCTCTGCTGCCAAGCTGATTTCGATGCCAGACTTTGAATCATTTGCCCGACTTTGAGTGGCATTGGCCGTGAATCACAGAATGAATGAGCGAGTGTGGCCTAATTAAGAACCCATTTATAAGGCTGGCTCGCGGGACAGCCCGTTGTGCTTTGTTCCCAGACAGCGGCCCTTTGAGTACTCAGAGATACGATGAATGTGCAGAGCTGTCGCGCTGTGTGTATTCGATATGCAGTTGTGAATGTTGGTTGCTGCAGTGCGGCTATTTGGGTCGTCCTGTGACTCAAAGCAGTGAAAGGTGCTAGTGGGTAAGCGATACGAGCAGAGGGGAAGAGGTAGGAGAAGGAAGGCAACCGGACACAGGTGAATGAATCAGAAGCGAATGGAGAATGGAGAAAATGCGCTACTCATTAAACTGCAATGTGAATCGACTAAGCAGCAGCTAGACAAAGCAGGGAGGGGGGAGTGTGTGTGTGGTTCAGTTGGTAATGCGAGTACAATTGTGAGTGCAATTGTGAGTGCAGTTGTGAATCCTTGTGTCGTTCTCGTTATAATGAAAATTCATAATCTGCGGTCGACAAAAAAATAAAAGAGAAAAAGAACAAAAAACGCAGCAAATGAAAACCACGTTGGGGATTCCGCACGGACAGAGATAGATATAGATAGCATATATATATGTGTGAGTGCATGTGTGTGTGTGTGTGTGTGTGTGTATGTGTGTGTGTGTTTGTGTGTGTGTCCAGGACTGTGTGTCTGTGCACATATGCGGGTGCAGATTGGCAGCGATAGAGCGCAGGATGCGTAATGAACTCGTTGTACCTTTTTTTCTGTGCTGCTGCGATGCGCCACATTCAGATGCCACACACACACGCACGCACACACAGTGGCAGTCGCGGCACATTGTTGTCATATTGTTGCTGCCACGCCCCCCATGCCACACGCCCTGTGGCCTGCAGGCAACAATGAACACCAGCGCCAAATGGTTAAAGTGCTCCACGCATTGTTGCTGCCGCTGTTGCTGCCACTGCTGCTGCTGCCACTGCTGCTGCTGCCGTTGCTGCTGCTGCTGCTGTTGTTGTTGTTGCAGTTGCGAGTTATTATTGTTGTCTGCTGCTGTCGCTGCTCGTGTTGTTGTTATCTTCCGGATGTGTCGCTGTGTGCATATAAATCGCATTTAATTTATTGTAAATCGGATTAAATTACCAAATGTTGCACGCACGCTGCGCGCTCTTTCCCTCTCCCTCCCTCTCCCTCCCTCTCCCTCTCTCTTTCTTTCTCTCCCCCCTCCCACAGCCTTGCCCTCTTCATCACTGCCCCCTCGGCCACTTCCTGCACTGACCTCGCACAAGCAAAGCGGCTTATTAACTAAGTAAAACACTCCGCTTGCAACGCGCCCCAACGCCCCTTTCCCTGCCACGCCCACTGCCCCTTCTTCTTGTCTTAAGTGCTCTTGTGGGTGGGCTGTGCTGGCCTGTGGCTGTTGCACTTGCCACTAAAGACGCCATCGCACAACGAACCACGCGGCGTCTTTAACGGCAGCTTTAATGCACTGCGCGAAATTGGGAGCCACAAATTGAGCAGGTTGAGCATTTCTGCCAGTTCACACACAATTCACATGTTTACACTACACTTCCTTTTTGGCAAATGATCTACGCGTATTTCGGTTTAATTGTTTAAACTTTTTATGGCTTGCAGTTGATTTTTTTTGCGAGGTGTTGATAAACATTACCAAAGAAAATAGGTTACTCAAGCTGGGGGCAATACACTGCGCGCTGCAGAGATATTGCTAAAGGTCTGTTAGGTGGTTTATTTGTCCATCTGTCCGTATGAACGCGTTGATCTCTGGATCTAGAAGAGTTAGGCACATTAAATTTGGCAAGCAGGTTGCTGAGGGTTATACTAAAGTAGAGCGCATTTGAAATTTGGAATATTACAGTAGATTCCTTAAAAAAAATAAAAATTCCTTTAAAAAAATAAAATAAATAAATATAAAAATATAAATCAAGTTAATTAATAAGGGAAGTTACAGTTGGTATTATGAAATTTAAATGAATTTCTCAATTTCTAGTACCTTCAACAGTAATTTGAGGTTATATAAGCGAATTTGATGTTTTTAACTTGTTAAGGTATCAAAATATTCCAAATTTGTCGCTGTTCAGTGAATCTAGTCACTTCAAATTTATCTGTACTTGTTTTAAAGGTAAAACTATGAGTATATTGTCCATATTACTTAACTGTACTATCTATAAGGCCTATACTATGTAAAAGGCCTAAACTGCCTTCCTTTCGAATTCGACAGTCTGAGTTACTTTATAAGGATTGTGGCTACTCAAGGAAGAATTAAATATATCTCTATGTCTCTCTGTATTTAACTGTTGAGGTCTGAGTATCTCCCCCTTCTCTCTCTCCCCTTCTCTCTCCCCTTCTCTCTCTCCCTTCTCTCTCTCCCTTTCTCTCTCCCTTTCTCTCTCTCTTTCTCTCTCCCTTTCTCTCTCCCTTTCTCTCTCCCTTTCTCTTTCTCCCTTTCTCTCTCTCCTTCTCTGTCTTTAACTATCGAGTACTGAGTATCTGTCCTTCTCTCTCTCCCTCCCTCTCGCTCTTCCTCTGTCTCTCTCTGTATTTATTTGTCAATTACTGAATATCTCCACTCTCTGCCTCCCTCTCTTTCTCTCTCTTGCACTTCAATTACTCTGCCTTTTCTTGCAGTGTAGCGCAATGCATAATCAAAGTTAAATTTCGAAGAAGGACGCCACATGCAAGTCAGTCCTGGGGCAAGTAGCAAGCTGCCACACCGACTTATAGTCACACTCACACACACATACACACATACACACTCCCACACACACACACACATACACACTCCCACACACACACACACACCCTCGTACGCACACACACACTCTCTCGTTGGCATTCGCAATTAACCGCGTGGCAAATGTGGCAGCGTGCACTCAATTTGGCAGCAATGTTAAGAGGGGGCATGGTAGGAGCTGCAGAGGTGAAGGGGCAGACGAGATGGAGGGAGGGGGGGAGGGAACACCCTTGTGAGGTCTCTCCCGTTATCGGTTAATGCATATTTCCACGGCTCATAAACGTGCAGGGAGCGCGTTGAAAATGGAAAACTTGAAAGTGAAGCAAAGGAAAAGAAAGAAAGAAAATTCAAGTAGCGATGGCCACAGTGCGTGCGCTTGTGTGTGTGTGTGTGTGTGGGTGTATCTGTGCATGTGTGTGTGTGCATGTGCTGCGATTTCAGATTGTGCATTTACCATGGGGGGTCGGGAAAAAGGCTTTGAAGTGCGGCCAGCTCAATTAAGCTCTCAGCGCGACGCAGCTGCACGAGCCAGCGAAATGTATCTGTAACTGCAATTGCGAATGTATCTGCAGCTGTAGCTGTAGCTGTGGCAGTATCTCTATCTGTAGCAGTGCGTTTGGGGCATCTGCATTGCGTATCTTTTAGCCGCTTTTCAACTGTTTCCGTTGAAGTTCCTTTTTTTTGCTCACACTCACTATCTCTGTCTCCCTCTCTTACTCACAACCTTTCTCTTTCTCTCTCTTTTGCAGCCTGCGAGTGCCATCCGATCGGCTCATCTGGCAAGATCTGCAACAGCACCAGCGGTCAATGTCCGTGCAAGGACGGCGTCACCGGACTGACCTGCAACCGTTGCGCCCGCGGCTATCAACAGAGTCGCTCCCACATTGCTCCCTGTATCAGTAAGTACTTTACCGATATTACTATAACATATGCTATAACTATAACTATAAAATATTTTTATATATATATATATATATTGTCACTATATTTTTGTTATCATACTATATCATTTTTAGGGCCTATAAGTGCCATAGTTTCCTCTCTAAGTCTGCAGAGTATTGCTTCCTTCTTTAAATTATTTAAGCCTGGTCAACCTGTTCAAGCTGATCATTGCTATATTCCTATAATATATAATATACGTATACTGTACTATAATACAATATGTCTTATATATCATCTATAACACCTTACTTTATCAGCCTCGTAACTGCCTTGGTTCCCTCTCAGTCTTCACACTTCATTCTCTTTCGGGAAACATATATTTTCGTGTTCAGTCTGCTCATCTCTCATTATATATATATCATTATATCTAAATTCCTATCTATATAATCACACGTATATTACCTATATATCGTATAGTAAATTTTGCCACTTTTGTGGCCACATAGGTGTAATAGTTGCCTCATAATCTCTACAAACTTATTTTACTTCAGGGAATATATTAGCCAATTCAGTCTGTTCAGTCTAGTCATCAATATCCCTATAATAATATTTCCACCGATATCATATATACTTCGTATATATATATTACCTACAAATATGTATATAGTTCACTTTGCCACTTCCTTTGTCATATTCCCCCCTCAGTCTCCACAGACTTCATTCCCTTGCGCACAATACATTCGCCTAGTCAGCCTCCTTTATTCCTTTACTCCTAAAACATATATTATACCTGTACATATCTCATATAAACACTTTACTTGCCTCGCATTAGCCTGGTTAGTGTCATAGTTTCCGCTCTCTCTCTCTCTCTCTCTCTCTCTCTCTCTCTCTCTCTCTCTCTCAGAGTCTCTACAGACTTCTCTCCCTTTGGGGCAATATATTAGCCTGTTCGGCCTGATTCAGGTCCCGCTCTGCAGGGGGCCCATTGCCAGCAGCATTGCCAGCCGTAAATCCAATGAAAATAAACATCATAAATACATTTACATTTACATTTACGCATTACGAATCGTTCAACCTTTAAAAGATTTCGAATTTCTGTAAATATTTCAGGGTGAGCAATCGCCGATTGTTTGTTTTGCTAGCAAAATTCCTTTACAAGCAATTTCAACTTGTTGATTAAATCAAAGGGGAATTGCAATTTGAAATATTTGCAAATATTTGATATGATATTGCCTATTATAGGTTAGGTTTACTTAGACAAAAATAATCCAATAAAGTAAATTCAATTTCGCACTTTTCTTCTTCTCCCTCTATTCTTAATCTTCTTTTCTATTACTTAAACCGTAACTAACCTCAAATTGTTCTCTCCCTCTCTCTCTCTCTTTCTGTTGCAGAGCAACCGCCGCGCATGATCAACATGCTGGATACGCAGAACACGGCGCCCGAGCCCAGCGATCCCTCCTCCTCCGGCGCAGGCGTTGGCGTGGACAGAGGCGCCTCCTCAACGGCCGCCCAGTCGCAATATTATCGCACCGACGGCGGCAGGGGTAAGTAAGTGCGCTCTCTCTCTCTCTCTCAATCAGTCAAACTGTCTCTGTCTCACTCACACGCACGCATAACCTCGCTTTTGTTATTGTTGATGTTGTTGCTTTAGTTGCCAGTACTAACTAAGGCAGACGGGAAACTTTTGGCACCTCGTCTCGCCTTGTTTCGCCTTGCTTCGCCCTGTCTCGCTCTCGCTTTGTAATCCTTTCAAATGGGCGAGAAAACACAAATCCGCTAAAGTGCAGTCGGTTGTCGGTTAAGCGGCAGCCCAGAGAGCCCAAAGAAGACAACGGCTACTGTTAAGAGAGGGGGTTGCGTTAAGAGAGGGGGAAAAAGGAAAGAGCGAGCTCTGCCTGCGGGCTGCTGCTGCGTCGTGGGCGGCAGCACTTAACAGATAGTGCAAATGTTTGCACGCAACTTTTAGTTACAGTTTCCCTTGAGGGAGGAGGGGGAAGGTAAGGGGGTGCGTCAAGAGCGCGCAGACTGCAGGCAGAGCTCGCTCTTGCCCCCCTCTCTTAGACGCCGCCTCTCAAAGAGAATGCGCTACAACGGCATAAATCATGCTAAAGCCGCCTGCCATCCTTCTCCCTCTTCTCTTTGCTTTGCCATTCCTTTGCGGCGCCCCAAGGTGGCGCGTGCCTCCGCCGCCGCCGTCGCTGCTGCTGCTGCAGTAAAAGCAAAGCAAACTTTGCACAAAGTGGCAAAGCGAATGGCGAGCAGCAAATAGTACAAGAAGAAGAGGAGTAGAAGAAGTGTATAAAAAGCGGGCAACAACAACTGCAGCTACGCAAATGTATTAAAAAGTTTCTTTATTTAATTTGTTCATGAATGAGCAGCGCATGCTGCTTTTAAGCAGCCGACGTCGACGGCGACGTCACTCAGCCTGTTGCCGCTGCTAATTGCTGCCAACTATTTGAAAGTGGGGGAAGGGGGGAGGATAAGAGCATCAAATGCAATAGAAACATTAGCAGCAGCGGCAGAGAAGTCAGCAAGAGAGCGAAATTGTATTGGCAACTCCAGCCTAATACATATTGATCTCTTTCTTTCACCTTACTCCGCTTGTTGTTCCTGTTACTGCTATTGTTGCCAACTCTTTCATAGTAAAAAAAGACAACAGCATTAGAAACAGCAGCGCAAGAGAGTGTGTCAAAAAGTGCCAAATTTGCATTGGCAACTCTGGCTTAGTTACTCATTGATCTGCTCTCTTTACTTCACCTTTCTCTCTTTGTTGTTGTTGTTGGAGGACATTCGCTCATGCATGAACTTAAGTCAGAGTTGAAGTAAAAGTTAAAGAAGAAGAAGAAGAAGAAAAAGCCGCAAGCAACAAACCGAAAACTGAACAGTGAAAACTCAAAACTACAAGAATTAACACTGAAAAAAAATAGGAAGAGGAACAAGATGAAGAAGGAGATGGAGCTGAAGTGGAGGAAGAAGCAGCACAGTGTGACAAGTTCTCGGAACTAGGAAGAGCAGCAGCAACTCATCCATCATCAAATGCAAATTCACATAGAGTACTTCCTCCCCCTCCTCCTTCTACTCTCTCCCCATGCTCTCACTAGCATTTTGCGCCTCTGCTCAAATTTATTTGTCAATGGCAAAGAAAAGCGCAAAGTTGATGCGGCAAAGAAGAATGGAAAGGGACAGGGGGAAGTGGAAATGGAAGATGAAGTTGAATTTGAAGTAGAAGTTGCGAGAGAGCTTGTAACCAAGCTAGCCATCTCGCTCTACCCCACACTCTCTCGCAACTAAAAACTTTGTCCTTGCATAGTGTGACGCTGTGAGGAACAGAGCGGGACGAAGGGAAAGGGAGGCAAATGTATAGCTTAAGAGAGGCGTAGCATAAGGGCCGGAGTGGGGGGCGTGTCGGCGAGACGCTGCTCGACATGAATATTAATTATGAATTTATAATTTGATAATCTTATTAAATTAATTTGAAATTCTGTCGAGTTTGAGTTAATTTAAAGTTAGTGCCTGTCACACCAGTGCACCCCCTTCCCCCACTCCCCTTTTGAACTAAGCCACCCCTTTTCGACCTTAGGTCGTAACTGATTTTGCATACGAAATTTAATGACATGTTAATTTAATGCGCAATTAAACGATTAACTGTGACTCACTGTGAACGATAGTTCGAACGATAGTCGATAAGTGTCGATGTGTGGGCGTGCCTTGTGCTCTTTTCACTGCAGTATAAATATATATTCATCGGCCCCCCTCCACTCATCACTCTCTCTCTCTCACGCGATAGTTAGCAGTGCATACCATAAATAATCGCAGCGAGACAATTTTAGCACGACCCCCCGCCACCCCCGAACGACTGCAATCGGATCGATCGCATCGATAGGAGCAACGGATCTCGATATAATGCAAAGTTTATGCATCGTCACGTTTGCTTAGCCTCCTGCTTCTCCTCCTCCTCCTCCTTTGTTTGTCTGTCCTGCTGTCTGTGACATTGGCAGAGGCAGCGGCAACTGCAACTGCAACAACAACAACAACGTTTACTGCTGCAAAAACAAATGCAGCAGCAGCTCAGCTAATTTTAGTGCAGCAAGGCAGGCAAAGGCGACCTTAGTAGGAGCAGCAGAAAAGAGGAGGGACGTGGCGAAGGGGGAACGGTTCCTCTGTTTATGTTGCTGTTTGGGCTGCTGTTGCTGCTGTTGGCCACGCTAATTGGCATTGGCCATAAAGACATCAATTTCGCTTGTGGCATTGTAAACAGGGCGAAATTGCCCCATCTTGAGGCACAGTGGGCGTGCCCTCGCCCCCCACATGCCACACGAAGGTCGAGGGCAGAACCTGCGCTGCTTTGCTTTTAGTGCATCTTCTCCGCCTCCACCATTTTGCCATTTACTAATTCTCTTAATTACGCTCTATCTCTCTCTTTCATCTACCTCCATCTTCATCGCCGTCTCTGTTGCGCAGAATGCGAAAAATGCAAAATCAGCACCAAAAGATTAAACCTCAACAAATTCTGCAAAAGAGATTACGGTAAGTGCTTGACAACCCCCTCTCCCCGCACTCTATTAATTTCTCCCTCTCTCTCCCTCTATTTGTCTCCCCCTCCCACAGCAATAATGGCAACAGTAACTGGTCGCGATACGAGCAGCGAGGCAGCCAGCAGCGAGCGCAGGCGCGCAATGGATCCGTACGGGGACTACGAAATGGATCAGCAGTATACGCATCATCCGGGCAGCGTGTATACGAGAGCGATGCATGGGGACAGCGTGCCGGAGGATTATCCAAACGACAGCGAAATGGCGCGATACGATCTGCAAATTCGGGCGGTATTCAAGCGCAGCAGAGCCACCAGCAGCAGCAGCAGCGGCGCATATGGAATGCCGAATACAATCCTCAAACGGGGTCCTATGACCTGGATCATACCGATTAAGAATCTGGAGTGTCGTTGTCCCAAGATCAAAGTAAACAGGTGAGCGAAGAGGGCGGGCAACAATAAACTGAAGCGCGAAATAAGACATTTTGCAGCACTTAATTATCGAAACTTGAAAAAATACTAACAATCGATTAAGATTCAAAGAGAAAGAAGAATAAAAAGAGGAACTTTTACAGCACCTAATAATCGCATAATTAAAATACTAAAAATTATTCGGGTATCGATAGTGCATCAAAGAAAAAGGGACAACTTATGATTGGAGCATTTAAATACTTACAATCGATAATGCATCACAAAGAGAATACAATAAAAGTGCAATATTTTACTGCACTTCATCATGGAAATGAAAAATAAATTTAAATTTATGCATTACTTTTTTCTCTCTTGCAGATCCTATTTGATCTTGGGTAGAGACTCGGAAGCGCCGCCTGGTTATTTGGGCATTGGACCGCGTTCAATAGTTATCGAATGGAAGGACGATTGGTATCGACGTATGAAGCGCTTACAACGACGCGCGCGTAGCTGTGCGTAGATGATGTGCCGTCCTGCTCCAACACACACACAAACACCTACACACACACAGGCCGCATCTACGCAGTCAAAAATTAAAATTAAAAACTAAAATTATTATTATTATCACTTTTTTTTTGCTAACTGTATGTGTAGCACGTAGGACACTCACACACACACACGCACAAGTACGTAGCATGTGCGAGTAAGTTAAGAAACAGAATCAAATCACAGAGAAACAAATCAAATCAAAAGGAAAACAAACAAACGAATTTGCCTAGAAGATTTACAATTATCCAACTCCTATACAAACATGTTCATACAAACATACAGATGTATGCATGTGTGTGTTGATAATATTTCATACTTCTTTGTTTGTTTTGCGCTATTTTAATTTCGACTAACAACTGCATTTAATTTCGATTTATTTAGCATCTTAAGGCCTACATAGCGGTATTTAATTTATTTAATTAACTTTAATTGTTATTTGACTATATCAGCAACGAACGAAAGTATCTACATATAATCTATATGATTTGTATTATTATTTTGTACAATAAGAGAACAAACCTCACCCCAAACATTTATCTGTGGAGAACCGTGAACAACAACTACTATGTACAATAGTCATGCAACACACACACACACACACTCAAATAAGCATTAGTTTTACAGTTAAGCAACGGCAAATATGCAATAAACTTCAGCCCAAATCAACGTCATTGTGCAGTAACCCAGTAATCAAATCCTATATAATGTTTAACTATAATGCATAAAACACGAATAAATAGATATTGTACAGTAAAACCCTAAAAATCGTTTGTTTTATTACACAAAAAGCACACAACATGGACAACCGATTTCAAATTTCGAAATTGCGCGCCAATTGTTGCCAGTGCTGCCAATACGTATTAAAGCCGCTCCACGCAGTATGTGACTCCTCCTCGTTAGAGATGAGCGCAAAAAGGTTCAGTGCCTTGCTAAGTGCAGCAAACTCTTTGGAGCTAGTAAAGGATAATTAATAATTCGTTGATTTTGCAGTTTATAAGTCGGTAAACATAAATAAAAGAGCTGACAATTGCTCACACTTACTAAAATGTAAGATAAGATAAGAAAATAAATACAATAATTTAAATTGTTAATGTTGTTTCGCCTCATAATAATCGTGAACACAACTGGCTCACTACCCGATCAGCTGTGTGAAACTAACTTCACTCAAAATGGAACCGAATGAGTCGATAGCTATCGATAACATAGTTATGCCGAGCCGATTGCCCAACCGGCATGGCGTAAGATTGAAAACAAACCAAGGAATATGTTTAATTTGCGGCTGCTGCGACAGTTGCGCCACAATTTGATCAGGCAGGCCACTCCCACAACAGCGTTGGTAAATGCCACGCCCCGTCGCCTGTGGGCCAGTCACTACAAGCGACGCCCCCAACTGGGCGCAGTGCAGTCGGAACAGTTTGAGCAGCTGAAGGCGGATTACTTTGAGCGCAAGACCGAACCAAGCCATGAGGAATGGCAGACTGTGCGACAGGCGCTGCAAGAGAACTCCAAATTCGTGACCTCTAGCAATGTGGATGCCGTCATCCTGGGCCTGTGCAGCACGGGGGAACAGCTGCCAGTGGCCAAGAGTTACCTCCGTTATCTGCAGGCACAGGGAATCAAACCCAATGCAGCGTCACTGGGTCGCCTGCTGCGCTGCTACAACGCTGCCTATCAGTTGCGAGTGCTCACAGAGCAGGAGCAAACGGAAATCTTACAGATCTGTGATGACCTTCAAGCTGGTCACGAGGTGCTCGACGCCAGCAGCTGCGAGCATATGATACTTGGTCTGGTCTCCACCAGCGCACACTGGCAGCGAGCTCTGCCCCTGCTGGACATGATGAAGGTAACTGCAACGCCCAGCCTGGTGGCCTACAGTGCGCTGGCTTGCAAAGCCTTTAACTCAGAGGAGCCAGAGCTGGCATGGCGACTGCTGGAGGAGATGGTGCAGACGAGGAAAATGCCCAAGTGTGAAGTGTATCTGGCGCATCTGGCAAGCAGTGCAAAGCAGGCAAAGACACTGGGCGTGCAGCTGGAACGCCTACTGCAATTTCTCGAGCGGCACGACATACTCATCAGCGAGAAGGTGGCACAGCAGCTGCAGCTGCTGGCGGAGCAACATCCCCAGCAGCTGCAGGTGAGCAGCACGCAGCTGAATCAGTTCGGGAAGTGCACAGCCTGCCAGCAGCATTTGGAGCACGTGGCCATAAGTGATAAACAGTTTGAGGAGCTGCGCGATGTGTTCCTGGAGAAGGTGCTCATACGCAAGGATGTGTTCCAGAAGTCTACGCCGGAGGAGGTGGAACGCTTTAAGAAATATGTACAACAAACTGCGCCCTACGACTGTGTCATCGATGGCCTCAACGTGGCCTACTCCACGGGCAACAAGAAGCCCCCGCAGCAGTTGGCTAAGCTGCTGGCCACCGTGGTGCGCTACTTCAAGGAGCGACGCAAGCATGTGCTCGTCCTAGGACGCCAGCATATGCGCAGTTGGTCCAAGCCCGCCTGGCAGTATATACAGCAGCACGCGAGTGTCTTCCTGACCAACAATCTGTAAGAGCTGGTGAGGATTAGCCATGACAATCTCCCTTTTAATCATTTCTTTTTCTTGCAGCTCCCACGACGATCCCTTCCTGCTCTATGCCACGCTGCACAGTGGGCAGGACACGGACTTCTTCTCCCGTGATCTGATGCGCAGTCACGCCTTTCTGTTGGGCTCCGAACTGAAGCCCATTTTCCGTCGCTGGCAGCAGGAGCATCAGTACTCACTGGTCACACAGACCCAGACGGGAAAGATTATTGTGAAGGAACCCATACGGCATCGCCTGGGCGCACACAAGGTGCAGCAGGTGTGGCATGTGCCTTGCTGTGAGCAGTATACGCCGCATCCGCCCGACAGCTTTGAGGTGCCAGAGAAATGGCTCTGCCTAAAGATTGCAGCAGCTGGAGAGGATTCCTCCTCTTAGTTAAGATCAATGTTGTGTATTCAAGTGGAGATCAACGACAATAGTGGAACCGATAAAACAGACTAAAATCGAGAGAAATGAACACAAACGTGAGAGTCCTTCTGCATTCCTCCTGCATTCCCTCGCGCGCTACTTCTCGCAATCAAGACGGGAGCACTTGAAGAAGGCATCATAGTTGAATGTAGCAAGCTTCTTACGTCTCTGCTCGTTTCTAATCTTCTTCTTGGCGGCACACATCAGTCGCTCCTTAATGTAATTATCCATTTTGAAGTCCATCTCTGCCGAGGGTTTGCCCACTTCGTTGGGATCCTGTGTGGCCGCCGTATCCAGTGCCTTGATGATCAGTGAGAGCAGCGCATGGGCCAGACGATGGCACACATCGTATTCGATGGCATCCTGGCTGGTGTAGTAGATCGCGGATTGCGTCGAGGGCTGCACACCGATGGCCAGCAGGATGTTACAGAATATGCCGCGCTGCATGCGCGCATAGGGATCAACCAGTTTGGGTGGAATGCGCATTGTGGTCGCCAGATGGGATATAAACTTGGCGAACTTCTTGATCAGCACATTGAGATATTGTGTGCGGCACTGACGCTCCATCTTGGAGAGCATGGCATAGTAGAGCTCCTGTTTGCGCTTCAGGAAATCCTCTTTCTTTTGCTCCTTCTTCTTGGTGTTCTTGAGCACGTCTTCTAGTTGCCTGCAGGCGAGGAAGAGGAAGGTTAGGAAGGAGGTTCCCAGTGAAGGAGGAAGTGCTCACTCACTCTGTGGTTATGGAATTGTTGCCCAGCAAGCGCTTAATGCGCTTCGCTCTCAGCTTCGGATCGTAGAACTCCTTGAACTGCGCCAAGTTATCCGTTAAGACGACCCTCTTCGGCTTGGACAGCGACACATCGTAGGCCTTTGTCTTGGGCGGCACTGCCGGCTGATATGCCATACGTCTTACATAGGATTGCAATAGGGCCACGTTCTCATCCTGACGCTTCTGCTGATTGTCCGGACTGCAATAGTCCGGGTCCTCCTCAAACTCCGATGTGGCTGACGACGTTTTCAGTGGCTTATCCCAATCGCTGACATCCTGACTGGCCATTATTAACCAATTAACCAATATTAAGCAAAATATGAACACAGAGAAATTTTTTTAATAAACCAAAAGGGGTGAATATTAAAAAATTGATTTAACCGGAATGTTATTTGAGAGAAAACTCTATAAGAAAATGTATTGTTTTTTGTTTTTCAACGAGAAAACTGGCAATTTAATGTGACTTTGTCGAACATGAACTAGATTATGATGCGACGGATTTGGAATATACTACCAGATGAAAGATCATGGCCAGCTAGATGAGAAATTCTTTGGGGTTTCTAATGGAAAAGGGGTTCCTTCATTGTTACAGGCATTTCAATAAAAGAGATGGCTTTTTAAGGGGCATTTAAAGAACAAACTCAGTTAAGAACTCAAATATGCTTCGACAGATAGAGAATATATTGTAGTAAAGTTTAACATATATTAAGTTAAGGAAGATACCTTTTAAAGTAACTTGGAGTAGGAAACTAACGATGAAATGAAGACAGATCAACTGTGCCCCATTACAGTGCGTCAAGTTTATATACACAGTAAGTGTTGCACAAGTAAATTATATACGATAAGTGTTGAACAAGAATATATACACACTTTATCGAGCGACTCCTCAACCTCCTCAAGGGGCTTATCATCGCTTCTTTGCCTCTCATTTGGGGGAACCCCAGCGAGACGACCTTCCTCAAAAACGATATATATCACATACATATACACAGACTCGGGACTTATCACTCTTCCCGCCTTCTTATGTTAGGGGAATTCCAGCTCATTGACCTTCTTCTTTAGCGAAAATAAAAAGTCAAGTTCAGCTTATCTCGTTGTGGAGGTCGTGTAATTTCTTTCGCTTATCACTCGTCCTAATAATAATACAATTTATACTGGTCGGGGGATTGATCAACATGAACAGCAACAGCATCTAAAATTAGTCTATAATTAGCTCGCAATTATATTTATTGAGTTCTAGAAACAATCGTTTTGCACTGAACGTTCCAGCGTGAATGTGTAATCATCGGCCAAGGCATCCACGGACATTTGTCGCGTGAGGAACGCTAAGATGGAGTCCACCTGTATTTGTGTGCCACTGAAGCGATCCTTGGAGGTCAGTTGAGGGGACAGCTCAAAGGGAATGTCCTGCAGATAGTTGATTGGCCCAACCCCAACACCAGCAATGCCACCCTGTCCTGGTCTGGCGGGTATAGCCGGTGGTGGATACGGCATTGGTCCGTATGCCGATTGTGGTATGGGCGGATACATCATGCCACCACCTGCACCTAAAGTTGGCCCAGCTGGAGGATCTACATCAGTTTTGCGTTCCACAAATATGAAATCATCGCCGTTGTTTTGCTTTGACCCATCTGCCTGACCCTGAATGGGTTCCTCAGTGGGCGTCTCGGCTGGTTTACGTTTGCCGAATATAGAAAACATATGTAAAATGCGCTTATGACAAACTCGTTTATTGTCTACTTATGAATTTAGTACTTTTAATTATTTAATTTACGCAGTTAACGAGCAATATCGCAGCTGGCTTTTGTTTTCTGTTGATTAAAAACACTATATCGGTTATCGACAACGTAACAGGAATGTCAATATTGCACGAAATTCACGAGATGCTGCGCGCAGCTTATCGATACACAAATCAAAATAATTAGAGAAAATCAAAGGAAATAATAATTTTTTATTTATATATATAACCCATAGCAAAAGGGAATACAGCCTGACAAATATATGTATTCTGCAATGGGTAAAAGGCAATGCGATACTTTTGTTTTTTAAATACTGATAATCCATTTCGATAGAAGGTGGCAAGCAATCTATCGATATAAATATCAGTTTAGGATTGCTTATGGAATGGCTGCAAAACAATGCGATATTTTGTTATTTGAAATTCTGATAATACATGTAAATATAATTATCGATATACATCAATGTAATTGTTGCAAAATAACAGCATTCACTGTGGTTCACTCCCGCCATTCGATGCGCTGTGTCCTATCGATAGAATATCAACAATTGAGCATATACAAATACAACGCTGTGATTGGTTTTGGTTTCAACTCTTCCAAGCTGACAATTTCTTGTTGAAAGAAAAAGCTAAGGAAAATGTCAAAAGCTGACCAGGACCCAATCGGTTCGCTGAGCATAATGGAGGTGTGTATATGCTGTCAGCTCCCATATCGAAAATCAAGTGTCGCCCATTGTCGTTTTTAGTTAAAAACTCTGTGATACTCAACTGTGTGATACCCCTGCTGTGTATACATACCACATACCATGTCTGATAAATGAATTCCTTTCCTTTTTCTCATGCAGCAAATCAAGATATTAATTGAGCCTCCACCCAATGAGGAAGGCAAACTGGTGCAGCGGAGCAGCAATGCAAAGCATCCTTATTATCGACGCCCTGGACGCGGACATAACCACGATTTGTGCGATGCCTGCGAAGAGGGCGGGAATTTGCTGTGCTGCGATCGCTGCCCCTCCTCTTTTCATTTACAATGCCAGTGAGTATATATACCCAGTTCAGTCGTGTACAGTGATCCCTAAGTGACTCCCGTTCCCTTTCCCACAGTGATCCACCGCTCAGTGAAGAGGATATACCCAGTGGTCAATGGTTATGCCACAGCTGCCGCATGGCCAAGGTGTCGCAACCGGCCTGCTCCTCGAAAGCCAGTTCCGTCGAACGTGTGCCCTCGGCAGGCAGCGGCTCCAGAGGCAATACGCCCTCATCGGGTGAGCTGGAATCGATTCCGCTCAAGATACGCAACTTACGCAAGCGCAGCAACAGTGAACGCAACAGCACCGAGAAGCTGTTGGCCAAAATGCCGCTGGCCATACAGCGTGCCCTGGATCCGAACCGCAAACCGACACCCCTTGATGATGTTATACGCGCTGCCAGCATGCTCAATCCGCAGCAATTCTCGCTGCCACCGGAGCTGGAGCTGCACACACAGTTCCCGGGCAATGGCAAAGTGCAGCCCGTGCAGCAGCCGCACAGTGGGCCGGGAACTAGCAATGGACACGGACGCAAGCCAAGCAGCCAGAGGAGGAACTCCAAGCCGTTCGAATTGGACTCACAGGGTCTGGTGCCGCTGCCCGCAAAGACTTGTTTCTACTGCACACGCAGCTGTAAACGGGCGCCGCTCATCTCGTGCGACTATTGCCCACTGTACTATCATCAGGATTGCCTGGATCCCCCGCTGACTGCATTGCCCGCCGGCCTCTGGATGTGCCCCAATCATGTCGAGAATTTCATAGTAAGTACAACACTGAGTGCTGAGTAGAGCAGAGTAAACTAAGGGCTTCCCATTCCTGCACAGGATGCCAATATGACCAACAGCATTTCGGCCACGGAACGCGTGCGCCTCTGGAATCGCTTCCATCAGCCCCTGGACCATGAGAACGTTAAGATGGAGTTCTTCCGGCGTGTCAATACGCGACATCCTCCATTCCGCATGAAGTGGAACATGCGCACCCGTTCGCACATTGAGGTGCCCGCCATGGTGCGTTACCACTACGAGCATCCTCCGGCCCTGCTGCCCTCCATGAGGCAAACGTTGCGCTACGATCGTGTGAAGCGACGCAAGCAGTTGCCCACCGCTGTGGAGGATATATCCAGGGAGAGTGTCACCGAGTCTCTGCTCAAGGATCTGGAGGCGCTGCGCTGTGCACACGCCAAGTTCCGAGAGATACAGAGGGAGCATGGCAATGTGGCGGAACTGGAAGCTGCCGGTGGCGGCGTACAAAGCGAAAGCGACACAGAGAGCGAGCGGGAAAGGGGCGGCACATTGGCCAGCAGCAGCAGAAAATTGACAGAGACACAGACAGCGCCAGAGCCAGAGAAGACACCAGCGGCGCAGGCAACAGCGACCACGACGACGACGACGACGGGGGGCAAGGCCAGTGTAAGCTGCAGCAGCCAAGCGAATCTAGACATAAGCTACGAGGAGGAGGAGGAGGATAGCAAGGCAAACATTATAATTGATGCGGATTTGTGTCACCTGGATGTAGACATCATCAAGAAGTTGGCACATCAGCGACTACAGCAACTGGTGGTGGAGCATCCTGAGATTGTGACCCAATATAAGAATCGCACAGCAGCACGACGACTGCGACAGTTGGCGAGTACACCTGCTGGAGTCCCAGAGGGACAAGCACAGACAGCGCTGCAGAGTGATCTGGCACCGGAGGATATGCGTCACTTCTCGCTGCTCTTCACCAGTGAAACCTCCTCGATATTGGCACAGAAGAATGGCAATTCAGCCGATGAGGATCCCATGTTGGCACTGCATCCAGCGCTGGCCACGGCAGCTGCCATTGCTGCAGCGGATGCTGCCGCAGAGAGTTATGTGCCACGTGTGCGTAGCGACACGGAGAAGGCTTACGAGCTTGCCTCGCGCCTGGAGTTGAAGTTGCTGCAGTGCAAAGTGCGTGCGCGAGCGGTACTCACTCCTTTGGGTGATATGCTCGAGGACAGTCGTTGGTTCAGTAATCTGAGTCTGGATCATTCGATCTTCATGCGCTATCGCACTCTGTACATTGGCTATGGCGGTCACTTCACGCCTTCCACTTCGCTGGCGCACACAGAGACAGTGGATCTCTCGGCAATCGGTTACTGCTCACGCATCTCGCCACAGCATGCGATCATCTTCTATGATGAGTTCACCAAGTCCTACGAGCTCATCAATTACTCCGAATTTGGCACAGAGGTCAATGGACAGCTGTACACGTGTGACATCACGGAATATACACCCACACATGCCGGCAAGAGGATGCGACCCGATGATGCGGAACTCAAGAGACGCGTCGATGATCTGCTTGACAAGCGTCGTCATATACAGCGACACTATGAGCCGCCCAAGCGGGAGACACAGGATAGGTGAGTGTGCAGGAAGTAGAGGTGGAGGTAGAGGCAGAGGCAGAGGTAGAGGTAGAGGTAGAGGTAGAGGTAGAGGTGGAGGTGGAGGTGGAGTTGGAGGTAGAGGTAGAGGTAGAGGTAGAGGTAGAGGTAGAGGTAGAGGTAGAGGTAGAGGTAGAGGTAGAGGTAGAGGTAGAGGTAGAGGTAGAGGTAGAGGTAGAGGTAGAGGTAGAGGTAGAGGTAGAGGTAGAGGTAGAGGTAGAGGTAGAGGTAGAGGTAGAGGTAGAGGTAGAAGTAGAGGTAGAGCTAAAGGTAGAGCTAGAGGTAGTGTTAGATGTAAAGGAGGACAGTTTCTTAATGGGATATGGTCACCTATAGGATAAGCAAACCTGACTGACCTAATCTGATATTCTGTGCCCACTAAGTTTTTTCTCTGTCATATTTGGTTTATTGGGTTGGTTTAAGTCAATTGGATAGATAGAGCTTAAGTTAGATGAAAGAAGGACTTGAGGTCACTTTCTTAATAGCATATGGTCACCTTTAGGATAGAGAAACCTTTAACTTACCTTAAATTATATTCTACCATGCTACTAGGTTATTTCTCTATCATATTTGGCTTAATTTAAAAGTCAATTGGCAGAGATAGAGTTAGATGAAAAAAGGACTTGAGGTCACTTTCTTAATAGCATATGGTCACCTTTAGGATAGAGAAACCTTTAGCTTACCTTAACTTATATTCTGAGATGCCCAATAGGTTTTGTCTCTATCATATCTGGCTCGTTTTGAAGATCAATTAGGAAAGGCAGGAGTGCTGCACTTTGCAAAAATGAATTTCCATTGTTTCATCAATAATTCTTAAAGTAAACTGGCACATGGTCACCCTAAAAACCCTAGAAATCTTGTGCCAGTCAATGAAATCCTCTTTTTTGTTTCCTTTCCAATCATAAACTGTCAATGGTTCCCACAGCACCTTCCCATGTCAAATCTCCTGTCTATACCTTTCTCCTTCTTTTTGCTAAATAGAAAGAGATAGCAATACTCACGAGACAGCAATACACACTGCTTACTTACACTCTCTCTCTATCTTTCTCTCTCTTTTCCAGATTGGCACCCATTATTAAACCCGCCTGCCGTTGTCAAATCGAACCCGCTCCCCCAATGGTTCCTGGCGCCTGGGAGGGCGCCGCTGTGCTCGCCCATGGCAGCCTGCTCCGGTTCGGTTGTCTCACATTTGTCTTCTCAGTGCCATCAACAGATCTGCTGCATGCACGCAATGCGGCCAGTGCAGGCGTCAGCAGCACCGCCACCGTCACGGCAACTGCCACTGCCACCGCCAAGTGACAGCCGGCAGCTCGGCTGCGTCGTAGGAAACAGGTTACTAAACAGCAACAGCAACAGCAACAACAACAACAAGAGAAACAGAAACAAAAACAGAATATACTCCAAAAAACAGCAGCAAAAAAGAAGCACAAATCTCAGTGAAGAGTGAAAGTAGGATAAGCAGACAAGGAGAAGGAGAAGGAGTAGAGTCAGCGCGGCAGGCCGATTGAATGCCTGACTCTACCAAGAATAATAAGAAACAGAGAGAGAGAGAGATAGAGAGTAAGAGAAACAGGAAGACAGGCGAGATCGCAGGAGGATGCCACAGATTATTAGATATTCAATGTTCTTCAAGATCGAAGTATCCCATAGATTACTTATTGTATGTGCTTGTGGATCGAAAGATTCACTCAGTAATCTGTGGGATAATCCAAATATTATTGTCGATCTAAAGATCCAGCAGTTTTATCATATGTTCTCGGTGTATTAAACCCTATATACGAATATGAATCAATTTTACTTCATATTTTTATTAATAGAGATGCGTGTGTTGTATCCCCCACGGTTCCTGCTCCGTTCTTAATCTTCCTCATTAGCATATGGCAACGCAATCATCCACATCCACTTTATCAACTTCATCATATTCTGTAGATATATAATATATATATATATATATGCGTGTATATATATATAAAAGAGCATAACAAATAAAGTTGTAAGGAAATGGAATTTATCATTTCGAAAAACATTTTCTCTCCTAAAAATGAGTCACAATAATTATTCAGCGCTCGCATTTGTTGTTGTTTGTGTTTGTGTGTGTTTTTTGTAAATGTTTGTATGTGTATGTGTGTAAAACAAGAAAATAAATAATAATTAATTAATAATATTAACATTAAGTATGAGAAAATTTATACAATTATGTGTTAATGAGAATTTCAATCCATATACAAAAAAAGAACATTGTTTTTTTTGTCGATAATAATTAATAATAATAAATCTTTAGCATCTTCTCAGTGTACTTCTTATATAACGTTAATTGGGAGGGGGAAGGGGAGGCACCATATAAGGTAAGGTGATTGGGAAAGGCAGATTAGTTAAGGCAGGCAGAGAGTGGCCGAGGAGAAGGTGCAGGTGGAGAGTATATAAAGAATAAACATATATATATATATACTGTATATACATATTATATATAACAGCACACGCAGGGACCGTGGGGAGTAGGAGGAGCGGGAGGAGAAGGAGGAAAGAAGAGATTCCGATTTCGCTTTTGGGCCCTGAATATAAGTACAGAAAGTACGTACGGCTAGACACGCTAAAAAGTAACTATTGATTATATTTTATAATGCTGCTGCACTGGCTCCTTCCTCGTCTAGGAATTATCATTGCTTGCCGGCTCCTCCTGCTGTCCAGGCTGCTGTGGATGCTGCTGCTGTTGCTGCTGGAGTTGCTGCTTGGTCGCATTGCGAGTGGCACGCGATCTTTCCCATTCCAGTTTGTGCTTGCGCTTGGTATGATGATACATATTCGACTTGGAGCGAAATTCAGTGGGGCAGAAGGCGCAGGTGTGCAGCTTGACGCCGGTGTGTGTGGCAAAGTGTTCCTGGCAGGGCAAGGAGGCAGCATTAAAGGAAGTTCCTTTTTGTGTGAAGGATTACTCACCTCCAGGTAGCGCTTCATCTTGAAGGACTTGCTGCAGACATCGCACGTGTACTTGGCCGCTTTGCTTGAGCAGCGATGATTGTTGCCCGCCAGTTCACCGCAGCTGGAGCAGATCGAGACAGTCAGGCTGAGACTGGGCAGGCTCTGACTGGCATTGTGCTTGTTGTGCAGGTGATTGTTGAGGGCGCGCTGGTTGCGCAGCTGTTGGCCACAAATGCTGCACGTATATGCCGCCTCTGGAGGAGCAGCAGGTGCCTCGGCAGCAGCAGGTGCAGTGGGTTCGCTAGAGAAGGAGAGAAAGAGATGTAGTAATCTCTGCCTGATCAAACCGAGCACTATATCTGCTTACCTGTTTGCTGCTGCTGCTGGCGTCGCCACCGCCGCCGTCGCTGTGCCGCTGCTGCTGCTGCTCACTGCTTCTGCCATTGCCGCCGTGAGCAGCTGCTCCTGCTGCTTGCACACCGCATTGTAGTTGGCCAAGATAAGCTCATTCTCCTTGCACGTCTGCAGCTCAGTCTTGAGGCGCTTCCCATACAAGTCAGCGACATCTTCGTTGCTGCTATCCTCGCTGGCACTCAGACTGCGCTCGATGTGTTGCACCTTCTTGGGCGAGTGCGTCTTGCGGCGACTGGCGCGTGTGACTCGTTTAGCTGGTTGCGTTGTGGGCTTGTTCACGGTCAGATTTATGGCTTCATTGGCTTCAGGCGCCTCGGGAGCGGGAGGGACTTTGTCGGGCGGTGGTAACACTTCGTGTGCTGGACACAGGGAGAGGGGCAAAGAGACGGGCAGGGACACGGGCGCAGGTGTAGGTGCGGGCACTGGCGTTGCTGTTGCTGTTGCTGCAGCTGGCGGAGATGTGGGCACAGATGCTGATGATGACGACGCAGGTGGTATGGGAATTTTTATGAGTACTGGCTGTGGCTGTGTGGCTTCACCTGCTTCCACCTCGAGGGGTGGCGGCACTGCCTCCTTATCGCTGTCACCACCTGCTGCTGCTCCTCCTCCTCCTCCTCCGCCTCCTGCTCCGTTGACGCTTCTTTGGCTGTTTGCTTGACTGCTGCTGTTGTTGTTATTGTTGTTGTTGTTGTTGCTGTTCACCTTTGCCGCATCGCGTTCGGCACGTGCCTTCTGCCACTGCGTGTTATGTTTGGTCTTCACATGCGTGTACATATTGGATCGACAACGGAACGCGGTGTTGCAGTAGGCGCACGCAATGGGCCTATCCCCAGTGTGTGTGGCCACATGCTCCTCCAGGTAGCGGCGCATCTTGAACGATTTCTCGCAGAACATGCATGGGAATTTGTTTGCTCCTACTCCCACTCCCGCGCCCGCAGCTACTGCTACCTTGTGATCGGTGGACTTGAGATAGGACTCGTGAAATTCGGTTTCCTCTTTGACCAGCAGCAACGCCTCATAGCCAGCAGTGGGTGTGGTGGCCTCCCGCTCCGCCTCTAGTTCGGCATCGAGGGGTTCCTGCTTGAATTCGATAAGTGGCTCCACAACATCGCCCTCCTCGGACCAGTTGACATCGCAGTCGATCTCCAAGAACTGACTGCACAGTGTGGTCTGTTTCAGTTCCACCAGCTTCCAGAAGTTGTGGAAACTCTCGAGTTGCGCACAGCAATCTGTGCAAATGGACGTGGAGATGGCATCGTCGCGTGACAGCTGGGAAAAGAGCGAGCAGATTAGAGCGGGCACAGGGCGCAGGGCACAGGTGTGCAGTGGCTGCACAGGTGGGACTTACACAGAGATACAAATGCGTCGATATCAAGTGTACCAAATAGTTTTCCGGTATTTGCTTGTTGTTGTCACTACTGTTGTTGCACTCAGTGGCAGCAGCAGCTGAAGCGAACAGCAACACGGCGTTCTGCTCGTCCAACGTGTTCAAGCACAGGCGACAAATCATTTCGTTAGCCGATCCAAGTGGAATCGTGCAACATTAGCACTAATATATATTTTATTATTTATTTATTTATTTCCAAAGTTGCGGATGGATTTAGGTGCTGGGAAAATAATCGATGTCGCTGCTGCTTTTAAATATCGATTAATTCACATTGCCACGCTAGCTATCGATTAGCGCGCACGAACAATAACGATGAATCGTTTGCAATGCAAGCAAATTATTAAAGAAATTAAATTAAATAACAATAAAATATAATTTTTAATAGCATAATTTCATTGATACAGTAACGATATATTGGTATGCAAACAAATTAGTTGTTCAAGAAAAATCGATAACAATATGTTCGAATTGTTTAAAAATGCTGTTATTACAATAGCTTCGTTTTTTTACATTACAATAATTTGGCTTTTTTTTACATTACAATAAATTTGTTATTAAAACACATTTCAATTATGCAATTTACAACTAAAACTTGTCTGCGTGGGAAATACAATTGTCTTCATTTCGCCATTCACATAAATCGCCTCGTAGTGATAGTGATTGCGCACCATCACCAGTTGTCCCGTTTTGTACGGTACATCAATGCAATTGAATCGAAAATTGGGGAATTTTGTCAAACTGGCAACCATATCATATCCCTCAGTTAGCTTTTTCGTCCAAATGGAAACCGTCTCGAAATTAAGTCCCTCGCGATAGCAAAGCCTTCCTGCTTCGTTGATGCTTCGAAAGGTATTTAATGTAATAATCGCTGTGGGTATGGAACCAAAATAGATTTGGGGAAAATCCAAGGCAATTATGGGAGATCCTGGTTTCATTCTGCCATACAATTTCTGTTTATCCGTGGGATCATACTCTTGCATATAAACCGTTTTACACTTTAGCCGATCGATAATTTTGCAGGTATGCAAAAAATTCGGATGATTCGCAATGCGCGGATCCATTAGTTCCATGCGCTCCTCGATCATTTTGATTATCTTGGTGCGCAGTGGTTCTTGTACTAAAATACTCGTTACTAGCCCCACACCGATGGGATGATGAAGATTCTGCACTACAATATCTACGACTTGTTGAATGGGTCCAGTGGCGAATAGGATGACGCATTGGGGATTGACCCATCGCTTGTGTGTGCCATCTTCGGGATATGTCTGAACATGTCGCTTCTTCAGATGTGCATGAATATCCTCCACGCCCTCCACGATATTTGGCAACCCTTTAAAGCGCGGCAAAACATCTGCATCCCCATCCTTATCGCCCTCTGACATGGCTAATTTTGACCAAACTCAGCTAGGAATATGAAAGGAAATTTAAGAAAACAAAATAAAAAAAAATAGCAAACGAAAATAACACTTGCTCCAATGACTGACAGAAAGTTTTATGACTAATGAGAACGGAAAAAAGGGGGGGAAAAAACTGAAAACTAATTTTCGCCTCTCTAGAACATGAACCAATTTGCCAAACCAGAGAAAGGTAACGGCAGATGAATGGACTTCCAGCAGGGACAAAGACGCGGACATGGACACGGAATCAAGCAAAGTTGCCTTCGACTTCCGCTTCCTTGTCAACAACATGTGTGCATAATCGTAATCGAAATACTTTCACTGGCCAAAGTTGCCATTCACACCGGACAACGCACACACACACACACACGCACACACACGCACAGACTGCCGCTGTTAGTGGTTGTGGTGGTGGATTTCCTTTACCCTTTTGTGAAGCAATGTGTGGGGTATTACCGGCTTTGTGCTGCACTTGGCCAACACCTGATAAAGTAGAAAATATATCAATAATTAATGTGCAAATAAGCAAATAAATTATTATCGATTTCTTATCGAAGTAAAATACTAATTTTTTAAATTTTCAAATAGAAAAATAACTAAGGCATAAGTAATTTAATAAATTTCTTATCGATTATTTATCGAATTTAAATAGAACATTTGCATAGGGTATTGTTGCGCAGAGTCGTCACATTTTCTATTGACATTCAATAGGTCGCTACTTGCACGCAGTTCTCCTACTCCTCCTCCCTCTTCTCCTCCTGCTGCTCCTGCTCCTTTTCGTGCTGTGGGCAAACAAGGCGTGTGTGCGTGTCTGTGTGCCATGTGCGTGTGTCTGTGTGTGTGTGTGTTCATCGTGTGCCTGTTTCCGTGTGTATAAATAGCCGAGCGACCCACAGGATTCGCTTACTTTGCGCAAAGACGCCTTCGCCAACTTCGTAGACAGTCGCTCGCCAGGGCGCCTGAAAGTAGGCAGCGCCAAAGTGTTCCGCGAATCCACTTTGGATTCGGATTTGGATTTGGATTAGGATTAGGACCATGCGCAGCGGCTAAACCGGACAACATGGAGATGACAGGCTATCAGGATATCCACGCCTTGGAAAAATCGGTAAGCAACAAAAAGAAAACAATGCAAAAAAAGCGTAGACAGAGAGAGAGAGTGTGACCCCTCGCTGACCTCTCTCCGTTGCGCGTGTAGGTGGCCAATGCTGGGTCACAGCTGTACACAATGGCGCACAAGCTGCACGCCGTGGAACGCTGCCTGGACCAGACCACAATGGAGCAAATGGACGAAATGGAAGTGATGGAACTGCTCGAGTCGATGACGGAAGTGAAGAACGATTATCAGAATCTGCGCAAGGACATACAGGAGGTGCAGCAGCTGCAGCGTGACGTCAGCAGCTCGATACGCTTTCAGATGAGCAATATGCAGCAAACGTTCCATCAGCTCAAGAAGCGCATTGCCAGCTCACAGCAGCGTCGACAGCGTGGAGGAGCAGGGGCAGGAGCAGGAGCTGGAGCTGGAGGCGACCAGATACAGAACACTAGCCTGACGGCGGCAACCCACGAGCATTGATGTGGGTGAACGAGTATTGTGTGTGAGTGTGTGTGTTGCATGTGTGTGTGTGCTTGTGGGGGGTGCAGGGTATGTGTTTGGCAAGCAATTTTGAATTTTAAATGATTTTTATTGATTTTGTATGCGATATATATCCCTCAGAAAAATACGATATAGATACGTACTATATAAACCTACTATATGTGAGGGCTCGTGTGGAAACCTGTTGCAATACAAGCAAACAAACCCACCTGCTACACACACGTACACACACACACACACAGCCACAAATACCTGCACTACAATCGTGTCAAATTGTGGAAACTTGGTAACCAAACTATTTATACACACACACACACACACACACATGTGCACAGTTATATGCGCAGTTATATCAAAATGGAAGAACACCAAACGAATCCTAGAACAATTCTAACTCAACCTACTATATCTAGAGACACACACACACACACACACACTAGACACACCTATACACCTTTACACACCTAAACATATAAACGTGAACTCTAAATACTTTATAACGCAAATCCAAATGTCTGATACCATTTGAAAAGAATGCACTTTTTCAAAAACAAACAAAATTTGCCTTAACTAAACATACATAAAAATAACCTATATTATACTAATTTTTGATATATACACATTTTAACAATTTAAACTTAAGCGTATCATTTCTATATAAATGATAGGCCCAATCAAGCCCAAATCTTTTTTGTTTTCTTTTTTATATATTTGTTGTTATTAAATTGTATAAGCCAAAGCACATTTTAGCAATAAAATACAAGAAAATAAATTCGATTTTTCTTTTCATTGTTTTGATTGCGCGCCAAACTGCAAATTGGCGATGTGTTTTACTGACCGATAACAACAATGTTTCGGATATGCACGACACACACGTCGCTAGCCATGGGAGCGATAGTCATCGATAATTGTAGCAATTGTAGTTGTTTTTTATGGCTCTACGTTGCGGTGGTCGGTTTGCACTTTTAACTAGAATCGCTGTTAATAGAAATATTTTCATATATATATATTAATATTTATTATTGGTAAAATAAAGATAAAGCTCTAATCGATGTCAAGCTCGTCCATTGCTGCCCGCAATTTGGCGATTTGGGCCAACTAGCGCGAAATTAGTGCAGTGTCTTGTGTGTGTTTGTGTTCCCCCTTTCCCGTGCAAGTCTTTTTTTGAAGGTAAGTTAAGACGGGATCTTGAGTGTAACGTCATCAAGCCAGCAGCAGCAGCAGCAGCACCAGCAGCAGAAGTGACAAACAAGTGTATAGAAAGCAGCTAACAAAAGCAGTTTCACACAATCGATTTGCCTATTGAAATTAGAAGAAAGTGCTTGACTAGTGCAACAAGTGCATGCAATCTCTCCCCCCACTGTCTGTCTCTCTCCCTCTCTCTTTTGTTCACTCTCTTTGCCCTAATTTTGGTTGCTGCACCCCCCAACACTCTCTCGGCGCGCGCACGCCTGCGCCTACGCGAATTCGTTGTTGTTTTTGTTGCTTACGTGTCGGGACGCGAAATGTTCGGCCGCGCTTACGTAGTTCTGCTTGCGTTTACGTGCCTCGTCGCCGTCATCGCCGCTACGTCGACAACACCCGCCCCCGCCGCAGTGGAAGCCAAAGTCGAAGTTGTTGGTGAAATTGCCAGTTTCTTGGAGAATCCGCATTATCTAAACAATGATGAGATTGGTGAACTCTTCGAACGCCTTGCCAAGGATTATCCAACACTGGCACAGCCCTATACCATCGGGCAGACCATACAGAACCGCAGCATGCACGCTCTAGCACTGGATGCCGCCACAGATCCCAATAACGGTGATCTCCTGCGTCCCATGGTCAAGTTGGTGGCCAACATACAAGGCGACGAGACTTTGGGCCGCCAAATAGTTCTCTACATGGCCGAGTACCTGGCCAGCAGCTACGAGACAGACGCGGAGGTTCAGCGCCTACTCAACACAACCATTATACACTTTCTTCCCAGCTGCAATCCGGATGGATTTGCCGTTGCCAAGGTGAGTCACAGCAAAACAAGATTAAGATTAAATCGCTATACCTGATAGAGAGAGAGAAATTTAGCATACCCTAAACTCTTCTTCCTCTTCACTTCCCCCTTTTAGTCATGCGCCAGTTTTGGCCAACTTTTCGTCTCTACTTCAGGAAATCGAGGAAATAAACTTCCTATTTCGCTTTGGTTTCGGTTTTCAATTGGTTACGCTTGTGGTTTTGTTGGGAAAACTGATAGCTCCGACTTATTAAAAGTAGGACAGTGCTTATAATGGTTATTAACTGAATTATTTATTTCCTTTTCGCTTGAAAATCACTTTCGTAGCAAAGTAAAGATTGCATCGTTTGTATTTCCATTTTAATTGAAGATCAACTTCATAGGAAATTCAAGATTATACTCGAATAAATCTACAACTAGAGTAGAACGATTCAATCGGCGATTAATCATATGCCATATTTAATGTCTATATATATAAACATATATGTATGCAGATTCATACTGTGGCAACCTGTACATATACTACATATCTATTTGTTCAGTTTTCTCTGAAAACAGCTGCGGATCAACGTAAAACCCCGTGAAAAGTGAATGTACCTATCGTCTGTGTGAGCGCGGTGTACTACCCATACACGTACATACTCTTCCAGCATATGTACATACATACATATGTACACGTATATGTATATAATGGGCCATTAGTTGTGTTGGCTGAATCATTTTATGACTTGACATCTGGGATATTACAGCCCCACTGACTGGCTTTGTTTGCTGCAAACACGTTTCGTTCCATGTTGTGATCGTTTTAAAGCGTTCCCCACATTCCCATAGGAACCCCACCTATGTGTTGGCCCTTTCACAACTCTATCTAAACGGAACCGTGGCAACTCAAAGCTCCAAACTGACTGCGGGCAAACAAACTAGAAGAGGGAGAAAAGAAGTGAGAAGAGAAACCCGAAGAGAGCTTAGCAAGTTTGCCCCACTTTGTACAAGTTGTTTGAGGTCAACGCAGCACGATCGGCTAATTAACATCTGAAGAGCACCAAAAAAAAAAAAAAAAATAAAATAACTAATTTCTTATGAATACAAGTGTATTCGATTAGAAATAGAGAGATCTCTAAAGTGCTTCATTTGAGAGCTCTTCAATGCTTCAAAATCCATTAAAAACCCTTTTTCGAACTTGAGTTGAAGTACAGTAAAAATAATGATCCAAATTTATTTGTTGTACTTCTCTTGAAGTGCTCCTTATAACTTCAAATATGCATCGTTAAGCAAGAACTGAAAACGCACTGTGCAAGCACTGACTCCGATTTCTGTCCAGTTATCTCGTGTTCAACGTGGATAAGTAGCCGAGTTCAAGTTCAATGTCACATTTATCGCTCGTCGACAACTTCAACTGATGATTGTATTTATGACTCCGTCATCTTCAGTTCGGGCATGCACTGAATAACACACAAGTTGTGGAAGAAGACAATCAAAGACAATCGTGAATAAAGCTACAAAGTGAGAAATAAAAAAATAAATATGATTTTGTATATGATTCATGTATTTTTCAGTAAAGTGTATAAATATTTTTATGTTCCATTTATGTGCAATTGAATTAAGTATAGAAATATATAAAAAGATGTAGAAATCAGTTAAATAATTAGTTTATACAAATGATAGAAGAGGTTATCAGTCACGGGTTTTTATTTTATTTCTATTTTTTATAGTCTGAGCCAATATACACGTATACTTAATGTGTACGTATTATAATAGAGTCGTAACATTGCATCGTAAATTTGCAAATCTCTGTTAGTAAAATGTTAAGCTCGCTGTTATAATCTGATTACAGAGGAGTTCTTTACAAGCTCATCTTTCTTTTCTTCTCTTTCTCTCCTGGTTGCAGTAGAAATATTTAGTAGTTAGTAATATAACAGAGTCGTAACACGTAAATTTGCAAATCTCAGTTAGTAAAATGTTAAACTATCTGTTAAAATCTGATTACAGCAGGGTTCTTTTCAAGCTCATCTTTCTTTATTTGCTTCTCTTTCTCTCCTGGTTGCAGTAGAAATATTTAGTAGCACATATATTACTCCCCTCTTTTTTTGAGTGTATGTAACCCGAGTCGTGCCGTAAGCGCTTCGATGGTTCCCATCTGCGCCCCTATTTATTGGTGCCCACGCACGCGTTGATTACCCAACGCCATCGTCCTATCGCAATTGGTTATATGTACAATATTTGCTGTCGGATCTATTTGAATCGGTTTGTTTGCATATGGTTGCCCACATTTGAGCAAGGATTGTTTGCTTATCGACCCACCCGCTTTATTATGACCCCACAAAGCCAATGCAAATGCCATGGGCCATGGCGCACAATGCTGATGACGAACTGTTGTGTCTGGATTACAAACATAGATTAAGTATAGATTATTCAGAATCTGATTAGATTAGTAGTCGAAGCTTAGGCGAATAGCATTTTTGCCGTTTACGGTCCCAGCGGGGCGGAGCTAAGGCCGAATCGATGCGGAATGGGCGTTAATCTACGACGCTGCGAGGCGTTGCAGCTGACGTCATGTGACGTGGTAGTGCACACATTAATTGCATCCATCCACATCTATCCACATCCATCCATATGTACTAAGCAGCATTTAAACAGATTCGAGAAGAAACTGGTTTAGCAGAGAGTACTCTGTATGTGTTTGTTGACAAGAAGAGACTCTTGAAACAGTTTCTTGCAATTGGAAGCGGCATGTGCAACCGGTTTGTCGTTGCTTGAATACCCTGTACTCTCAAAAAAGAAAGAATGCAACTTGAGTTATTTACGAGTTTGCATACTCATGTGACTGTGTGATAATAAATCTTATATTTATTTTTTTAAATGTTGTAAACTATAATTTTTAAAATATATTCTAGAATGACCTGATATAATCATATGTGACTCTGAGATAAAAAATGTTATTAAATATAATAATTATATATACATTTTACTACCTGTCACCATATGTATAACATCTCTCCGTTATATATTCATGCATTATCTAAAAGTTACTTTCCATATGGCAAAAACAGTCGTATATCAAAGAACACAGTATTACGAGGTATCTGCACTTTTTGTGTGTAGTTCAGTCTGATGTAAGACGTAGCCAATTTTTTGAGATAAAAAAAAGCCATAGCGTAATAATTTGCAGCTAAGTACCAGGTGTCGTTAAGTCGAACAGCCTCAACTGCAGATCGGCCCAACTTGTTTTTGCCGCCTTTGTTTCTTTTTTGTGAATATGCATGACAATTGCCCGTTATCTGTTTGACAGTCTGCTTTATGCACTCACTACTGTACTGCAGCTACAGTTTTAGCTAGAAACATATATGGAAAAACATACATACATTCATATGTAGGTCATTAGTTGCATGTGGCATTTGCATGTGTGGCTTGATCGCACAGTGTTGGCAGAGTTCTTTAACGAACAAATGCCAAATATGACAATATATGGAGTTATCGGAATTTAAAAGCTAAATAAAGCAATATTTTCCAATTTGTACCACATTTGACATTTGATGGTAAAAATGCTGAATTGGCAACACTGTGATCGCAGTGCAATTGCAACTCGCACAGAAAAGTATCGATATCATTAGAGCGATTCAATTAAGCACATCAACATTAACTGATAACGATAAGCTTTAATATTCACCCATGCGAGAGTAAACAGCTGGGGGATTTACGTCGTGCCAACCGGCAGTAATAACAACACAGATAAACACAGTTACACACTCACAAACAGACACACGTACAGAAAATGAGAACATATGCAGGCATTCTCTCCCTCTGAGCTTGGAAATCGGACCCACGCACAATCGCATCTCAATTGAAAGGGCTGTGACGTCACTGAGTGAGTGTGAGTATCGATTTTTGTGTCCTTTTTAACATGATGACACATGTGACGTGCGTTGGCGTTGGCGTTGGCCGATTACGAATGAAGAACACTCACAAGCGTCACAGGGCAGCGCAGTGCCGCCGCCGCTGAGCTGCGACGCAATGCGCGAGCTCTCTTCTCCACCTCCACCTCTCTCTCTTTCTTTACGTCTGACTCTCACCGCTCTCCTTTGCTGACTTGCGCAGGCGCTTCACTTGCATCTGGCAATGCCGCCCGCACTTCGCATAGTCTAAATTGATGTGCGAAAACACACGCACAAACAAATGCAAACGCAAGTGAATGTGTGTATGTATGTATGTGTGCGTTAAGTAAACCAAGCGAGGCAAAAAAATCAAATAAAACAAATAACAAAAACTATTAATTTGTGCCACAATGCGGCAATAATAATAATAATAAACAACATAAACAACAACGACTACGACGACTGCGCGCAACAACAAAACTCGTGACAGAGCGCAGAGCTGCGACGAGCCGCGCTCTCTGGCGTATAATTTCCCTACAATTATCGCACGTCGTCGCCGACGCCGACGTCGCTCTCAGCAGCACCACCACTAAAAGCAGCAGCAGCAGCGACGCCGGCGGCAGCTGTGGGGCAGCGGGCGGGCAGCACGGACTTAAGGCCAATCAACGCAGCAAATTTTCAAACAGTACATTTTTTGAAGCTGAGCTGAGCACCGCCGAGTGGAGCTGGAACTGCTGCACGACGACGACGCCGACGACGACGACGGAGACGACAACGATAACACATAACAATAATAAAGCAGCAACGCCGCTAAATAACAACAGAGGCTGAGGCAGAGGCAGAGGCAGAGACAGTGACAGAAGTAGAGGTAGAGGCAGAGGCACGCGGCTGTGGCTTGGAAGTGTTTCAATTTGCACGCCAGTGATAACTAAAGCACCAGCCGAACACTAACGGTAACCAGTTGCAAGTTATCCATCCATCCACACAGACGCACGCACACGCTCACCATGCAGTGGCTTGTGTTGTTGTTGGTCCTGGTGCCTCTGGCCGCCCATGGATTTATAATCAAAGAGGACGAGAGCTTCCTGCAGTTGCCGCACTATACCAGCCAAGCGGAATTGGAGGATCTATTCGCGAGATTGGAGAAAGCGTATCCGGAGCAGGCGCGTGTCCATTACATTGGTCGTTCCCTGGAAGGGCGCAGCCTGCTGGCACTGCAAATCTCGCAGAACACCCGGCAAAGGAGCCTGCTGGTGCCGCCGGTCAAGTATATTGCCAATATGCACGGCGACGAGACTGTCGGCCGACAGCTGCTTGTCTATTTGGCTCAGTATCTGTTGGGTAACTACGAGCGGAATTTGGATGTGTCCCAGCTGGTCAATAGCACTGATATCTATCTGATGCCCACCATGAATCCCGATGGTTATGCTCGTTCTCAGGTATGTGTCTGTCTCTTTCACCTGTTTGCGTTGCGAAATTGTGGAAAAATCAATATGTGTGTGTGTCTGTCAGTCTATCTGTCTGTGTGTGTGTGTGTTGGTGTGTTAAATTACAGTAGCCTTTCCTTCGCCCACACTCGACTGCGCTGCTGCTGCTTCTCTGCTGACGTAGTTGTTGTTATGTTTGTTCTGCCTACGCATTTACAAGGAATTTCGTTCTTTGCTTTGACGTTGACGGCGCTGCTGCTGCGCACATACATTTTAATTGCGCTAGGGCCAAACAGCCACGCCCCTTTGATGTTGACATATTGCAGAGCTTGTTGCTTGTCTGTGGGTGGTTGGGCACACACAGACGCATGCAAGCAAAGCATGCATATTGCATGAGCTATCGATATTAATTATCTATGCAATCGATATTGCCTTTCACTCATTAGAATGCCATGCGATGTCTGTCTTTCGATTGCACTGCAATAAGCACTCCCTCTCTCTCACGTATGTTGTGGAGTTGTCACGTACACGCACAAACACACGTAAATAGATATGTTAAAATTGCAATAAGCAGGCAGCATACATGAGAAAGACGGAGGAGGGCAGTTGTCATTCACAATATTGGCGCTGCTTCATGAATGAGAGGGACGTAAGCTGCAGTTTTGGAGAGGGAGGAGACAAGCAAGTTCGGTTGTCATTCGAGAGCGCCACTTTGCGTGATCGACCATTGTGACTTGCTCGCACACAACAATTACATGCACAAATGTAAATGTGTGTGTGCATATTAATATGCTTTAATTCTACTTGTGGTTTAATCGCTGTTTATTGTATATACATTTATTACACAATACCTGACCAATTTTCTGCTGGTAGATTGACAGCTGTTCCAATTAAAACATTGCTGATTGGAGGAGCCTTAACCCGATTGCACAACAATCCAAGCGGGCTCTCTCTTGATTTCTCTCGCTCTCTCTCTCTCTCTTCCGCTCTCTTTCTGCATTAATAAACAGTGTTGCAAGAGCTTTGCAACCTGACTGTCATATTAACACGACAAGTTTGGTCAACTCTGGCACGAGAGATGAATGCCAAATTAGGCCTGTAATACACGGTGATAATTTACTAATCATCTCTCCCTCTCTTACTCTTGCAGGAGGGCAACTGCGAATCGCTGCCAAATTATGTGGGACGCGGCAATGCTGAGAACGTGGATTTGAATCGTGATTTCCCGGATCGTCTCGATCAGCAGAATCCCAACAATGTGCGTGGGCAGCCACGTCAACCGGAAACGGCTGCTCTGCTGGAATGGATTGTCAGTGAACCGTTTGTTTTGTCGGCCAATTTCCATGGCGGCGCCGTTGTGGCCAGTTATCCCTATGATAACTCACTGTAAGTGCCCCACCTCCCTCTCTCATGTTATCCCCCTAATCTTAAATTAATCTCCCCACTTGCAGTGCCCACAACGATTGCTGTGAGGAGAGTCTCACGCCCGATGATCGCGTCTTCAAGCAACTCGCCCACGCCTATGCCGACAATCATTCGATCATGCGACTTGGCAACAATTGCAATGATAGCTTCGCCGGTGGCATTACCAACGGCGCCAATTGGTATGAACTCAATGGCGGCATGCAGGATTTCAATTATGCCTTCAGCAATTGCATGGAATTGACCATTGAGCTGTCATGTTGCAAGTATCCCTTGGCCAGCACATTACCCGAGGAATGGGCACGCAATAAGGCGCCGTTGTTGGAGCTGCTGAAGCAAGCGCATATTGGCATTAAGGGTCTGGTGCAGGATGCTAGCGGTTATCCCATTAGGGATGCACAGATCTATGTCTCGGGCCTGGAGGATAAACCGATCAGAAGTTCAAAGCGTGGCGAGTACTGGAGGCTCTTGACGCCCGGCATTTATAGTGTTCATGCTTCGGCTTTTGGGTGAGTCCAAAACGAAGGAATATTTCCCCATATAACCCTCCATATATAGAGAATGATAACAAGCAAAGGAACTATCGATAGAATGGAGTCGAAGGAAACATTGATAGCTAGATAGGGAGAATGGAACTAGTTAGAGAGTCGAAGGAGCCATTGATAGAATGGATGAAACTATAGAATCGATGGCACTATCGATAGTATCAATGGCACTATCGATAGTATCGATGCATTCAAAACAGTCAGAATTGTTCGATAGTACCAATGGTGTCCTGAAAAACAATGAAAATAGTCAATAAGCTTCACTATCGATAGAAGCAATGACACTATCGATAGTATCGATGAATTTAAAACAGTCAGAACTGTTCGATAGTGCCAATTGATATCCTGAAAAACTATCAAACCAGTCAATTAGCTTCACTATCGATAAAATCAATGACTATCGATAGTATCGATGAATTCAAAACAGTCGGAATTGTTCGATAGTACCAATGGTGTCCTGAAAAATAATGAAAATAGTCAATAAGCTTTATTATCGATAAAATCAATGACGCTATCGATAGTATCGATGAATTCAAAACAGTCAGAATTGTTCGATAGTACCAATTGGTATCCTAAATAACTATCAAAACAGTCGATGAGCTTCACTATCGATAGACATCATTCTCTATTCCCCACACACATCTCCCTTCTATGCTCCTCTTTAATTTCTCTTTCCCTCTCTCTCTCTCTCTCTGTCGCCTTGCAGCTACCAGACGAGCGCAGCGCAGCAGGTGCACGTGACCAACGATAAACCGGAGGCTCTGCGCGTGGACTTCAAGCTATCCCCAGTTGTGACCAGTCTCGATGGTATAAGCAGTTATTACAATCCTTACTTTTTTAGGCACTAGAGACGCTGGGGAGACGCAGACGCCATAAAATAAACTTAACTAACTCTCTAACTGATCCCAAACTAACATTGTAAAACACGCACACACACACACAAACACACACACATACAGACGCTAATGCATATGCACCTCACACACACACACACATTTGCATTTGCATTTTGGAAATTTTTAGTTTCACTTTTCAGTTGGAAAACGGCAGAGATACCCTGCATTTTATGTATATTGTATGTTTTTCACATTTAATGTTTCATCAGTGCTTAGTAGACACAACCACACACATACATACATACGCGCACACGCACAAGTAATATATCAATTATATATATATCTATTAATTATATACATATATCTATTAATATATATATATATAAATATGAACGATTTGATTTGTACATATACATACAAACGAAGAGAACTCTACCCCCACGATCGAGCCATACAATGGCCACGCCCCCAGCCCCCGTCAGTTCCTGCACAATCCCAATATGAACAACTTAATAGTATATATATATATATATGCATATGTATTTAGCAAGAAGCAAACTATATACAAGCCCTATATCTAAACATATATAGTATACATCGATAATATATCGCACGTGTATATCGTATCTACAGATATTGATGAAACAAAGATTGTTAAATGCGTTTTAAGTAATCCTCAGCGAGAGAAACCAAAAGTTCTGAACAAATTGTTAACATTATATACGATAAATATGATAAATCATAGTGGAAATAGAAGAAGAAGATGATGACAAATGAAGCACAAATTACAAATATTAAATAAAAACGTATTCAAAGCAAAATAGAAATACAATTTACCACAAACACACGCATACACACACACACAGAGTTACACACACACGCACACACACAAAGCAAGTGTGGCATATATAGAACAAAGAAATATACAATCATATATAGTACTATATCGAACTATATATATAAATATATATAGAAGTAAAGAGAACTCTTCCCATTCCAGAACAATCGAAAAAGCGCAAATAAAATTTTTGATTTTTGCGTTGTGTGTTTTATTTTTTGTAATCCAGCACCGATGTAAACGATATGTGCTCTATATATACAGATGTATGTATGTATATATAGAGAGAGTATATATGCACCTTTTTTAATCGATTTGAATATGTCTAGAAATATGAAAACAATTTTATATAAGCTACAAGAATATATATATACTATAGATATATATATATCCTTATTTGGCAGGCACAGCACAGTTAACTGGGTCGATTTATTTGAGGTTAAGTCCCGAATATGTATGTGTATTTGTATAATGTATGTATGTCACACTTCTCAGGGTTTGTTGGTCAAGTAACTGAAGATATAATATATGATGATGATGGTACATATATGTTATATAGTATATAAAGTATATGGTGTAGTGTACGCTCTCTCTCTCTCTTATTGCGCTCTCTTTCACTACGCTCTCTATCTATCTCTCTCTCTCTATATATATTTATCTCTTTCACTTTTTGAAATTATTACGATAAAGCAAATAAATGTCTATTAAAACGAAACAAAATTGATTGATTGCTTATAGAACATATAGAATCATCTCACATTCCACTCACCCCCTCCCCATCGCATGATAGATCATATATATCTCCATACAGATCATATATCTTCAGGTTCCATTGACTTTTCTTTGGCGATTTGGCATTGATGATTGACGCTTCGCTTGGCTTGTCTTGGCTTCGTTTTGGTTTCGGTTTCGCTTTCATTTCATAACATTTCCCTTCCCCCTGGACACCTCCCCTCTTCCCCTTGTTATGGACAGACATTCATCACTCTCCCTCTCTCTCTCACTCATTTCTCCTGGCGCAGGCAAGTTCCGCAAACAGAAAGTCGAGCGCGCTGAGCCGCCAGAGCAGCTGAAGGAGCAATACGATGGCTTCCTCACGCCCACCGAGTTCAAGCACCACAACTATGTGCAGATGGAAAGGTAAGTGGGGACAGCATGTGGTCAAATCCCTTACTAATCCTCTCCTGCTTTGTTCCCCTCTCTCTGCTTGCAGCTACCTGCGTGAACTGGCCGACCGTTACCCCTCACTGACGCGTCTCTATAGCATTGGCAAGAGTGTGCAGGAACGTGAGCTGTGGGTGCTGGAGATCTCAACGACGCCTGGAGCACATGTGCCTGGCGTGCCGGAGTTCAAGTATGTGGCCAATATGCATGGCAACGAGGTGGTGGGCAAGGAGACACTGCTCCTGCTGACCAAGTATCTGCTCGAGCGCTATGGCAACGATGAGCGTGTCACGAGGCTGGTGAATGGCACCAGGATGCACTTCCTCTACAGCATGAATCCCGATGGTTATGAGGTGGCACACGAGGGAGATCGCACCGGCGCGCAAGGACGTGCCAATGCCAATAATGTTGATTTGAATCGCAATTTTCCCGATCAATATGGCACCGATCGATATAACAAGGTGCGCGAGCCGGAGGTGGAAGCCGTCATGAACTGGACACTCTCCTTGCCCTTTGTGCTGTCGGCGAATCTGCATGGCGGCTCCTTGGTGGCCAATTATCCGTACGATGACAACGAGAACGATTTCAATGATCCCAATGCACGTTTGCGTGATGCCAGCATCACGGGACGCAAACTCAATCCCACCGAGGACAATGAACTGTTCCGGCATCTGGCATTGATCTATTCCCGTGCACATCCCACCATGCATCTGGGTGGGCCTTGTCCGTTCTTCGGCAATGAGAAGTTCCCCGATGGCATCACCAATGGAGCACAATGGTACAGTGTGACCGGAGGCATGCAGGATTGGAACTATGTGAGGGCTGGCTGCCTGGAGCTGACCATCGAAATGGGTTGCGACAAGTTCCCGTGGGCCAAGGAGCTCAAGGGTTATTGGCACGATCATCGGGAGCCGCTGCTGCAGCTAATCGAGCAAGTGCATCATGGTGTGCATGGCTTCGTGCGCAGCTCCATTGGCACACCCATTGCCAGGGCTGCTGTGGCTTTGGACGGGGGCAATCAGACGATCTACAGCGGCACCTATGGAGATTACTGGAAACTGACGCTGCCCGGCCGGCACAATGTGACCGTACTCGCCGATGGCTATGCCCCACTGCGTGTCGAGGTGGAGGTGCCCAGTGAGGAACCGCGTGGCATGCGCTTGGATGTCACACTCATGCGTGACGATCCTCAGCACTGGGCGTCGGCCAATGACTTCCGCATCATTGAGAATGTGGTGAACACCAGGTACCACACGGATGCCGAGGTGCACAGTCGTCTCGCCGAGCTGGAGAATCAGAATCCACAGATCGTTAGCTTTGGCTATGCGGACAACGAGTTCAGTCGACACTTCAAGTACATCAAGATGAGCTCCAATGTTAGTAGGGGTAGAGAGCAAGAGTTAATCCCAGTTAATCACCTTCTTCCTGCTCCACAGATTGCCGAGCCGGATGAGCACAAGTACAAGCTGCTGGTGATCAGTTCGCTGTACGATAGCACGGCGCCGCTGGCACGTGAGATTATGCTGAATCTGGTGCGTCATCTGATCGAGGGACACAAGCTGCAGGATGCCTCAGTGGTGCAGCTGCTGGAGCGCAGTGTCATCTACTTCCTGCCGCAGACCGAGAAGTTTAGCCAAGTCTTTAGCATGTACAATGCCAAGTGAGTCGGAAGGGATGACGGGGGCAGCAGGAGGCAGCTCCGAACTGAGTTTGTCTGTATGAACACGCAGATCTTGGAGTATGATGGAGCCAGGGCTAACAAACTGGCTGACAATGTGTCTGATCATTGCGCCCAGCTGAAGCTTGCTTTGTCATGTGGCCACGCCCTCCTACGCCCCCTTTACAGCATCTTTCGTAACTCGTTCACTAATTAAACTTCTTCTTTTTAGCAACTCCATTTGCGATCCCGTGCTGCCCGATGAGCTGGCCGAGCGTGTGCTGAATCCCGAGAACGAATCATCGCGGGATTTGCTGCTTGAATTCCTGCGCAGTGAACACTTTGATTTGATGCTAACCTTCAGAGCTGGCAGCTCCGAACTGAGCTACACCAAGTCGGATTTCATCTACGAGAGATTCGCGCATAGCATACAACGCACGGAGTTCAACTATTCGCCGCTGCAGTGCAGCAGCTCAGCCACCAGGCAACTGCATCACGAGACCACGGATCGATTGACGAATCTCTTCTATAATATGTACAAGATACCCATGTTCACGCTGGGCATATCCTGTTGCCGCATGCCACAGAATGCACACATTGCTGCCGTGTGGCGCACGAATATCGAGAAGATCAAGAACTTCTTTGGCCTGGTGCAGACGGGAATTCATGGCGTGGTGCAGAACGATAAGGGACGACCGTTGCGTGAGGCCTTTGTGCGTCTGGTGGATCATCAAGAGGTGCACAATGTCACCAGGAATGAGGCGCGTTTCCAGTTGATCTTGCCCAAGGGACTGTACGGTGTGGAGATCAGTGCACCCAACTATGAATCACAGATTGTGCAGACCCAAGTGCAGCAGGGTGTGATCAATGATCTGGGCGTGATCAAGCTGCATGGCTTCACTCTGATACGTGGCACGGTCACAGAACTGAATGGCGGAAGTCACACGGAACAGCAGCGCAACACAAGCATCTCGGGCATTGTGCTGGATGATAGCAATCATCCCATCCGTAATGCCAAGATCTCTGTCATACAACCCAAGGGATTGAGGCATTTGCGTAACTTTACCAATAGCCTGGGGGAATATCATTTGGCGGCAGTGCCGCTGGGTGCACTCACACTGAAAGTGGAGGCACCACGTCACTTTGAGGCAACACGCGAGCTGCGTCTCGACCAGGCCGGACAACCCACCGAGAATGTTGTCTTCCATCTAAAGTTCAATGCTCATGTCTTCGGTTTGCCACGTTTCGTCTTCATACTCGTGGCCAGCGTGTTGATCATCATGGGCGTGGTGGTGTGTGTGCTGTGCGCACAGTTCTGGTTCTATAGGAGGCATCGTGGCAAGATGCCCTACTACAATTTCTCATTGCTGCCCCAGAAGGCCAAGGGGCAATTCGAGCTGGACGACGAGGCGGGCGATGATGGCGAGACTGAGCTCTTCCGCTCGCCCATCAAACGTGAGTTGTGCATAAAGTTGCAGTTGATATGGTCACCCTAATTCTCCTTCTCTCTCCCTCTCTCTCTTCATAGGTGGCATGACCATTCAGCCGTACTTCGATGAGGAGCAACTGGAGCACATTCTTCATACAGACGAAGAGGATGAAGATGATGTCAGGGGCATCTCACCTGAAAGGGAACTGGATGTGGCCGATGATGATAGCAGCGATGAGATTGTCATGTTGCACAATCACAAGAATCGACGCAAGCAGTAGGAGACACCAACAGCAACAACAACAACAAGTTAAGGACACAACAACAACAACAACAACAACAGCAACAACACAACAAAACTGTGATTCCAAACGTTTTCAAACAAAAACAAAAACAAACAACAACCAAGAGCTCTTTTAATATATACGATATCGTTATCGATATCGCTATCGACTGTAACTGTACTTTTTTTTTTTGTTTGTGTAATTGTAATTTTTTTTTACGCTTTGTTTGTTTTGCCAAACTTGCTTATAATGTACATAGAACTCTAGAACACGATCGACAGCTTTATATGTTCATACATGATATATATATATATATATATATATATACATATACATCACACACACACACGATTTGAAGTGTTGTGGCGAATCTCCGTGAATTTAAATATTCTGAAATGATAATGAATGATAAATGTATATATATATATATATATGATATATCTATAATATATACACACATATATCTATGTATATGTATATAGACGTGTATCTGCTTTTGAACACGGCAACTGTAACTACGTTTAAGACTGAACATTTTAAACTAACCTAAAAGAAAGAGAAAGAGAAAAAGAATAGAAAACATAAATTGATCTGGAAGAGAATCAAAACATTTTGTATATCAGAGAATAACGAGAAGCAATCTTAAAGTATGTAACCGAACCGATAAGCATTCCAAAAACGATCCATATATCCAACTAGGCAGCAATATATATACATATATAATATGATGAAACAAAAAAGCAAAAACAATGTCAAGTTAACAGTTATCTTTTAAATATTGAAATCATTTGAAATAAACCGCGCGTATAGCACCCCTTATGAATATATATATCGATATAGTGAATATAGTTATAGAAATGCACGATTTTAAAATTTATATATATATATATATATATATATTATTAACTTAATACTTTATATATCTTTATATACCACACACAATACATTCCCACGTATTGGTAGACATTCCAAGTGCCGGAGATGTATGTAAAAATTGGGGAAATAAAAATCAAGTATATGAACCTAACCTATACAGAGACACTATAATATATGATAACCAATATACATATATACAATATATAATATAAGTTTAATATGCATAATAATCGAAATAAATTCAAGTACCTTACTCCAAAAACCAAACCGAAAGTGTAATTCTTGTAATTCTCTCAGCTTATGGCGAAATTAGAATTAGAATAGTTCAAGCTGGAACTATTTTCGGATCAGCCTTGAGCAATCTACATAATCATGACAACTCGCTGGTGGGTCTTTCTACGATTGATAGTGCATAGAAACTGCCAGAATTTCGGGCATGAATATAACGAAAGATGAAACGATTATAATCGACTTTAAATCGAATTGGGAAGCATTTAGAGAGAGCAAAAATTTGTTAAGGGGGTCAACCTGTGTAAAATCGGTATTTCGAACGCTTTTTTTGGGAATTTTTATTAGGATAAATAATTTCAATACAAGAATAAGTTTAATGTTATTTTAAAGGTTTATGATTTTATTATAACTGTAAATTTTTTCAAAAGTGTAAACCGAAGGCTAATATTTATTGATGCCATTTAAAGTGACGTCCCCAAAAAAAAAATACCGAAATTGCGTGCAAGATTCCGCTCGAACCACTCATCTGAAACACAAATAGTAAAAAGAATTTTATTTGTGTTTATGTTGTCGAGGTACTGTGACGTAGGTTTTTGATGAAATTCAAAAAATTGAATAAATGACAGTAGATTTCATAAAAATAGATCATTTTTTTGCTTTTTTCGATAAAAAAAAGGCTGTAAAAAAAAAAAAAAACGATATCGAAAAACCCCTACGTGAGTACCTTCATTTATCTCTGTTTATGGTTCTGTCAGTTGATCTGATGAGTAGATTATCTTTAATCCTGAACGCAAATTGCAAAAACATGGTTTTGAGAAAAACGCGTATGGAGATCTGGCAACCCTTTAAATTTGCCAATCACAATTATTTAAATTTTAATTCGCATAGATATTAATCTATAATCGATATCCTTGTAATCATCGTTAATTCTTCCTCTTTCCATCGCTATCTGTCAAGCGCACCACACGTGCCGCCTTATGACTTTAAATTAATTTTTTTTTAATCTGAATAAATCTTAACTTTAAATAATCATCTACAATATTTAAATAAACAAACCGTCTAACAAAACCATTGTTCACCACACGCGTTTAAAGTTTTGAGGCAACATACATAACTTTGTAGTCTGGACTGTCGCATTCAGCGCCCTGTCACGTTTGAAATAAGTCGAATTCGGGAAAAATATTTTAGGACATCATTTTTCACATCTTGAAGATGCAAGAAAAGTACAAAAAAAAAAAAATCGATTTTTAGAAAATTTTACACAGGTTGACCCCCTTAATATGATACATCATAAAATATTTGGTTGCTCCACAGAACTGCAATTTATTTACTTTTTAAAACTATAAAAATAAAACATCATGTTTTATATTTATTTAAGTTTACTATTTTCTGTTTTTTTTTTTTTATTTCCATGTAAATGAATGTTTACTTCAATATACATTCGTTGAATTATGTTTTGTAAATGTGTTCAAAATTTCCGTATTTGCTTGGCGCAGCTACGCAGAGATACCCTGGAAATCAAAATGGGTAGAATTTAAAGAGAGCAAAGATTTGTTGATATGATACATTATAAAATATTTGGTCGCTCCACAGAACTGCAATTTATTTACTTTTTAAAAGTATAAAAATAAAACATTATGTTTTTACATTGAATTAAGTTTAATATTTTCTGTTTATTTTTTTTTTTATTCCATGTAAATGAATGTTAACTCCAATATATATTCCTTGAGTAATGTTTTGTAAATGTGTTCAAGCAAAGTTTACGCATTTCCTTGGAAGAGCTACCCTGGGAATCGATCTTCGTACGATTAAAGCAAAGTCAACAAATTTGTTCAAGTTTAAATCAAGTTTGTCGTTGAGAAATTGCGCAGATTCAACCACTTGCCAGAGATAGTTACACACACACACACTGGGAGAGGCAGAGACACTCATTAGTGTGTGGGTATGTGCTTGGCCAGGATCAAGGTTATCGCATACGCAGCGCGAGCTTATCAGCAGCTCGGGGACTGTCATTAAGAAGCGACTTTATCAGCAGCGACGGCAGTTGATAGTTGTCAGCGGCGAAAGTGAGAGACGCGCATCACTGACTGCCTCATCTGTCTCAGTTGTGATCTGTCGTTTGTCGTTTGTCGTTCGTCGGTTGTTCCACGTTGTCCTCGTCGTCGGTTGTCGATCCTCAGTTGTCTGCCTGGTGCAGCTGTAAGAAGACGCAAAGATTCCAAAGTGAACAACAACAGTCAAGACCATGTGGCAGACGCGACAAGTAGCCTCGCAGTTGCAGAGACTGGGCGGACAGTTGCTACGGCAGCAGCAGCAGCAGCAGCGTAGCCTCAGCGTGCCCGCCGAGCAGACGCTGGCCATCATTGGGGTACCCTTTGCCAAGGGGCAGGGCAAGCAGGGGGTCGAGTTGGCGCCGGATTTGCTTAGGCAAAACAAATTGCGTCAGGTGCTGCAGAATAGCGATGGTGAGTGAGTGAATGAGTGAGTGTATGAATAAAGAAAGAACTAACAAATGAGTGAGTGAATAAGAAAACGAATTAGTGGGTAAATGAACAAGAATTAAAGTGATCGAATAAGAAACAAAATAGTTAAAAAATGAGAGAGTGAATAAGAGAATGAATTATTTAGTAAATGCATGAGAGTTCAAGTGATTGAATAAGATACAAATAAGTTAACAAATGAGTGAACAAGTGAGTGTAACGCAGTAGAACATGTTAACAAATTAGTGACTGGATGAATAAGTTGAATGAATAGAGTATGAACAAATAATTGAGTGAGAGAACAAGTATCTGAATGATATAAATAAATGTTAACAAATGAGTGAGTGAAGAACTGATTGATTGAATGAATGAAGCAAATGAATGAATAGAGTATGAGTAAATAATTTAGTGAGTGAACAAGTGATTGAATGATATGCATACAGTTTAACAAATGAGTGAATGAAGAAGTGATTGATTGAATGAATGAAGTAAGTGAATGAATAGAGTATGAGTAAATAATTTAGTGAGTGAACAAGTGACTGAATACAGTTTAAGAAATGAGTTAGTTAAGAAGTGATTGAATGAGTGTGTGAACAACTAAGTGTAAAACAGTAGAAAACATATATGAATGTGTAAATAAATGGAGTACTCGTTTGAGTTATGAATTGAGTGAGTGAATGATATGAAAACAAGTTAACAAATGAGCGAGTGAACAAGTTAGAGAAAGAGGGAACAAATGCGTGAGTATTCACTCACATGGATAATGAGTTAACAAGTGAATACAATGAATAAAAGTGAACAAATGAGTCAGTTAATAATTTATTCAATGAGTAATAGATGAGTGAATGTCTGAAGACTGAAAAAGAAACCCGCCATGAAGAGAATCCGCGTGAATTCAAATGAAATGCAACTGTTATTTATATTTGCAAGAATCGATTTATTCGCAACACTTATCGATCACTGTTCGATTACAGAGCGCCTGGTGATCACCGACTATGGCAACCTGCAGTACGCCGTGGACGAGGAGTTGCTGCAGCAGCAGCGCCAGCACTACCACCACATACGCAACTACGCGGACTTCATGGCCTGCAATCTGGCGCTGATCAAGCAGGTGCAGCTGATGCTGAAACAGAACGAGAAGTTCCTGACTATCGGCGGTGATCATGCTATCGGTTTCGGTATGTCCAGTTCATCAGTTCCAATGTGTGTTCCCACTAATTGTTGTTATTGTTGTTGTTGGTGGGTGGGGGGTGCAGGTTCCGTGGCGGGTCACTTGCAGCACACGCCCGATCTGTCGCTGGTGTGGATCGATGCGCATGCGGACATCAATTTGCACAGTACCTCGCAGTCGGGCAACATTCACGGCATGCCCGTCTCGTTTCTGCTGCAACAGTTGCGCGGCACCTGGCAGCATACGGGCGTCGATAAGGCAGCGCCTAATTGGTAAGTGTAATGATTTATTATCGATATACATATTAACGTATATTTATCAACTTAGCATTTATCGATTATCGATCTGTTGTGTTCTCTTTATTCGCACACACTCTTTCATCGCACTCACATTTTCATCGTGTCATCGTTAGCGCCATAATTATCGCTAGCTTGCTATCGTTATCGTTATCGGTTACAGCTTACAGCTAAAACAGAGAACACCACACACTCGCTAACAAATTCGTCTAAGTCTTAAGTCTAGCTACGTTCTAAGTTATCGTTATCGTTATCGTTATCGCTATCGGAGTTGCAGCTCGGAGCAGACTCGCGATATTATCACAGTTAACCAAGTTTTGTTTTTGATTTTTGCTTTCGATTTTTGGGTTTTACTTTGTTCGTTTGTTTTTGATTGTTTGTTTTCATTCTAGTCAATCGTTATCGATATCATTCTCTTCTTCTTTCGCTTTGCGTTGAGCTGCATTTAGGGTCTCAGTCTTTAGTATTTTACTTGTAATTTTAAATTATTTTCTTGACTTTTTTTTTTTTGTTTAGTTTACTTTCTTCACATTCTTCTTAAATCTCCTCACAAATTTGACAACCTAAAGTTACGTAACATTTCGTGTCTTTTGGCAGTTTCTGTTTCCAGTTACACTTAGGAACCTAACCATTGAAGAAGAATCGTACTTGTATATAGTAGGCACAATCGAATCGAGAACTGAATCGAGAAACCGAAACGGGAAACCAAAACGACAATCAAATCAAGGAAGATAACGAATCTATTTACCTAAGTTGAAGTTGAAAACGAATCACGACAAAACGAAAACAACTAAACATGTAGATTTGTCTATATATATATATATGTATATATATAGTATAGTATTGTATGTAGTATATGTATGTATATACGAGAATATCATTGTGTGTGTTTGGCAAGTGTTTGAAACAAGGGGGAAAATAACACAAACAACTCGAACCGAAGCCGAACAAATCGAATACATAATCGAAATCAAGACGTCAATACATTGTTATTAAGTCACACACGTTCCAGCTTCTATATATGATATGTATATAGTATATATAGTTTCTCGATCGTGGGGTAAACGAAATCAACTGAAGGTGTGCACGGGGGGCTGAGGACTGAGGGGGCCTCCCCTTGCAGCTGCGATTATATTATGTTTTTTTTTTTTTTTTTTTTGTTGCTGTGTGGTGCTTGTGCTACAAAACAATCTCAAATCAAACCGAAATCGAACCGAAACCGTTAACCGAAAACCGTTAATCGTAAATTGAAAATAGCTAAAATTGGTTAAAATTGTTAAATTGGTAAACTTGACTAGCTTAAGGTTATAAATCTGCTCGTTGACTGTCGCCGGTTCTTTACATACATACAAGTTGAATTAAAATTATACATATACAATATATAGATCACAATTGATAATCGATAATCCAAATTGAGAAACCGATGAAAACATGATGAAAACGTAAACTTTTTGTTGTTCTTCTTGATGATCAGCTGAAGCGTACAGTCTGACAGGTATTTAGGGGGTGTGTCTCCGTGTGTGTGTGTGTATAAGTGTGTGTGTGTGTGTGTTGGAGAAGGATCAACAGAGTTACATTTATAAATATATATAGAGATAAGTATATATAGAGAAGTACATCGAGAAACAAAAGAGTTTACACGGATAAAAATCAGCTGGGTGTAGTTTACATACTTTATATATACAACACAAATACACAGCACAGAATAATATGATACAAAGTTATACTGGTAGAAATAGCGGGGTCTTCAGATCGCTAATGAAATGAACCGAACGTTAGTTGAGTGCTTTGAAAGGTTAAATTCGAAGGCTCTGCGATCAAGGTACAGATTTGGTTATATGAATTGAATACTCTTAGAATATGATGGTTCTTCGATCTAGATAAAGATTAGTAAAGAGATTGTACCAAGATGTAGACAGTTAGACTGATAGATTGCATTCCCTTGCAGTTCCAAAGATTTAATAAAGTTCTTAGAGAAGTTTTGAAATTGCATGTGAAATAGGTTAAAATTCTTTGAAAGACCTAAATCATATTGGAAGAAATTAAGAAACTTTTCGAAATGATGAAGTTCATTAATCAGAATTTCTTAAAGATTAAATGATGATCTTGCTGTGTTCTGTAAAACTAAAAAGATCTTAAGATTAAGATTGGGAAGACTTTGCTGCTTGAACTCTAAGAAAGAAATAAAAGGAGGTTACAGTAGATAATAAGTGCTTATAGATGGTCTAGTCAGTATATGTGGCACATCCACACACACACACACATACACAGAGATGGGGGAGTGTGTGTACTAAATATATATGTGTATTTATATATATATATATCGGGTATATGTGTGTACTGCTGATAGAGGTAAATAAGTAATTACAATCAATATCGAATGAATCACATAATTATACAATCATTATCGCTGTCAATTAATCAATTAATTAATTAACTAATCCAAGTTAAACGTTAAATGTTAAATGTAAATTTTAAATGTTAAATGTTAAAGGTTAAATGTCAAATTCAATTGAAACAATTCGAACAACAACACACGCCTGAAAATAAATCAAGAGAAAGAAACAAATTAGAAATGCATTTGACTTTGTCTTCAATCGTTTAATATTGAGAATAATCCGGTTCGTTTTTTTTTTTTTTTTTTTTTTTTGTTTTTTATAGATCATTATTATTTAAGTTTCGGTTAGCTACAATAGAAAAAGTACACAAAAAACCATTTTTGAAGTCAAAACTCATCATGGGCGATGTTTATTATAATTTATAAGTAATATTGAGGAAAATGAACGTGTGGCAAATTTCAACGCTGTACAAAGAGAGGAAAGCAAATGAAATGAAAGTAACGGAGTATATAGTAATAGTATTTTGGCCTAGTTCGAGTGTGCTATACCCCCCTCTCTCTCTTTCTCTTCCACTCTGCTTACTCTCTCTCTCTCTCTCCCTTTGCTCCTGCTTCTCCTTCAACTTTCGCTTCTCTTTACTTACCGGAAAAAAGAATAAGAATCGAAATGAAATCAAGTGGAAAACTCAAAGAAAGTGAGCAGGAGAGAGTGAGAGAGAGCGACCAAGAGAGAGAGAGAGAGAGCGAGAGAGACACAGAAAGAGAGGGGTAAGCGAGATGGAGTATGGAAAGTATCGAGATAAATACACTGCGCACAAAAAACGGAAAGAAGTTACAAATTAAATTAAACTGAGAAAAGCGATATATTTTCTTTTTTTCTTCTCTATTTTTTTCGCTCATCTCGATCGTAATTTAGTTGTTTTTTTTTGTTTTTGTTTTTGGTTTAGTTAGGTTAGTTCATTTGGCTTACTTACACACTAAAACAAAATCAAACTAAGTAGATTGTAAATACACTGCGCAAAAAACTTATACGCTTTATATAAAGACGGAACACTTCGTTGGTTGGAGACTGTAGCACAACAACTGAAACAATTTTGCAGAGAGAGAGGGAGACAGAGAGAGAGAGAGAAGTGTGTGTGTGTGTATGTGTGAGTGTGAGAGGGAGAGAAAGATATAACATAAGTAGAACTTAGCAGCAGTTACACCGTAAGAAATCACAAATTACCAACGAAAACGCGATCCTGAAAGAGCAACGTGGGGGTGGGGGGTGGAGGGATGTAGGAAGTCAAAACCAAAAGAGAATGAGAAGAAGAGAGAGAGATCAAGCGAACTAGCGATTGAACGAACGCAAAAGAAAGCCAAGAAGAACCAAAAGAAGACCAAAGAAAAGTTGAGCAGTAGCTGAAAAAACAGCAAAGAGGGAAGGAAAGAAAGTAGGAAAGAAAAATAGAAAAATAGAGAAATGAAGTAAGGAAGTAAGGGAGATAGCAACACATAGCGAGAAAGAGAGGGAACACAAGAGAACACAACTCAGGCTTGAGAAAACCAACCAAACCGAGAACCAAACCGAAAGCAACAGGAACCGAACTCAAGAAACGTAGAAACGGAACTGAACCAACAGATTTTTGTGTGTATATATACATATATACTGAACAATACTTTATATGCAAAGCAAGAAAAACTCATAATCATATATTTTGCAAATACATTTATAATATTAATTTTGTTTTGTTGCATTGTTTTCCATTTTTTTTTTTTAATGATTTGTTTTGTTTTTGTTTTGTTGAAATATCATTTGAAATGTTTGGATAAATATTATTAATTAATCGATATAAATATGTTAATAAAAAAATTAAATAGTTTCCATCTTCCACATCATCATCATCATCATCATGATCATAATTAATTTGCATGTATAATATACATTATATATCTGGCGTATCTGGTTTGTTATGCTGTACTGGATGTTAACTTTTTTTCTTTCTTTTTTTTTCTTCTTCTAAGTATAGGTTCGTCTTAGCTGTTGTTGTTATTGTTATTGTTGTTGTGTGTGTATACAAATAATAAGCGCATATACTATATAAGTTATACAATAACTAAGCGTACGACTAAGTCTAACTAATCATAGGTTATAATCAAATTCAATTAAAATCAAATTATTCTCGGTTTGCACACAAAAAATAATATCGCATTTGGTATTAAATTGCAACTTATTATCGTCCAGTTTCGTCAAGTCCCGTTCGTAGAATAGCTTGAGAAGGGGCTTGAGTGTGTCAGGGTGTGTGTGTGTGTGTGAGTTGTGTGTGTGAGTGTCTTTTGAACAACTTAAGAGATACGAGCTTGACTAGACACAGAATAAAGGGAATAAGGGGAAAATCTTCTATATCGTCTTATCGTCTTATATAACTGGAATGCCACGGACACTTTGAGATCATAAGTTAGCTGACTTGACTAGTTGGCGACTGAAATATTCCACATGGCAATTGGAATTCGAATTTGAACAATTGAAGAAGCATCACAGACAGAGAGAGAGAGAGAGGGAGAGAGAGATCATTGATAATACGAAGAAGGATCCGCATCGACTGTGGGTCATTCATGCTCTGCGGAGACACACACACACATAATAAAACATATTTAGAACAATAAACGAAACGAAATAAAATACAAACGGAAATAAAATACAAAAGAGACACAAGAAAATAATGAAAACAAACAAAAAAATTATGCGAAAATTTATCGAGTGTTTTTATTGAGAAAAAATTGTTGATTTTTTTTATTTTGGTTTTTTTTTTTTTTTTTTTTTTTGTTGCTGTTGTTTCATTTTGTTGGCAAAAAAAATCAATTGAAAATTATAAAAATCATAAAATTAAACATAAATATAATGAGTTGTAATCATAATCATAATCGGAGGAAATCAAATCAAAAGGAATAGTCGAAATTGTCGTTGTTATATAGAAACTGAACTGAACATAAGGAAAGGCGAAATCATAAGTCAAAACAAAATTCGATACACAAGTTTCTCGGGTTGCCCTTAACATTATACTGGATATATATATTGTAGTCATAGATCGGGCAATATAAAACTACACATAATATGCGCCGATTTCCTACGGCAGGGTTTGGCATAATGTGTGTGCGTGTGTGCCTGGGTGTGTGTGTGTAGAGAGTGTGGACAATGAGAGAGTGTACAAAAATTAAAATCGAAAAAAAAAATTAATATATATATAGATAATAACAAAGTGTTGAAAGTAAAAGAAATCAAAATGGAAACCAAAATTTGTAAATCTGTTTCAAATGTTGTTAACGCGAATTGAGAAAGTGACAAAGAGATGGGGAGAGAGAGAGAGAAGAATTCTGCAACCTCTCTCTGCCTTCTCCCTCTTCACTCTCTTCTGCGTGTTATATATTCATTCTTGTATGCTCTCGATTCAAATCAAAAAGAATCTGAATTTCACTTGCGGTTCAAACTAAAATTAATTATAAAATACAATAAATAATATTCTTCTCTTCTTCTTCTTCATCATCTTCATCATCATCATCATCTTTATCTTCTTCTATTGTTTCTGCTGTTGTTTGCTTCGTTTTGGGTTTTGGTTTTTACTTAAAGTTTACGAAAAAATTATATATATAATATTACATACATATATAATATAAATATATCAAATTTGCTTAATTCGAAAATTACACGAAAAAAATAATTGTTATATTGTTGTTGTTTTGTTTGTTTGTTTGTTTTTGTTGCTGTTGTTGTATAATAATATAAATATATATATATTTTAAGTTACATAAACATAAATGATTTTTTTACTTTCGCTTTTCATTCTCGTTTCTTTTTACTTTCTTTTTTTTTTTCTGTGTTTTTATTTTGTTTTTTTTTTCTGGCTTTTTTTTTCTTGTTTAATTTGTTGACTTAAAGAAATTATAATTGTAATTTAGCTGAGATGCATGTTTAGTTGTTGTTGCTGTTCTTGTTGTTGTTGTTGTTGTTGCATATTAAAACTATTGCACAATGTTAGAATTACGTAATAATAGTAGTAAGTAAGTATATTAATGAAAAGGATGATTGTGTTATGATTCGATAAATAAATTAAACAAAATCAAGTACATAATTTCACTTAATCGATAAACGGTTCTCTTCTCCTCTGCAGTTAGCCATATACGATGTACATACATACATACATACATATATACATATATAATACATACATACATACATATCTGTACATATACATAAATAAAACTAACAAGAATTATTGCAAAATTCCGCTGTATGCAACAAGCAAAAAAGATTCCGCCTCAGATTCTGATTCGGATTCGGATTGAGATTCAGATACAGATCTTCTCTCTATCTGTCTCTCTCTATCCTGCTCTCTTTTGCCTCTTGCGCACGCTCTTCGTTAAAGAAAAACTAGTACAGTTACAGGAATAATACATAATAATTTAAGATACATAGAGAACAAATCTTTGGATATTTTGGTATTTTACGAAAGAAATGTGTAAATAAATTATAATTTCGCTTGTGTGTTCATATATATATAATGTGTGTGGTGTGTTGTGTGTGTGTATGTGTGTGTTTATGTTCAAGAATTTAAATAAAAAATCTTTGTTAAACTTTCGATAGTATTTTGTTTTCGACTGGCGCGCTCAATTTTGCTATGCTTAAATTTTAGCTAGTTTTATAAAGTTTATGTTTTTGTTTTTGTAATATTGTTTTGAAGGAGTTTCTATGCTGGGTTGGATATCTCTATTCTTTATCAATCGTCTCATCCGTTTTCGTTTCGTTTTCTTTGCTATATGGTATTTTTATGGTATATTTTAATTAGAATATAATTTATAAATTTGCTTTATTCGTATTTTATATTGAAAATATTTCTTTTGCTTTTTGTCCTACACTTTGACATAGAATTACCCTTTCTCTCTCTCTCTCTCCTTCCTACTACCTGTCGTAACTCTCTTCTACAATATTATTTTTTTGTTTTCTTTTTGTCAACTTATCCGACTCTCCTATCATCTCTTTCTTTTCTACTGTTACTTTGCTGACTAGATTTCTTGTTGCAAATTTTGTTCAAACAAAAAATTGTTTCCTATAATTATGAAAAAAATATATATAATAATAAGTATATAATTATGAATATTGTTTATACACAAGCATTGTTCGCGCTCTGTTCTTTCCTCCTCATTTTTTCTCCTTCTCTTTTCTATTCTTCTCAAAGATTTCTATTCAGTGTTTAAGTTTCATTCGCTAAGGATCTCTCGATCTTTAAGGTATCGTCCAGCGTGTGTTTGTGTGTGTGTGTGTGGATATTGGAAACTTAAAATAGGTTCTAGTTTCTGTTCACATAAATTAATCGTAATTGTAACTAGACATATGTGTGTGAGTGTGTGTGTGGTGTATTGTACCTACTACAAGTATAAGAAATCATTAATTGAAAGTAATATAAATATATATTTATATTTTGGTGAAATAAGATGTATGTGTGTGTGTGTGTGGTTGTGTGTGTTGAGGTGTGTGTCACTTAAGTCTCTTCCCCAGATTGGTATACGTTAAATAAATATGCATGGCCGCGCTCGATTTTCGATAATAATACAAGTATATAGAATAATATTCGTAATGCAAAGAAGAAACAAAGAAATCATACAAAACGCACATTACCAAATGCAAAATTCAAATTCAAATTCAAATCCAAATCGAAATTCAATTAATAATAAATTCAAAAAACTCTTCCAAAAATAAGAAGCCAAAGAAAACTATTGAAGCCATTTATGTTTTTTGTTTTTTTCGAACTGATAAAATGCTTGTGTTACAAGGGATGAGGTGGGGGAGGGGTACCAGAGGGAGTAGGGAAGTAGGGGGCAAGGGCCAGGCATATGGTATATGTTGCCTTCTAGCCGAACTGCTGTACTCCCTCTCTCTCTCTCTCGCTCTCTCTCTCTCTGTACTCATTCGCTACTGTACCTACTGTACCTATGCCATGCACAGTGGGGCAAAGCATCCTGCAATATTGTTGTCGCTTTTAATTTGTTTTTTTTTTCATTTTTTTTTTTTTTTTTTGTTTGCTTGCCATGTTAACAAAGAACTTCACTTACGTGGCTAGAAAAACGCTTTGCTAATGCTGTTTTTTGTATTTGTTTTTGGTTTTTGTTTTGTTTTTTTTTTTTTTAGTCGGGGCTTATCGCTCCCGATTGTTATATTTGTTGTCAAACTTTTGTCATATAAAAAATGCTCATATTGGGGTTGTTCTCTTTTAGTTTTAGTTACTGAGTTTTGTGCTACGCTTTTTTGTTGTTTAAACGCTAAAAATGTTAGCAAATTGTTGTTGTGGTTTTTTAACTATACATTATATAAAGTATATAAGGTATATATCTATATATATATATGTGTGTGTATATATATTATGTATAAATATTATAGTTAATATTCACTAACAATTATTTACTTTAGTAAAATGTTTCAAATTTGCGCATAAATTATTGTATTCTTCTTTCTCTTGCTGTTATCCATCCCGAATCTCCCCAATCGTGCCCCACCCCCCCACTTCCTCCTCTCACTCACACTCTATCGCCATCTCCCTCTCTCTCTAGTACCTCCTCTCATGCTATGCTCCTGGCTGATTTTATCTTATCTCGCATTGATGTTGCACACATGTCCCAAAATTTCTATTTGCCTTGCCCTGTCTGAGAGTGTCAGTGTGTGTGTGTGTGTGTGTACCACGGTGCGTGTGTGTGTGAGCCGGATACGTTGGGTCTCTGCTTGCTGGATTTTCTCACTTGGCTTTTTCTCGTTTGGTTTAATATAAAAAACAAACACAAACATTTAAATTTAAATACAATATGTATATATATGCGTGTGTATGTGTGTGTGTGTGTGTGAGTGTGTTGTATATATTAGTATTGTATACATATAATAATGATTAGGTTCCATTCAACATTTCTCTTTCATTTCGTTTCGTTTCATTTCGTTTTGTAATACTGTAGCAGCCTCCATGTAATGCACACATATGAATGTGTTTATCCTTTATATGCTTTGTTTTTTTTTTTTTTTTTTTTTTTTCTTCATGAGTTTTCTTTAAATACTCTCTTTATAAAGCCACCGAGTCGAAAAAAGCCAACAAAGTGAGCCCCAAACTCACACAACACTTGAAACAGATCGGAGGAATAAGAAGGAGTACAGAAATATATATCCTATAAGCTTCCTCTTCTTCCCCCCTTCCTCGCTGTTTCTGTGTGTCTCTCTGTTTCTCTCCACTGCCCTGTGCACCCTTGTTTCATATCATAGTTCGTACAAAAATTGGAGTGTATGTGTGTGTGTGTGTCTTGACACCTTTGGGTCGTAATGCTCTTTTTTTCTTTTTTTTTTTTTTTGTTTATCATGCTGATTTCTGGAAGATTTCATTGCTGCTTAAGTTATTAAATTTAAAAATGTTCTCTGCTGTTCTCTGTTATTCCCGTTTCGCTAATTAATTTCTTATAATTTTTCGTTTTGTTGATTTCTTTGTTTTTTTTTTTTTTTTTTTTTTTCTTTTTATTACTTATGCTTTGCGACTAATTTGACTGCGAACTGCAATTGGTGATTTTCGAAATAATTTTCAACTTGCTTCTCCCTTTTTTTTTTTTGTTTTCTCTTCTCTGTTCTCTGTTTTCGTTTCGTGCTTCTCATTATTGTAAGTTGAAATTTCTTTAAATATATATAATAGATATACGTGTATATTGCATTCGACACACTCTCGAGTGTTTAGTTTAGTTTAAGTTTTGCTTTAGCTTATTTTATCCTTTTCTTCTTAGTATTTTCTTTATCATTTGCCTTTTGCCTTTTTTGTTTTTTTCTTTTACTTAAATGCTAAACAAGAATTTTTCTATTGCAATTTCGTTGTTTAGACGAGATTTGATGACCGCAAGACACACCCCTTCTATCGAACTGAGATGGTTAAGGGGTGTCTCTGTTTGGTTGTCATGGTTGTTCTTGTGTCTGCGTGTGAGTGTGTATGTTTGTGTCGTGTGTGAGTGTGTGTTGTATGTGTGTGTGTGTGTGTGTGTTATACACAGAGATTTTGTTGCGCTTAGTTACCGTCATACCATGCATATTTATATATGTATACGTGAGTTGCCTGTGTGTGTGTGTGTATGTGTGTAAGCTAGATAAGTGTAAGTGTGTGTGTGTGTGGATGTGGATGTACTTGCTCATCCGCGCTAGCAACTGCTGTAGCTGTAGCTGTAGCTGTAGCTGCTCTCCTTCATCCGTGTTCCTCTTGTTCCTTGGAGGACGACGACGCACATCGCACGCTTAGCCCAAAGTTTACTTGGCCTTGTTGGTCTTGAAGCTGACCTGCAGCACACGATTACCCATGGTATAGCCATTGAGGGCGCGTATGGCCATCGCTGCCTCATCGTAGTTGGTCATGGATACAAATCCATATCCTTTGCACTGATTCGTTGTCGGATCCTTAACGATCTTAACCGATTGCACAGCACCGAAGGGGCCGAACAGCTGCCAGAGCGCCGCCTCCTCCGTTTCGGGTGCCAAATTATAAATGAAGATGGGATAAGCACCGCCTGGACCACTTGCCAGCGTAGTCGCTGCCGCTGCCGCCGCACCCAACCCATTGGGCAACATAACATCCAACATATCACCAGCCATGGGTGAGAAACGTGCGAGTCCCTTATTCACTGGCGTATGCATGGCACCGCCAATGCGACGCACCAGTTGAGGATTCAGGAATGCGGGCAATTGTGGCTGTATTATCTTGCTCGTGCTGCCAGGTGTATTCGAGAACTTCACCACAATCGGATCAGTGCAACTGCTGGGCGTGGTGCCGTTCAATGCAATAATCGCACGTGTTGCCTCCTCCCTCTTATCGAAGCGTATAAAGCCAACTCCCTTGGTCTGTGTATCATTGCCGGCATTCTGCAGGATGCGTGATGTGATGATGGCACCAAACGGTGCAAAGATTGCCTCCAACTCCTGTTGGGTCATTGTCTTGGGCAGCCCGGACACATACAGATTGGCGCCCTTGATGGCATCCGATGAGGGTCGTGCAAAGGACACCTTGATCGTTTTGTTCTGCAATCTCAGACCATTGAGTACATTCACCGCCTGCTCCGCATCCTGGGGACGCACATAGTTCACAAATCCATAGCCCAAGCTTTGTCCCTTACTGGGCGCTTGCGGATTGAGCGGATCAATATAGACCTGCGATTTGTCACGTATCAGTTTCACCGACTCAATCTCACCCACGCTGGAGAAGAGTGAACGTATCTCGTCCTCTGTCATCGTTTGGGGCAAATAGTTAACAATGAGATTTGTGCGCGTCTCTGTGCTGCCATTGCTGCCGTTCTGTGCCCCTCCAGAGTTGCCATTGGTGTTGCTCTGCACTTGCACCTGCTGCTGCTGTTGCTGTTGTTGCTGTGCGGCAGCAACTAACTGCTGTTGCTGTGCGGCAGCCACTTGCTGTTGCTGCTGTGCGGCGGCAACTTGCTGTTGTACGACCTGCTGCTGCTGCTGTTGCTGTTGTTGCTGCGGTGGTTGTTGCTGTTGCTGCTGGACGGCAACAACTGCCTGCTGCACTTGCTGTTGCTGTACGGCGGCAACTTGCTGCTGTTGTTGCTGCTGCTGTTGCTGCTGTTGTTGGACTGCAACAGCCTGCTGGGCAACCGCCTGCTGCTGCTGCTGCAGTTGCTGCGTTACGGCAGCAGCGGCCGCAGCGACCGCTTGCTGTGTCTGCTGCTGTTGCACTTGCAATATCGCCTGCTGTACTTGTTGCTGCTGTTGCTGCAGCTGAGCGGCAGCGGCCACAGCGGCCGCACTCTGAACTGGGGCAGCGGCATTTGTGACTGCTACAGCCGCTGCCGCGGCTGCGTTTTGCATTAGCTGCGCTTGTGTATCCACGCCTGCGGCGCCGGTATTTGCCATCATAAAGTCCACTATATTATTATAATATTATTAATATTGTTGATGTTGTTGTTGTTGGTTTGACGGGGCCAACGCAGGTTGCAGCACATGGAAGAAGAAGAGTTAAATGTCAAGATTAAACCATTTGCAGGGTGTGTTAGTAGCACATCAAACTACTTAGTTAGTTTTGGTTAGTTTAGTTTAGTCTACTTTTTAGTTTTCTTTTTTTTATTTGTTTTTAGTCAGTTAGGGGTTAATGGCTTAGCACACTGGCGCCGCCCAGCGGCACACTTTGGTCAACTTACTTTTGCCTTCCCCCACACACGCACACCCACACACACACACAGGATGTACAGACACACAGAGCAGATGAGCGTAGGAGAGAGAGAGCGAGACAGCAGCTACAATCTCAGACGAAGAAAAATGCTCCAAGTCACACACGCACAAACACACAGACAAACACGTATGAACGCCTACGCACACAAACACACACACACACACCTAGCAAAGCCTTAGTCAGAGGTGAAGAGAGAGCGAGGTGAGGAGAGCGTGAGTTAATTTGAGCCGGAGAGTGTTTGCTGAGCTTTTTTTTTTTTTTTTTTGTTGTTGGTTATTTGCCGACTACGACGATGCCGCTGCGAGACCCGCTACGTCCCAAGCACGCGATGCTACTGAGCGCAGGTCCTTGCAAGGCTTTCGTCATACGCTGCCACACGTCTCTCTCTCTCTCGCGCGCTCTCACTTGCCGCCTACCTCCTCCCTCTTGCTTGCTCCTGCTCCTTTTGGAAATTGTAACAAAGCACGTACCCGGCCAAACCCAGTTATGTAATACATACATACATACATATATATACACACACATGCATACTTAGGCGCCGCAGTCAACCCTCTCGCGCTCGCTCTCTCTCTCTCTCTCTTTCTCGAAAAGAGCCGAAAATTTGTTTTAAACTAAAAATGAGCAACCAAGCGACCGACTTTACTCACCCCCACCCCATTGCCTTCCCCCTCCCTCCCTGTTCTGTCCACCAAGCCAAGCGAAACGAAGCAACCCTTAAAACAACCCAAAAACAAGTTGTAATATTTCTTTTTTTTTGTTTTTGCGAAAATTACGTTCACACAGTTGTACATACATGCACACACAGTATATAGTATGCACACAGACAAACATACACGTGCGTCTGTAAGTTTCGCTCGCCTAAGGGTTAAATATCAAGAACAATGCCACCCCTTTTGGGTTGACGAAAAAAAACACGAACAAGAACAAAAACAAAAAATAGCATGTGCGACTGCGACAGTCTGGCAACGCCACATGGCGGCTTGTGGCTGCTGCTGCATGATCTCTGAACTTGCACTTTGGGTGGTTGTTGTTGTCGCAAGTCAAAAGGTCATACGAAAATCGACACACACACACACGCGCAGTATACTACACATGTGTGTGTATATAGATACATATGTATGTGTTTGCACACCCACCCACACGCACTCAGAATATTTCCATGACAACTGTGATTCTTTACTCCACTCCCCCTCGTTCACACTCTTGTCCTTTTGACTCACATCACGCACATCCCCGCACATCCACACGTACGCAAATTTGTATTTATTTAATACTCACTTGTTTCCGTCAAAATGTTGCTGTTTTAGTGTTGCCTGATTTATTTAAATAATTCTCTTCTACGCGCGCGCTCAACACGGCGCAGTTGTGCTCCTTTTGTATTTTTCTCCTCCTTCTTTTTGTACACACTCCTTCAATCCTTCACTTTTTATTTGTTGTTGCCGCCTTTTTTATTTGCGATTGCTTCTTCTCGTGCGCACTTATTACAGGATATGTTCTGCTTCCGTTTCGTTTTATTTATTGTTGCTATATCAATTTGCTAAAAATTAAACAAACGCTGGCGTTGTCTTTATCGTCTAATAAAAAAAGTAGATAAAAACAAAAAAGCGGTAAATTTATTTGCTCATCTTTTGACGTTAAGGTTATCGTATCGTTATCGATTTCATCGATTTTTCCCATTACCACCCAACCTATCACATACGCAAGAACGGCGGCAGCAGCAACAACAACAACAATAACAAAAACATAGATTCTTTAAGTTAAATTCTGTGCAAATTCACACATGCATGTTTACGTGTATGTTAGGTTAGTTTGTATGTGTGCATACATCGATATCCCACAATTCCAAATTAAAGCGAAGCTGATTTTTTTTTATAGTTACACAATACGTGCTGTTGTTATTGTTTGTATGTAATTTTGCATTCATTGTGATGTTGTTGTTTTAATACAGATGATTATAACAGTATCTCTCAGTTTTTGCTGGTGCTGCTGCCACTGTGCTAATTTATGGCAAACGCCAATGGGAAAGAGAGTGAGTGAGAGAGAGAGTGAGCGTGCCATCTCTGCCGCCCTCGCTCTCTCACTCCCTTTGCCATACTTAGTATGGCAGCCCTCTCCATTGTTATTTTTGTTATTGTTTTATGTACGTATGTACATATGTACTTCAACTAGCGCGCATATAGACATACATATATACATATTCACCACACATAGCAGTATATACAAACATTCATTCATTCTATATGCATGTACATACGTATATATATATTCATGTTTGCACACACACGCACACAAACACCAACATACACTCCGACGCACTTAGTATCTATAAGTTTTTTGTTGTTGTTGCTAGACGACGCGCTTATTAAATTAAAACACGCGCTGCTTTTGTTTTTGTATGTAGCTTGTTGGCTGCTGCTACTGTAGCTATTCTTGCTTAATTTGAAAACAAATACAAAAACAACAAAAAAAAGAATATTGAAGTGTACCACTGATGTTGCGTTTTGTTATTACTGTTTGCTGTTTGAATTGTTCTAATTTTTATTTCCGCGCAAAACTCTCTCTCTCTTTCTCTCGCACTACTTTTTGTTTAGTGTTGTCCAGTGTTGCTGTGGCAACAAAACAATACACTGAACGAGAGTACACTGCACAACCCAAACATGTTGCCATTTTTTTGTTGTTTATTTTTAACCGGTGTTTTGTTTATACTACTATATGATCTACTGACACTTAGAGACAAATATGAATAACAAATCTATGTCTATAGTACTATTAAGTGCTGTTATCGTCTATGCTCCTTTCAGCGCATAAAATCGATATGCTACTAGCTGCGCCCTTTTTGCCACTCACACACATGCACAGACACAACAGCAGCAGCAGCAGCAGATACACAGCACACAGAGAGAGAGAGGCAGAGAGCAGAGATCTTAACGAATAACAACAAGAACTACACACATACAAACTTACTACGACGACGTCGACGGCGACTACTACTACTGCTATTACTCTACTACTACTATTCATCCTACTACTTCTTTCTGCCTGCCGCTCCTCCTCCTATACCCGGCACTACAAATGATCGTTTGCTCTTTGCCACACTCTTTTGGGTTTGTTGAACTGCTGCTTGTGTTGTCTTGTGTCTACGTTTTCCATACCCATTACACATTGTAATTTTGCATTTTAGCATACATATGTATGTATATAAAACTGTTCCACACACACACACACACACTCTCTCACACACAGACACTAGAAAGCAACAACAAAAAATATACATGTGTTTGTATGTATGTAATTGCACAATTATGCAGCGCGAACGTTTGGCAAATTTTAGTACTATTTTTTTTTTGTTAACGTTTTGTTGTTGTGTCTCGTTACGCTTACGTTTGGTTGCGGCTGCTTTTGTTTTTGTTGTTTGGTTTGTTTTTCTCTTTATTTTGTTGTTGTTGTCGATTATTGTTGTTGTTCTTGTACTTTACGTAGTAGTTGTTCTATGGCAATGCGTATTGTATGAATTTGTTGTTTAAACAATTGTGAACTGTTGTATGATCGTTAGATTCATTACTTTTTGTCGAAAAAAAAAACAAAAAATCAATTGCTAAACGAGCAGAGCACACACGAAATATTGCAGCGCACACGAGCGTCAAAACGTACTGCGGCGTACAACGTCTAGCGTGGAAATGAAACTGACAATGACGCGGACGCGGAGGCAAACGCAACGCAAACACAACACACCATACTACCCTCTTAGCACACACACACACACATGTATGTGCGTATACAACGCCTGGCTCTCTTTCTGTATGTGAGTGTGTGCGTGTATGTGTGTGTTAGACAGTGCGCATACGTTTGCTGCTGTTCTTGTTGCTGTTTTTCCTGCTGTGGCGCTCTCAAAATGCGCTCTCTCTTTACCTCCTCTCTCTCAGGTATTCTCGGCTCCTGTCTGTGTGGAGGAAAATCGACTCTGTTTTTCGGTGGGTGATCTGATATGAGAAAATTCTTTTCGAACATGCAATTGGCCTCTAAAAGGGGCCTCCCGTTGATTTCAAAAATTATTAACAAATGTAAATAATTCTTTATATTTTCAATTTTAAACAGAGCATGCGAACCCACAAAGATTAGTACAGTAGCACTTTATAAATTGGTACATTGTTCATTAGTACATTGTACATCAGTATATTGCTATGCACATTAAACCAAAATGGCTGGAAACTGCTACTAAATCGCATCGTCTGGAAGGCAATCATACATGTATACATATGTACATGCATGCTATAAATGTTTATATGTATGTACTACTAGGACTATAAACTGCAGTCACATATAAATATTTATGCATGTCAATATTTTTGTACACACTTTGTAAACAGCTAGTCAGGCACCTTCATATCGTACAGCCTGTGACGATCGCACATACACACACACCTTTAGCCGCCCGCTAACTGTCGAAATGGTGTTGCCAGAAAGTTGCAAACACAAATAGTGCAGCAGCGAATGGCAAAAATCTGCATGAATTCAAGGGAAAATAGCAAAAAAGGAAAGTAAAAGAGGGAGAGACACAGAAAATGTATCAATTTCAAAATGTTCAAAATGAAATATGCAATTCTAAAAGCTTTGCAGCTTAGATATAAGGTCGATAACCGTTTTATGATTTCCCATGAATATGCTGCCGCCCGCCAACACTCCCTCTCCTTCTGATGCACATTATCCTTGTCAAGCGCGAGGGCTGTTTGCCAACGTGCGTGTGTGTGTGTCTGTGCGTTTGTTAGTTCAGTTTTGTTTTTTTTTTTGCACTGCAACCACCAACACACTGGGGGTTGTTTCTGCGCTACATACACCCCCTATTCGCTGCCCAACCCCTGCCCTTGCGCGGGACTGGGTTGGGTTTTTGGCATGCGTGCGTGCATGTGCTTAATTGCGCTTGTATTCGCCGACCGTGTGCGTGCGTGCATGCGTATTTGTGTGTGTATTTGTACATATACATGTACATATGTAAGTATGTATGTGTGTATGTACATCCTGTTGTTTACTGCCCACCGGTTTCCATGTGCTGATTTTTATGGCCCGGCATTACAAATGTGCCTCTGCCGCCGTCGCCTGTCTGTTCCAATTTACACATAGACACACACATACACACGCACACACAGCGCGCGTGTTGTAGTTGTTATCGTTGTCATTGTTCCGACTTGCGAAAACACAAAAATGTAACTCAACTGTTTTTGTTGGGGTGGTTTCTCGGGGTTCCTTTCATTTTTGTGATTTCGACGCGAGAGCAAAGGGGGTGCCCGAGAACGAGACAGATCGGCGACGCGCAAGTGCCTTGCTCCTGTGCGAGATAAGCAAATATATCCATGTATGTACATATGCACGCAGCTATGACATTGTCGAAAATTGTTATTCTTATGGGGTGGGCAAAGTGGGGTCAGCGTTGCTAACTTAGCATAATGCATATGTATTAATATACCATTCAAATACGATAAACTTAAATACTATGTATCAAGATACTACACATAATCGATACACATAATATGTGTGAATATACTATATACAATCGATTCATATACATAGTGTTATATAGTATACATATAGGTGAGTACTATCGATAACAATACGATACATTATAAACCATGAAAATGTGTACACATATACATACATACATATGTATGTGCGAATTTGTGTAAACTTGCTGGCCGATAACTTTAGTTCGATAATAATAAAATGAGCACCATCTTCTGTTTCGCTGACGCATGCTCTCCACTTTGCTGTCCTGTGTGTATGTGCATGTGTGTGGGTGGGGGACCACGTGCTTGGCGCCACTGCCCATCAGTTTCTCTCTTTATCTCTCTCTCTCATTCTTATTACACAACGCCACTCAGTATGCAATGCATTTTTAAGGATGTGCAAATTGACACTCCCCCTCCCCATACTCTTCTCATACTGCAGCGGGTTGCAGCGGCGCAGCTTGCCTAATCCTTTTGCAGCATTACAACAACAAAGTGGGATTAAAAAAGCAGCCAACACACACAGACACACACACAGTGACAAGATTACAAGAGCCCGCACCCTTGCGCTGGCTTTCTACATCCTGTGGAAGGCGGTGATGGCTTGCAGCCCTTAACCGATTTTTAGCTTGTATATATTTTCAGTAAACAGAAACTGGAAAACACAAACATGAAACAAGAAACAAGAAACGACGGCGTTGAGATATCTCGACCCGATCCTGGCATGATTCACTAGGCACCAGGCCCAGCACAACCCCCGGAGAAATAAACCCGAATTTCCATTTACATAATGTTCCTACTCCTTCTCCTCCTCCGGGCGCTTTTAACTTTGCACGTCTCGCTGCACAAGCAGCGCAACGCGACGCTCGATCGACAGATGCAGTTTTTCCCGAACCCAATAATAATAATCATAAAAATTACCATAAGACACGGAGAGAGAAGGAGAGAGTGCGCTGTGTGGCTCGATCTCATGGGGTATCTCGGGGACGCAGGGCAGGGAGGGGAGGCAGGCAGGATACTCGTATGTTCGCAAGGGATCTATGCTGCTTTTCCATTTTAATTGTGGCATGTGTGTGTTTCCCTCGACTTTTCTCGCTCTTGTTGTTGCTGCTGCTGTTCTCGACTTGCAGTTGCCACTGGGCACGTTGCATGCACCGCACGGGGTTGTGTGTGAACCAGAACCAGAACCACCTGGCCTACTAATCAGCAGCAACAGCAGCGACAGCTGAACTGGACCCAATTCGATCCTTGATTTCATTCCCGCAGCTCTCGATCAGCAAAGTCCTTCAACTTAACCTCAATATGCCACTCACATAACCTCAATACTTGAGTTGAAAGGGTACTAGGATTAATCGATATCTTTCGTGCTTGGTAAAGACCAATATGCTGCCTATTCGAATGTAAAAGCCGGAGGATTCATTAATATGATCTGAATCTGTAGAGTCAGTGGGTTCATTACTGATATGCTTCCTATTTTAATACGGACTATGCAGCAAGACTTATGTAAATGCATTTCTTGCAATATTCCCCAACAATTTGATATCTTATCTTAATTCTTGCATTCGTAACATAACCTCACTAGTTCAATTTATATCTCTCTTAATGTGATCCTTAATCCCAACATAATCTTAAAGTTTGGTATAATATTCTACATTTAATTGAAATTTATTCACAACATAACCTCAATTTGTTGCAGAATTTAGTACTTAAGTTTGATAATTGAACAGATTAAGCTTAATTTTTGCTATCATTATAGGGAACGCTAGCATAAGCTATACATAACCTCAACTAGCTCAAATAACATAATAAATAATATAAATATGAATAATAAAAATATATTCCTAACATAATATTTATTATATTTTAACATAATGTTTATAATAAATACATCAAACTCAATTTCACCTTCGTCATTAAGTTTACAGCATAATTCTCAAAATCGCAAGTCAAAACGAAGTGAACATAACCTAAAAAAGTATTACTATAATGACATCAGTTGTGGGGTTTCATTTTCTCTTGCTCTCTCTCTCTCTCTCTCTCTCTCTCTGTATCTCTTTCTCATGTGCACTTCTCTTTCTTGGATGACTCATTTCAGTTTGGCCAAGGATCAGTTGGTTTACATCGGCTTGCGGGACATTGACCCCTACGAGGCGTTCATACTGAATAAATTTGGAATACGCTACTATGCGATGGATGTAAGTGGAATAGATACACACACACACACACACACACACACACTCACACGCACTCTCGCACGATCCTTATGGCTTTCTCTTTTGTAAAAATTCTAAAATTCCGGTTTGCTTCCTTGCTCAGGATCAAATAACGATCGTGCCTCAACATATATGTACGTGTGTGTGTGCGTGTGTTGTAAGTGTAAGCTTGGCATTTATAGGGGTTGCCCTAGGGGCTGTCTGTGTCTGTGTCCGTGTGTGTGTGTGTATGTGCATGTGCACCCTTCTGCAGCCGGAAAAGTTACAGCACTGCAGGACCCTCCCTAGTGCTCGTTACATTGCCCAACTTCCGATCGAACAATGGTGGTGGTGGTGCTGCTGCTGCTGCTGCTCGCTGCCCCTGGTGCTGGTGGTGGGTACAGGGTATAGGGTATAGGGCTCTAGATGCCAGACGTGCCCGGCCACATCCGCCGCTGCTTGAGCATTATTTATGGCTCGTGCAAAATCGACGTCTGTTGAAAAATGGTTTAATGGTTTCGAGCTGCAAATTTATTATAGCTCATTAGTTCGATCGAAATATGCGCGCGTTAGCATAGTAAGGAGACGGAGGGGAGGCGAGGGGCGTCGTCGGGAGAGGGGAGCGGTACGTACTGTACCGTTTTTGCGCTGGCAATGGCCGCCAGCGATAGGAGAAGCAAAAGCAAACCAATTGCTGCAAAAGCTTTAGGTGCCGTTAGACGAGCAGAGCTTACAAGTTTGACAACTAACGGCAGCTACAGTCGAGCACAGTCGATTGTAAGATACACTTCTTTTTATTAATAAAACAAAAAAAAAAAACACTATAATTCCCAACAGCAAATTATTATTAAGCTTCTTTAACCTTATGTGTCTGTGTTAATTGTTCGATCAGTTTGTAATTTAGAGAATGTGTGCGTATAGGGTATTTTAAAGTATTTTAAAGACTTGAAGAGGGTATATTAGTTATAGACGACCCTAGAAAGTGTATACATCATTAACAGGAGATCCATGTCGGTCAGTCCGCAAACTAATCTCCCAAATTTTAATTTATGTAATTTTACCAATTCATTAAAAAGGAATATATATTTTCTATAGATATTAAAGACATGAATAAGTCAAGAGATGAGGAGCTCTTGAGGAATATATGAGCAACGTTATACAAATCTGTAATATTATAACATACGTATACAGCTAGAATAGGAACCATCGAAGAATATATAAAAACTAGAAGCGTATGAAACCTTTCTTTCTGTTTATACCAGCGAAAATGGTCAAAAAAGCTTTTACTGACCTTGTGCAATTGTATGAATAAGGCGTGGCATATATATATATATATATGTATATGTATATACATTCTTGTTCAGCATCACTTGTTTTAATTTAAGTTCTCTAGCCATGAAAACATTAACTTACATTAGTTTTGTATAGCCGATTGGATTGTAACCTGGATAATTAATGTATACAGTATTATCTATGTGTATACCCAATTGGAAAATGAAGACCTAAAGACATCGGTTAAAAATTAAAAAAAAAAAAAAAAAAAAAAAAAATAGAAGAGTTAGACCTTACAGGTTTCTTTACATCGACTTTGGGAACTCTAGCTTTTATAACAGGCAAGCTGTATGTGTTCATAGAGACAGACAGACGGAGATAAGGACAGACGGGCAGATAGAAGACAGAGAGATAGTTAGAGGGAGATATAGAAAGACAGCAAGACAGACAAAAGAGAGACAGAAATAGAGACAGTCAGAAAGACCTAACTCGATTGAAATTGCTAAAGAGACTGATCAAGAATATATATACGAGTACATACTTCCTTCTCTCACTCCCACTCTATGTCTATCTCTTTCTTACCTACTCTAAATCTATCTCTCTCTCTCTATGCAGTCCATCGATCGCGCTGGCGTGCCCAAAATCATAGAGATGACACTGGATGCACTGAATCCACAGAACAAGATCCACGTGAGCTTCGACATCGATGCCCTCGACAACCATGTGGCGCCCAGCACAGGAACAGCAGTGCGCGGCGGTCTGACACTGCGCGAGGGCATCAGCATTGTGGAGGCACTGCGCGATACTAAGCGGGTGCAGGGCATGGATCTGGTAGAGATCAATCCCAAGCTGGGCAGCGATCATGATGTGCAGACCACAGTGGCCTCTGGACTGGAGATATTGAAGAGCATGTTCGGTTATCGTCGCTCCGGTGCACGCTACTACAGCAATCTGGACACGGGCATTCTGGGAAGCGAACACTAGAGACATTGGCATCCGCCCCCGCCCCCTCCCCCTCATAAATGTATATTTTTTTTATGCTTTTTTGTCTGTACAAGTTTTTTTTTCGTTTGTTTACTTTTGGCTTAAACTTAGGATAGGAAAAGGTGGAGCTAACAAATAAAGAGAGTTACATGTAGAATGTACTTAGAGATTGCGCTTTCCATTGAGAGATTAAAGATTACTGTGCTTGCTGTTCGGTGCTGTCGGCAGATATGCGGATATATCCACATTGGCCATAAGATTGGCCGTGTGCAGCAACTCATTGTGGGCAACGGGCACAGACGCGGGTGCAGCCAATGGCGCCACACTAATCGTGGGTGCCGTTGCTATGTGCGTGGAGGAGGATTCGTTGAGCTGTCGCTGGTAGAGCTGCGGTGCAAAGGTGCGCAGCAGGCGACGTTGCAGGGCCACAAGGAATGCATTGAACGCACCCGAAATGACAATAATGCCCGATATTATCGAACAGAGACGTATGCAGAAGGTCGGAAGGTAATCCCGATCATGGCTGACCACAATCTTTAATGCCGACCAGTCGTACTTGAAGTAAATGCCCGGCGAGCCATACGAGTTGCGTTCCGAGTCTGTAGAGGAAGAGGAAGGTATTGAAAATTACAGAGATCTCTGGGGGATCTTTCTGCTCACCCAACTTGCGCACATTCTCGGTGACAGCGTACTGGAATGTGTTAATGGTGGAGAAGGCTTGCTGTATCTCTGTGGGCACCACCTTGATGAAGTACTGCACTGTGGTGGCCTCCTCATTGATGATCCGCTCGTCTCCTTCTAGTGGCTGCACAATGCGCCGAGAATATTGCCCGAAGCTGAGACGATTAATGCGATGCGTAAAGTTGGCGGGCATGCGACGAAACTCAATCATCCAGTGATCCTCAAAGAGTCCCACAACTGGCTCCGCTCCGCCCACCAAATGCAGCACACCTGCCACCTTATTGATGCCCAGTGTGCCGTGCAAACGACATGCATCGTATTTGGTTTCAGGCTGCACCATTTTATGGAAGTTCTGCGGCGCCATTGCCTGCGCTTCGGCAGCAGGAGCAGCATCGGGAACGGCAGCGGGGGCAGCTTCGCTTTGGTGCTTTGTGTCGTGACGATCGCGCAATATATCCTTGAACAGTATATCAGCCACGGAATGATATTCCTCGCGCAGATAGTGATTGGTTAGCTGCATTGACTGGAAACGACGTCGATCCGCATCGGACTGTTTCCACCAGACACCTTCGCGTTGCAGTGTGCCATACGCAAAGACATCCTGCTGTGTCTCATCCATAAGATCAACGCCAGACAGCGAGGCACATGGCATGGCTACCGTGATGTCCACATGCATCTGCACCTGCTCGTCCAGCGCCATGTCCGGCTGGAACTGATAGATAATGTCCGTCTCATGCCAATAGTATCGCAGTTCCGTATACACCAGATACACAATGAGCAGGCGGCTCAGCAGCGACACTAGAACAAAGAACATGGAAAAGATTAAGAGGGGGTCTCTTGCAGGTTCGCTTCGCTTACGTGTGCCACCAATTTCCGTTGTTTCTGTGTACTTTTCCGGCACTTTCTTGAAGGCATCCAACGTTTTGGCGAACTCAAGCAAGTTGCTCTTATCGCCACGATAGCGTAGCGTGGCTGTCATCTTGACCAGCTCAAATGTTGATTAATTAAGTAAATCAGAAACTAATTTAAATTCCCCCTTATTGTCACCGCCGTCGCCGCATCTGCATCTGCATTATTATCGCGCTCCACTTGCTGCCACGTATTTCCACGTCGCAGGAATCCCACCGCTTGTAAGCTTGGGTTCTTGGTCTTGTGTTCAGACTTGTGCACAACGCTGCATAGAGGTTCGTTTGCAATCGTCAGCGTAACGAATGCAATTCCAGTTAATTTTGCTCTTTATAATTAGGAACGGAATTAATTAATGCCGCCGCCCGGTGTCTTGTTGTTGTTATTATGCTAAAATATCTATCGATATATTACTCCCACTAACTAGTGAGTACTTATCGAGTTTTACAAGGTATCGATCACATTAGCGGACAGCTGTTGTGCGTTGAACAGACAAATAAATTACGTAATTAAATAGACTCACAAACACATAATTAATTTTTCAGAACAAAACATTATATTTTGCAATACAAACTGTGCTATTTTTTAAAGTTTTATTATTCGTAAATTAATCGATTTCGTCAGTATTTTGTTTCCAGTGAGTTGGCAGCACCGACGATTCGTACTTAGTATAGAAATCGATAAATCGACTAACAAAGCTTCACTCAAGCTTGGCAGCAACATTCGTAAGTCGCGCCTGGTGCCAGACAGTGCGAGAGTTGGATAAATCGCTTAAACGACAAACAAACAAATAAACGAACGAACAGACGAGAAAGCGACACGAAGAGGAGTGCAAGCAAAAACAAGTTTTGGTAATTAGCATGCACATATTGAATTTTATTGTTAACGTGCCGTAGGGCTTTGATCGACAATAATTATTTTGCACAATTTACGATTACTGTCAATGTCGCGCATTGTCGCATCCACACACAGACGCACACACACACAAGCACACAGTCAGATATTGAAGCAGACAAACTAGTTGGTACATATACTATATATATTCTATATATATATCACCCCTTTTTCTAGTAAAATCGTTAAACGTAACGATGGCTTTCGCTTCCAAGTGCGCATTTGTTGTCGTCACCCTGTTGTTTGCTTTGTCGTGGACACAACAGGGCGTTGTGGAGGCGGGACGCAGTAGCCAAAGCAAAAGCCACCGCAAACCATCATCATCCGGCAGCGGTGGCTCGAGTCAGGTGACTCCCAGCTATAACACCCACAACAACAACAACAATGGGGGCAGTAACTCCCACGCTGATGTGGCTAAATTGAGTTACCCCAACTATAACTCGCAACCGAATCGTCCAGCAACGAGCAACAACAATGCACCAGCTCCCGGCTGGAATGTGCCCCAGGGTCCACCGCCAGCTTACTCCGCCTCAAATCCTGTTGGGGGTGGAAGGACAAACATGCATGAGGCACCACCAGCTTATCATGCCCCCGGTGGCAGCAATGTGCATCAGCCCATAACGGCCACCCAGAATCATGGACAGCAATATGCTGGAGCACCCCCCGGCGCCACCTATTATCCAAGTGGAGGTGTGCCACCAGGAGCTTCCTACTATCCAGCCAATAATTTGCCCGCTGGAGCTACTTATTATCCCTCAGGAGGACATATGGGTGGAGGCGGTGGTTATCATCCGGGTGTGGCTGCACCACCACCAGGAGCTACCTATTACCAGGCCGGCTCTGCCTTGCCACCCGGTGCCACCTACTATGCCCAACCGCCGCAGCAGACTTCCTCTTCCGGCCTGGGCTTCGGTAAGTCCTAATTGATCGATTACAAATCCTGCAGAGAATCTAATTGTGTTTTGATCTGTACAGGCACTGGTCTGTTGGCTGGTGGACTTGGAGGCGCTCTGCTTGGGCACGCTTTGACACCCAGTGGCGGCAGTAGCAGCTCATCCCAACCTGTGGCAGCTGCACCGGCAGCTGGACAGGATCGCATTATCATAATCAATAATGGAGTGCCCGTGGAGGCCAATGCGAATGGCACCACTGTGATCAATGCAGGCGGTGCAGCTGCACCAGCAGCAGATGCAGCAGCAGCAGCAGGTTCAGCTCCCTTGGCTCCCATGACACCAATGAATGCAACACAAACGGATGCAGCTGCTCAGCCTGCACAGTTGGCTCCGTTCTCACCGGAACAAGCAGCGCAAAATGGTACCACCGATGGTGCTGCTGCTCCTCCACCACCACCACCACCTGCAGGTGGCATCATTTGTGTGCCCACCAAGGTGAACGAAACGGATCCAGCGGATGCCACTAAAATGATTGAGGTCGAGAAAATTGCCTGCTATCCGGCACCACCAGCACCGGCAGCAGCACCTGGCGCCGAACCTGTGCCACTGGCACCAATGGCTGCCCCCAACCAGCAGCAGCAGTCGCCTCCACCCGCCATGCTGCCACCCGATCAGGCAGCAGTGCGTGCCAATGCCAGCGGTGCAGTTGGTGTTGCCAATCTACAGAGTCTCTGGGCCCTGCTGGGTGCCGCTTTAATGGCTCGTCTGCTGCTGCTGAGCAATTAGGCTCAAGCAGTGTCGCGTACGTTCCAAGTTTTTCGAGCTTAGCTTGGCTAGCACTCCCCCTCACGTACACCCCTTTCCAAATTTTGCATTGTTATTTAATGTAATCGCGCGCGCAGCTCCTATTCGAATAAGTATACTACCCATATATAGATATATGTACTAGCTATATATGGATACATATATTATCTATATATAGATATATATATATATTCCATATCCATAGATATATATACTAGCTACAACTACTCATGATATTAACGATGGCCTTCGCATGTGATGATAACGAGAGTAATTCCAAATTTCTCTCTCGCCTTGCTCGTGAATTTCACAAAAAAAAAAAAAAAAAAAAAAAAGTAATTGAAAGTATTCGTGTTATGGACCACTTAGTCGGAGCTACCCGCTCCACACACTGCAGCAGCTAATCGACATCTCTCAAGTGTATGTATGTATTATGATATATTCCATTGTTATAAACCGTTACTAGTTGCTTGATATTGAATCTCTCCCAGTATTTACAGTATAATTCACGCCTTACATTGGTTGTATTTTTTGTTTTTGTATTATATTTTTCCTTTTGCATTATACACTATTGTTTTTTCTATTTTGTGTTGTTCTGGTCAATTCGATAAATCAATAAAAGCTTCAAACATCACAACGCACTCCAAGCTGGTCTTCGTTTTTTTTTTTTTCTTAGCTACCTTATAAAGAATGCAAATCGACAAGGCGGGCAATTCCAATTATGCAAGACTTTCTTCCATTAGTCTGCACTCTACAGCGGCAACAACAACAATAGCAACCCACACAATGGCACCGAAACTTTCACTTTCTTCTTAAAACTATTGAAGACTCTCTAGGAGGATGAAGTACGAGTATATGAAGTGATTACGTGCTTATCGAGGCATAAGTCGGCTTAGTTGATCGTTTTATTTCTGGCCAGTCGATTCTTCACATTCAATTGAAGATTATGATATGATATTCTTCTTGTTCAGTACGTTGTAATGAGTCTTTCTAGACGATACGGAGACATTTCATCATTTCGTGTAGATGAGTCATCATATTGTATGGCATTGGAAAGGACTTATTGAAATATTCAATATAATGCGCTCAATATATATCATGATTAGTCAATACTTACCAAAGAGCTTAACCTATTATCATCAAAAACTTGGCAATTACCTTCAAATATTTTCCATTACAAATCTTATGATTAAGAATCCAGACTGACTAATGAGTTTCATTTGAATTGCTTTTAACTGAATCAAATCAGTTCGATGTGGGCTAACTGAGGTTCTGTTTGAACAAAGAGAAAACAACTCGCGAAACTTCTTCACACCCTAAATAAAAAACAAGTAATAAACGATACTTAATACTCAATACACTGAGATAAACTTCACTCGATTTTGAAAGACTCAAGAACAAAAGATATAACATACAAAGTGCTGATGAAGTTACTTCATCATATTTCAATTCTGTTCGATGAAGTTTGGAGGATATTAATATTGTAAATTTCTATAAGTAGTTGTATTCTTTATACCAAATTTAAAATCATGATTCATTGGAAACTTAATGACAAATCCGCTGCATCGAAAAATAAAGTTTACTTAGGAATTTGTGGAATTAGTTAAGTCTCCTTCTGTTTGCCGTATCTTTCCATAAAGTAATAATTAATGAACATTATTAAACCATATTCTAGTTAAAATCAAACATACAAAGTTTGTTACCTTGTAGGTAGGATCGACACTCTCAAAAACCGTACCGGATTGTGGAATGACCTATTTTGCTGATCGATGGCCTCAAAAAACGTAGCTGATGCTATATCTTTACTTCGCAGGGATAATTTCCATATACAGAATGTTTCTTTCTAGTCCCTTAAATTTTTAAGAAAGCCAATCAAATTATTCTGAGCATATTGTTTGTAGACCCTTCTCTCTCGCCATCTTCCTCACAAGATATAAAAAATGTCAACATTATCATACTGTTGTCTGGTAAACAACGTATCTGGCTATCTCTGACGTGCAGAAAGGTGTACACACATCTAACAGATTTATCTCTCTTTTAGTCACTCACATTTGACAGATTCTGATTTGAATATAGGTATGAGCTTAATGTAGTATAGAATGCCGTGATATATATAGATCTTAATATATATGATGAAGTATAAATATAATCCGTCTAGTTTCCAGTTATACACCCAGAATCGCTTCCATTCAATTGCAATCGTTCAAAGAACCGACGACGTCCAAATAGAAAGAGACAGGCATAGCAACAAGATCGACCAAGCTAAGAAACTGTAGAGTTCCAATTAGAGCGAGAAGGGTATAGGAAAACAAAAACATCAATGAGTGCAATACTCAGGCTTCGATTGGTCAGTAGATATGGTTATATCTTTTAAAATATCACATGCAAAATAAATGCAAGGCAATTGTTTAAAGTTTTAACAACTTTAATGGTTTAATGTTGGAAAAAAAACCACGTTTTTTTTTATTGTTTTTTCTGTCATTGTTCATCATTTAAAAACAGGATGTGTAAAAAATTGATGTTTTTATCTTTACTCCGCATCGTCGTCCTCATCATCGTTGGAGCTAATTCTGAAGTATCTCAGCTCATACGAGTCCTTCTCGTTGGCCACAACACGGATCCAATCGCGCAGACTGTTCTTCTTCAAGTACTTCTTGGTCAGGTACTTGAGGTAGGCCTTGGAGAAGTGCACATCGGAGCTGACGTGCAGCTTCATCTTGGACCGCTCGAAGGTGACATTGTTGCCCAGGTTGTTCACTTTGCCGTTGACCTTAAGGCGAGCCTTCACATATTTCTCCTGCGAGGTAGCAAGACAGATAACACAGATTAGAAAGAGAGATCGCGACCGCGCGTTCACATTCCGCATAAAGCAGTCAATTTATATATATATATATATATATCTGTCTCTTTCTTTGTTAAGGCCAAAAGTCAACCGATTGTTCCGACAAAAGGCCCAAATAAAGAAGAGTGACCAATTTTTTGATATGCCACTGAGTACACTGCCATCAGAGCGACACACATAAATGCTTTCACTCTCTAACGGCAAATCGGCGTGGCCTACGGATGTGCAACAATATAAATATTTATAGATATGTATATAATATGATATGAAAAAGAGAACAAGATATGTGTATATGTGTTTTGGGAGCATTATCACTGTATTTTACCTGATCCTTTTTGCAGCGTCAATCGGTTAGTGGGCGCGCCCTGCTAATTGAAAACATAATAATGGTTTCGAGATATCGGTTTCCCTCATCCCACCCCACCTTTTATATAGGGTGTTGTGTGCGTAATCTTCGTATTGAAGAAGCTTTCCGAGAAGTATCAACAATAGTGTTGTTTTGCTTTTCTTGGCTTTAAATGGAAGAGAGAAAACCTGCAGCGTGACGGAGTCAAGTTGTACACGCCTTTATAGCAGGGCGCACTATGAATTTTGGCCTGACGCATCACGGATGTGATGGCGTTCAACCCAGGGCCCACCACGTGGCGGTACACATAGCACGACTTGACGCTGTTCACAGACGGTTGCACCAACTGGCCAGACCCGGTACTGGCGATCAGTGGCTACCCCGTTGTGCAGTGTCCAGAGCCCCTTGTCAGCGTACTTCCCAGGGATGGAAGTATCAGATAGATAAAGAAAGAACGCGATACAAAATGTCGCACGATCACGACAGAAAAACTTTAAACGAATGCAAAAAAAAAAAAAAACAAAAATAAACTACGGAAAGCCAAATATATGCTGCAAAAATCGATACGTTGGTATCGATAAGCAACTTAACGACGATAATAGAGCACAGTGCAGAAGAGTTGCCAACTAGTTAAACTGTTCCAGCAGTTGTTAACCGTACACGGCACTTTATTTTAACCATGTTCAGTTTAATCGCTAATGGAAACTTTAATTTAACCACAACTTTTTATCCAGAGCCTCTGGTTGTTTGTGGCAATGAAAAGCTTGGTGTGGTAACACTGTTGCCAATATTGTCTTTGTCGTTTGAGGTTATGTTTGTATATCTGCTCTTTTGATGATGTGTTTGTGGTGTATGTAATGTGGCACGTATGTGTGTGTGTGTGTTGGTACTTACGAAGTCGGCAACATCCATAATGTTGTCTTCGGCAATGTTGGTGCAGTCGATGGTGAAACGCAGCGAGACCTTCTTCTTCTTCAATCCCTTGCCGCGGAGCACATTCTTCTTCACAACCTTGCTGGGGGCTGGTGCAGCAACCTTTGGCTTGGGCTTGGCAACAACCACCTTAGCAGCAGGCTTGGCAACACCGGCGGCGGGGGCGGCAGCAGCTGGGGCAGCGGCAGCGGGTGCAGCAGCCTTGGCAGCAGCGGGAGCAGCCTTCTTTGCTGGTGGAGCAGCAGCCGGAGTGGGTGCGGCCTTCTTGGCGGCAGCAGGAGCAGCCTTGGCGTCCTTCTTGGGCGCAGCAGCAGCTGCTGGTGCCTTCTTGGTGGCGGCATCCTTAGCTGGGGCCGGCTTAGCGGCTGCGGGCTTGGCAGCAGCAGCGGCGGGCTTGGCAGCGGCCTTAACATCCTTAGCGGCTTCAGGCGCCTTCTTCACGTTCTTGGCAGCAGCAGCTGCTGGCTTGGCAGCCTCAGCCTTGGGCTTCTCAACTTTGCCCTTGGCAGCAGCTGGTGCAGCCTTCTTTTCGGCGGGCTTGGCAGCCGACGCCTTAGAATCACCCTTGTTGGTCTTGGCCTGTAAATATAAACAACAATTAGTATAGCCTTAACGATACTGTAAAGACGTAAGTTAACGCCAATCAATGTGTTTTTTATACAAAATAACACAGTACATGCGTTCATAATCGTTTATACTTTAATATTTTGTAATATTTAAACACGTTTCACTTGTGATGGCGCAACTTTTTTACGATTTTTCACGAGCACTTACAGTTGGAGCCATCTTTCTAGTCGAAAACCACGGAGGAAAAGAACCAAAGATAGAGATGTACAAAAGTCATCGGTTTTCGAGTTGATTTGTTGATTATTTTTTCGATTCTTCTACACACTATTCTTATTGCATGTTTACCAACACAGCTCGTCAAGCTGGTATTTACATGGTGTATTTCTTTGGTATATACGAATTCAAAGAAGACGGTCACACTTCCGGTTAAAATTAGCGATTGTCTGATTTTTTGTTCAGCTGTGGCTGGTCATACTAAAGTGCGCAGCCAACATAAGTGAACCACATACGAGAGTGACTGCTTGTTTTTTTTGTTGTTTGGTAAAAAGAGCAAGAGGTGAAAACTGCGTTTCTTATTTAATTATTTAACAACAACAATCATGAAGTTCCAATATAAAGAGGAGCATGCATTTGAGAAGCGTCGTGCTGAAGGAGATAAGATCCGTCGCAAATATCCCGACCGTGTACCCGTACGTATAAAAATATTTTTATATTTCCATCTCTGTATATGTATGCAGCTCTATATGTATGTATGTTTCTCTACACTATGTGTGTGTAAGTATGGGGTACTGTTTGTATGTATGCGATTGTTTTTGCGTCGTTCTATTTGATTGTGTGTTGTTGTTGCTATATACACTCAGCGAGGAAAATCAATAATGCGCAAATTGGCTCTACCGACAATTGTTAATAATTTTATGAGCAATTCGATGCATTTTTTTATCGAGAACAATTTTTGTATATGTTACATGAAAATAAAATCCAATTGTAAGAGGCAACACTGGTCAAATATCTAGTGAAATTCAAACAAATACTGTATACACACACATACACGCACGCACAGTGAACAAAGCAGGTTGTATGTGTGTGTGTGTGTGTGTGTGTGTGTGCGGGAGAGCGAGATATATGTAGCTGCCTCGCTTGCTCAGCTGTTGGGGTATTTTTTTTTTCACGCGACCCCCTCTGCCCATCTCTATCGCAATCACACGGACAACCAGCCAGTTGTTTTTTTGATTGTTGTTTTTGTTTTCTTGTTTTATTTTCTGTTATTTTCGAGTGTGTTGTTATTGTTTGTTAGCATTGCTGAAAACTACTTTAACACTGCGCATAAAATGATCAAACTAAAGAATTCGAATTGGGATTGTAATGGAAATAGTTGTTATTGCCGTTTTTAACTTTTGTTTTCACCTCCATTAGTACAGTGCAATCTACAATTAGTCATAGCAACTTTTTTTCTGCTGATTGTCTCTGCTAATTTCACCATACACAAATGTTGTGCTGTGTAAACAGACTGCACAAAGTAGTGCTCTCTCTCTCTCCCCCACTCTCTCTGCGCCTTATCTGTCCCTGCATTACTCGATTCCTGCCTGTGCTCTTTGTCTAAATTTGTTCGTAAAATTGTTTGAAAATTTGTTTTGTATTTCGACTTTTATTTTTGGCAAGTATAAGCCAAAAATCACATAACAGCTGACGACAAACCAAATGCATGCAAGGCCAGCTGGTCAGTCTCTATATGTATGTATGTATGTTCTATACTTGAATATACATGTGCATATGTGTGTGTGTATCAATCAGTGTTGCCAGAGTAAAGACAAGCCAAATTTGATTTAAAAAAAGCTTAATTCTACACACTTGCAATAAAAAATAGCGAAATGTATCGAGTTAATGGCATTAAAAAAGCTAAGTAGCCAGATTTGACGGGAAAAATGCTAAATTGGCTACAATGGTATATGGTTTGTGTTTTTGTAATTGTATTTGTGCATTATTTTTTGGTTTTATAACTATGATGAGACACCTTCACCTTGAGAGCGGCCAATGACGTCGGGAACATTATTTGGCATATTTGCATAGCCCCCTCATCCCCTTTGAGTTCAAGTTAATAGGAAAAGTTACTTGGAGAATTTTGTAAACTCTTCGCTTTGTTCTCTACAAAAAAATGCAATTACAGTTGTTAGTGAAACATGTAGGAATGAGTGTATGTGTGCACACCTGAGTGCTTCATTTACTTATTTTTGTTTTACAGTATTATCACGTAGCTTTCAACGCAATTAAAATATATTTTAACATTCTTTAAAAGTAATATAATTTTGTTGGGTTTGTTTCCTAATCTTTTCTAATTTTCTTCTTGCAGGTGATCGTTGAGAAGGCACCCAAGGCGCGCATTGGTGATTTAGATAAAAAGAAGTATCTGGTCCCTGCCGATTTGACTGTGGGTCAATTCTATTTTCTCATACGTAAACGCATTCACCTGCGTCCCGAGGATGCTCTCTTCTTCTTCGTCAACAATGTCATTCCCCCAACATCGGCAACCATGGGCTCCCTGTACCAGGTAAGTTTGATGACCCTTTATCTTTTCTTCTTTTAATAGTTTCTCTTTTTACTTACTTCTTCTATATCACAGGAACATCACGAGGAGGATTATTTCCTGTACATTGCCTACTCCGATGAGAATGTCTACGGCGTCATGGAAAAGTAAAAGTGACTGCATCTCCCTATAGGCAGGAGCTTTGAAACCATGCAAAAACCAACCTATACAGAAAATAATATATAAATATACATATATTTTACGTTTAGCATGCAGTTAAAAAAAAAACAAATACAACGCAAAAACAGAAAAAAATATATAAAACAATGATAGCTAAACAAAAAACGTGCAGGTCTAAAGCGGTAAAATATAGAAGAAAACAAAAAAAAAACTTAAAGAAGATATTTAAAAAATTGTAAGACGAAAACAAAGAGAAAGTAATGTGAAAATTATTTTTATATATTTTCAATACGCATTAGTATTTTTCAAATTACCTATGATTTAATATTATTTACTGGCACCAATTTCAGTTCAGTTTAGCATCTTTTTTTCCTCCTTGCTATATATATATAAACTTGAGTGTACCGTGGAATTTGTATGACTTTGTGAGGTATTTCTTACTTTATTTCTTTGTCAAATAATACAACAAAATTTTGTGCATATTTAGTGTGTATGGTTACGAATAGGAGTCTCTCGGTTAAGCGTACAGTAATTAATCTATTAATAATTAAATAAAAACAAAAAAATATAAAAAAGAGTTGACTAACTTGTCCAACAAAACCAAACAACAAATTTGAATCATTATATTCATCTGTTTCATCAGTTGTTGTTTTTTTTTTATTTACATATTCATTAGGAAATTAGTACTGCGCGCTTGTGACCCATTGTGCAGCGGCGCCAAGGTCCGCAGATCGTAGAATTATGCTTTAAAGGAATCTTTTTATATGAGCTTAATTTTTCTATACAGTTTCGACGAGCTGTAGAAGATGCTAAGGTAAATTTGAAATAACCATGAATTTGAAAGTTCGCATGCTTCTATATCTATTGCAAATATGCAATTCAAATACTTATTTAAAAACAATATGTGCTTTTACACACTATAATACTTTTAGTATTTTTTGTCAATGGCCTCAACATTTTTCTCAATATTATTATGTTAATCATAAATTGCCTATTAAATTTTGTAAAATAGTTACAGTAGAAACACATCTAGGGATTTTATTTATATAAAAACAAATCACTGCAAAATATTACATTTTAAAAGCCAATAGGAAGCAGTGCCAGAAATAAATACTAAAACATCTTCAATGTTATCGATAAAACCTTAACCAGTATTAGAAAACAGCTGCAGTCGGCTGTTAAAATTCTTATTGGTGCTCATCGATGATAACATACGACTGTTAACACACAACAGTGCAGTAGGAGACACATTTTAGCAATAACGTTCGTTTTTGCAATAACATAACCAATTTGAGTTTAACACGTACATCGTCGTCTCTGTTGTTGTTAACCGGAGTTTCGACAGACGTGTTTTTTTGTATGCAGGCGTGGGCATCGCACATTTCTCAATTGATAAACCGTTGTTTTTATGTGAAACAAATTAAGTTAATTTACTTTCGCACGAGCTGCTGGTAAAACAATAGAAGCTCAAGTACACACAATTATTGAATACAGGTAAAAATAATACGATGTTTTTTTCAATTGAGACTGACAATGGGGTAAGCCGCCCTCATCAGTTACAAAACAGAGTACAAAGTGAAGTTGTTGTTGTTGGTGCTAGTGTAAAATACTAATTAGTACGCCATGTATGATTTACATTTATGAGTGTGTTCTGTGTGTGTGGGGCTGACAACTGCAGTACAATTGATTTTTGTTTGGAGCGCATTTTTGACGCATTCATTCCCTGCCGTGTTGTTATTGTTATTGTGTATATGTATGTATGTGTGTATTGGTTTTGTTGTCAATGCCGTGACGACGACGCTGCGCCATTTGCCACCCCAAAAGAAAGCCCAACAACAACAACTAAGAAAAGTTACAGAAGTTACCACTGTGCGCTGCTGCTGCTGCAGTTGCTGTGCCTGTGTAAAGAAAATTTTCTTGAAATTGGCTTCGCAACGGGGCGACAAAAGTTTTTATTCAATTATCAAGTACTTTGTGTTCATATGTCGCGTCGTCACGGCCACAGCAACAAAAACAAGAACAACAAGAACAACGCAGAGAAAAACAGCTGATTAAGCAGCAGCACAAAATCGTGAGCACGCATACACATAAATAAGTAGATGTACATACGTGTACGTGTGTGTGTCCACTCTTTGCTGCCGATCAGCATGTTTTATGTACATAGTACGTTGTTGTTGTTGTTCTTGTCATCTGCCACACTTTATTGAAATTACATACACATGTACACGTGCTCAAAGGTAGCTGTATGTGCATGTGTCAGTGAGTGCTCTGTTTTCGCTGTGTGGATTCATTTTATTGGTGCTTGCGTATCGTACGATTATCCCTTGGTTTTGTTGCTGCTCTTGCTGTTGTTGTTGAGCTTTTCCCGCGCACACTACACACACATGCAAACAAGAAAACATGGTTATGCACATATGTATTTGTTTAGTTGATGCGTTGCCAACTATCCCAAAATCTGTGGCACACCAGATATAACTAGCAGTATAACAGAAGCTACATTATCTTATCTACGGCGCATTAAGTACCCTAAGTGCCTTTTCCGGCAAAATTACCGTGACAAGTTTCTGTCAAAACTATGGAAATATACAATTCGCGCTTCTCATGTACATATGTATGAACATAGATAATAGGGTCCTGCATGAACGCAGTAATTTTTAACCTGACGGCACTATACAGGTGTCTTCTGCGCAACATTAAAGTGAATAAATACACTAAATGTCAAATGAGGCATAACTACAACATTCACTCACAATTGTTACAAAACGTACCCATTTTAACAGTGAATCATTTGTTTGCCTTTTTGAATGTATTCATGCAGTACTCTTGCTTATACATAACTATGTACGCATTCCATCTTTTGGTTTGTTTACATTCATGGTTATGTACTTTGAACATTGAACTATTGTTTATACATACATACATATGTACATTTATGCACACGACGCACACATGCGTGAATACTCAGTTGAGATGACAAACAGATATTAGTTATTTATTGTTTTCATATATAATTTTCGACAGTTCGTCTTTCTTTTAATTGTTTAATTTGTGCGATCAGGATTAAATTCTCTAACAAACGCATGCACACATTAATGCGCTTAACATACTCAGTATAAATCGTAGTAGTCTGGCAACACTAGTTAACGAAAGAAACCAATTTTTTTAACGTTTGTTTATAATTTGTGCGATCAGCTTTAAATTGCCTTATATTCGCGCGCGCACACTCATGCGCTTAACAGACTTAGTAAAAATCGTAGCAGTCTGGCAACACTAATTGACGAAAGAAACAACACAATTGGATTTTGCTACAATTGGGCAACACATTAAATCAAGCTTTTCAAACTAATAAGTTAATATTTTCGTTTTTGGTTTTTTCATCTTTTGCATTTTGAATTAGAGTATAAAAAACGCTTAAATGTCACAACACACCAAAAAGGAAACATCAGCCAGCCATGCGAATAGCACACGCCAGCGCAAACAGGACGACAGCAGCAAGAGCCAAAAGAAATTGGCGCCAAATGGCAACGCCAATGGTAACGGCAATGGCCGCAGTAGCGACAGTAGCAGCAACTCCAACAGCAACACCTCATTTACAATCAGCAGCAGCGCCAGCGGCAGTGGCAGCAGCATTAACAAAATGTCAAATGTTGCAACAAAGGCGAGCAAAAAAGATAAACAGCTAAAAGACAAAGAACGAAATGAGCGCGCCCAGCTTGTGCTCTGGCGTCGTCCCCTGCAGACGTCCAAATATTGTGGACTTGAACTGATTGCACTGCTGCGCACATGGAGCAGCCGGTGAGTGAGACGGAACATACTCTTTGAATCCAAAAAATAATTATATTCCATCTCTCTTTCTCTCTCTCTCTCTCCACCTCTGTTTGTCTCACTCTATTTAGTTTACTGCAGCAACGCGGCCTGTTGGCTGTTTTAATAGTATTAAGCATTGTATTTAGCATAATTTACAAAATCGATGGTCCCCATCAGCTGGCCATTGAGCTGGTACGTCGCAACACCTGGTTTTTTGTTTACTGGCTTGGTCTCGGCGTCCTCTCGTCGGTCGGCCTGGGCACTGGACTGCACACGTTCCTTCTCTATCTGGGGCCTCACATAGCGAGCGTCACTCTGGCCGCCTATGAGTGCAATTCACTCAACTTTCCCAGGCCACCTTATCCTGACGAGTGAGTAATTTATTATACAATAATATAAAAACTCTTGCACGAGAGCCTTTCTTTCTAACTATTAACAAATTGACTATTCATTATCAGCATCATCTGTCCGGAGGAACCATATGTAAAGAATATGCCCAATATCTGGTCGATCATGTCGAAGGTGCGCCTTGAGGCATTCCTATGGGGTGCAGGCACCGCACTTGGTGAACTGCCGCCCTACTTTATGGCCAAGGCCGCACGTCTTTCCGGTTACGATCCGGAAGATGCCGAAGAGTTGGCCGAATTCGAGGCACTCAATGCCAAGCGGCATCAGAAGAACCTTAGCCTCATGGACAAGGGCAAGCTGTTCATGGAGCGCGTTGTCGAGCGTGTTGGCTTCTTTGGCATTCTGGCTTGTGCAAGCGTATGTACATGCATATACTATATATAAACGAGTAAAATGATTAACCCGTTACATTTTTGCGTGCTGCAGATTCCTAACCCCCTGTTCGATTTGGCCGGCATCACGTGTGGCCATTTCCTGGTGCCATTCTGGACATTCTTCGGTGCCACACTGATTGGCAAGGCCATTATCAAGATGCACATTCAGAAGATCTTTGTGATTATCGCCTTCAATGAGACGCTCATCGAAAAGGCCGTCGATCTGCTGGCATCGCTGCCTATCTTTGGACGCAAACTACAGCAGCCATTCAAGGCGTTCCTCGAAAATCAGAAGCAACGTTTACACAGGCAGCAGCGCGGTCGCAATGCCACCGCCGCCGGCGGCGATTCGGGCAATCTGCTGTCCAAGATCTTTGAGACCTTTGTCATTCTGATGGTTTGCTATTTTGTGCTGTCCATTGTCAACTCGCTGGCCCAGAGCTATCACAAGCGATTGCACAAGAAGTCACGCAGCGCTTCAGGAGCAGGAGCCACATCCGGTGGCAGCGCGCAAAAGAAACATGGCAAGCAGAAGGCGCTGCGCGATTAGATTAGCCCCCTCTTCCCTCTGCTTGCAACTTATGTTAATCCTTTGTTAATATTTTTTCTCTAATTTGTAGTGGCCCTTGATTATTTTTTTTTTGTTTTATAACTTTTTAGTCAAATTGTACAGTTTGTAGATCGCAACCCATGTCCCACTGTGCGATGGGTCTGTGTGGTAGATTCGATAACGGAATCGTATAAAGTATATACATACAAATGTATGTATGTTTTATCAGATTGATGTGGCGATAGAGCAAAGACCGCAGTTGATTAGACTAGTTGATAGGGCAGCAGAGAAACAGGACATATATATACATATGTATATATATATAATCTATACAAACACAATAAAATGGTATAGCATTGTGTAATAGCAGCTATGCCAATCGGAAATATATATGTCAATAATATAGAGCTGTAGCTAGTTGCCTTCATTTTTTAGCCTTTTCATTTTGTCTGCCATTGTACTCTTTACTTGTGTATGTTTAACTGCGCATTTCAAATGAGTTATTACAGAAACAAACTGCGAAAATTCTGTAGAAATTTTCTTTAAGATAAACAAAGACATTGAAAATAAATAAGAACAAAAGAAAAAAAAAAAAACAAGCAAGAAAACGGAAGAACCTAAATGCTGAAAATAAATGGAGTTACGAATATGATGTATAAACATTTTTGCATTTCATCCACCAAAGTAGATGGGATGGGTTTTTATATTCTTCGAGTATTTAAAGTGGCTAACTTTGTGCTAATGTATGTAACAGGCAATAAACTCTATATATTCTTGCTCTGGATCACTAGCCGAATCGATTGAGCCCTATCTGTCTTTGATCTCAGCTATTATGAATGGTGGAGATACCAAATTTCGCAGGAAGGTTCCTGCATACTACACGCTGATCGAGTTTATTTCAAATGTTGGGTGCCGCGCCCACCGCCCACGCCAATCAATTGAAAAATCGATTTGTTAGCGACGTATAAAATGTATAATAAAGAAAAAATCTCTATTTCGGGTATGCAGCAGCTCTTGAACAGTACCGAGCGTTGTAACATCATTGATCAGTTGATCAGGCACAAGGGAGAATATGCATATGCATAATTTGTTTCTTAAAAGTGCGCCCAGCTGTTTAGATGGAAAACAAGTTGTTAAATTTTAAAATTCTATTAAAAACGGGAGCAACAGTACAACCTTCGACCTATGTTCTGATCTAGTTTAATTTGTTTAATTCATACACGTCAACACGCCATTCTTCTTTTAAGCTAAAACAAAAACTTGATTTTATGCTCATACTGTTTGAATAACGTTTGTTTACATTGCTCGATTGGAATTATAATAATTAAATAACTGAGATCTTGACGTTCAAAGAGACGGACAGGCAGACAAAGGGTTAAAATGAGTCAACTTTTATAAACGGAAATATACGGATATCTCTAAAGCCCTATAGTTGTACATTTTCGAGCAGTGTTTTTATAGCTTATTTGATTGTGTCTGGTAGCTTTCTGTGATAAGAAAGTGTCAGCGTTTATAAATGTTTGATGATCGCATGTTATTGGAGTACCATTGAAGCATTGAAAATGGTTAAAAAAGGGTATACTAGTTTGTGTGAATGTATGTAACAGGCAGAAGGAGGCATGAGAGACCCCATAATTTATATATATTCTTGCTCAGGATCACAAGCCCAGTCGATTGAGCTATGTCTGTCTGTTTGAACATCAAAACCGTATACTAATAGTTATATTTTCCAATTTGATTTGTAAGCGACGTTGTAAGATTTGAATTTATATCACTCAACGTAGGACTAATATCAATTGTATTTTTTTATATTGTATTGCTTGCCCCAGGTGCATAACCATGTGGCAGAGGTCGTCGCAATAAGTACAAAAACAAATTGGGCTGCGGAGTAAGAACGAGTAGTCAAGTGAGAGTTACTTTTCATACTGATTTTATTTTCCTCGCTGTTAGGGTGACCAGAACACCCGGACCCAAATCCGGGACGCTTGAGTCGTCCAATACCCTCCCTCCCCCCGGTCACTCGCCCATGTTATTTTTTTTGGGATTGTTTATTTGAAAAAAAGGGTAAACAATCATTTCAAAAGCGCATTCTTTTATTAAAAAATGCTTGTCATTTATTACTCATTAAAATTGTACATTTACTTTTATTTTAAGTTTCGTTAACTCAAGTATTTTAAGTTTTTAAATTTTTTACAAACATGAAGTTTTTCAATTTTAATACTAACCCTGTAGTACTGGCGACTAGTTCGGAGCTGGTGAAATAAGTACTTACTAAAGGGCTAGGCCTACTTACTTTACACACCCTAAGCAATGTATTTTATCATTTCGTTTTTTGTATGAAATGTCCGCAAATAGGGTCAATCGCCACCACATCGTTTACCAGTAAGTAGAGAAAAGGATACCCATGATTGGAGTACTACTACAATTGACTACCCCTGTTTAGAGTACTTATGTAGGTACCCATGAATGAGCTAGAGAAAAAAGTACCTACAGTAAGAGTACTTTCGAAGGTACCCCTAAAAGGGTAGGTGAAAAGAGTACCCATGACTAGAGTACTTATGTATATGCCCATGAATAGGTGGGTGGGAAGAGGACCCATAACTAGAGTATTTACTGTCTAGTCATAAATAGGTGGGCCAAAAGACTACCCATTATTAAAATAAAATAAATAAAATTATGATTTTTGTATTAGATTTATTGTTAAGTTACAATTTAAGTTTCTATTATAGTTTCAATAAATTTTTTTTTGGTGCATTTGAGTTTTTAAATTTTTTTGCATCTGCAAGGCCTTTCAGAGGTGGTCCTCAGCTGACCTATTTTCCTTTCCGGTATTTATTGCGTCTGAAAAGAAAAAGAGTAAAAAATAATCACTTTTAATTGAGCAATGTAAGTTAGCTAGCTTGTTCCGACAGATGGCGCTGACAGATGATTTGTGTGATTTATCGTCAGCGCCATCAAATGAGTTGTGTGGCTTTTCTGATCTGTCATCAGCGCCATCTATCGCCTGGCGAGACGATGTATGTGGTCATTATACCTACCAAGCAAAACTTTATAAAAACTACTTAGATTTTTTTTTGAACACCATCAACGTTGTAGGCTAGTACAACCGCATAAGTCATAATATTTTTTAAATTTTCTAAAATACCGCCTGGCATTATTAACATCTTGATTGTCTTAATCTATAGAAAATGGAGATAAATTCTAATTAAAGGCAAATTTTAAATTTATCTCCTACTTACATATAGCTCTCGATTGGTGCTGTTTATTTCAAAATTAATAGCATATAATTCTTCTTCGGTGTTTATTGGGAACTTTGAGGTCACCATTTGTCCCAGACCTACTTTGTCATATCTTCGATGGTAGCGGTTTGCTCCGTGGCAGCTTCTAGCAGGACCTTAAGAGTAACTAAATATAAATACAACGAAATGGTCAAATATTAACATAATCATGTACGAGTCTGTTAAATTATTCTTATACCCTTTAAAGAATTAATTTCATCCGAAAGCTCGAAAACCATGTTTTCTAGGTTCCTTAATTGGTCACAACAGCCACATGATCACTGTACATTTTCACTTTTCAACACATAAAATATTAATTAAATCTTACCACTTAAAATATAACGCTCAAACTTATTGAATTCAACTTTTTTTTGTTATAATTTTGATTTCGTCTTACTCTCGGTTTGAATGACTCCTCGCAATTATAACAAATTTGGTTAAAGTGAAAACATTAAGCATGACAATTGTTTTTGTAAATTTTCAAAGCCAGCTTAGAAAAAAATGTACATTTGGAAAATAGAGTGAAAAATTGGACGACGAAAAGAAGGCGTTTGATTTTGTTGATATTTAGTGGTTCGGCGTTCGCTTACCTTAGGGTGAATAGGGTAACTACCCATGTAGGGAGTAGTCGGGTAGGTTGTTTAAATATTGCTAAGCTTACACGAGAAAGCGAAGAAAAGTAGGCGTTATATTCGAATGACACTTAGTGGTTCGGCGTTCGCTTACCTTAGGGTGAATAGGGTAACTACCCATGTAGGGAGTAGTCTAATAAGTAGTTTGTGTATGGCTTATCGACACCCCTAGAACGACTGGGAACAGACAACGCACACAAGTCCAGTGTTCCCAACTGTTAACAGAATTCCCAAAATAGAAAAGTTTATGACAAGTGACAAGGAGACATGTTTTGTTGAGCGATAGAAAACGCAGGCAAAGAAACAAGGATAAACTATTAAATCTATAAACTGAATTCTAATAAAAAGTAAAAAAAAAATGTTGGTAAAATCCGGGACATTTTGAGCAAATCCGGGACTTCTGGCAAAACTGTCGACATCCGGGACATGTCCCGGATTTCCGGGACGCCTGGTCACCCTACTCGCTGTGGGGTTTATATACACGTTTCTTACAAACTAGGTATTTACTTAAGTTCTAAATGCATGATAAAAAGTATCTAAGTCTAATGATATCTGCTGATTTATGGCATGCAGATGGTGCGAAATCGTGCATCTGCATGCCTACTGATAAAGGGTCCATATTTACTAAGTCCGCCTGCATATCAGCGAACGGTCAGTATTTATTATGTTTGTATGCCTACCAGCGACGGTCAGTGCATATCAGTCAAGGGTCACTATAGATTTAGGTACGTGAGAAACGTACCCTGTCGCCTATCTGCTTAAGATAGCAGTGTGCGTGCGTATCATCTGCAGCGTACGATTTTCTGCAGTTACGAGTATGTAAAATTGCAAAGACGTATTACAGGTACTGCAAATTGTGCTTGGCCAATGAAACGATTCATGCATATACACGATTTAATATACATACATACATGAACGTGTGAATGTGAATGCATAATGTGAAAGTATATCGTACAAATAAATACTCTTTAGTTTCAAACATACATACTGTTACACTCGACTGTTGCGTTTCAATTTATTTGTGTGATTACTCTAATCTTTTATATAATTTTAAAGTACATTTCTGTTAACTTTGCTCAAAGCCCTTAAATATCAGCAACGCCAAGGTAGCATTTCAGTTTGCATCTGCACGGACAGTGAACAAGTAGTGTACGTGATCAAAAATTATAAGAATAAATTATTATTGTTTCTAATTCAATTCTCTGTGTAACTTTAGAAATTTACAAATCACAAACAGATCCTTATACCCTTTACCGTTGAATCTTATAAAGGATAAAAGGAAAAAAAAACTTATGTAAGTATTATTCTATGTGTTTCTTTGTATAATTATAATTGTTAAATAATTCAAAATTAAATATATATTTATGTATTATATCCGTATTGAACAAATGTTCATACATATGTGTATATGAATATTCATCCATAAGTTTAAAACTTGACTGTAGTCGGTATTACATATGTACACGTATTTGTGATCCATTCGAATTTCGAACTGTGCCAGGACAACGCTGATTAAGTCATACAATAGCGGTTAAAAAAAATAGCACCATAACCAGCTTTTGTTTTTTTTTTCTGACTGTCTTTGATTCTTTTCTGGCAAAAACAACAGAGAACCTTTGAATTGAGGCGGTAACAAAAGAAGCACTATTGTCACTAAGATGCAATGTATAATTACCGACAACTGTCAATTGTATAACTACAAATAATATAGATTTTGGTATTGAACAAAATATCTTAAACCCTCAATAATTTACTTACAAACGCATTTTATGATTGTTTATAATTGTTTGCATTAAGCTTTATAAATAATCGTTTGTGTTCCAATCGAATTAATACATTGCTTTTTCACGAAAGTTTGATATTATTCGGCTAGTGTAAATTTGATTGGAGTTTTAACCAAGTGGTTGGTTATATCTGGCGATAACAATAATAAAACTAATGGTTTAAACAGTAGACAAGCTGTGTACATGACTAAAATTTGTACATGCGTTTCACATTTATACTCGTATATATATAGTCGCATTAAATCTGCGTTCATGTAAATAAGTTAGCTTTTCCTATTATCTACGTAAGCTTAACTGTAAATGCCCATTAATCTTTAATCGACAATTTTATATTATTTAGCAAGCTGTTTGCAACGCACTTTTGGCACACTTGCCACTTTCTAAAGTTTATCTTATATATAAAATTCTGCTGTCACACTGTTAGTAACCGAACTCCTCGGAAACTACTTGACCGATTTTGATGAAATTCGGAGAGTATATTCTGTAGGCCTGGCAATCGGGTAACATCTATTTTTTGTACCCCTAACCGATATACCACATCCTTACACACTTGCAATAATAGTTGTTTTCATGCTACACAGAGAAAAAAATTGTTTTTGTTTATACAGCATGAATTCACGGCTAGGTGGGACGAAGTCCACCGGGTGGGTCTAGTATATACATATATATATATTTTTTTCCAAACTTATTTCGTTATTTATTGGATATTGTCTTATTGTGAGACTAACAATAATTATTCAAATCCAACTATATAACTTAGATTAATTTCTATTTGAAATAATTAGTAAAGTGTTAGTTAGACACATCCCTAGGATTTCTTTGTTGGGCTGGAGAATCTTAGCGCTTCAGTCTGCTTTGACTACTTACACGCGTAAGCGACTTCGCGAAAGAATTTTCGTGTGCGGCGAGCTTTGCTTGATGTTTACCCTTTGTCATCTGGATTTCCTCGTTGACGAAATTATTTTGGAGGACTCTAGGGATGCTTTTGCTGCGTAGGTGCCATGGTGCCCTTGTGGTAGTTCGCAGAATCGCTGAGCTCGCTGTATAATTTCAAAGTTGGTTTTTGACGCGTTTCCCCATAGTTCACAGCCGTATGTCCAGATGGGTTTCAGGGTGGTATTGTAGAGAAGTACTTTGTATTCCAGACTAAGGAGAGAGTTGCAATTAATAAGCCAGTGAAGATTGCCTGCTTTAAGCTTCATATGACTCCTTTTAGATTCCATATGTCGCCGCCAGGTGAGGGGTCTATCTAGGTGAACGCCGAGATATGTTACTACGTCTGATTGTGGGATGAATGTGTTGCTTAGGGTACATGATGGGCAAGTTTGTCTATTCAGTGTGAATGTTACATGTCTGATTTTGGTCTCGTTTATCTTAATGTGCCAGTCCGCAAACCATCTTTCCAGCACACTACCTTGGGGGACTCCAGCATTGATAACGCGGTCGTGTAAAGTTGAACTGTTACACCTGATTGAGAACACTATTTTCAAGAGATAAGATTCGAACACTTTGTGGGTATTCTTGGTAAGCAGTTTTGTTATCTTGTACAGTAGCAAAGTATATGATTTCCGAAAAGGGATCGACAGAATAGTCAAACTAAATTTGTTCGTATGTTAGTCTACGTGAATAAGTTGAAACCAGCCGGATTGCAGCAATATATCGAATAGATTCTTACAAATTTGCATCACAATCAACATCAAATTAACAACTTAAAAAGGAATAACTCAGCTATTGATTCTTAGCAAGAATATATACAGGACTTTGCGGTCCTTCACTACTGTTTCTGCTCGTCACATACATTTTCACTAAGTTAGTACAACCTTTTAAGACCATCTTCAATAATTAATCGTTGTGTCGCTCTTGAAAATCTGTCTTCAGAACGATGTTTGTTATGCATGTACATATATATTATTATGATTTCCTCGCACATACCACAAATTGCAAGTGTGTACTATCTATGTTTTTCATTTTCTATTTTAACAGACTTTTCAAACGGTGGAAACTCTTGATATCAACGCAATGACTGAAAGTCGAGAAGAATCCAGCATTTCATTCTTTAATGCGGATGTCCAGGAAGCGATTAACAGCTTTCAGCCATCGGAGGATTGGGAAAGCATTTCGAATTCGTTTGGTCAAATAGCCAAAGCCGTAAAAGAGCTGTATCGCAAGCTGAGGCAGGACTTGAATGACAATTCGTCATGTTGGTCCGACTCAAAGCGGTGTCATCGCTGGGCTCACCACTTCTATGACTTGGCCAAGTGTTTGTATAAGCATTTCCATAAATATCATATGTTGGTAAGTGTGGATGAATGTATTGAGCGGTGTTTGAAGCAGCTCGACAACGTGTCAATATTAGAGGCGTCAGATGAATTAAAGGATGATGCTGGAATGCTTCGTAGACTTATCAAGGCTGAGAATTGTACAGATGGCAATCGAGAGATTTCGGCAGAATATAAAAAAGGTTTACGCATTATGGAATCGCTGAAAGTAATTAATACGTTGGAATATAAGTGGACGATCGAACAGGAAAATCCCTTACGAGCTGAAATGCACTGTTGCCATTTGGTGCAATATTACATGTTGGTTGGTCAAAAGGAGTTAGCTGAACAAACAATAATAATAAAAATATTAAGCCCAAAAAAAAATGAGCCATCGTCCGCACAGCACATAGATGATATTATTCGCAATGAAATTTCAGAAAAACAAAGTAGTTTATCGCAAGTCAAGTCTTTTATTGAAAAAAAATTTTCTAAGCCTCTACAAAGTTATGATCGCGAAGTAATCCACAGAAAATATCTCAAACATTGTCAAAAGTTACTTTTAAAGGAATTAGGCGAAGCTTTGGACGAAGAAACAACTGACATTCTAGACATTCATGCGATTTTCCATAAGATGAACAACTTAAACCATTTGAAAGACTTTGAATCTTTGGATTTGAATCCATTTGAAGATCTTCGTTATTGGAAGATCCTTATTAAGCACTGTCACTTGATGGACAACGAAGACGAACAAACATTTGTAAAGGAGCTTAAAACTCAATCTTGGAAATTTATTATAAATCGGTCAGAATCGCTTAAGGAAGTGGTTTGTTTTCTAGACAGTTTTATAGTACTTTTGTGTTCCTCAAAATATCGTGAGCCAGTTATCAACCAGCTTATGTTAGAAGACTACCTCTATAGCGACTTAACATTTGATAAAGTAATTGACAATGTAAAGAAATTTTATGACGCCGATTTTGGCGATTCAATAGATCTGTCAGATTTATCAGAGGAAACCAAACGATTCTTAAATGAGCAGTTTAAAGAAATTGTTGACAATTATCTTAAGCGTGCAGATATAAATGTTGAGGATAATAACGTTATAGTTGTGAAGGCCATGCATATTTTAGTTAGTGAAATTTACCCTGATCTGGAAGAATTACTTGTCTTGAACCCTCACATTGAAGAAGTACGCTTTCTTATGAGCGAAGTGATGTATATCGATACGAGCCTTGAAACTGATGTTTGGCGGGGAAAGAACATATTGATCATAACCAACAATTTAAAAATTGTTGACAACGTGGTTTGGGATGTTTCAGGAAAAGATAGTGACCATAAATACACAACAAATGCTGGCACTGGGTTAGATAGACAAGGTAAAAATGGCAAAGATGGCTTTCCCGGGGAAAGTGGCGGAAACGTAGTTATTCAGTCAAAGAAGGTAGAATGCTTGAATCAGTTTACCATCAAGTCGAATGGTGGTAGGGGCAGTACTGGTCAAGACGGAGGCGATGGTAGAGATGGTATTGATGGAAAAGGAATTACTAAAGAAAAATTTGAGAGAAACTTTCCGCCAGTAGCTAAATATCTTGATACTGCAAAGTATGAAAATCTGGCAATAACTATGAATAATATTAAAGGAAACCTAATTAGTACAGAATGTTTGAAGAAAGTGAAGGGTCAGTACGTATATATTAAAGGTATTATGGATGATGGATGTGAAATAGAATTTAGCTTTGAGGAGCCATGGCCTGGGAATATTTGTGATGCCTTTTTACTATATAAAGGAACTGTGGGTCAGCTGGGTGGCAATGGTGGAGAAGGTGGATTAGGTGGGCAAGGCGGCTATGCTGGCGATATAAGGATTAATATTTTAGAAAGTGAACAGGACCCCAACACCATTATTACCATCACACACAACGGCGAGCAGGGAGCCCACGGAAAGGGCGGTTTTTTCGGGCAACCTGGGAAAAATGGTTGGGATATGGGTTATATGGACCATGAGTACACAAATTTTTTTGCGATGAATGGCCAAAATACTATGGCTTAGAAGAAAAAAGTAAAATTTCTTTAAAAATTAGTGGAACAAATGACCAACATCACGTAAAATTTCCTTATGTTAAAAAGTTCGCTTCAATGAGGACAGTAAAAATCGATCAAAGCAAGCTACAAAAAAGAGAACAACGTCAAAATAATAGGCAGAAGAATGACTTTCAGCATCATGCACGGGCCCAAAGAAAGAAAAACATATTGGAAAGCACAATTACGGCCAGTTCCTTACCGATAAGTGATCAGCTACGAGTTCAACGCTCAGCGTTCGAGTCTTCCACACAACAGGCGTCAGAGGCATTGTCTAATAATCAGAAGCAGGAAAAAAGTGCAAATCTAATGCAAAAGTTAAAGTGGACACGGTTGGTTACTCGCAATCATGCGGACATAGGTAAAAATAAAAAGAAAAGGATAATTAAAGAATCAGCAGATGCAAACAAGACAGACAAACAGTCAATTAATTTCGAGGACATGATTGTGGAATTAGCAGGGGATACGTCTCTTGAGAGATGGTTCAGCTTAAATATGATTGAACTCGATTTGAATCAAGTTGCTCAGCTGTTTAAACAGTTCGAAAGAATGCGTATAGGAAATCCTCAACATTTATTGCATGTCGAGAGCCTTCTGAATGATAAATATCGATTTGCTTTTCTGCGGAAAATATCTAAGCTTTTGCGAAACAAGATGCATGGACAACAATATGATAAGTTAAGACTAGCACCGGAAACTGTAGCTAAGTACTTAACTGTTTCAAACGCAAATATAACTGCCGAGGTATTGTCTCATGGTAATTTCGGAAAACTTGCCGATTATCTAAACAAAGATAAAGTTTTCGAAATCAAGAAAGTTGATGAGCAAATTGGTGAATGCGTTTTGAAAGAGTTTCGTGATGAGATAAAGGATTCCGTAAATTCGCGAGATCTATTTGCCAAATTTGACATCCACATAAAGCAGAACGGCCTTTTATCGAAGAGTTATAGGCAGCTGTTGGCAATGGTTTTCAATATAAATATTTTATTCTATGTTAAGAAAGGGGCTAATCAATTAATACTGGTTGATAATTGCAACCCTGGAGCAAAAAAACCGTATTACTTAGTTAATATTAATGACGAATTTAAAGAATTAAACATAAATGAGAATAACATAAAACTTGACGAGCACTGCCGAAGAGCCCAACACATTTTGAGGGAAACAGATATGTTCAGGAATAGAGAACAGTTTTTATATTACAAATCACAGAAAGCATTTTTCAATGATTCGCATTTAAAGAGTTATCCAGAGGTGGAGTTTCCAGCGGACGAGTCAAAGCAACCGGTCGAAGCGATTATGGAGTACTTTACAAATGAAGAGGCTAATGAACAGCTAAAGCTGGAAACGAAGCTCAAGTTGCTCACCTTACCAAGTGTGGGAAATCAAAGAATATTTAGTACTGTTGTGAAACGTTTCGCGATTGAAGGCCGCATTGTTTCTATAGATGAGTTCAACTGTCTCATCAATTCCATATCAGAGGCGACTGTCAATAACTGGAACAACAAATCAATTATCTTCTGCTGGATAATTAGCGCACATTCACAAAAAGAATGGCTGGTCGAGTTGATTTTACTGCAGATACAAAATCATTTTCAAAATCTACTTGATCCGAAACTAATAGATCATTTGTCGCGAGTTCGACAAGTTGACATATTGTTATTATTTTTTGTAAAATTCGCCAGCGAGTCCGTGTCAATGCAATGCATCATGGATATATTCTATTTGCTCTCTGAAATACCAAATCGTACTGTAAACAATCTTGATGAGCTTGTTTTATCTGAGTGGCCATTTGCATTGAAGTACGAATTTTGGCAGACATGGGTGAAAAAACTTGCGATCGATTGGCCAACCGGTACCTACGAGAAAGCCTCTCATTATCTCTTTTCGATCGACAACACGTGTGGCACACAGGTGACAATAAGGTTAATGGAAATTTTGGAAATGATTAGGGCGAAATTAACGCATCAAATTGTCGAAAAAATTCTAGCGAATTTCTACAATCAAACATGGAGTCTTACTGAACCGGAATTAATGAAATTGGCGGACAATTGCCCTATCGAACAATGGATGGAGGATATGGACAATGAGTATTCTCACCGAAACCTTGAGCAACTGATCAATCTGACGCGAGTGAATGAAAATACAACAGAAGCTATTGCAATTAAATTGACAGACATTCAAAAGTTAATAGAAAAGTGGAATCATCCATGCGAATTAGGCGAAAGAGAAATTAAATCGTGGGCAAAGTCTTTCAAGAACCAAAATAAAAAAGGAAACTTATTAGAAATTCTCCGCAAAATCGACCGAGGAATTGAACTGAAGAAGGGCTTTAGGTTACGCGATACTCAAAAGCTGGCCATATTGTGCTTGCTGACAAACCAAGACAGTCCCAGAACCCTTGCGCAGGTATCGACAGGCGAGGGAAAGTCATTGATTGTGGTGACCGTCAGTGTTGTGAGAGCTCTGTGGGGCGAAAAGGTTGACATAATCACGAGCTCATCTGTGTTGGCGCGCCGTGATGCCGAATGCAATTGGGACTTGTATGATCTATTTTCTATTCGCGCATGGCACAACTGCAGTGAACTTATTCGGAAACGCAAGGAAGTTTATTCATCTAATGAGGTTATTTATGGCGACATTTCGAGCTTCCAGCGAGACTATTTGTTGGATAGTTTTTATGAGAAAAACATAATGGGAGATAGACGTTTAGAAACCCTCATAGTCGATGAAGTCGATAGTATGCTGCTCGATAAGGGGAGCAATATGTTGTATTTATCCCACAATTTACCTCATTTTGACAAGCTTCAATCTATTTATATATTTATATGGCAATTAGTTAACCCATTAGTGCCCTCGTCAACAACACCGTGCGACAAGAAAGCAATTGCCCATGCGGTTCTAAAACAATTGTACGATCTTATAGACGAACAGGATATTCGGACTATCGATTTGAATCTGAGCGAAGAGGAAATAAAAACACTGTGGAACAGTCTTATAAAAGAGGGAATTTTAGATAACAGAGGTGAATTGTTGAAGGACAGCGTAAGTTTCGACCAACTGCCACAAGGCTTGAGACACACAGTGGATGCACTAAATTATCTATTTAGGCAGTGCAGGCAACAGATCAAACAGATTTATGTACCGAAACAAATGATGCGATTTATTGAAGAGCACTTAGATGCCTGGATAGGTAATGCCATAGAGGCGTTTCTCATGAATCCGGGCGAAGATTATGTGGTTGATGTCGACCATACCGGTACAAGCAGGGAACTTGATCCCAATATTATTATACTTGATCGTGATACGGGAGCAGACCAAGGGAACTCTGAATGGGAAGAGGGATTGCATCAATTTCTCCAACTGAAACACGGCTGCAAGGTTTCATTGCAGAGCCTCAAAGCTGTATTCATATCCAATGTGTCGTTTTTAAGACGTTATCGTACTCTATACGGTCTTACCGGTACTTTGGGCTCACAGAGTGAACGAGATTTGCTGAAAAAGATCTATGGTGTTGAGTTTGTATCCGTACCGACAGCAGAGCCCAAAAAATTTGTTGAGGAAATGCCAATTTTATGCCCAACGAAAAATGATTGGATTACAACAATACTAGAGCAAACCGAAATTAAAACAAAAGAGGACAAACGTTCAGTACTAATAATCTGCGAAACAGTTAAAGACGTCGAGACCCTCTACAGTGCCTTCCAGGAGAAACATACTGAAAATGTTCATTTTACCTACACACGCGACTATGAGGAACTCGTTATTAGCCAAGATGGATTGCCACCAGGGCAGACCATCATTGCTACAAATATTGCCGGTCGTGGTACAGACATAAGGCTAAATGAGGAACTTAAAACGGCGGGAGGACTTCATGTGTTTCTTTCTTATTTACCTACAAATTTGCGCGTTGAGCAGCAGGCCTTCGGACGGGCAGCACGCTGTGGCGAAAAGGGATCAGGTCAGCTTATCATTTGGGATCACAACGGACAGAAATCAGTAATTAGTATGATGAAGATGAAAGAGACACGTGATGTCAAAGAGCTTTATCGTATTTCATATTTAAGGGCTCACTATGAGAATCAAATAACCAGCGAGGAAGAATGTTTTGAGGAGTTTCAAAGGCATTATAAAGATCTAAAGAGAAAGATAGTCAAAAACAAGGGAACTTGGATCTTTTGGCCTTACAAAAGCGAAATCTCTGACTTAGAACAAATTTTACTAGACAGCTTCCTGGACAAATGGACCTTCTGGCTCGATGAGCATTGCAAAGTGATCAACAAAATAACCGATAAGGATGGAAAGAGAAAGCTCACCAGGATGCTTAATGAATTTTTAAAAGAGTATCGTGAAGTAAACCGAGAGAACTCTTTAACTTGCCTCGAAGGGAATCTGATTGCCATGACTAAGTGTGGCAGATATCTGTTGGATAAAGATAGAATATCTGATGCTATTGAGCTCTTCGACCAAATTATCAAGTCTGAGCCACACTCCTGCGAAGCAGCCCACTATTATAAGGCCTGCGCTATGTTAAAAGAAAAACAAATAGATAAAATGGGAGTTAAAAAAGAATTACGTGAAGCAGCCAAGCTCTTTGAGGAACAAGCTCAGATGGCCATATTCGAGGCATCATGGGTGGGGAATATGAAAAATCCCTTGGATAGTATTATACAAATCGATGGCTTTCAAAAGCAACAGATGCAAAAAGTTGAGCTCTATTCAAAGTTCATTGAGTCCATTGATCGCAACATTGGTAAACCCGTCGAGCCGCAAGATTTTCTTAATATCTGTAAGGATGAGGATGATATCAAGCCAAACGAATTCAAGGCAAAGATAATTTTCGATAAATTAGTACAACTTGGTGCTTTAAAAGGACCACGAATCAGCAATAACGTCTCCCTTGGAGAGCTTGAGTCGATCTGTTTCGATTACTGCATTTCAGCCAAACTATTACACGACTTTCTACAACGCCATTGGTTAGATGAAAAGAAATTTTTCAATGATCTAAGGGAAACAATAAAACTACCGAATCGCAGAGACTTCTGGCAGGAATTACTAACTAATGAAGTTTTAACAAACCAAGTTGAATATGTTACAATCGATATGACAAAGCTGAGCATGATCTACTCCCGATCAATCGAGGTAAACTCAATTGAAGTGCAATTACTTGACCCAGAAAACAGTGAAGGAGCAATATTTTTTGATTTAGAGTGGCTAGATCAGAATAAGAATAACAAAGTATACAGAAAAGAAGATATCATTCAAATTGTTGGTTTGAATTATTATGAAGCCTTGGTAGATTGGGGAATTATATCAGAAAATAGAAAAGCTTATTTAGACAATAGTGTAAATAGTTTTGTAAGCTTTTCATTTTTCGATTCAATCTGCCCGGAAGATTTCGAAAGAGTGAATATCAATCAAACTGTAGCTCACGACATATTGGAAAATCTTGTAAAAACAAAAGTTCTGGTTCAGGGCGAAACAAATGAATATCGACTGCTTATATCAAACATTCGCGAAGCTTCTCAATATTTCTCGTTCCCTTCAGTCTATCACGATGCCGTTGAAAAATTACTAAGCGTATGCTTTTCCTACAGAATTGCATTTCAAAATCTTCTCGCCAAGCTACCGGTAAATATAGAATACGAAAAAAGGTATTCACATCGCAATTTAATTACCTCGTTAATTAATAAAAAAATAATAGACCTTGTCAGAATTGGTGATTGCAACGATGATGGCGAAAAATTTCGAGACCAACTCGAAAAAGAATGTACTTCAGCAGCTGACGATAATCTATCGAAGCTCAAACTTGACTGTTTTAAGCAGCTTGCGGGAAAACATACGTGGTGTAAAGTATTTGGCATACTAAAGGGAAAAAGAGGTCAGTTGGAAGAATGGACAGATCCCAAGTTGAAACCGCTATGCGAACAATTTGAAAAAGGTAAATTCGATCATATGGAGCATGTAAATGTATTTTCACTTAATGGTCTCGACAGTCTTCTGCATCTGGGTGAAAAGCGATGGAGCTGGGCCATGCTTTTGAGAACTGCAGTTGTTGCTGCTTTCGGTATTGCCCAATTAGTTACCTCGGCTTATATCGGATTTAAATCGTTGTTTACCCAGTCTCCAGAGACCTATAAATTTCGTTTCGAAGGTATTGATACCATACAGTTTGCGTTTGGTGCACTTACCAGCGGATACTTACAGTGGTCTGATTACGAAAAGTACAAGACAGCTCGTCTAGTTTATTCAATCAGCACAAATGTGTGGGCTTATTCAAATCGTTATACCGGAATAGACGGAAAAGCTTTAAGATTTAACCAGAAATCCAGTAGTTTCAACTTTCAAAATACGAAGGTTGTGCGACAATTCGCTCGAAAATTCACGAACGATCTGGAAAAGACTCTTACATTCTCCCAAATTGAGCAACAAATTGAAAGTTATATTGAATCTGTTTTAAGTTCCATGTCAAATAGTGTCGATAAGGAGATAAGTGATTTACTTAAAAATTTCCAATTTTTTGGAAAAGGATTATCAAAATTTAGGTGATGATAGCGCAACTAAAACAATAAAAAATATATTCAAGAATCTAAACAATGAAAAATCAATAACTGTAAGAATCAACAACTTTGCTGAGTCTATTAAGGAAAGCTTAAAGAAAATTATGAAAAATCGTCCGACAAGTATGGAAGATTTTGTCAAGGAAATTCACAACGAAGTGAAATGTGTTATCGCCAGTAACATAAAGGAACTTCACAATACCTTTGATAAAGAACTTCAAAAAGGATGTAAATCAAAAGATAAATACAGTCTATGTATATCAGGGGTCCATACGGAACATAATACGAAACACGGGGGAAACTATGAGTCATTTAAAGAGGGGGTCAATAAACAGTGGCAATCGCTTGCGGTGAAAATTAAAAATAAACTATCCGAACTCCTTAAAAGCTATTTACGTAATTGTTTCAAATCATTTATCGATGGCGCTGAATCAGACGTACATCAGGTCTTAGCAGACTATAAACCAGATGAAAACATGCAGGAATCCGAGAAACTAAGGAGTTTTTATGTAAATAGTCGAAAATTAACTGAAGTCGAAGAAGCAACTATAGCGACAGATCTTGAAAGAAACTATTACAAGGTGTTGATTACTGCCAAAATTCCAGAACTAATTGCCTGTGCCGACATTTTAATCGATATAATGAAAGACAATTGGAAAGGTATTACAGGTGTAACCATACGTGTTCAGATTAAAAGTGAAATTATAACGAAATGTTTCTCAAAGTCAACACCAGGAACCCATTCAACCCAATCTGCGAACAAAGTCATAACACTTAATCTAGACGGCAATAGTTTTGATTATTTTAACTGTTCTACCCAACAAGTAACTCGTCCTGTTGAGAATCACAGATTTTATAATGACTGGTTATATAATGCTCTATTGCTTGAAATACCAGAGCTTAGAGATTGTATAACTCCTCAAATGTTTCGCAAAAAAATAGAAGATCAAATTCGCCATGGTGTAATGCTAAAATCAGATAAACAGCAGCACTCGCTTGCCTTGCCAGATCGTTTTAAAGATAAGGGAGTGCAGCTCACAGAAAATATAAAAGTCAGTTCTCATTTACAATTGGTTTCCGATTATATTGTTTATCGTTTTAAAAGGTTCCTTGTCTTTGGGGGTAAAAAACAATGGGTTTCCGAGAAATCAAAATTAGAAAGAAGTAATGTTACAACTGGGGAAGTAAAGCCATATAAAAATCAGGAAAACTCTGAGGGTACAGCTTTTCTTGTAATAGCTGGGACACCAAATCTCATGCTTGATGAAGCTTTTCAAAAATATCTAACACAAGAGCTGAATCAGTCAAAACACATTCCGAGATGGGTAAATGTATGGAATGGTATTAATTGGAAAATAGATAGGTATCAAATGAATAACTGGAAAAAGTTAGATGAAATTGATTTTCAGTCTAGCTTCACAGAAAGCATAGGCACCAAAGTGACACTGGATGAAATGAAAAGCGAATTTCTCAACATTATGCTAGTGGAGGAAAAATCTAAAAAATATTATGGCATTCAAAGAGAGGTTATCGAAAGGACTTCTGAGTTAATCAAGAACATCAGTGCTGAAAATCTTTTTAAATGGGGTAAAGAAGGTTACTTGAGTTATTGTGAAGACCCAAAGGTCAACTAAAAATAATTTTTAACGAGATGAAAATAATGTATATCATATAATTTCAAATGGTTTCTAAGCCTCATTGTACAACATTACTTTATATATTTGTATGATTTTCAAGTCTTTTATCAGCTTATGGAAAAATAATTGATATACTGTCAGTTTAATCATTAGGCAAAGATATTTGTAACGTTATTGATATCAACTTCAACATGTATCATATAATATATATATGATTTTGTTTAACAATGTAGTATCCAATAAACCAATACATATTCATTTTCTGTCAACACTTGTAATACTTGTAATATTAACTTTATATACACACATTAGAATGTAAACATAATAAAGCTTATAACTGTAATCTAAAATTTTTTATATTTTTTTTGAAAAACTATTAATATTTATATTTCTGTATACCATTTATGAATATGAATGAATGGTATGTGAACATAAAATTATATACTTATTATTAATATTCAAGCATGGAGCCGCCGGTAAGTGACATACATACATATGTATGTCGGAGTAGTAGTAGAAGTCGTAGTAGAACATTACGCATGACCTCGAATTATTTCATCATATTATGTTTTGCGTCTTTGCTCGGACACCTCGTGGTGTCCGTCGTTTTTCTGCAAGTACCGTTGCACAGTGGATCCCATTGTATGGGGAAAGCGGCCAAAAATACTTCTAGTTGAGGTAGACACTTGAAACTTGGCACAAAATTTTTTTATTTTTATAGCAAAATTATATGAAAAAATTAGCCCGATCGGACGACTATGTCATATAGCTGCCATATGAACAATCAGTTTGAAATTAAGTGTTAGTATGGAAAACTTTTTTGTTTTCAATTATTTTGCAACGAAAACTTGGAATTCTACATAAGAAATTGGTATATACATATATCCAGGGAGAGCTTAGCGAAAATTGTATGCTATATTATATAGCTGCATGAGCAAACCGAATATAAACACAAATCATAAAATAATACGACATCACAAGAACGAAAACAACACTACAACAACAACAACAACAATACAACATCAATACAATAACAATACCACAACACACCAACACAAAATAAAAAAGCAACAACCGTCAGCACGTGCTTTTTAAAAATTTAGGTTAGGTTACGTTTTTGTATTTTTATTGCAATAGGGCACCTTTCGGCACTTGAATTAAACGTTTTCTTAATTTTAAAATGTTAATAAACAATGCACAAAAAGAATTATTAAGGTAAGTGGGAATGAACATAACGAAAACTCCATCGAAAGATAGCAAATATAAACAAAGAACATCTGAAACTATATACTTAACACAACACTAATTTACGCAAAACATAGAACGTCGGACATGTTATTTTTGTTTTAAAAATATACTAAATACCATTATTTATTATACGAATGCCTTCCATTGCAGAGTAATGTCGATTTATAAGGATTTTTATTGACTTTACAGACAGCTTCACTTGCAAGTTGCTCACGCTGCCATAATCGATTGATATTATGCTGTCTCTTTCGATGCTATTCTTGAAGCGGACAGTTAGAGCAAAACAAAAGCATGAATAAATTTGAATAGCTAGACCAATTATGAGAAAGTATTGATACATTTAAAGTCAAAATTTGGCCTTTGATTTTTTTATTTTTGGCCTATGGGGGGAACCACTGTGCGTTGGAGCGGTGCGACAACGCCGTGTCGCCTGTTTAGTTGCAGGGCGATGCGTCGCGACGTTGCCGCCGAGTGTGGTTCGAGGTTTCGTATAGGCTGTTAGAAAATGAGCAGGGCAGTATGCTGGAGGGCCGCCTGTGAGGGCCGAAACACGCTACGTTCTAATGGGAGACGAACATAATTCGACATGTACATACATACATATGTGCATATCATAGATCGCCTTAAATAATCGCCAAATCGAAAATTGTAATAAGTTTTGTTCACTTTTTCTCTCTCTACGTACATACGTATGTACATTTGTATGTCTCATGGTTAATGTCCCGTGAAATCTCTTCTTTAAATGGAACGTAAACCTGCGGCGCTATACTTCTCTTTTCCATAAAATTACTGTCAAGGGCGCACACTTGATGTTTTACAACTTTTAACTTGAATAATTGCATTAACGCCAGTCTGCCGATCAGCGAGTTCGCGCAGTTGGTGCCCAAATTCTCAATCAATATGCAGCTCAAAAAATAATACAATTACATATGTATGTATATGTATGTACGTCGTACCTTTCATTTGAAATATGTATATGGCTTATGGGACACTGTGCTCATCAGAATTAACCAACAACAAAGTACGTGTAATTTTATTATTTTCAAAATTCAATTAAAAAACTAGAAGCTTCCGAGGCATAATTCTTTCACCGAAATTCATCATATATATTAAACCTGTTTTTGTTTAGCCCTTGCAGGTTTTCGCTCCGAATTCCTCCGACTGACATCGAATGATCTGACAGGTTTTACAAATTTAAGTCCAACGATTAAAACTTTCCTGCCTACATTTTTCTGTTTATTCCGGAACCCTAATCAAAATAATAATGTATACATATTCACTCCACTGCCCGAACTAACGGGCTGATATATATTGTTCAGATTTTTACACTTTTAACACCAATTTTCCCTTAACGACGTACATTTTTGTAGTTGACCGCTGACTTAAGTTCAATAACCAAATTATCGATATGTTTATTACGATATTTAGTATGTGCTAGAGACTAAACATTTTTCGGTACATTTTTTAAGCACGCTTTTTTTGTAAATTTGGTCAAATCAATTTAGAAAGGCCAATTTTAAATGCGTATTTGATGAACGTATGAACGAAACAGTGCTTAGTGGCAAAAGCATAAATATAAACTTGATGCAATTCGAATGTATACATTCTCAAATTTTGTTAAAATCTGTTTTGCATCGACAGTCAGATTCACAATCAACAGTGCGAGGATTTCGACGTTATTTTTGAATAAGACAACCCTACTGACATCTGACATCTATCGTTTGTTTGTTGATTTTACAATCGATAGTGCGATAGGTGAGACGATATATTTGCAATAGTACGGCAACCCTTTTGCCAGCTGACATCAAACGTTTGTTTTCGTCGCGTTGGTTGATATTCGACATTGAATAAATCACAATTAATAAATAAAATAGTGTTATGGCGGAAACACCAAGTACGCCCAGTACACCGGGCAGCCGTGCTGTAGAGATGGCTCGAGCACAATCCTCAGCACTGGCCGAATTCAAGAAACCCTTACCCAGCGAACGTCGGAAAACCAAACCTAAAATCCTCACCGAGGAACGCTACATTGAGGAGATGTCCAAGATCATACAACGTGACTTCTTTCCCGACCTGGAGCGTCTGCGAGCCCAAAACGATTACTTAGACGCAGAATCACGACGCGACTTCATGCAAATGGCTGAGATACGGGCCCGCTACAGTCTCGGTCGAGTCTCTGGTACGGGGAGCAGAAGCAGCTCCATTGCACGGAGCAATGGTAAGTTCTGATACAAATTGAGTTTATCAATCCTTCTTTCACACCTCCCCCCTCTGCTTTGCAGCAATGTCACCAGCCACATTCGAGACGCCGCTAAGTACAGGGAATGCCAATGCAACGCCACGCCCGGACACACCGCTCTCCGTGAAGAGCAACAAGAGCGAGCGCAGTGTCGCAGAGGGCGGTGGTAACCAGGATGCTATATCCAGAAAACTGTCGCTGGATTCCTTTCTGCAGCACTATACCAGCGAAGACAACCAAAGTTTCCAGGAAATCATTGAGACGGCCGAGGCGAAGCTGCGACAGAAATACGCCGTGCTGTACAATCACGAGCAATTATCGGCGGAGCAACTGCAGCGCGCCCTGATACTGCCCAGCATTGAGAAGCAGTTCGAGGCGCCTGATCCTTTGCGCAAAATCGAGACCTGGAAATACACGAACATGAACTCCATTATGTATGTTCCCGACGGCGTTGAGCTGACGGAACAGGAGCGTGTCCAGCTGGCTGAACGCAAGCAGAGCATACAGCACAATGCCACAAGATTGTCCCAGCCCGAGGGTAACTCCACAAGCAACAGTGGCGGAGACGCCAGCAGCGAAGTTAATGGTGCAACGCTGCCCGAAGGTGGCGTGGCAACCGTTACTCCACGCATTCGTGGCTTTGATTTGCTTCGTTCACCCTCGCCACGACCGGGAGAAGCTTTCTCCCCCATCATGACCTGGGGTGAGATTGATGGCACGCCATTTCGCTTGGACGGCGGCGATACACCACTACGCAACACGCCCGGAGGTCCCTCGTTTCGTATCAATGAGAATTCCCGAAGGGAGAACATTGCTATTGCGCTGGCGGAGAAGGTCAGCGAGAAGATGCGCAACCAGAAGCAGCAGGCGTTGAACACAGCACGCCGCAACATTGGTTCGCCCTTTGTGCGCTCCAACATGGAGCGTCTGGCTAGCATGTCGCCAGCTGCACGCCGTTTGGCCAGCTCAAAGCTAGGCATGCGCCAACAGACTCCATTGCTAACACCATCGCCAGTGATGCGCAAGCAGAGCAAGATTACGCCTCGCATGGTGCGTCCGATGTCCTCGAGCAGCAGCAGGGAAGGTAATGCCACGCCCACGCTCATCGATACGGGCTCCACGCTGACAGATGATCTTCTCAAGATTCCCACTAAACGGCGCAGCGCAGCAGCCGATTTCTTTTGATTGTTCTTTTTATTTAAGTCAAAATATAACATAAGTAATCCAGTAAACCTACCTCCTGCTCCATGTGTAGTTTCTTTTGTACTAATCTTGAAGTGTGACGGATGTCATCTTTGCACATCAGTTATTATTGTAGTTGTCATCTCCCAAAGCCGGAGAGAATTGTGCGCACCAACTGATCATTGTATTTGCCTTGGGCTTATCTTCCTCTTGGTCTTCGTTAGGATCATCCTAAAACATAGTCTGCGAAAAAGATGGAGAGGGTCACGGAGACAGCACCTTATAATATAATATAATAAGGAAGATACATATAGAACACCGCTTCCTCCACCCAAACCAGAGATTAGGAACAACCCGTTCTAGTTATATATACGAGATCTTTATGTTGTGCCACAATAGATACTGTTTTTCCTTTTATTCACAATATACAATGTAAGTAATCCAGTAATCCTGCCTGATTGATGTGTATTAATCCCTGTAGTCGACATGGTCGCCCGATTTAAATTTGTTTGCCTGCAACACCTTGACCAGCTTGGAGACTGTCTGCTCTGGTGTCAGCATCGTCTTGGACTCGCGCTGCTCTCGGAATGCAGCCGCTAGTGCGGGATCATGAGATTCGGACTGCACTTGGAGCGTCATCTGTGTATCGATGACACCGGGTGCATAGTTGAGCACTAGCGTTTGCTCCGCTGGCTCCTCCTGGGCGAGGACACGGAAGTACATTTCACGCGCCGCCTTCACTGTGCAGTAGTAGCCCATCGATGAGAATGGCTCCAAGGCGGCCAATGTGCTTAGGTTGATCACCAGTTTGGACACAGCACCAAAGATTCGCATAAACTCGCGGTTCAAGGCGAGAGTTGAGAAGAGATTGACGTGATAGTATCGTGACAGCGTTTCGGTGTCGCCCATTTCACGTGCATGCTTCGAGGTGTCTCCCAATGTGCCAGCATTATGGACGACAATGGCACGTTCGAATTGCTCCACCTGCTTGCCCTGCAGCGTCTCTTCCAGTATGCGGGCAAAGTCTGCCGCATTGGCTGTGGCCAACTCCAGTGAATATTTGTGTACACCCAGTTCACCGTGATCCGCCAATATGGCAACCTTGGTCTCCTCCAGTAGCGACTCATCGCGTCCCAGCAGCACCACTACCGACCCAGTTGAGTGCACATGGCGAGACAATTGCAGCGCCAGTTCACGGCCAATGCCACGCGAGGCGCCTGTCACCAGCAAATACGTTGGCTTATTCAGATCCATGTGATGGATTTAACGATAAAATCTGATGGGAATCACAGTCACAATCACAGTGACAATCACAGCAGCAACAGTTGGCTGTAGGCTTGGGACTGTCTCTGGTAACGCAGCTTTCCGGCAGCTTTGGTGAAAGCTTCAAGGCCTACACAAGCGCGCTCACAAATACATACAAATGTACCTATATCTATATATATATACATAAATGTATATATGTCCATATGTATATACACAAATAGATTGAGAAATCAAGGGAGACTAGTCTGTTTAACTAGTTTAATTGCGCAGCTTGATTTGCACTTCTGAAGTTGACCTCTAACCTATTCAAGCTTTTGCACTCGATATGGCATGCAATGCATATGTATGCATGTGTGTACACATGCACACTCATAATGAGTACATTGTTGCTTAACTGCTTCTAAGCATCGCTTGATCCACATTAAGAGGTTATCGTTGCCGTTTAATGGCCATTTTAATTGTTTAATAATTGTACCCACTTAAAATCCCACAACGGCATCTCTTATCAATGAGCTTCGTGTGCGGATTGAGCTCGTTGAGTGAGGCAGGCTGGCGATTTTTGCAAATGCCGGTTTTATTTTTTGTTTTGCTCTTTTCAGTCTTATGTTTGTAAAGGCTTTGGTATTTATAATATAATTTTGTCGGAAATTGAACTGCAGTATTTATTCAGCAAATATATTAAACATTAAACTTAATGTAAGTTAACTCTTTGTCTTGTCTGACAGTCGCTAAGCGCCATAAAACAAAATTTTTAATAAATTGCTTAGCAAGAGCGACAAAATATAGTATACCAAAATATTAATCTAACATAAATCGTCATTCTTACAAACAAAATATTGTATACCAAAAAATAAATCGTATATAATTCGTGCATTATAATTTACGAATAATTTGAGCACTGTTGAAGCTGTTATCGAAAGTGGTACGTTTGTACACAAAATATTGGTACACGTTATTATTATTTGCTGTCAGGGATACTTTGTTTCTGCTTTTGGGCAACGCTCTGCTTTGGGTAGTGTTGCCACCTAGCTAAGAGTTCAATTATCGATGTGTTTGTTATCGCACATCATTAACACGCTGTGGCGCCAATATTCAAAATGCGTTTGCCTTTCAGTTGTTGTTGATTATTGCTACACACTTAACTCACGCACATGCAAATTGTTTATTATTAATAATTTATAAACTATTGAACCGTATCATGTAGATAACACGACACACATATATGTATGTACATAGACTTGGACATATTGGCAGCGTCGCTTAGGCGCTGTTCGCCGGTTTGATGGGCTGTGTTGCCGGGTCGAGATGGTTGCGATGCTGATTCTTCTTATCAGCTTTGTGACTGGGCTTGTCGTCTTGTGAATGATTTGCGAACTGTTGCACTGATAACGATTGAGAGACTGAAACACTGAATGAAAAGAAAGGGATAGCAAGAAAGTCATTGTGTGACAGAGAGACATAGAGAAGAGCGAAAAATATAGTCAGAGAGAGAAAGAGAGATAGGAGAGGAAGTAAGAGATAGGTGCAGAAAGAGAGAAGAAGAAGAATAAGAAAGAAGCAGATAGGAGAAAGTGAAAGACAGAGAATGAGAAGAAGAGACAGACAAAGAGATAGAAACAAAGAAAAAAGAAGTAAAGCTAACACAGATAAAGGGCTGAGTAGCAAGAGATAGACAGATACAACTCCCCTCTTAAACATTACCACCCCACCCCACCCCCATAGTGAATACAATCGCTTTGTTTTGTTGTTGTTGTTGTGTGCTCTGTTTCCATTCCACACGTGCACTTAACCAATCTGGTCACGAAAGTCAGCAGCCAAATTTTATTCATATCCGTTAGCAATAAAACAAAATCGAGGTCAAAATCATCGGCCCATCGTACATAGGCGTCTTCAGCAGTGCGTGGTGCCAGTGCGAACCAGTTCCCTGGTTGCCTTAGCCACGACTGCGTTGCTACTCATAAGACGAAGGTGTCATAGTAGTCGACATCGTGACCGGACACGAAGGCGATGTCCTCCAGTATGTTGATCAACTTGAGTGTGGACTGCAGTGGCAGCACACGTGGCACTGCTGGTGCCTTCTCCACCTGCTCCAACACGTCCTCCCCCTCCTGTCCCTGTGCCTGTCCCTGTGCCTGTCCCTGTGCCTGTCCCGTGAACAGTTCATCGGGATCAACAATATTTCCGTTCAGATCGTACTGTGTCTCATGGCTCTTCAGTATTCCGGGTGCATAGCTGAGCACGTGCACATTGCGACGTCCCTCCTCGGAGGCCATTGCCCGGAAGTACATGTCACGTGCCTTCTTGCAGGAGCACAGCAACGTGTTGTAGACCAATGGTCGCACTTGAAGCGATGAGGTAACATTAATCACCACCTTCTCCACGTTGGCCAGCAACGGCGCCAGCAGCCAGCGTTGGTTCAGTGCCACTGGAGCATTCAGTTGCCTTTGCACATACTCTGTCCACGCCTCTGTCGTCTGCGGCTCCAGCAGCACATGAGTGGCAGCATCACCTTCGTTGTGCACAATGATGGTGCGCTGGAAGCCAGCACTGGCGTAGTTGCTCACAATCTCCTCGAATTGTTGCAATTGCTGTGCGTGGAGTCCCGTAAATATTTGCACTTGCTGCGTAGCCAGTTGCCTGGTCAGGTGCTGCTCCAACTCCAACAGCTTCTCATGGTTCTCGTCCAGCAGCAGCGCCACAGAGCCAGCTGCCAGGCGAGCACACAACTCCTGGGCAAGGCTCTGGCCTAGAGGATTCGAGCTGCCGCTAAGCACAAGTAATGTGCGCACATTTAAGTCCATTCTCTTTGCTGCCATGTTGTGATGATGCTCCTCCTAACGCTGCTGCTGCCAAGGATTCCCAACGAAGAGGAAGATGGATGTATTGAAATTTGCCCGATGCGTACACTTGCGACTGTACAATCGTACTGAATCCAGTCCGGCCATTTAGCGCTACTGATCGACTCGGTGCGATGCTGATAAGCCACACAGCGCGTGTAGTCTAAAGAAGAATCGAAAGAAATCGAATTAAGAAAACGTAGACAACAATGTGGGGAGGGGAGGGAAGAAGGTAGCAGTAACAGGAGGGGGGTGCAACGTAGACACCGCAAGAGGGAGACTGTGTGAGAGCTGATAGGAAAAATTCAGACATAATCTGTGCACAATTGTTGATCAGTTTGTCGTCTCCTCGACGCTCTATGTGTACTTTCCCCAGCTGTTGATAATGGGACAGCGGGAGAGCGGGATGAGTGTGCCGGTTCAGCCGGTTCTGTTGCCGTGCGGGCCATGACCATGACCAGTTGTAATTGCCCAAAGCCGGAGACAATCGTGCGCGTTAAAACACGCGCTTGCCGGCTGATCAACGTCTTCGTCATCATCTTCCTCTTTCTATTCGTCTTGGTCTTCCACTTGGTCTGACACGGAAAGGGAGACAGCGAACTGAACTTGGTACAGTCTTTATCATATCATGAGGGTGATACCCATGGTACACACACATACTTCGCTTCCGCTTTCCGGCCTAGACAAAAGCCAAATCAAAGACAGTTTCAATCTGTTCTTGTGATAGAGACGAGATCTTTACGTTACGGAATTGAATATAAGCGAGTAGCTTTTAGTTTCTATTCGGAAAATATTCTTAGAAGATATGCGAAGATCTTAGAAGGCCCTGACAACCCTTAGTAGTAAAGCCCCTGCAAGGTAAACCCTTATACCGTAAGTAATAAACCCTTGGAGGATATACGCTTAGATGATACTATAGAAGATTATGTAAGATAAACATTTCTAAAAAATATATACCTCTAGTATATATACCCTTCGAGGATATACACCCTAAGCTGTTCAAGAAGATCTTCAAAGTACCGAAAAACAAACTTTTAACATTAATTTCTTATAAAGAAAATATCGAATGATCTTATATATACGCGCCTAATCAATTCCATGTCAGCTTAAAGCCACACCCCTTCCCGAATTTATAACAAGATTTTTGAGATTGCATTCCTTCTATTCAACTATACAGACTATTGGTGAACCTATAAGGATATATACAGGTCAAAGATCACCAGAAGTTGAGCAAACTTTTCCTTTAAGGGTGTGGGAAATTATTAGCCAAATCAGCAACAGTTACAAAGAACGAATACTGGATCACACACGTACGTACACATACATACTCGTATGTACAGACTAGTAAGTAGTGTATTCCATCGGGGCATTATCAATGCGAATTATTCAGTATAGTTTGAATGAAAACAAATTACGTCACAGACTTCTCTTCTCTTCTTTGCTGCCATGCAAACGGGAAGTGTAAACAAAAACAATAAAGAATATGAGAAAGCTTGGGTCTGCCGAACTTCGTATGCCCTTTCAATTCTGGTCTATTGATCTCACGGCAATTTTTACAGAAGTTTTAACCGATTTCCCTATAGTTAATCATTGAATTAAGTGTCAAAACATCCAAGCAGGATTGACGTCTGATCCTTTCAATGTAAAGTTTTATAGTTATATATATATATAACTTGATTTTAGTGCTTTTTCCACACGATGTAGATGGGTTGTGTTTAGTAACTAACATGATGATGTAATTTATATTTGTACATAAATTAAATCCGTTTCACAAACTACATAAGCCAAGTCCACGTGCAAGCTGATACCGATCAGGAATATAGTAGAAATTGCTGAAACAGAACGGAAATATATATAACTTGGGGTATAGTATAGTTACGTAAGGAACATATGTTTATACCATATTTTTTATAGCAAAAGGTAACTATATATACTATACATATATTATATATAAAACTTAAAACATCAATTAACGATTCACAGATCTCTCTGTCCCTCTTTGACGACGTCGCAAAGTCCTGCATGAAGTGAATATACCTCTTGTTAGCGCCTAACTAGGTTAATGGCCTCATTCCCGTTGATCGGTCTGTCACAGACGCTCTACGCACAACGCTGGCCTAATTACAGTTCGGGAATGTTATTAATCTCGCTTCGCATTTGGCAAGTTCTCGAACTTGCACAAATTGCCAACAACGCCAGCAGCAGCAACAGCAACAACAGCAGCAACAGCGATGGCGATGGCGATGGCGATGGCGACTGTGAGAGCGATATGAATTTCATGGAATTCAGCTGAATTTGCGCGGTTTGTGTGAATTATCAACTCTGAACTATGAAGAGATCCCACAGAGATGCACTGCCACAGACTCTCGTTTGCCCCCAGAGCACGTGCAGCGGCAGCGACCCTGGGTGAAGCAGGAGAAATGGCAAGCGGGGGAAATGAGAAAGTGTCCCTGTGCGAAGAGAAAACTTTAACTCGAATCGCAGTAGAAGCTATAGAAGCAGCTATGAAATGGCAGAGGTAGAGCTGCTAGGGGCGAGGAGGGTGTTGGCAGAAGAATGCATCAAGAGCAGCGGCAGCGCTGCAGCTCATCTCATCTCGGGTATAAAACGTGGGGGTCGCTGCGGTGTCAGTTCAAACGTTTCACAACCGCAGAGCAGCACGCGACCGATAAGAGCGAGACAGCAGACGAGCAAGAAACAACGAGCAATAGAAAGAGATAGAGAGAGAGACAAAGATAGAACACGATGCATGCCTGTAAACTGTTGCTGACTTTGCTGCTGGCGCTGCAGTGCGCCCAGAGCGTAAGATTTGTTCCCAACCCGTTGAGGATCTACTCATGGACTTTACTCATGTGTTTCTCCACTACTTGCAGCTACTTGCCGCCTGCGTGTGCTCGGAGAAGGGTACCGACTACTGCCAGAGCTGCCAGGGAGCCACTGTGGTGCGTCCCAAGCCACGGTATTACGAGCCCGCCGAGGTGAACCTCTCGCCGATCGGAGACAATTGCTGGTGCAGCAAGCAGCTGATTGAACCGGCCCAGCTGCCCAAGACCTGCGGCAAAGTACGTGAGCTGTTTCAATATGTGCAAGCGTTCAACAATCTCATGAGCCGCCGCATGCTCGAGGGTGCCATCGAGGCCAAGACACTGGCGGCACAGCGTCTGGCCGAACGGTTGCAGCGACTCGAGCAGAGCGATTGCCACAAGAGGCGTGTGGCTCCAGTGGCAGCCAGCTATGGCTATGGCTACGGCTTGTGAGAGATAGAGAACGACATAGAGGGAGAGAGAGAGAGAGAGAGAGAGAGGGAGATTAAGAGATGTGTCCAGTGACTAATCCTAGTGAACTAAGCAACGATACCCCCAGTAAACCCCATAAGCTCACACACATGTCCCGCACCCTCCACCTCCCCCACACCTGCACACTCACCCAGTTGCATAGCAGCCCATCCTCTGCAGAGCTTCCGCATGCAAGCGTTATCAGAGAGCAGCATTGGCCAGTAATAGGCCAACAGCAAGCGGGTTGCGTCATCGCCATCAGCAACATCGTCACGACATCAACAACATCAACATCAACGACATTGCTCAAGCGACTCATCATTATCATTCCGTACGTGCGCCAACAACAACAACAACAACAACAACATCAACATCATCTACTCTAGCCCAGATAGAAGCGTAACGTAAACCGTATTAATTCTCCAACCCGATACCATCCCATCGTTTCCACAGAAGCCACCATGCAAACCCACCTGCGGCTGCCAGCAGTGCACCGATAGCAGCTACAGCAGCTCCAGCTACAGCAGGTAGGTGCACAGACAGTTCGCATCGTACCTCGCACTTCCTAACTACCTCCCTCCCTCCCCTTTCTCCAGCATTGGCTACGCCGCGGCAAAGTCACAGGATGACAGCGTACCCGCCGATCCCATCAGTGTTGGCCTGGCCGCACAGGCGGGTAAGGCCATCAATGTTCCGGAGGCAAAGTTGGCTTATGGTTTTGCCCAGAAGCCTGTGGATGGACAGCAGAAGGTCTTCTTCTCCAATGTGCCCGAGGAGAATCTGTTCAAGCTGAAGAGCGAGGTGATTACCCTCAAGAAGCGCACCTATGCTGCCAAGGAGGAGGAGGAGGAGGAGTATGTCGAGGAGGAGGAACAGCAGCAGGCGGACGATGATGAGGTGCCACAGTTGACATACAAACAGTTGGGCTACATCACGGAGCAGTTCAAGAATCCCAAATTCAAGAAGATCAGCTCCAGCAAATCATATGGCTCGAGTGCCAGCTCCAGCGATAGCTATGGCTATGGCTATGCCAAGGTGGGTGACAAAGTCTCCGTCGATTGTGGTTTCAAGCCTGGACGCGTTGCCTCCTATCGCAATGCGCGCCGTAAGGAACTCATCGAGGAGGGCTATTAGAGTGAGATGGAAAAAAGAGATGTGTAAATAACTGTTAATGATCGTATGCGTATGTTTGTGTTTGTACGAGTATGTATGTGCTGTTATGCATGCGCACGTAGTATTAGATAAATGTGTAATTTAAGAGATATTCCGCCCCGAATGTGCAAATATAACTGGATAACAAAGAAACTGAAGATTTATCAGAGTTCGTTTGAATTGTTCGTGCAATCGAAAAGCGGTGGGTATTTAAATACCAACAAATCATAAAAGTTCAATCGATAGTGATATTAATTGTTTCGATCATCGTAGGAGGAACCCAATCGATAGCTACGTTTAATCGGTAAGGACATGAATATCGGATTCACTTTAATTGTTTTCATACTCTATCGATAAACAGAAATATCAATTCTCACTTCGATAGCTCACAATACAAATACATTTAGCAAAACATAAACACACACACATACACAAAAAGTGCATATTTACCTGGAACAGCTGAGGAGTGAAGAGAGGAGCTGCACTTGCTGTATTAAGCACTGTCAACGATCTGCCACATTCAATAATCGAGCCCATCTCTATCTGTGTTGCAGTTGCATTGTCTGAATATCTGCAAAAGCACGCTCAGTTATCGGTTAAAAAAGAAAAAACATAACAGAACAAACGAATTGCAAGCCAGCTGGGGCGATAAGCAAAGAATTGCGATGAATTGCGCGTTTTTTTAACGTTGTTTTGTTTTTGATTTTTTGCCCTAAAAGTATACAACACAAAGTGACACGAGGCGTGTGTGCGTGTGTGTGTGTGTGTGTGAACGACAAAAGTGTTTTGGTGCGTGCACACGCACACTCGCATACACTTGTGCGTCGAAAAAAGTGGAGGCAAGTTGATCAATCGATAGCGCAATCGATAGTTACCGCCGTGGCGGCACAGGGTGTGCCCTGCACAAACCAGTTGCGCATCAAACATAAACAAACTGCAAACATGTGAATGTACACATAGCCGTCTCGCTCTCTCTCTCAAGTGCAACATGGCGACGGCACTGAAAGCAACGTATGCTGCAACGAACATGACTTTTAACTGAAAACACATCGCAAGTGCAAATTATTTGAAAAGGTCAGCGCAGCCAGCAACAACAGCAACAGCAACAGCAACAACAACAACGAGATGCTCAGCAGCAGCAGCACCAGCGAAAGCAAATCAAAACATAAGAACAACAACAACAATGCCAGAAAAAACATTGCTCAAGTTCAAGTTCAGCGACAGTCGTCGAAGTCGCCACAGCAGACGCGTCGCGCTCCAGACGTGGTTGCTGGTGCTGCATGAGAAAGAGATTGAACATTGACTCTGGAGTCCGAAGACGATATAAAGAATGCGACAAGACCCAGCTAGGGGTTAGTAGCCAAATCGACAGATACCCAAGCAGATCATTTAGAGAGATCACATTCCAGAGATGCTAATGCTGCACGCGATCCAACGATCTGGAGCGCCGATGTTGTCAATGTTGGCGTTGCTACAGTTGACAGTCTTCTTGGCTGTCGTGGGGGCTGCACCGGCACCCCTGCCCGTGCCCGCACCCGTGCAGGTTGTGTATACAGGCGAGGAGGGTTGTGCTTGTCCCACCCAGCTTGGCTATCAGCTGAATGTGCCCAATCCCAGCAAGCCCAAGAAGTACGAGGGCGGCGAGTATGGCTATCGCATAGAGAAGCCCGTGCAGACCAAGGCCAAGATTAGCTACAGCTTTGACTTCACCGTGGAGCAGCCACGTACACCGCCGCCGCCAAAGACTAAGCCCGCCAAGCTCTACGCCAAGGTGGATCGCGTCACGGTGAACAAGTCAGGTGCGTCCACACACACACACACACAGTGATCCCGCTATAACAACCATGAGCCATGTTCATCTCCCGATCATTCTCCCTTTAGATTGTCGCGCCCAGCAAAAGGAAAGCTGCAGTTGCAGCAGCTGCGCCGCCAAGCCAAGGTACGTACTCCAGCAGTCCCATCCACAGCAGCAACAGTCAAATTCCAATGCGATTCGTCGTCGTCGTGATATAAGTTCCCATGGCGCCCTGCTCCGCAAGCGTCTGCTGCGCCATCAGCAAATGCAGGAGCGTCCGCCACGCTATATTAAGTACTATCACAAGGATTTGGCTGCCCAGCAGAGGCAGGAACAGCAGCAGCAGCAGAAGATGCGTCTGTTTGGCTTGTTGCCGCAATCGGAGGTGGAAGCGCAATCTGCGGCGAAGCTGAAGCGCAAGACGCCCAAAAAGACGCCCGCTGTGAGCTCTGGCAGTGGCAAACGCTGGCTGGGATTGGGTCGTCGCCTGAGCAAGCGCGACATCAAGGGCGAGTATGATCTGCTGGAGCAGGAACGTGCCAACATTGATCTAACTGCCCCAGAGATCATACAATTCATGCCGGAGACACTCAATCCTGACTTCAAGCCCGGTCAATGCCACATGAACTGCGGTGCCATTACGGCGCCAGCGCCTCCACCTGATGATGCCAATGGCAGCACAGAGCAGCCAGAACAACAGTCGGAACTGCCGCAGGAGATGCCCCGGGAGCAGCCGATAGAACAGCCCTCCCTGCTCAACTCGATACCAACGAAGCGAGCTGCCCTGGGCTACTATCCCCAGCAGCAGATACCGTCGCCGTTGAGCGGCATCTACAAGGAGTACAAGTTCGTGGATGATTCGCAGTTGCGTACGCTGCTCTCGACCACCTCGGTGCCGGATCCTCTAGAGCAGAACTCAACGCCACTGCAGTTTGCCGGTGATCTGGAGTCGGTCAGTCGTCGCAATTATCGCGCACCACGTGTACTGGCTGCTGGCAACGTGGCTGGCGGCTATCCGGTGGAGCATGTGGCCGACACACAGCTAGACAGCATCATATCCGGGATTGTGTATCAGCATCCCGAGTACGTTGATGCAGATCCGCAATATGGGGGCACACTCGTGGATCCCGAGCCGGTGCAAAAGAAACAGACAACGGACTTCCTCAAGAAGCTCATCGATGGCCGGCTTGGGGGCTGGGGCTTCGATACGGCCACCGAGCCCGAAGCGGCAGTCAGGGCTGACTACTCGACGAAGCCCTCGAAGACATATGGCTTCAATAGCCGCACCCACGATGGCTACAGCGTTGACACCTACAATGTGCCGCCCATCAGCGACTATCTGCGTGCCTGGTTCTAGGCCACCTCGCGAGGAAGAGGAATTAGGATCGAGGAACTTTGTAATATAATACGCTGCACAGAGAGGAGACTGTCCCCCGCTCCCCCTCTCGTCTAGGCTAGTTGGCTAGTTTTAAATAAAAAAAACATAATCTATTCCAAAACCAAATCGAAAACGAATGCGAAACTGGGAGAATGCGAAACGAAGAAAGCGAACCGAAAATAAATGCAAAATTCATTGTTGGGTTTTTCTTTTCTCTGATTCTCTTTCGTTCGCTTCTCGTTGCAGCTACGGCTATGGCTACTAAAGAAGACGAACAACAAGAAGAAGAAGAAGATGACGACGACGCAAAGCGCAGCAACGGGCGACAATGGGAGACGGGCGTGAAGTATCACCTGAAATTCTGCTGAGTCCGGCGAACTTGTGGCGAGCTTTAATTGGGCCAGTGGAACAGCAACCGTTCCACTTCTGTGTCTGTGTGTGTCTGTGCATGTGTGTGTGTGCGTGTCTCTCTGTGTAAATAACTTCTGCACCATTGTAATATTTTGCATTTTTCGCCCACTGTGTCCGTCCGTCCATTTGGATATACTGTCTACGTTTCATATTTGTCCCTCTTAACCTAACTAGCCCCTGCGCCCTGCAGCACTTGCACTAGGGTTGCCAAATGCATTCAATAAACTCTGCTAGAAATATGCTTCAGTTTGTTTTTCCTTCGGTTTTCAGCATTATCTTTGTTATAGGTATCTTTTATGTCGGGGTAGAACTCTAGATGATCCTTAAAGAGTACCTTAAATTGTATGTTTATATATATAATATAATACATACATATATATTTAGGCTAATATAATAGTCTGAATATAATTTTTTTTTTTTTTTTTTTAATATATTTCTTTTTTATGCTGGACAAGCGCACTATTGCCCTTTTAGGGTAACTTAATCTAATCTAAATTGGTATTTTTATTAATTTATATCAAGTTCCTGTTTTTAAAAGGTCCTCCCGGAATTCGAACCCGGACGACTCACCTACGGGGGTCGGCATAGTCTTTTTATAAATATCGATCTCACTATCACTAAAACTATTTAAAAAAGTCGGAAAACCTTTCCCAACATTCTAGCTAAGTCTATATAGTATTGACTCTACCATTCAGACTCTGATTGAATGAAAGTTGAAACAAACGTGTAAGCATGCGTTTTCCATCTTAACTTACTGAATCAAAATAAGCTTTGATGGCATATCCGATAAAAAAACGTAGTAATTGCTGAATCTTACGGAACTTTTGTTTTTAATAACAAAAACTTTTGATTAACTCAAAAATCAAGGTCGAATTTATGTCTATCTAAATTATTTTTTGGAATTTAGAAAATTTTCGTGCCACTAAATATAATAATAAATACATAAAGATATAGACAAAAATACACAGAAATCATTGTAAACCATATGGGATTATAATAAAAAATATTCCTTTTCGTAAGGCTTTGTTATAGTAATTTACCCATGAAGAATTAACAGAACATAAACACAAGTCTTGATCAATGTTAAGAAGCCATTCAACTGGGCTGGCCACGATCTGTAGAACTCGTGCTTACACACGACTTACATTCCGTCCATAAATCCAAAATCAAAAACATTTTCAACTGAACTTTGGTGTGTAGCACGTACTCATCGCTGCATTGCTGAACGAGAGATGCGATTTGTGGAGAATTAAGTTATATATTACCGAAAAGATCAGCAGTTGAGTTAGGTTTCGATGTCAATACCTGTTATTATAGAAAATTATAAGTTTGAACTATAAAATCGTGGGTGTCATCAGGATAATCGAGAGAGTAAGTAGTTTATCAAGAATATAATACCCCTGTTGATCAGGAATATATATTCCCCTGTTGATCAAGAATATATACCCATTATAGGTTTACAGATGCCTCCTTGCATGGGTTTTTGTTCAAAATATAGAGATGATCATATGATTTTTATGGTATACAAGATAGTATCAAGAATATATATTCCCCTGTTGATCAAGAATATATACACATTATAAGTTTACAGATGCCTCCTTGCATGGGTTTTTGATCGAAATAGAGAGATGAAAAAATGAGACTAGATAATTCGTTTGTGTTTCTCTCGAGAGAGAGAGAATAAGAGGAAGAACTCTACATGGTATTGAGATCAGTATATGATGACTAGAATTTTCCGGTGTTACTAAATTTTGTCGATCAGTAGATTGATTCTTTCATAATCACAATTGTAATAATTTATCATAATTTTGTTCTATTATTTATAGGTGGAAAAAAAGCTTTATAATATGGTCCATCATATCGTGAAGAAACCAAATCTGAAGAGGCTTCAATTGAGGATTTAATTTAAGAGTAAAATACCAAAGACATCTCACCTCCCGTTCCAAGTGGAAAGAACTATCGAAGTACAGTTGCTGGCGGAAGTGATCGCCATGTTGGTGGTTGGCACCTTATACCTTAGACAGCTCAACCAAAACCTGATGCCAATACGATCGAGCTGATCTTGGAGAAACTGGCAGGGTGAGAGCGAGAGAGAGCAGAGAAAAGATGTGAGAGAGAGTACGATCTGGTGACCCTGGGCCGATGAGGCTGACGCATCGCAGCACTGCGAAGGTTGATCGTCGACGACGATGCTTGATGATGCATCTGATATCTGGGCATAGATCACGTCTGCGATCGACGGCGAGCTCACGCAGCTGGCGGTCGAGTATTTAAGTCCACTTCGCTAGCGGCGCTGGGTGCAGTTGGACAGAGACAAAACGGAGCGGAAGCCAAAGAAGATTGAAGCGACAAAGCAGCAGCAGCAGCAACAACAGCAACAGCAGCAACAACAGCAACTTGCAGTCAGAGAATGGGGGCGCCGCGAGCGAACAGCAGTTGGCTGCCCATGCTACTGATGATCATGTCATTGGTCATGGCACAGGTGAGTCTCGGTTGCCCGGATGCTGCCAAGGCTTATTGACTGACACTTCCCTCTCTCTCTCTCTCTCTCTCTTTTTTCCGCTCCCTCAGCAGAACGAAACTGCTAGCAACAGCAGAGGAGGAGGAGAAGGAGGAGGCTACGATGAGAGCAACAGTTTCGGCAGCAGCACCATGCCCAGCACCAGCACCGATGCAGATCTGCTGATTGCTGGCGATCTCAACAAGGCAGCACGCGTTGAAGAGATCAGCGGAGATTTGGATACGGACACAGACACGGTGACCAATACGAATCGTGAAAGATACACTGACAACTCGACGCCGCGCAGCACAGAAGGTAGCGGAGGCGGCGATGCTGGCGGTGGCCCCTATGATGTCATTGATGTGCTGGCTGCCACCAGTGCCGGCGTGGGCAGACCCAAGACAACCGGGCAGACAACGCGTATTTACACCACGGGCGATGTCAATGAGGACTTCTGGTTAAAGCATTTGGGGGATGACTTCAAGCATGCCATACACTTGCAGGTGGGGGGCACCAATGAGGACTACAATCGCATAATCAACCAGACTAGCGACGGAGTGCATGAGGAGGTGCATCATGAGTATCTGCCGGGAGCAGAGCGGCCGCAGGGAGTGCAACAGCAACAGCAGCAACAGTATCCACAACAAGAACAGCAGCAGCAGCAGTACCCACAGCAGCAGCAACAGTATCCACAGCAACCCCAGCAACATGCCCTCCGCACTGGTGGCTATGGTCAACCCAACCTGATCAGCCAGCTGAGCCTCGATGGGGAAGCGATGGCACTGAAGCAGAACTATCTGCGCCAGCAGCAGCAGCAACAGCAGCGATTTGCGCAGGGCTTCGCGCAGCCTTACTTGCCCAACAACAACAACAACAACAGACACACCTACCCCACACAACACACACAACCAGCACACACACAACACACAGTACAACACACACAAGCACAACACACACCCACACAATACACACGCTCGGGCAAGTCGCGTCATCAGCTGCGCCATCGCTACAAGCAGCCAGAGCAGCCTGCGCCCTCGAGCATCATCAACTCCAGCGAGGACACTCTGCACACCTCACAGTCGCAGGCCACGCCCACCAGCACACAGCACCACGCCGGCGCGTCCGACTCCAGTTCCTCCCTGCGCCGCGACGATGGCGACCGTCAGTTGCCCTTCAAGTCGCCCTTCAATGACTATGGCAGTCGGACGACGCGCGATCTTACCTATCTGCTCTACAAGCGGGGCCTCTAATACCCTCTAAAACCCCACCCCACCCCAGCTCACCCCTTCCCACTCCCATTCCCTACTAACCTAAGCATCCACTTAGATCTAAAACGTTTCGCATTAATGTTAACAATGCTTAAATAAAAACTTATAACTAAGAAAGAATCCAAGAATCTCATTTATAGTACGATATTTGCCTATATGGATATGACATAATTATGGCTAAGAGTCGAGTCGAAGAATCAAAGGATCTTAATTATAATAATGTCTATATACATAGTATGCCTATATAGATATAGAATAGACAAATACACAGATAGATACTTAGATATATATGCAGATAGATAGTATGGGGTACATGTAGACATGTTAGCTTAACTTGCTATACATACAACTATATTATACCATAATAAATCGGTTGAGACTTATTAATAAAAACCTAAGCCAGTGAGCTCTTTCCCTAACTATACTGTGCCTAAAGCACTCTTCTGTAATTCACTTTCTTGATATATTTCACTCTTGATATCCATCTAACAAATGATCTAGAATGAACATATGTATATTATATATTAAGTTCTTATATTATAGCTTAATATATGAATACGTATCTATAAAGGCACCGTATCCTTAAAGCAAAGATATTTATATAGGTAGTTTATAGTTAAATTATACCTAAAGCATATGTATATAACTATGGTATCTACGTACTATAAATATGAATAATTGCATTTTATTTTTATAGCATATATAAAATTTGTATCAATTATATAGCTGTATAGCAACTTTAGCTGCTTATCAATTATAAAAATCCAGCATATTTAATCTTTATAGCAACCATATATATCTTTATAGCAACCATATATAGGAGGAATGTACAGAAATAAATATATTTATAGCAAATATAACCAAAAATTATATATATTTATAGCAATAATTACTGTATGGCAACTAAATTATAGCAAATATAACTATGAAGTAAACATATGCATATATTTATAGCAATTATGACTTTATAGCATAGTAACTATATCAGATTACTTTCCGATCAAGTTGTTATAATACAAGGCGTAACAATTTTCTACACAAAACCGTTGAACATATTGAAGCCTATGCATATATCTAGTTGCTATAAAATACCAAAACTATAAATCACAAGAGTTAAGAATAAACTTTGCTATACATCTAACTGGCAGCAAACTTGTCCGACTACTGCAGACAGTGAGTTACCTCGAGTTGCAGTTAGACTCTATGGAACTAAGACCTTTGTATATGTATGTACATTATACGTACGTTTGTGAGTGTGTGTGTGTGTGTTTGTTAGTGTGTGCGGGTAGGTGGGGGTGTCGCTCCAGTTCCGGAATTGTGTGATTTTTCGTAAGATTCTCTAGAAAGATTTGCAGATTTCAATTTCGTTAAGGCCCGATAAGAAAATCACCGCATTCATTTACCGATCTCGCGATCAGTCAGCGATAAGCTCAGTCCGCTAATCGAGAGTCAGTTAAGCGTATAGAAGAAGGCGCGATCAGGCGAGGAACAGAAGGAAGCGAAGAGGAAGAGAAGTCCGGGTAAGAAGACAACGACGACGAAGACGAAGACGACGACGACGACGGCACAAAGAAAGACAGCACAGCTCACTCGCCACTGCCCCAGCGATCTTCAGAGAACAATGACAAGTCGAAGAAGAAGAAGAAGAAGCTACAAGACAACAACAAGATGAAACAACACAATGTTGTTGTCTCCACTGTCTCTACTGTCTCTGCTGTCGCGGTACTGTCGGCGATGCAGTGCGACAAAAATTTGAAATCGGAAATGGAAATCGGCGCAATGCAATGGCCAAATGGGGGGAATGGCATCGCAAAGATCACGTAGCCGGGGCCGTGGCAGACGCGGCAACGTGATGGCGATATAAAAGCGGATCGCTGATGCCATAGGCCGCTATAAAGAGCTGGCACATCGCCGATCCGACGAGCAGTAGACAGACGACAACTGTAAGCTGACGCACTAAGCACGACGCATCCAGAGCAGAGCAGAGCTAACTCACACAGACAACATGCAAATTGGTCTTTGGTTCGGGCTTTTCGCCGTCGCCGCCGCACCGGTAGGTTAACCCACCACGCCCACAAGCCACCACCACACCCACAATCCAACACACTTACAACCCCCCACAACCCTCCATACTTCTGCACTTTCAAAGCCATCAAAGATCATCGCTAGACAAACAGGCGTCTAATCAAACCCATCTCCCTCTCTCTCTCTCTCTCTCCCTCCTCCCTCTCTCTCTTTAGCTGGTGAGCGCTAATTACGGTTCAGCACCTTCTGGTGGCCAGTACCTGCCAGGTGGCGCCCCCGCCGGCCTGGAGGAGTATGTGAACGCCGCCACTGGTGGCAATCAGCCATCTGCCAATCAGCTGACAGCCCAGGCTGAGATTCAGCCCACACCAGAGGAGGCACGTCGTCTGGGACGCGTGCAGGCTCAGCTGCAGGCACTGAACTCCAACCCCACATACCAGAAGCTGAAGAACTCCGAGGATATTGCCGAATCCCTGGCCGAGTCCAATCTGGCCAGCAACATTCGTCAGGGCAAGATCAATGTGGTTTCCCCCCAGTACGTTGACCAGCATCTGTTCCGTTCCCTGTTGGTGCCATCGGGCCACAACAACCATCAGGTTATTGCCACCCAGCCCCTGCCACCAATCATTGTGCACCAGCCGGGCGCACCACCAGCCCATGTGAACAGCGGACCACCGACTGTGGTGCGTGGCAACCCTGTCATTTACAAGATCAAGCCTTCGGTGATCTACCAGCAGGAGGTGATCAACAAGGTGCCCACTCCTCTGTCCCTCAACCCTGTGTACGTCAAGGTCTACAAGCCGGGCAAGAAGATCGAGGCTCCCTTGGCCCCAGTTGTTGCTCCCGTCTACCAGCAGCCTCAGTCTTACGGTAGCCCCTCGGCACCCTCATATGGTGCCCCCTCGGCACCATCATACGGTGCCCCCTCGGGTCCATCATACGGTGGCTCCTCGGGCCCTTCGGCTCCAGCTGCCAGCTCTGACAGCTATGCCGCCGGTGCTGACTCTCCTCTGTACGCCAGCCCAGCTCCCTATGGTGCCCCTAGCTACTAAGTTGTAGTAGCTTCTGCTGCACTCTTTCCTACCCCCCCTCTCCCCCATCCACAAACACACACACACATCCCCCCCCCCCCTCTCCACACACTCCAAACCACAGCACAGCAACAGAGAGTCGTCCTGCCAGCGTCGAGTGCGCTCTGGAGGATGTTTAATTTAAACATTTGTTTTTTTGAACGCAAATAAAAATGCCCAAATATAAATTGAAAAAAAAAAAAAAAATTAAGTTATTCTTTTTCTTAAACACAGCGAGGAGGCGGGAGATAAGAAATCCCAGTGCCAGTAAGCATGAGCTGATCACTCGTTAGCAATCAGTCAACATGTCGTGCACAACTTCAAGCCAAGATCGTTTAAACGGGGCGGGAATACACATTCGTAGTTGACTCCAAGCTAGAATTAGTCGACACTCAAGAGACGATCTAGTCGGCCTAGCTATAGCTATACTATCATTAAGCACAGATCGAGACATCGAGACATCGAGACATCGACATCGACATAGAGAACAAGTGGGCCAAGGTCAAAGACCGCTAAACATCTTAAGCGTTATTTGACTGATCAGCATTTTTCTGCTCGATCGGTTGCACCTGAAGTCAGCTATAGAAATGTGCAGGGGTCGAGCGGGGAGGAGAGGAATGGGGAACGACTGTTTAGAACGGTTTTTTCTGCTGGCGTCGGCTGCTTGCGAAAAGTTGCGATACTTGCGAGACCCAATCGAATGGGAAGCATTTGCTGTATAGAGCTTCATGATCACTGAAAGAACTGAGAAATTATATAAGATTATTATGATTATGGGAGAACTACCTTATGTATAATATTATAATAAGTATTTTATAAGCTAATTCTGTCTTTCCTTCGATGATCTTCCATCTACACTGATCTCTTTTTATACAAGGAGTTTTATTAAATCCCATGCTGATCTTCATAGTTATTAAATATGAAAAAGACCCTCTATTGAAGCACTACAAGGTAGTGCAAATGAGAACTGAAACGAATAAAAGCTTTGCAACCGATTTTTGTCTTGACCTTTTAAAAAGAAAGGTTTTTATGTGGAAGAGAAGGGATAAGTGATATAATTGAAAAGAAACCTATTGATTAGTAGGCAGTAATCTGCACTGGAAGTACTTGTAGAGAAGGTGCCACAGAGAAGGAATTACAGAGAAGGTACTGGAGGTAATTTAACAAAGAGAAGGTACAGTAGAAAAGGCATACCAGAAATGTATGAACTAAAATGTATTCCAGGCAAGGTACCACAAAGAAGTTTACTCAGATAAGTTAACTCAGAGAAGGTACCACAGAGAGGGTAAGGCAAAGAAGTTACAGCAGAGCAGGTATTGTAAAAAGAAGTATGGCAAAAAAGATATAGCAAAGAAGGTATCGCAGAGAAGTTAAAGCAAAGAAGGTATCACACGAAAGGTACCACAAAGAAGCTATCTCAGCAAAGAAGGTATCGCAGAGAAGTTAAAGCAAAGAAGGTATCACACGAAAGGTACCACAAAGAAGCTATCTTCGAAAAGTTATCACAGGAAATGCACCACCGAGAAGGTATCATAGTAGAAGTAAAGCAGAGACGCTATCCAGAAAAGATCTAGTGCAGCAGGTACCACAGAAAGAAGGTATTGTAGAGAAGAGAGGAAAGGTAGCAGACGGAAACTAAAGAAGGAATCCCCAGGGAAGGTACCGCAGAAAGAAGGTAGCACACGAAAGCAAACACAGAGAAGGTATCCCCAGGGAAGGTACCACAGAAAGAAGATATTGTAGGCAAGATAAAGCAGAGTAAGAATGAAAGAGAAGACATTAGAGAGAACCTATTCGAGGAAGGGTAGCACATGGAAGCTAACACAGAGAAGGTATCCCCAGGAAAGGTACCACAGAAAGAAGGTATTTTAGGCAAAATAGAGCAGACAAGAAATCGTAGAGAAGACCTTACAGACCTATCCGAGAAAGGGTAGCACACGGAAGCTAACACAGACAAGATATCCCAAGGGAAGGTACCACCGTGAAGGTATCACCCAGCGAATTGTCGCTCACTGACAACTCGACAATCATCGAGAGAGAGAGAGAGCTGCCAATGCGGAACTGGCTGGCCACAGCATTGGTGGCAATCGCAATCTGCGCTGTCGCTTCGTTGCTCGCTCGCTCGATCGGTTTGGTATTACGGTGAAAAACCTCGATATGGCTGAATGGCTTATGTGGCTTATGTGTCAGGGCGCGATGTGCGATGCAATGCGCGAGAGATGGCAGCTGCGGATTGGATTGGGGCAACAGTGTGTGCGAATTGTTGTTGCTTTCTACGTAACACGCCGAGATATGCGCGAAGAGATGCGTGCGAGCAATCAGCGTTTGGCCATGTTCGCTGGTTGCTGCTGCTCGGTGTGGGCAACTGTTGCTACTGCAGCACCAGCAACAGCAACAACAACAATAGCAACAGCAACAACTAGAAGAGCAACAGAGATCACGGGCCGTGGCTGGAGCGGAACAGCGGCGAAACCGGCAGCGGCTAACGCGCCGGCAGCGGGCCAAATGTCACGTACCATGGGGCAAGCAGTCGGCGGCAGCATATTTAAAGAAATCTCTGGACGGGCTTAGGCAGCAGAAGACAGCAGACGTTCGCCACACTCGAGTGCGAGAGACGATACGCCAACTGGGACTGGAAACGATGAATAGACACAGCTTCGTTTGGGCGCTAGCCGCCTGCTTAATTGTACGTACTGAACGCCACCTGATCGCGCCCTGATCGCCACCTGATCTTGCCCAGCAGCGGCACAACTCTCTCTCCACTTCTTCTCTACACTGTTCTCTTTGTCGTGCGCTCTCTCTCACACACACTCTTTCTCTCTCTCTCTTTCTCCTATTCTCTGCAGGCATGCGCCAGCGCGAACTACGGCGGACAACAGAGCTATGGCTCTGGCGGCCAAGAGAGCTACGGCTCCGGTGGACAGCAGAGCTACAGCTCTAGCTCTGGCGGCGATGATGCATCGGCTGCTGCTGCCGCTGGTGGTGCCGGTGGTGAACTCGGCCCCGCTGGTGGTTTGGGCGATGCCGCTGGTGCTGGCGCCGCTGATGCCTCTGGTCTGGCCCATGCCGGACAGAGCAGCTATGGCTCTGACCAGAACATCCCATACAAGCCGGTGAACACCAAGGGCAACACCCTCACCTCTGCCATCACCTACCCACAGAACAAGGGCGAGATTCTGATCCATCGTCCCGCACCCATCATTGTCAGACGTCCACCCACCAAGGTGCTGGTGAACCATCCCCCATTGGTGGTCAAGCCTGCGCCCGTTGTGCTCCACAAGCCCCCAGCAATTGTGCTGCGCAAGGTCTACGTCAAGCACCACCCACGTCGCGTCAAGGTTGAGCCCGTGTTCGTCAACGTGGTCAAGCCCCCAGCAGAGAAGTACTTCGTCAACGAGAACAAGCAGGGTTACGGACAGGAGAAGCAGGGCTATGGCAATGGCCAGAACCAGCCAATTTACCGTACCCGCCCCATTGTCGCCCCCGGTGGCCCCGCTCTGCCCGCCTATGCCTCTGGTGCTGACAGCGCTGCTGCCAGCGCTGGCTACCAGCTGCTCCAGGGTGGCAACCATGGACTCTCTGCCCTGGCCAACATTGCCGGTGAGCGCGATGCCAATGGCTACGGTGCCCACAGCCAGCAGCAATACGGCCCCCAGAGCCAGCCCGCCCAGGGTGGCTACTCGGCGCCAGCCTACTAGGAATCCTAGTAGCACCCTGGCCAGGCCTCCAGCTGCCAGCTGCCAGCTACCAGCCACTACCAGTCGCACTACTCCGGCTGGCACTAGTTACTATTGTTTTTACACAGCTTGGATGCCCACACGGCGGGCGCGCAGGTTTCTTTGCAAACAAATAAAAAAATTTGAAAAAAAAAAAAAAAAAACATTTTATATATTTTCTCCTTTCTGTTAATAGTTGATGATGATATTGCATCCTTATTCCAATGCGTTGGTAATACTCCAAGACACCAAGAGCTGGCATAGTCCAATTTTAAATGGCAGGTTGGAGAAACATGTAGAGCAGCTACCTTTAAGGTTGCTACCTTTACAGCACCCTTTATGCTGTTCGATTTCCTTTTTGTACAATTCGATAAAAAATACATACTTTACTTTTATCTTTAAGGGGGGAACTACGTTTAGAGGCGGAAAATAAAGGTAAATAAATAAAAAAATAAAAATAAATATAATATATATTTTCAGTGATGTCTGAGGTCTTCCAATTCAATATACGTGTAGAAGGTAAGCAACTTAGTCAAATGTTAAACGAATCAGTAGATTAAAGACACCTGCAATGCAGCTACCTTCTGTTTTCTCAGCAATTCCTTCTTTTACAAGTAGAAAATAATGTTTCTAATTTGAGTTTCACTTTAAGAGTTCTTTGCTAGTTTCCGAAAGTGCCCAATTTTACTTATTCCCCCTGTAAGTACACTTCCATAAGTCCAATAATTGTATAATTTGTTAAGAATTTCATTTACAATAGTTTGCAGCGAAACTTCGAGATAACTTCTTTCAAAGTTCAATAATTCTCTATATAATTCAATAATTAAATTAATTAATTGTATATATAAAAATATGTAAAGCAACTTTTTGTTCAAGAAGTAATATCATAATCTTCAGAAACCACTTGCAAAGCCATTTACTACATTATAAATTCTTGTTCAAAATAACTTTATAAACTATGGTATGTTAAGAGAACTTCAGGCACAATATGCATACTATAAACAATACTATACGCGTATATCGATATCACGTCGGCATAGTTTTCTTAAGCTCATCTCTTGCCCTGATAATACAAGTATCTTAATACATAAAGTTTAAGTCTCATGTGTACGAGTACAGAGTTCTTTCAATGCATCTTAAGTATTATCAAAACGAGTCCGAACGTATCGAAATAAATGAAAAGTTCGGCAACTTTCAGCGTAGCGTCGACAATATTTGGCAAGTCTGGGTTGTCTATACTATTGCACATGCCATATAGCGTTTCTAGAACTTATTGCTGAGTTCGCTCTAGAGGTCTATGAAAATCAGTTTCGCAAAATGCTTCCGTGTTTATTTTTCGATCGTGATGAACTTTGATGAAACCAAGTTAGATTGGTCCGGTTACACAGATAGAGACTGGGCTGAGGTTACCAAAAATTCAAAACAAACATGATACAACAATGAAGCTGATGATTTCCCCCATGAGGAAATTATAGAGCCACCATATAGAAAACTGATATTATGCTTGGCGATTGTTTTACACCGATGAAAGTCGACCTCGTTGAGTACACGATCTGTAATCAATGTAAATTGTGATCAGTGAAGTTTAGATTTGTTTAGAATCTCACCTCGAATGCTTTAGCAAGGCGTGCACAGATTTAAACGCACGCAAGATCTGATGCTATATTATTATTAGTAGGGGGTGCAACCACTGCCACGCCCACACCTTATAAAGGTTGCAACAACATCAAATCTGACTCCAACTTAAACTCGAACTTAACTATGTAGGTCGCGCTGCGCCGCCCCTTTCTGGAATTGAAAAATCAGCATAAAAGTGCGACACTTTTGTGAAACGTTGCCAGTTTGCAAGCAAATTTAATCGAGTGCAAAAAACACAATAAAACGATAAAATAAAAAAAAAGCAGCGCGCACTCAAAATTTCAAAAACAACAACAACGACCAAAACTGTTACAAGTTCAACGTGCGCTGGAAAAAAAAAGCACTCGACTAAAGATGCGATTTCTACCACTGTTGCTGATGTTGTTGATGATGATGATGATGATGTTGCAGCTGCAACAGTGCAGTGCCGCCAGCCTGGTGAGTGTGGCATGCGGCAAGCTTAAGCTATTACATCATCTACTCCTGTTTCTTTAACTATTTCTCCTACAACTCCTTAAACTGTTTTCTCATCAACTACTTCACCTATTTCTTTTCCAACACCTTCCGCAACTCCTTTTCCGCCAACTCCATTTTCTTCAACTCCTTCTTCTTCGACAACCGTAACTCCGTCTCCAATTCCTTCTTCCACTTTCAGCCAGTGCGCAGACGTGATCATCGCCCGGGTGGCAATCCCGTGACCACCGCCATCCAATTGATCATCAGCATAGTGGGCCATTTATAACAACACTTCCAGTTCAAGTTCAAGTTCCAATTCCTAGTTCCAAGATCATTCACAAGGTCGAACTATTTTATTTGTCTCTAATTCTCGAATTGAAGAGCTTCATGATCTTCGCCACGTACGAGCATTACCAAATGGCTTCAATCATTCACATTTCCCCGTCTCACTTTTTGTGTCTTTAGCATTTTATTTTTACCTCTATTAATTTTTTTTTTTTTTTTTGTTTTTTTGTTGTTCTTGATATAGTTGATAATTGTTGGGTACATGAGAAATAGTTTTGTTTTAATAAATTGTTAAAAAAGTGCAAACAGCTTTAAGTTGAACTACGTTAATCGTGACTAAATGTATAAATAGTTTTTGTTGTTTGTAAATGCGTTTACTTTTGTTTTAGGCTCTAATAAAATCGCATAAAATTGCATGACACATTTAAAATTTGTTCTGCGCGATCCGTTTTAACTTTACTTTATACAGATCTGTATATATTTTGTAGGACAGATCTCTCCGATGTATGTAGCTGTACTATATGCCTGCTTATGCGACTGCGACTCTATTAAAATAGTTGGTTTACTACATACAAATTTAAAACGTCGATCGAATTGCTTAGCTAGTTAGTAAGTTGGCGATTCTAAAAGGTCGTTGATGATGTTGTTAATGATGATGAAACAATGCAAACTTAATAATATGTATATAATCTGTATGAAAGTGTATGTGTGCGTGTATGTTGTTAAGGCAAGCAGGAGCTACGAACTGTTGTCGCCTCAATGTCGTGTTGATGTTGCCTGCGGCGGCGTCTGTTGTGCTGCTCCATTGCCAACGGGGGTGTCCATGTTGATCACCTCATAGGGCGGCATTCCGACCACTGGTGGTACAGCCTGCGGCGGCGGCGGCGGCACCATGCCCCAAGCATAAGGATTCTGAAGAGAAAGATCGGTCAGATTAAAATAAAGATCAGTTAAATTGGAATAGAGTTTAGATTAGATTGGGAAATGTGCATAAATGTAGTAAAGCACTGTTAATGCAGCTGATCACAATCTTATTAGTTACAACTATTGCATAAGTTAGAATACAGTCTATAAGCTCGACTCTATATAATACTTATCAGCATGATTTATAAATTAATCGATCGTTTACTTAGCTGATCTTTACGTGTCATTTACAGCGCATTCATTCATTCATGCGACTTGCAGCTGTTTCAATACGTTCTACAAAGGTTGCATCTAATCAAGCTAGAAGATCACTACCTGAGCACCCTTGGGGGCAAAGTAAATCTGTGGCCGCATCGGCGGCATCGGCTGTTGAGCTGCTGCTGCTGCTGCTGGTGGCGGCGGCGGTGGCTGCGCCGTTGGATAAAAGTTGAATTGCTTGCTATTCGTATTGGGAGACGGCGTCGGCGATGGTGTGAGCATCTGCATCGCATACAGTGCCTGCTGCTGCTGCTGCTGCTGTTGTTGTTGCTGCTGCTGTTGCTGATTGTCCAAGTTGAGGTCATGCAGCTGTTCAGGTCGCTTGTAGCGTCCTTTATTGAATGCAGCGTCTCGTTTGGAGCGGCCACGTGAAGGCGTCTTGCTCGCTGCTGCTGCTGCCCCTGCAGACTCAGCGCTGGCCGAGCTAGAGTTTACTGTGGCTACTTCTGATGAGGCTGCTTCCTCATTGTTTTGCTTATGTTGTTGCTGTTGTGGCTGTTGTTGTTGCTGCTGTTGTTGTTGCTGCTGTTGCTGCTGCTGTTGTTGCTGCTGTTGTTGGTCCGTGTTGAAGTTATTGAATTGACGCATATGTGTGTCCACGCCAATGTTGTAAAAGTAGCGCAACGTGCCCAAATCCTCAGGCAAATCTTCACCGTTGCTTTGCAGCGATCGACGCACCTCCGACTGATCATCACTACAGTACGTCGTTGTGCCATTTTGACTGTTAGTTCGACCTGCAGCCTGAGGGGGCGGCTGTGGTGTGGGCAGCATGACAGCAGAACGTGCCATCGGCAGCTGTGGAGCAAACAGAAACGGTGGCGTCGCAAAGGGTTGTCCCGGCGGATGCGGATGGGAATGAGCCGCTGGTGGCACCGGAGGCTGTGGCACATAGCCACCAAAATGCATCAGCATGCAACCGTTAGCGGGCAACGGTGGCCCAGGAAAGACACCAGCTTGGAATTCCTCTGGCATTGGCATCGGAGCACCCGGCCACGGTGGTGGCGCAACTTGCCCTAGTCCTGGTCTTCCAGGCAATGGCATATAGTTAACATACTGCGCAGCCGGTGGAACTGCAGCGGTTACCAGCTGTGGTCCTGGTCCTGCTGCTGGTCCCCCCACAACTGCGGCAGTTGGCGGCGTGGGCTGAATGTGTTTACCACGTGAGGGCAAACGCTGATCCCCTCGCTGCAGCTGCTGATGTTCCTCATGCAACTCTCCCTGTGGTTGTAGCTGCAACTGCTGCTGCTGCTGCTGCTGGAGTTGATGTTGTGGATGCTGCTGTGAATGCGGTTCGCCCTGCAACTCATTGTGCATCGTTGGCACCTGCGGATAGGCATAGGCACAGGTATCCAGCTGCAGATATTGCACAAGTTCACACTTCCTGGCCTCGAAGTATTTACCAACATCAAACACCTTTGCCTTTTTCCACTTTTGCATTTTGGGCTTGTGGACGGCAAGCTTGGCAAGCTGAACTCGCTGCATCTGGCGTTGATAACGCACAGGAACATCCCAAGGAGTAAACTCTTCGGGTGGCATTGGATGCAATGCCTCATACGGCACCTGTGGAAGAACCAGACATAATAAACTAAGCAATAAAGAATAAATTTGAATGCCTACCAAGTACTCCTTGCCAAAGTGCTCGACAAAGACAACACAGAAGGATTTATCGGCGCCAATCTTCTGTATGTGGCAGGTGTACAACTGACGATCATTCTCCGTCTGCAGCTCCACGCGGCACTTGGCTCCCACCTGCGCAATGATGAGGAAGGGTTAAGCAAGAAGAGGAGAAATAGAAGGTACACAACTTACCTTGAAATTGTAATCATTGGCATAGACATTGAACCGCTTGGCCTCTTTGCGCATATCGCTCCAGCTATCAAATTCAATATTGCGATACATATAGGGATCCAGTGACTTGGCTACCTTATACGGGAAGGGAGTGATGCCTGTCAAGGGATGAGATGAGGGGAATACCAAACATTAACACAAAATTGGGGTTACTTTGAATAACAAGTAAGAAAACTACAGTCAAAACTGCACTTGATCAGCTCTTACCATCATTCAGTAGCTGGCGCACGCATGAGATCAGATGAGGGTACATTGGAGGCATCATGTCTGTGCTCCTGTTGGCCATCACACTGTCATACGGCAACTCCTGCCTAGGGCTTGAGCCCGATGTCGAGCTGGAACTTGTTCCCTTGTCAGTCACCGACAAAGCGTTCCGATATTGCTGGTGATGTTGACGCGTCTTCAGTGTCGCAGCATTCTTATGGAAGCTGCAGAGCTTGTAATTCTCCAGCACACACTTTGTATTCTCTGGCAAATCAAGTTCAAAGCTACGACCATCGCTGCACACAATGCGCACCATATAACCCGAATCGTATTCAAAACTATAGTTGCACCAGTCAAAGGTCTCACGATGCAGCATCGTCTCCACAGCAAAGTCCACGTCGGGTATCTTGAAGAGCATTTTGTAGAGCAGCTTGAAGCTTATGGCTGCAAACAGAAATCAATTGGAATTATTCAATTATTCGATCAATCAATTGCCTTATACTTACACTGGCAAATAGCCGCCAATTCAATGTATTCTAAAGTGTAGACCGAATCAAAATGATACTCGTTGGTGTAGAAGACCCGGAAAATGTCCTGATACTGATCGCTATATGTGACCGTGGTGCCCAGATTGTATGGCTCAAACAGAACAACGTTTCGGCTGCAAGTTTAGCTCGAGTTAGCTTTAACTTTTTTTCGGCAGACTCCGATTACTCACCGATACATGCAGCAAAGTGCGCGCAGCTCCAGCATCGTTCCATATGTCTTGGGTTTAGCCATATCCATCATATAGGTATCGAAATCGCCTCGTACATGCTGCAATAGAAGTTACAATTGAAACCTATACTATATCATATATAAATATATACTATCCTATATCACACTATAACCATTGAGTAACTTACTATATATACTCTCTACCACAATATGCCATATCATATATCAGTAACCTATATACACGCACCTGTTCGAATATACGACGCTTACGAGTCATAAATCGTACGCACTCCAAACGCACCTCGTAGTGCAGCATCTGAGTATCGTACATCTGCTCGGCTATAACCCGGAACAGGCAGGATGCATCCCTTGCCGTATGCTTGCGGTACATGTTGCGACTTTCCAGAAATTGATCGAACGGATCTGGAGCCTGACGGCTACCAGAGGTTATCGGCCGCCCAAGCATTGTTAGTCTTAGTTAGTTAGCTATGAAGAGTACACTGGAAAATAAGATATTCAGCAATCATAGATATAAATTTAACCTATGCCTGTATTATGGATGTATGTATGTATGCACATGTGTATACACACATACATACATATATGTGTATGTATGTATTTACATAACGATAATTACGAAATTCGAAGAGTACACAAATTGAAAAAAAGTATTTTTTGTTTTTTGTTATTGCTCTGTTTCGTTATTCTTGTTATAGCAAAACACAACAAATGAGAGAAAATCATATTGCGTTCATATTGGTACATTTTAAGCACGAGCTCATCTCTATTGAAGGTTTTCTAGTTGTTTCTGTCTCGCTTCTACTTTGTCTTACACAAGTAGCAAAGACCGCCATCTTGAAAAATGTTGGTCGTTCACTTTCTGCAATTTATTTGTCTCTATTTGACAAGAGGCGGGCAACGAACGCTAGAACTTCACCGTTACTTTTCGTTCTGTATGTATGCATGCATACATCCACATACATACACATGTATGTATGCAAGCAAGTGTATGGCGCAAATTTTAAAGCGAAAACAGAATTGAGAATAAGAAACACCAAAATATGCATGTACATACATGCATAAAAATATGAATGTATGTACATATGTATTTGTATTTACATGTATTTATTTAGAGGTCAAGTTTATCATTGAAAAATTTCAAAGAATAAATTTCAACAACAAAAATAAGATAAAGAAATTACTTTTCTAGGAAGTACATGAATGATGAAAATGTGCTTACCCACAATATACAGAATTATTTCCAATAATCACTCAAAATCGTTTGGCAAAACACAAAAATGTAATTTGTTCACTTGTCACCTTAAATTAATTGCGGCAACACACACGTATAGGAATCAAGAAATGTATATGGAAGGGTACATACATAAAATATATATGTACATAGGTATTTATTTAAAAAACGAAGAAAATATTAAAATAAACCAAGACGAAGAATTATATATTTTGCTCTTATCCCTTCTGATCTTCTTTATACACTTATGTATACTAACCGCTAGAGCTTGCACAGACCCAGTCTGTATCCCTTTTGAATAAAAACTGCATGGCGGACACGACTCTGGTTGCTACAAGAGGATCAACTTTTAATCGATTGACAAAAATACTTTCTATCGATAGCTCAAAATAAACGGATGCTAAATTTTGAATTAAATTCAGCTTGAAATGTAAAGAACTGAGCTCAAATTAAATGAACAAAGCCCTTATTTAGTAAAATTACAGGTAATTATCATTAAGAAATTCACAAGTTATGTCAGCAAGAAAAGCAAAATTCGAGTTAATTATTTCCAACTACACCCTAAAACTACATAGCATTTATTTGGCATGCCTCATTAATTTTCATGATTATCATTAAGCTTACATTTACTTTACACAACCTAATAAAATTATACATTTACCAGGCCATGCAACATCTGTTAAATGCATCGATAGCAGACATTCATCGATAACTCACAAAAAACATGCTTTCAGTCGTTTAGCACATCGCCAGCTAAAGCGCCGTTTTTGATTTTGCATACTGTTTTTGTTGTTGTTGTTTTTGTCCCTATTTGTGTACTCTGAATGGGGTGGAAAGTGGCGCCGTCGTCATCGCCGTCTGTGCTTTTGATGAATAGTTGTTGCTGTTTCTGCCTCTGCTTCAGTTTGAAATTGTAAGTCAATGAAGCGAGTAAACTTCAGGTTCGCGCTGTTACCGCGACTAAAGTTGTCTGGAAAAGATGTGAGTGCGCTTCTTCAAATTGTTGTTACATCTTCTTTTCGTATACTTTACTTACTTGTTTATCTTGTAAGTGTGTGTACTTATTTTTGTTGGGTGTTTTTAAGTGTTGTACCTATTTCAATGTTTCATTGTGTTGCCATTGTTCTTCATGCACACACGCACATATTCAAAGGCAATACTTTTGTGTTTTTTTTTCGTAACAAACGCGTAACATAACGAACAACAAACCACAACAACAAAGAAGAACAACAGCAAACGGTCAATCATGTACATACAAACATACATACATGCATCGTCCATTCAAAATAACACGTGCTGCTGCAACAATTACCTACATACATGTGTTTGTGTGTGTGTGTATATACATACATCTACAATTGCATGTCCTGCATATGTGTAGGTAGGTGGGCGATAGCAGCATTTCATTTGATTATGAAATTCCACCGCTGCAGCGATTTCCCATGTTCCTTTTCCTGCAGTGGTAAAAATCAATATAAAACAAAGAGAACAATAGAATAATTCAAGCAAGTTACATGTGCTCTACATCTATGAATGTGCAGACACGTGTGTGTGTGTGTCACTACTATAAATGATTAATCAATAAACAGTTAATCAAGTTTTGCGGAGCATCTCTTATCCTGCGGAGCTTCGCTTTGTTTACATGACGGCGACGGCCGCACTTCATACACACACACATGTACGCATACACGCGCGCGTGCCTGTGTGTGTCTGTTGTCTGCCATGTGGTTATTGTGAATGAAATGCCAATGGCTGTGTGTTTGTGTGCGTGTGTATGTGTAAGTGAGGATCAGTGTTTACTCATTCTTATCGTACTTATCCATAAATGGGTCAAGTTCGTCACACACACACACACCTGTATTCGCATAAGTATCTAAATGCGTGCGTGTTGGTGCATGTTTCATCATGTTCATATGTAATGTACATACATGTTTGTGCAAAGACAGACAGAATATACATAATTCCTAAGTTAAGGTCAAGAGATTGTTTCAATGCCAGAAATTTCTCCAACTCTCGCAACGAAGCCATTTCACTTACACGCACACATACATGCAAACGCGCGCATGCACACACACACCCTCAAAAAGGCAGGCACACAGGCTATCAGTGTTGCTAGACGTAAATCGAAATGGGATAAAAAAAGCTGAACTTCGTTGTTGCCAGAAAAAAAATAAATGTATGGAGTTTTCGGCATTAAAAAAGCTAAAACGAGCACTATCTTCGAAAAAGGCTAGATTTGACGAGAAAAAAGCTTAGCTGGCATTACTGCTCAATTGGCAGGAGTGCATACATGCAGCAGATAAGCAGCCTTGCTACTCTGTCTCCCTCTTTCTCTCCCCCTGTGTCTGCCGAATGAAACTTAAATTTGCCGCCAATTGATTAAACAACAATTGTATTTTTGCCATTATCAAGTTCATGTTGTATTTTTTGCGGTAGTTGCTTTTGTTGCCGGGGCTTCTGTGCTTTCTGTTTTCCGTTGTTTCGCTTTCTTGCTGCCTCTAGTCCTCCTGCACTACCTTCTCGGTCTATATCTTATCTAACCTTCGTGTCTATGATAATAAACAGCAGTTCAAATTCTTCTTGGGCCTTCGCTTGTCATCTGTCATTCAGGCGGGACTTAACTTGACTGCGGCTGGTGCTTCTCTTTAGTTCTTGCCTTGCTCTGCTCTCTTCGGTCTGATGCAAAATAAATTTCCTTCTCGTCTGTTTCTCTTTCGTTGCTCTCTTTCGATCGACAGCAGATTTCGCATTTGGTCTTGTCAGTTGCCGATGAACATTGAAGCTTGTCGCGTCAGCAGAAAAAGGTAAAAAAAAGGTTTGAACAGTTTTGCAATTGTTTGTTAGAAATTCTCAAACAAAAAAAAAGAATAAAAAACGAAGACGCGGACGCCGTAGTCGACGTCAACCGGTTTAAGCGTTTTTTTTTGGCTCTTTTTGCCTCTGGCTCGTTAGCTTCGTCTACAGTGCTTGGCGGGAATATTGAGCACTGTGTGTGTGTGCGTAGTGTGCATATTGTTTTTGACAGGCCTGTGAGAATATTCCCTTTATATATATTTAAATTTTTTTTTTGATTGCTTTACATACAATGTTTCTTTTGGTTCTTTTCTTTTCACACAAATTGTTAACAAAATTTACGCACGCCCACTTGTTGTTGTCAGTGTAGTCGTCGCCCCCACCCACACTTCGATACATCGAGGGCATCATGAAGCCGATTAAGAGCAACATTAACAGTGGCGGCGAGAATAGTACATCCACAATGCGTCGCAGGCCCATACGTAAGCTATTTATATTATTTGCACATTATTTTCTTTGTTTTGCTTTCTTTATCCATCTTTTATTTATAGTAACTCATGTATTTAGTTGTAGCTTAAGTTAAATGTATATAGTATATGCCTGCATTTATTTAATTCTTGCATTCAATTCGCTTTATCTTATCGCATGCTATTTTAAACATATCGCATGCTACTCAATTACACACACATCAATTGTAGCATTTTACAGTTATCATCGAAATAATATGAATTATGAATTATTTTAATGTATTGAAGTAACCAAAATTATTATTTTGATCCACACTAAAAAAGAAATTAAAAGAATAATAGAATAGAATGAAAAAATGTAATATTAAAAATACCCCTTCTACTATTTTGATAATAATTATCAATAAGCTATCAAACCCTTGAATTCTGCGTGCACGTGTGTAAACACTGCCACTTAAAGTGCTGCCTATCAATGTGGGGTAACATTTATTTGTTGTTGTTGTTGTCGTTGCTCTTGTTGTGATTGTTGCTGCTGTTGATACTTTTGTTGTTGTTGCTGCTGGAGTTGTGTGTTTACAAACATTGAAATCCGCGCGACCCTCCAGTCATTGCAATCATGGCCCATTGGCGTCGCTGTCGCTGTCGGCGTCGACAGCGGCGCATAACGGTGCACGTTGCCGGCTTTGTGATGCATATTCGCATTCGTGTGCGAGCTATTGTGTTCGTTCGAGTGCTCTTGTTAGCTGCGTCATAACTGTAAATGATTCAAGTGCACAACGAGGTGTTGCATTGCAATTCACTGCAATTCACTAATGCCTTCTCTCTCACACGCACGCCCCCTCAATCTGTCAAGGGCCTGCACGCGCTCATCGTCGATCGTCGATCGTGGCACGCATATGAAATGATAGAGTAGCTGGTTGTAGGTGACAATTTGTGACGTCAATGTCACACGAATTAAACATATGTACGAGTATATTATATATTATTATTTTATATAGTATGTTTTAAGATCTCGGGGCGTGAAAAGGCTAATTTCACACTCGCCCATTCGATTATCCGATAAACCCCCGATAAACAAGCAAAACTGTTTTAACTTGATGGAATATTTGCTTCATTTTAAAGAGGCCCAGTGTGATTAGGATGTGAGTCATATTCGATTCTAGTTTGTTATCGATTTGCCTGATGGTATTTTTAGATAAGAACGTGTTCGTTTGCGAAACAGATGATTTGCAGTTGATCTTGAATTTGCTGTTTTATCAGCTGTTTTAGAGCTCTTTTAACGGACCAGTTGACATTTAATGTGAGTAGTTTGGCTTCTGTCGCTCAGCTGTTAAAAGAGTACACTGAAAAAAATGCGAAGCAGAAAATATGTAATAATGTTTGATGATCTTTTACTATCATAACAATGAAAATGCAAATTTGAATAGTTTCTTACTGGTTTTAAATCTGTATTATTGCCTTATTGTCCAATCAAATTCCTTCTTAACTTGGTATAAAATTAAACCTTAGTTGTAGGGTGATATATATTGCAAATAAGACCTAATCCTGCACTGAAATTAATTTGATAAAAATCTTTTTTGTTGACTATAGGATATAGGAGAAAATTTGTATAAATTTTAAATTTCTTGTCTAATTTAGTATGCCGTTTTTTCCGGTGTATGCGCATTCGCTATGCCTTAAGACACAGTAGTTTTATAAAAATAAAGAGAGAGCGAGAGTGCTGGCTGGAGTGTGCGTACCTGTGTGTGTAGATATATATCAGTTATATTGTAGATCAAACAGTAGCTGGCCAACAACGTTGAAAAAGTATCTTTTAGCGTCGCCAGTGGCAGCAGCAGCGGCGTCATCGCCAGAGACTTAGTCAACAAATTAGCGCTGATAGCGCCACATACACATTAATCCAAGCGGATGAAGCAACGTGTTCGTGTTGGATGCTGCTCAAGTTGCCGCTGAAATGCCGTAACGCCGCTCTGGACAAGTTCAGTATCAGAAAAGAATTAAGTGAAGAGTTCCACTCGGATGTGCTATGGAAAAGCTGCTAACATTGGGTCGGGGTCGTGGTCGCAGGCTAGACAGCAATTGCGACTATTCCCCACTCCCGCACTGCGATGACAATGATAGCAGTGGCGTTGACGAGGAGGAGAAGGAAAAGGGGGCAGAAGGTACGTTCTTGAGATTGTATCGCACTCTCTATATAAATTATTGTGCAGAAAGAAATGCTGGTGACTAAATTGAAAGCAATTCTTTAACAACTTATAATTGTTACCTGTGTGCATCCCTTGATACGAATATGTTGTAAGGATTTGTACCTTATATTGACTCCCTTCTAATGTTAAACCCGCCTGCTGCTTCTCTATGTATTTTCCTCAATAGTTCTCCAAATAAACACTCTCGCTTTTAAACATGATCGAGATTGTTTGACAACAAACTCAGATAAGTTCTTTCTCCCTCGGGGCGCAATAACCTTGAAGTTGTCCAAACTGAAGAGCTACTCATGTGATTCATAATTATCGTCGTATGCAACATTCCTCTATTACACACGCTGTGATACAAGCAAAGAGTACGTGAAGAGACTATAGGTATGATAAAAAAAGAAAACCAAGAAAGATAGACTATCTTCAACGCTCTAGCGACGCTTGCATACCATTGCGTATCGTTCGTGTAGGAGGTAAAACGGCCAAATATTATAAGGAATAGATAAGATTCATTAATATATATTTGCCATAAACAAATTTATGTGCATTTTAGGGAATCCTAATGTTGCTAATCGATAAAAAGATAACATACTATATTCTAAATAGGTACACATTCAAATCTCGACCACCCACCCACGTTGCCATATGTGAGAGGTTTGTGGAACTCATTCATAATTACAACCCATTGTGTTCTATAATCAACGCGTAATTTGCAATAAAAAATATAGATGTTATCAATGTTGATAAAAATATTCCCATTAGCACATTCAGTGTGCTCAGACAAACTGTTGCCTCAGGCATTTTAATGTTTCCCTACTCTATCTGTTTGGTTTTACATATTCAATAGAATATCTTTCTGGATCGCTATAATTTTGATCTCACTGTGTTAAGGAGCAAGTTCCTTCGTTAGGAAAGTGGTTTTTCTGCTCTACAAAACTGTTATTGGGGTTTTCATATAATATTTTTAAATACACGTTTTTTTTAAAGGAACCTTGTAGTTTTTCTCAGCTCCAGAACTCTATAAATAAGAGAGATACAGTATGGTTAATGACTCTGTCGGGGGGAATATGAAGCATTATATCATAAGATCCAAACACATTGCAACACTACATTGTATTGACATAATCAAATGGGATATTACGTGATATTAAATAGTATTTTGTAGATGAGAATAGCCTTGGACGCCTGGGGAATCTGCTAATCACACATTGTGTATAGTAATCTTTGAGTCAAGTACATGAATTAGCGTTTTTGTTGGGTGAACCCAATAACCCAACTCATTGCAAGTAACGTCGTCACTTGATTATCAAATGATATCCGTAAATGCTGCTAACCAAACGAGTTTTGTAATAATTTGAAATTGACTTTTGGTGCCCCTAATATACTCGAGATTCCCCTACCCCATCGAAAATTTCACGACATCAAGAGGGTACGACACGTGTAAACAAATTGATGTTCGTGTGAATAAAACATATTAATGAGAGAATGGAGCAATTAGATTATCTACTTAACTACTCTATGTTTCTTGAATTTTTGAGTGAAGAAAAGCTAGGGTATAATTGAAAACAAAACATTTAACTTTTGCGACGTCACAAATATATATTTAATTTGCATTTTCCAGGCGCTGCCAAAATTTGCCCGCATATAAAATTAATGCATACTTTTGCGCGCATTCGATTTGTTATTTACAGTGCCCTCCTCACAACCCCTCCCTGGCACGCCTTGCCGTGTTTAAACGGTTTTGTCCTGTTTAGTAAGCAGTGAACTGCTTGGCCTGCTTGCTAGTTGTATATGACAAATTGCATGCAGGATCAAAGAGAGAAGAGAGAGGGCAGGCAACTGTCTAAAATATACAATTATCTTTTGGAACATATTGTTGGGCAGTCTTATAAAATATTCTTAAAATATATTTAATTAAATTAATATATAAATAATTGAATAATAATGTCTGTAACTTTGAATAATAACATAGAAAGCATATTTGATGAAGATAGTTATAGAAAAGATAAGAAAAAAGACAGCTCGATTCACCTATAGAAATATTCCCTCTATAGAGTGTGCTATTAAAGGTTTATCTATTTTCTGTGTTTTGGTTTTTTAAACTTTATCTTACACTTTATTATATTTTCGCAAACTTTGTCATTAAGCTATTTCCTCAAAACTTAATTTACTGCTGACAATGAGATTGTTTTTGCAGACATTTCGGGTAAATTGGATATCTTTACTGTGTATACATACTACACATATAGCAGACCGGCGGCCGCCCTGAACATTTCGCGCCGGAATCTTAAGTTGTCAGGTGACGAAACTCGTCGTCGTCGTAGTCGTTGAAGTCATCGACAGCAGCCTGTAGTCGGTGCATTGTAAAGTAATTCACTTCACCTGATAAATTAAAACAATTTTCCTTGAATTTCTCTTCATTGACTGAGTCTCAACTCACCTCCGTCCCCCCTTCCTCCGGCTTATGATTGCTGATTATGGCATGCTGATAAGCGCTTTAGAGTCAGTCTAGAATATTTAGCTTATTTCGTCATTTGTGACAGTTGATAGAACTTCCGAGGAAGACCTAATTGAGACGCAATTGTGTAAAAGTTGTTGTTCGTCCAGAAACGACCAAGAGAGAGATCATAAATACTTGAAGCCCTTACGCTGCTTTTGGATAACGAAACCATCCACACACACACACACACACACGCACACACCGTTCTTATCAATGCCGTCAATCAACAATTTCTGCTTGGCTGATAGACGCAATTTCTTGAATTACGACTCATTTCGGCTATGGCCAATTAATCAATATGATTCGATGTTGTTCTCCATTTCTACTATTAATACTACTGCTGGTACTACTATTTCTAGCTGGATATGTCAGACTTCTTTTCAACGCTGCACTATGGGATCAAATTCATTATTTCTTGGCTTATTTATAATTTTAAATTTTAAACTACTTGAATAATATTTTTCTAAATTTTTACCGTCTTCAGCAACAGTAAAATCAATGAATTAAGTTAACTGAATCGGTTTGAGTTTTTTGCTGTAAATTAGTGTTTAAAAATCTACTTTTTTTTAAAAGGCAATCAATCATGGTATGAGTTATTAAAACAAAATGCGCAGTTAGTTTTCTGATGTGTTGTATTTGTGTGGTTAGAAACATATTCATAATTATAAACGGGTCGATATCCTTAATATTGAAGTTTATGCTAACCAAAATTCCCTTTTTTCCCACTGTGCTGACGGCACTATATGTTTTGATTCCGCGATTACGATGTAGACGCCGATCGAATTTCCAGTTGCCGTAGGTCTTAATGACACAGTTTCTAACTCGTTGTATATCAAGTTATTCAATACTTTCAGATTGCTATCGGCTATATAGTGTTAACAAATATATATTGATAAAAATATCTCAGTTATCGAATTCAGATGAGTTTGTGCCTCCACAAATCTTCCACCACATACATAGCTCCTCTCTGTTCCACTAGCTCTTTATCCATTATGTATATTAACTATGATTACTATAATTACTAACTAACATAATATGCAAATTGCTTGTGATCGAATTAACAACAAATTTAAACTAATTCTACAATGATTTAATGTAAGCGGTAATCAGTTTGTGTACGTGTTAACACTGTGGGAATTCTTGTTGTAATTGTTGTTGTTGTTGTAATCTAATTGCGTATGGGTTCCGTATTATATTTGCTTGCTCGCATTGAAGGTTTTGCCGGCAAGGCTACTGCCCAGTGACAGTGGTACAATACAATGAAAAGTGTTATCAAATTTATATTCCTTAAAGAAACCCGATTTGATCGATTTAATCGTATAAGACTCGCTATAGATTAGTCTCTCTGTAGTAGAAATATTCCTCTAGGTATAGTTAAAAAGTATATTTCAGTTTATATTCGATTAAACAACAAAAATCGATTAGTTTTGACCACTGTACGCATTTGTCAAACAAAGCACAAGCCCTGAGGCGGCGCTATCGTATCGTAGGCCCAACATTAAGTCACCAAACTCGCATTGTACGATATGTGCATCACGAGTACGTATCTGTCTCTGTATCCGTATCTGTATCTGTATCTGTATCTGTGCGCTGGTGTATCCATCTACCCGAGTTGGCGTTTCACATACTAATTAAGGCAAATGACGCGTGTCAATTGCCGTTGAGCTTTACGATTATGTGCCAGTACGAACGTACGACGAGTACAATATGATTATTAACTGGTTTATTAACAAATCATTGCAGCAATAATGCATGTAAGACTTGAGATACCCTGCACGCCAATTGACTTTATTCTCGTTATGAAAGGATCTACAAATGTGAATACAGATATATATGTATCATTAGTAACAGCAGAGTCAGTATGAATAGAGATTTGGGTATAGAAAATGTATAAACACCTGAAAGTACCCGACGACGAGGACACGCTATCAACGCGAGCTGATTGTTGGCTTTTCCAGAAGCTGAAAAGACGATGAGATGACGCCATGACTGAACTGAAACTAAGCACCCTATAAGGGGTCTTTGATTAATTTTCGTTCTACCCCGCGCTGTCGATAAGATTTTCCCGTAAATCATCGCACAAAAGTATTGACCATGAACATGTTCACATTTGTGCTGCGTATCTGTCATCTAGACCATATCACGTTGGGAATTTCGCACAATTCAATTGGCGAGAGAATCAAGAAAAATTCCATTCAACTCGACTTTGAGATACCCTAGAGAAATGAATAACTGTTAGCAAAAAATTAATATAATTATATAATAATAAAAATAATATACAACTGATATGAAAAGAAGATATGAATCTGTTAAAGCTCCATAACGGAGCTCCCTTGATCATTGCAGAAACTCTCTAGATGCCTGCCTTATATACCCCATACAATGGTCACTAGTTGATCAGATATATTCATTACGAATGCTACGTGAGAGCTGATAAGCCTATATAGATATATATACATATATATTGTATATATATAGCATATATAGCCGACGCAGCTGTGGCCTTTTCCAACATTGGTCTGATTTTAACACTTGAGTAGAGCGCCGAACAAGGGTCTCAGCACTCCATACTATATACACCTTGATTGTGATTGTTATATCTTTATCTGTTGTATCTCAAGTGACTTGGCAAATTGATTGGATGGCAAAAATAAAAATGAAAAATAAAAAAACCAAAAATTAAGTGTTGAAAATTGCACAAAATGTTGACAAAAGCGACTCTGTGAATCTGGCGTACCCTTTTGCGTCAGCATCGCACTCAAGTTTTGGATTTATTTCGTATCTGGCGACCAATAGCATAATACTTAAGTCGAGTAACAACAACAAAAAAATTGATAACCATTATCATACATATATTTTAAGTTTTGCAGAAATCTGTTGACTTTACTTGTTTGTTCCAATATATAGCACGGATTGGTGGCACTGCTTTATTTAGAGACCGCCGTAATAATGTTGACAGTCTGAAAAAAAAAACTGTGCTGTGTATGATAATCACGTTTATGGCACTTGGGCAACGCCTGATATGGCCAAACAATGTGAATATCATCTGGTACACCCTATGAAAACAATAAACCACTTACGACCATCATTAGTTCTTCAACTATCTCTCATCTGAAGACCTCTAAAAGGGTAATATGTCTGTGCTTGGCCTGACTTTCATTTCTCGTATTGTTAATAGAAGTTAATAAGACCCATTTGAGTCTGCAGCTAATTATAGTCTGGCCCGATAACTGGTCCGATTACATGTGAGAACTATTTCAATCGATTTCTAGTATAAATGCCTCGCGAGACATCTGTTACATGCTGCATTTATTACTTAGATATTTATGTATTCAGCGTAATAGAATGTAACATTTTTTTCAAGATACGGAAAAAAAGGAAGACAAGTTGGCTTGGCCATTACATAAGAAGAAATCAACTAACTGAAAGACAGTTATGACAGTTATTATCGACTGCTCAAGAGGCGGACACTCCTCTTTGGCTCGTCTAATCGAGAATTTCCCGCAAAACTCTCAAGTGTTTATACTACATATAGTAGTGACGTGAGAGCTAATGTCGCATGTGAGCGAAGATAGATATTTGGGAATACGAATACGTTTACAGCACTAACGTTTTTAAATGTGTACATACATAGTATATAGTATAGCTACGGACAATTGTCCAATGCAATATTATCTCTATGAGTTTCCCCGACTAACCGATTAGATTGTCAATAGAAAGTGACAGGCGCGACGTTGATTGCCACTTCAAATTGAGTGGAAGGGCCGTTAAATGCAAGTTGTTATTGTTGGTGTTGTTTTTGTTGTTGTTGTAGCCCGATGATCCTGGGTATAAAAGGTTTGCTCCCCTCCTCCCAAAACATACATTATTCAATACTGAAAAGTTTCCCAAAACACAATTAAGTGCATGTGTCTAATTGCCTCGAGGTGCTGAGCTGCTGAGGGAAGAGAAGAGTGGAGGAGGCTGGCGTTGTAATAATTCATGTAGCAATTGCACCTGCTTATTTTCTATAGCGTGCACATGTGGCCCGACTGGGTCTCGGAAGCACTTGCCCATATACATACATACATACATACATACATACATACATATAAATTGAGCCGTTTGCTGCCGCAGTTGCAAGTTCAAGTTGAAGGTTGCGATCTCTGGGAAGGAAGGGGATGGGTCCGATGTGCATGTTGGCATTTGCATTGTGAGCCCCCGCGCAAGCCGACAATAAAAACATTGCAATTGATCGTGGATCAAAGCGTCGGTCGGTTGATTGACCATTATTCAACAATTTGATTGAACGCTCTCCTAGCTTAGGCCCCTCTCTTGGTATCGGTTTGTCAATTATCTGTCGATAAACAACTACCGACTAAATGCAATACAATTCGTTCAAGTTATTCACTTAAAAGTCAACGTCGTCCACTTCAACACGTACCGAAAATCTACGTGTAAGTCCCCGCCCCAGTCGAACACCCCCTTACACACACACAGCACCCATAAACGCAGGGGATCGCTTAAGCGACGAGTCACATCAGTTCGATTGATTAGCCTTAAGTTTCGTTTGTGCATTTCCCTCACTGACATTGCCTTTGTGTTCTCAGTTGTTGTTCCTCTGGGCCCAGTTTATAGGAAGATCGCGTATTGCGTTATCTACGCCATAAAAAGTCCCCTCGTCGGGTTATTTACGCTATAGACACTTTTGTAGTTTGCCCAGGTTTCTCAACCATAGATAGCGCTTCCTATAAAAAAGTAAGTCTGTCTCATAAACCCCCCGTGTGCGATTCTAAATGGGCGTATAGGCATCACGAAACCTTAAAGTTCTAAACGTTTTTCATTTGAAATTTGTCAAGCTGCTTATCGCAAAGTCATCTGGCGAGTACTTCAGATAGAAAGTTGGTAAACAAGCGCGACAATCATTATCTGGTAAGCATCGCAAGGTTCTTTTCGTCCTCGCTGACTAACTGATGCCAGATATTGGAAACGTGAGATGATAAAGGTTCACCCGAAGGTGGATTGTAGATCTTGATGTTATGCAAGTTGATTAAACATCCGTTATAAAGCAACAATATATTTATCACATTCACTTCAGATTATCGTATATATAAATATCTTCAATTTGCCGAAAATATTAATAACTCAATGATCCATCAATCACAATAACAATTACACTCGCCGATGTGATTTTTATACCCAATACTTGTGGGGTAGTGGGGTATTTTTACTTTGTATACTTCATCTGCGCCGGGTACACAGAAACCTTCATGCCAAATTTGGTGTCACTAGCTTTTATAATAGCTGAGATCTGTGTGTTCATCTGGACAGCCGGACATCCGGACAGACAGACAGACATGGCTTAATCGACTTCTTGGTGACTTCTTAATTGGTTTGTGTAGTGGGTATGCAAAAGTCGAGCACACTTGATTGTTTCTTTCGTTACTTGTTTCACCCTCATCTGATTGAACTACAATATACATAATTCAAGTCATGTGTATCCGTGCACGAATCGCGTATCCCGAAGTGTTGACATCGATTTTGATTTTGAATAACATCATCATTGATTGGGAATTAGACAGACAATTAAGGTTGTGTTGATCTTATTGATCACCCATTGTTGGTCCTCTGCTATTTGTGGCCATTCTATAATTTCGCCGTGTGACGATCCGCCAACACACGCACACTCACACACACCCCCTAAAGACTAGTCTTGTTAAGCAATTAACATTCGAATCGAAATCAAATGAATGAAACAACAAACTCTTCACAGACACACAACATCCTGCATCGATCAGTCGATTGGTCGATCGATCGATTCATTCTTTTGCTCACTTCACGTGGGGCCTAAGTAAGCAAAGAGAAGAAAACGAAGAAGAAGTAGAAGCTGAGAAAAAAATAGTAAAATCCAAAAATTTTACTCACTTATTAATTAAAGCCGCGGGGCTTACAATGCGCAAGCGAGATGGCTAGAGAAATGGTCAATCATTAGTGCTTACACATACACACGCACACACACACACTAGCACCCACACATGCATATTCACACACACGTATATGGTGTGTGTGTGTCAATTATCCGGATGCGAGCAAACCAGTTTTGTCCAAAATTCATTTTTTTCTTCTTTTTATTATTTCTTTTTTTTTTTTTTATTTTGGCAACGAACATGTCGATTTTTGTCGACTCTTGTCGATTGCTGTGATCATTGTATGCTTTTTTGTCCGCCCCCAACGCCCCCTCCCCCTCGATCGTTGCCATACAATGTGTGTAACAATATGATTGTTGGGGGCAGAGAGTGTGTCGCGCAGTAGAAGTGCGTCATTTTGACCCAAAATCTAAAATGCTTTCCGTGTTTTCTCGCTTGCTTTCTGGGGGATCAGATCTGTGGATTTATGCATGCAATAACGTTACTTTAGACAGGGAATTGGGAATATGTATGGAGAGTGTAATGCTTGGATCGTGCCAGGGGCGCTTTACGTAACGCCAGCAAAGTGTTAATTTGGCCTCAAAACGCCAGTCCTGATAGAGTCATAAATTAGGCGGCAAAGGGGACGGGAACGGGGATGGGGGTTAAATGCAGGTGGGTGCTCATAACTCTTTGGGCATCACTAATACGCCCCATGCGCTGCCGCACTTCAAATCACAAATAATATAATGAGTAATGAGCCAACTAACTGTCAAAACTGATGATTGTCAAAGTGACGAACCGTCAAGCAGGGCCGATGTTCATTCGTTCGCACGTTCGTTCATTCGGTTCGCTTCGGTTCGGTTCGTGAGTTCTAACGGTGCGCACGAACCTCGCGAGGCGTCAACGTCGCTGTCGCAGTCGCAGTCGCAGTCAACGTCGACTGCGTTTTCATTCATTGATCTTGTCGCAAAGGTGTTTTTGGATTCGGCTTTAGCAATTTGAACTTGATTTCTATTGATAGGCCACATGGCTGCGTTATCGCCGAAGGCAGCCGTGCCAGCACTTCGGCTTCTCTCTTGGCCAGCTTATCAACAGCCAATGCCGCCGTCGTCGTCGGCGTCGTCGGCGTCGTTGGCGTCGGTGTAGCCCAAGTGCCGGGAGGCTCGCAGTTTTGGCCAGCTGCGTCGACGACAGAGTCGCAGGTTTAGTCTCTGTCGCTTGGCTTTATTGATTCGACCAGATCGCGACGCTGCCGTCCCCAGCACCAGCAACAGCTCAGTCTGCGTCTCAGTCTCTGTCGCTGTCGCAGTCGCAGTCGGCGTCACAGCGTAGCTAAATGACGCGTTATAATAACAAGTGTTTGCCGTCTTTGGACATTCAGTGTACGATATCCCGGCGTACGGTGCGGACGACGACGCCAAAAAAAATATTAAAGAAAAGCGTGTGTGTGAGAGAGAGAGAGAGTGTGCGAGCGAGCGAGCGCGCAATACACCAAAAAACGAAAATATATACAAAAAATAAACAAAACAAAAAACCGAAAATATAATAAATTTACATTACATTCGGCTCGGCGAACCCTTTTGTCCCGAATTAAATTGTGTTTTTTGTTGTTTTTGTTTGTGCCAAAAAACGAAAGAATTAAATAAAAAAAACAAATACAAGTTATTAAATAGGAAAATTCAAAAAGAAATCATATTTCCTCAAGTGTAACTGATAAAAAGGAAGAAACACGTGCAAATTTAAAAAAAAAATTTGAACTAAGTGTCAGCGTAAAGCTCTGACGTTATCGGAAAGTAAGCTTAAAAAAAAAAAAAAAAAAAAAAAAATTAAAATTAAAATTAAAAATAAATAATTTTTTCTCTAAATTTACTCAGCCTGCGCATAGAAAGGCATGCGGAAATCAATGGAAAATAGCAAAGAACATTTCAAAATTGGCTGGGTTACATTTGTAATTAACTTATTATTAATAATAATAACGATATGAAGTGCCAGCATCGGGGAACATTTGCAATTTAGTTCTGGATGCATTAATTGCATTACTAAGCCTTCGTTCTATTTATCTATCTATCACAATTGGTTTGTTTTTTACCTTTGTAGTGCCAGATTGGCCTTGTCTCGAGTTAAGCAACAATTGAGAACATTTTTTTTCTCTACTTCATATTCTTTTGATATCGTTAATCGTTTTGAAACGACGATGCATTATTTATGGGGTAGCGCGACATTCGATTCACTTCGACTCCGAACAATCCTAACAGAGATTCCAAAGTTATTTGTGAACTCACTTGACTCTGTGATAGACTCCACTACAGTTGCAGCTTTAGCTGCCCTTAGCATTGCAACGTGAACTTGTGTAGTGCTAAACAAATATCCAGAAGTTCTATAATTGAAAATAAAAAACTGTTTGAAATTATGAAAAAAACAAAACAAAACAAAAAGTGAATTGGCAACAAATGACCGCAGTCGCTTCGCATGCAACAAATTTATAAATACAACAATGAGAAAAATGCTTAAAACAATAATATAACTGACCCCCCTCCCTTCTACACACCCTTGGCAGCATAACGAACAAATACAGTTTAGTTAAGTTCAGTTCGGTTGAGTTGTTAGTTCGCTTGGGACTTAATTAACATTAACGTAGGTTGTTGAATGCAAAACTTCAAGCTTGCAACCTTAGGATTCGCAACACTCCCCGTCCCCCCGCTCTGCCCTTTCTGGTCTACAAATCTAAACGCACTCAAAAAAAAAAAAAAAAATCAAACTCGAACTCGAACTCAAACTCACGAAACCGAACGAAAGGCGGCGAAGCAACAATCGAAAAATACCACAAAGCTTTTAATTAATGCATAGTTAATACTAATTTGCCCAAGAAATAAATTGTAAAGACAAAAAAAAAAAAAACAACTACAACAAAATTAAATACAATACAAACTTATAAAAAATAATTATTAATTTATGTTGTTGGCATTTCGTTTTCACGGCCAAATTGCATTTGAGCCGCCACCACCGGCATGAAGCGTGCCGATTCGAGCCGAGCTGAGCCGAATAGAGTTTGCCTTACATATATTTCTATAATATCGTATGCATAACCATAATCGGTGGATCGTTGGGGTCGCCAAAGTCAAAGCGGCGTCTGTATTGTTTTTGTTTCTATTTTTGCTTTTTTTTTTTTAAATTGTTATTATTGTTTTAACTGTCATTGCCGCCTCGCCAGCTAATTAGCCAAGTTCTTTGGACAATTTCAATGGCTTGGCCGGTCAGCTTTGCGTTTTGGCCCTGTCGCTCCGTTGTTGTGAAGTTGTGGTGCCTTGTGGACTGTGCCAATCTTAGTATTATTAACTGTAATTATGATCTTTGCCCGCCAAATTCAGGCTTCGAGTTGCAGTTGAAAATCGGTCGCACTCACTGTACTGAGCTCAACAACAACAGAAACTTCAGCTGTTTACTTTGTGTGCAGTTTCTCATTATTAGATTTTCTTTGTTAAACGACGCCCCTGCGTGTGGCTAATGAGCCGGGCCCCGCTCTGTTGTCTGACCAGACCTATTTAAGGTATTCGGCATCTCAACTCTCTCTCTCTAAGCACTTTGCTCTCTGACTACACATGATTGAGATATATTGTACATTCGGGAGGGGGAACAACTCGAACGCTTAGGCTCATCATATATTGTTGGGAGTAGAAAGGTTAAACAGCAGTGTGGTAACAAAATGAGGCATCTACGACCCATAAAATATATATGTTCTCGATCAGTGTCGTAGATTTAGCCTTATTTGTTTGTATGAACACCTAGATTTCTTAGATTATAATAGTTAGAGCTACCAAATTTGTTGACAATATGTCTTATTATTGCACTTAGGTAAATTAAGTTTAAGTATTTGGCCACGCCCTCTGCCGCCCCCGTAACTTTGAGAAAACTTGTTGCGTAATTTTAAAGCTGAATTTATTTGCAATGGGATAAAGAGTTATTCAAGTAATTTATTAAGGGGGGTAAGTCTTTGTGTACTGGATGTATAGCAGTCGAGCACACCCCACTGTAAATTTCTAACTGGCTAGTTATGCTCTCAATATATTATAAAGAAAAGCATAGTTCCAAAGAAACAACTCTCAATATGACCTATTACTTCTTTCCCCTTATTGAAGATAAGAATATGAGCCTATAACGAACTATGTCTATCTATAAATATGTTTCATTTATAGATAGATTCGTGTTAGGAGTATTTACTATTCTATTGGTAATGTTCATAAATCCGTTTCCTGTCAACATCGATTGCACAAATGAACTTTCTTCCGTTTATGAACTTTGTTATTCGACACTAATCCGGTTGAATCTGGTCTGTGATTAGATTAGATTGTGCAGTAGAAACTCTTTGATAGTTAGCACAAGAAATAGATTCACTGATTCACTTGCAATATATACGAATTATAGATCGGATATCAACTGCATCTCTTAGCAGGAAGTTCTTTATACCACAAATTAATATGCCGCATAGTATTCGCACTTGATTGATAACCACACAATATCTCTCAACGCTGAACTGGAAGACCCCTTTTAAACTCTGGAAAATATGCGTAAATTTTATAATTTATCTGAACGATTTGTGCTCAGAGTCATTTCGGCTGTGTATACAGACAGTTTTGTTTATGTTTTTTGCACTTGCCCCAAGTTGAATGACATTTGATACAGTTCCAGTTCGGTTTGATCAAATTCACATATACTACATTACCATATAATATATATGTTATTATATATATACATCGTATGTAACTTACCTGGCTCTCGTGTTGCATTCGAAGCTTTTTCTCAGGCCGGTGACGTAGGCAGTTGATGTCAAATTCCAGCAACGAAAATAATTGTTTGTTTTGGGCAATACGATTCTACTATATAATTTAATTATATATGTATGTTTTTTCACCTTTTTTTTCACTTCGTTCTGCGCCATTCATTAATATTGTTGCTAGGTTCGCAAATAAATAAAGTAAAGTTTCAAGCAATATAATAAAATACAAAAGAAAAAAAAACCAAACAAAATAGAGAGAAGTCAATGAGAGGGGGATCAGAAGCGATCCATCGATTTCACCTGCGTCATCGCAACAGAAAGACGACAAGCATTTCGAGTGACTCTACGATGACTATATATGTATGAGATATGCAGATGTGTGTATTCTGAATAAATTTACCAAAAAACTTGTTGTCAAATAAATTGCAATAAAGTTAAGTAAAATCAAAATGAAATAAGCAAACAGAACAGATGAAAAATACATCAATTTTCGATAGAAAGAGCCTTTTGTCTGCAAGGCGTCAAGAATAATATAAACATGAGATATGTTTGCTCATATAAGCATATATGATATGCAAATATATATAGTTTCAATTAGCATATTGCTTCTCAATCCTAATCGCAGCACAGTTGCCCACTGATCCCATTTGTCATCATCGAATTTGGGTGACTTTATTAGGGGAGTTCGTTTACATCGATAATGTTGAAATGTTACTGAAATCGAAATCGAAATTGAAGTTCATAAGAGCTTCACTTGTTGTTTGACCTCTCTTCGGTTTGTTATGAAACGTTACGTAGCCGACATGAGTTGCACATTGTTGACAATTAACCGAGAGAGAGAGAGAGACGAAGAGGCGTGGGAGATCGTTGATCGACAAGAATATGCAACAGCTGTGCGCGTAATCCATTTGGATTACTTCACGAGCAGCACGAGTCGAGCGAGGTGTAATGATGCCCATGAATCATGCCTCAATTTAAACGCAAAGTATCAGTTGGGAACATAATGTAATCTATTAAGATAGATACATGTATACACAGGCATACTAATTAAAAAGCTTTTTACGCTTAATGTTCATTATACGTTTTGTTTGATACCCTAGGTAAGGAAGGCAGCAAGGGGTGTTTTTAAAAAAATATGAAGTAGTCTCGAAGTAATAAGAACTCCATATAAGACACTCAATATGTCAGCATTGATTCTAAAAAAAAAAAAAAAAAAAAACTTTGAAGCGGTTCCCATTTATTCATAAACTTTTTAATCCCATATATAATCTACATACATACATTAAATTTGTAGGAAATTTGCACTGTCACATTGCTAGAGAGTATCTTCACTTTAGGCAACACAATCGTTCTTGTTTAATTTGTGCAATTTAAAATAATTCAAAAACTAAAATCCAAAGTTTCACGAACACATTTCGTTTCGTAAGCCGAGACGAGACGAGTCGAGCCGAGCTAAGCCGAGTCTGAAACATGAGGAATGCAAACCAAAGCGTTCAATTAAAAAAAAGCCTGGGAACTATACGATCCGTATGTTCTTCATGATCCTCTATGTTCCTATAGATATGCATACGATAAATGTAGTCGACTGCGACGGCGACTTAATCACAATAAATAGGAACAAATAGAAATTAACAGAGACACACACACACAGACACAGCTCAGGCACATTTAGCTCACGTTTCGCAAATTAGCGACGACGTTGGGTTTCCTGGGGTTAAGCGAAGAGTCCGACGACGACGACGTGTCGGGGAACTTGCTGCGAGAGTTAATCCAAAACTGCTGGCAAACACAAGTGCCCAAGTGCGAGTGAAGTGAGTGCACCCTATCAAAGACCTTGTTGTGCTATCGATCTATTTCATTTCATTCTGTGACGGATCTCAAAACTTAAGTGTCCCAAGCACGTTTGGAAATAATGACAGTAAACGAAACAAACTGACAAATCGCTTGTCTTCTATTCGATCTTTATTTTTGGCTGAAAGACCCGCAAAAGACTCGTTCTCGGCTTCTTTTTTTTTTTTTTGCGTCTGCGATTTGCGATCATTTGTAATCTAATCGAGGCAAGTGTCAAACAAATTTCGAATGCCAACTGAATTTCTATTGGTTGTTAACTGAGCTGCGGATCTTTTATAGCACATATAAATTCACGTGCCGAAAGTGGACAAGCACACACACGCCCACACACAAAAAAAAAAAAAACACGCTTAAGCAAGTACGACTATATGTTCATAGCTCATTAAGCTATAGCTGTGATAAGATCTTAGATCTCTTTTGTGCCTCTTCAGCACAATAAATAAATTTCTCGGCTGTTGTGAGGTGGGTGCCTCGTTAATTATCGACATGGTAATAGTATTTGATTTAACCATTCCTTAATGTGTCTAGCAGAGAAGGTATAAATCAATTGCGAAATATTTTATAGCACACACACTATTTAAAAAAACCAGTTGGAAAGGTGAGCCGAAGATTGCATACACTTTCAGTTGCAGAAGGTTCTTCCCAGGGTAGCTAATTTATAAAGTTATTTGTTTATTTGCAGTATTTTATTATACTTTTTAGAATACATACTAAACTTCCTCTTAACTTGACCACTTTAGCACCTTCAACCCAAAAAAGTAACCTATTTTTGTAACCTATTTCGCCGATAAATATAAAACTAACATTTTTTAAACCAATTTTGTCGATAAATATACATAATTATTGCCTGGATCAGCTGATCTTATGTTGCCATAAAATTTCCATACAGAGTGTGCGGGTGCTCAGTTCTGAGATCACATTTTGTTATATACCAATGGTATATAAGTTTAAATCGCTTAAAATATTGTGAGGTTATTAGAAGAACGTCAACTTTAGTTGTGACAGTTTTATAGGGTAGTTCCCAAAAGCAATCATTCAATAACTTAACAAAAACCTTTGGGGGAAATTAAAATATGTGGTTTGTATGACAGCTTCACTATATAAATATATAGTGCCCTTCCGATATGATTTATTTAGCTTGCCTTAAGATATCTCAATTTTCGAAACAGAGTTGCAGTCAGACCTAAACCTACGAAACCTAGTTCGAAGATCCAACAACGGAACCGGAATCGGTGGAGAACTTTAACGAGTGCGTCGCGTCAATTGCTTGGATGGCAAGCAGTGAAAATTTAATGAATGAATAGATTAGAGACAATAAAATGACAAATTCAGAAAGATTTAACAGATTTCACGAGTTGTGGCAGCAATTAGCGCATTAGTTCATTAGTCGCCGCGACTTATGCGGCCCCTCTAGGCACCCTACACAAGATACAATATCAGATACATGTGCATATGTGTGTGAGTGTGTGTGCTGCATTTGTATGCGTGAGATTGTTTCGTTGGGGCAATTAAAGTGGAAAGTAATTACACAATTTGTGCCTCGCGCAAAAAAAGTTCCGCATTCGAAATCGAATCTAAAGCAAACTGAATTATGCGGCAGATCAATAGCAACACACAATAAAACTAACAACAACAACTGATACAACAACAACTACTACTACTGGTCGCATTTGTTTAATTAAGTCGCTCGTCGTCTGTTTGTCAATTAGCCGCCGATCCGTCAGTTATCCAACTAAAGACCACGCCCCCACGTCTCTGTCCCCCCTGCCTCTGGCAATATGTAAAACAGTAAACGCATTATGTGTTTACTACTATCGCGTTCGCTGACTTTGAACTTGAACGTGGCAAAGCCATCGCGATCATTAGAGGCGCTTGCCGCGGTCTCTGCGGCGTATACGTAACGCCGCAACGCGCAGTGAAAGGTGCAATAACAGTAACAGTAAAACAGTTGAGCCGATCATTATGATCATCATCAGCAGCAGTAGCAGCAGTAGCTGTCATAGTCACTCAGACTACGTGAATTTGTCCTGTCAGTCTTCGTCGAGGTGACAACGACGATCTTGGCATTGTCATTATCGGACATTCGTCGCGCCATATCGATCGACAAACACTGTATGGCTGGCAAACACTTGTGACTGTCCCAGGGCTGCTCTTCAATATGCAATCAAAATGATAAACACACTTCAATCGATGACATCTTTGACATACACAATTGCAGGGTATATGATAGTCAATGCTAGTCATTATCCCTTCAGATTCTTTGCTTGTGATTTCATTCAGGTGCTGTTGGGTTAAGTACCAGTTGTAGGTTTTTCCACGGCTCTGTCGGAGAGCGATAAAAAAGCGCGTTTCAGCACTTCATTCAGCGTGTTATCGGTAATTTCCTTCGCTTGGCTTGGATTCCGTTCTGAGGGTCTGTGTGGCAGAGCGCGTGTCTTTGAGCAACTGTTTGTGCTATATTTAATCTGAAGTGTATGAAGAACTTTTGTTTTTTTTTTTTTTTTTTTTCTTGTGCATGTTGACATTTTCCGAGGGGGATTAAAAGGCGTAGTAGTTCCTTAACTCGATTCTGATTAGATTGTAGAGAGTGTGAAAGAGAGAGCAGTTTGACTTCTGCTGGGAATATGAATATATATCTTCAGCTATGCACAGTATTAGCAGCTCTCTTTCTTTCTCGCTCTATAAATGATTAGATTCTAAGAAGTGGCACAGAGAGAGAACGGTTTGACCTTCATGGGCATAAGAATATATATCTTTATACTATACACAGTTTTACCATCTTTTTCCCTACATTAATGATTAAGTCATTTTGATTAGATTATAGAGAGTGTAACGAGAGAGTGAGAGCAAGCTGATTCTGCTGGGAATATGAATATATATCTATATGCTATATATTTATATATAAAATACACAGTATTACCGTCTCTCAATTTTTCTAATCTCACTTATGATTTGATCACCACCATGGTAAGACTGCAGGGAGTGGGAGAGCGTAAGCAAATTGACTTTGCTAGGAATATGAATATATATCATTATACTATACATAGTTTTACCTACCTCTCTCCCTCCATTAATGATTAAATTATCTTGTTTAGAATATAGAGAGTGAAAACTAGAGATTGAGAGCAAGCAGATTTTTCAGGAATATGAATATATATCTTTATGCTATATATATTTAAATATATATACAATACATTATAGTATCATCTTTCTCTCTCTTTAACTCTTTAATGATTAGATCATCATGATTGCAAGGAGTGTGAGACTAAGAGCAAATCGACTTTGCGAGGAACATGAATATATATCTTTATACTATATCCCTCTCCCTCTCTATCTGCCTCCTTGTCTCTCGCTGTGATGCTCGCAAGTGTGTGACCGAGTTTCCGAGCTCGCGCCCTGCCCAGTTGAAAGATTTGCTACCCAGCTGACTGGGTGCTATAAATAGCGATCTTTTGTTGTCGCAACAACAATCGATCGATCGATCGATCGGTCGCTCAGCTCAGCGCGGCTCGCTTGACTCGCTGGGTCTCTATATCTAATCGCATAACCTGCCAAGAGTCCATAAACTTGAAAACGCCACACGCTCGCTCCACTTGCTGCCAGGCAGTAGTCGATGATGACGATGACGACTTCGTTTTGGGGGGATTTGGAACTGCTTGGGATTAGCTTGTGACGGCTTCGCGTCGTTTATCGATGTGTGTCTCTCTCTCTCTCTCCTCTTCCCTCTCTGTCTGTCTTGCTTGCTGCAGCTGCAGGTTTTCCACAGGTTTAGCACAATTTCGGATGTCCAAAAAAACTGGTTACTTTTCGATGCACCGTCGAATGTTTTGTTTATAGTATTTTTTTTTCTTTTCTGTTTCTGTTGTTGTTGTTTTCGTTGTTGTTTAATGCAAATGCAAAATGCGTGGGACGGCGCAAACCCGCTTTGAAACTGGTCTGTAGTGGGCAAAAAAAGTTTTTGGAGAAAGAAAAGTGTAAAAAACATGATGTGATATGAGATACTCGGAGATATGTTAAGTGTGTGCACGAGGCGACTGTCTATAGAGGCGGAAGTGCAGGATGTGTGTGTTTGTTGGTCGGGCAGGTCAGGCACAAAAGTATTGCCATTATAATGTGTGCGAGTTTTATTGAGGTATTTTCCCATTGATTTCCAAGTGTACAAAACAGTATGAATATATATAAAACATATATACTGATCCATTTACATACAAATACATATACTTGAATTGAGAGTTGGAAAAATGTGTGACACACGTGTTATATTGTTGCTTACAGCCATATCAACGGTCCGGTGACTAAAGCTCTGTTCCCCCTCTCTGCTCCCCCCAAACAAAAACTCAACTCAACCCGCCAGCACCCCCCACCCGCCTCGAAGACCACGCACAAGCACTACGAACTGGAGACAGAGGACACACTCATTACACACACACACACACACATACACACACTCACTCAAACACACACACACACAGTAACCCCAACACTGATCCACAAACAATGTAAAACAGAAATATTTATTTCTTTTTCGATAACACTTTCTATTCAATTTGTATTCTTCGCACACACTTCCCCGACCTCGACATATATAGTTACGTCTATATATGACCCCGAAACACACACTGTCTCATTTTCATCTAACTTATTAATTTATTGCTACTTCTACTACTACTACTATTATTATTATAGTTATTATTATTATTATATTGTCTAAAGCAAAGAAGTCAATCAATTGTGTGATATTTCGATTTTCGATTCTGTTCAGTGATAGTTCCCATTAGGAGAACCACCCCCTCCCCTAGCAAAAGGCGACTTTTGCCCCAAGCAAATATGCCAAAACGTTAGCACAGCATAAACAAAAAAAAAAAACTAAAACTAAAAAAAAAAAAAAAAAAAAAAACAAACAGAAATAGTGAAAAGTCTCCCTTAATAGTTATACGCATAGAGTAAAGCCTAGTTTGCAGCTTATCGACAGTTCGATAGCAGATCGATAGTTCGATAACATATCGACAGCTCGATAGCACATCGATAGTTCGATAACATATCGACAGTTCGACAGCAGATCGATAGTTCGATAACATATCGACAGCCCGATAACTTATCGATAACATATCGAGTTACTCTTTTTTAATTGCGAGCTTAGCTTCGATTTCGTGGCTAACTTAATGAGTTTGCATTGTGCCACTGAGAATACTCACACAGACACTTAAACTCGCACACACACACACCCGTACACACACACACACACGCCCACTTAGTCCGACACAGACCGACAAATGCAAAAATGTCGCTACCACACGAACAGCAGCAGCAGCAACAGACGCAGCAACAGCAACACAATCAGAACACAGACGCAACACACACCAGCAGCAACAGCATAAGCAATAACGATCAGACCCCGTCAAATGCACACCCACAACAACCACGCCCACCCAGTCCATCCCACATACCCCCCAATGAGCTAAAGCAGCGCCAGAGGGCTGCGATACCGCCGCTGAGCGTGCGGCGACTTTCCTCCTATGCCGCACACAATGAGGCCGCCGATATTGGGCCCGATGATGGGGTGTTACCACCGCCAACACCGCCTGCGTCCACAACCATCAATATAAATACGATCAATAACAACAACAATAATAACACCAACAACAATAACAACAACACATCACCAACGTCCTCATCATATGCCACGCCACCAACATACCAACAACAATTGTCAACAATGACCACAACAACGCCGCTAGATGTGGCCATGGATGATAAATACAAGTTATTTACCATCTACAATGGAAACGGTGAGTGCGCGCCGACAAGTGCAACAGACAGCAGCAGCAACAGTTGCACAAGCAGTAGCAACATCAGCAGCAGCAGCAGCAGCATTACGATTCTTTCAGATCAACTTTGATCACACTGACGATTTGCTGCTGCTTTGATTGATGATGGATTGAGTGCTGTAAACTGTTGCCCGCGGTTGCTTTCTTTTTTTTTCTACTCCTCGATCTTACACACACTCTTTACTCACCTCTCACCCTCTCTTTCTCCCTTTCTATCTATCTTTCTATCTATCTATCTTTCTGTCTTTGTCTTTACCTCTCTTTTAACTATCCTTTTGTTTGCCTCGTCCTCTTTGTCCTTAAGCTAGCATATGTAATTTTACTTTCATAAGACTATTTTTTATTTATAGTATATATCTTTATTCCCTAAGTCTTGATAATCGTACACACATCATAAAACTTGACTTATAAATCTTGGCAGATCATTTGGGGAAGCAATTATGATATTTCGAAATGAAATGAAATGAAATAAAGTTCTTAAATTAGTTTTATATTTATTAAACGATCAGGACTAAATTTGCAATACTTTTTTAATTGGTTAAAATTATTGTATGGATAACAAATGAACTTTATAGCTATAAAATTACGCCTGCAATTGTTTTTTTTTCGTTTGTTGAGGGCGTGGCCAATTTAAAAAAATCTTAAGCTGCAATGTGCTATATTTAGGTATATTGTTAGCAATAATGGTAGCCCTAGCTTTTATAGTATCTGAGATTGTTCATACAAACAAATACAGCTAGAATCGACGTGGCTTTTGATACTGAACAAGAATATATATGCCTTCCTCTTGCTACCCTTGCAAATTAAACTAATAAGTTAAGCCAAGTAATGAAGGTAAGAAACCTTGCAGCTAATTTAAAATTAATTGAGGTTGAGCTTGTTTATAGTTTATATATATATATATATATATATATATATATATATATACGTATGTATATATATTCAGGTACATGGTGAACATAACTTTAAAAGTTTGGGAATTTGTAAAGTTTAATAAAGGAATTGCAAAAAGGTCCTTAAAGGTGGAAATACCATAAGTAATTCTGTATGGATAATTATGGAAATAATAGAAATAGATGTTTACTATATAATTTTATAATGCCTAGTCTTCGTTAGCTCATTCTGCATTTCCCCTAAGATCCTTTATCGAGTAATTCACAAACACAAAAGCGAAGTACCGCTACATATCATGCATCAATATTGTCTATAAATATCACTTGTACACGGAACCTTTTGCGATTTTGGGAACAACAGAACACAGATCACACACACACACCATCAAATTATATTAAACAATCGCAATGACAATAAACCAAGCAAACGAATAAACATCAATTAAAATCGCGGCACCCAGACAATTTTATAATACTTGTATGGTTACCCTTTATTTTATAGTCGCACTCGCGCTTAAATCTTTCTTATGCATGTTTATTGTGTGTGTGGCGAAGGAGGTGTATAGTAGAGAGAGATAAGCATATGAAATGTTTATTAATTATTGCATGATTCTTTGCTTGCTGTTGTCTTCTTTGCTTGTGTGTTGTTGCTGTGCTGTAGTTGCTGTAGTTGTTGTTGTTGCTGTTTTCTGTGATTTGTAATTAATGAACTGCGCTCAAAAACGGACAAAAAGAGCAGCACCAAAAATGGTTTTATAACTTGTTTAGCAATAGCAACACCAGCCAAAGATTCCCCATGGGGAAGTTGCTTATAGTCTTCCCCTTCTGTACCTCTGCATGCCCCACACACACACACATACACTCTCACATACACAGAGAGTGCACCCCATGCAGCACTGTAGCAATAAGCATTGATTGTATTGAAAACCCTTTACTAACTGCATCTACCCTCCCATTCTCTTGTTCTCTTCCTGTTTCTCTTTGTATTCTCCCCTTGTTTCCCGTCTCCCCCGATTCTCCTATTGCTGCACACAACAACAACAACAACAACAGACCCCGACAATGAGAAGTTGTCCGGCTATCCACATTCGACACTCGGTTCACTAAGCTCAATCATCACGACGTCCATAGCATCCTCCGAACCAGATCCTGGTGCGGCGGGCGGCGGCAGCGGCGGCGGCGGTGGAGGTGGAAGCGGAGGCGGAGGTGCACCAGGCTCTGTGGCAGCCGATGCCGGCAGCATTGCGGGCGTCAATGGTAGCTCCGAGGAGAAGTTGGCACTGAATCGACCAGGAATCAAGCAGGAGAAATGGACAACGATACTGCTGCAGGTATCCATACCGTTCTTTCTGGCCGGCATTGGCACCATTGGAGCGGGCATTGTGCTGGGACGTGTCGAGGTAATGTATATATTCCAATCCTCCAATCTGTAGTATAAATCATTGGTCGCGTGCGCCACTGAATGGAAATGGTGTCTTGATGGGATCCGTTCCGTTCCGTTCGTCGAACCCCGTGGAACGACGCAACGCAAACGGGGCTAATAAATCCCCATAAATTAATTCATTGGCATTGCGCAAACTTAAACGCAAAGATCAGTTAGATAAAAAGAGTTGCCAACAATTAAAATGACACGCAAATTAAATAGTAAAATCTAACGACACTCGCAGTCACAGAGTCGACTCATTAAACTTACAGACAAGCAGGCAACAAGCAAACCAGACGAACAGTCAAACAAAAGAATTTTATAGGGCCCACAGTCGGTGATGAGAGAACAAGTTGGCCGGGAGTAAAGACAAAAGAAGAAAGAATCACAGACAACACAGACACGCCATGCCTGGCTATGACACAGCACGGCGCGGCACGGCACGGCACGGCATAGCACCCACTCTTCTGACTGGAATCTTCTTAACGATCCGCAGCTGTTCTCTGCAGCTCGGAGAACACCTTCTTTTTATGATTTCGCACTCGATTTGAGTCGTCAAACTGTTTTTCAATGATATTGAAAATAAAACCGATTGGTAGGAAAACAGAAGTTGCAACTATGAACACAGATAATCCTCAAAGGTTTTTGTTTTTTTTTTTAATCTCTAAGACAATTCTAGTCTAGCTTCTAGATTCTATTCAAAATTCATTCAACAAAAATTTCTGCCATACAATTTTGTTAAAATTTATTCCTTAAAATGGAGAGACAGACTCTAATATATAAACAGAAACTGAAAATAATAGATTTGATAATAAAGAGAAATGCTAAGAATTCTCTATATCTGCCATAAACTTTTGTTATAATCGATTCGCGTTGCCCTTTAATATCCATGACTAAGCAAATTAAAATCTTATTTTAGGAAAGTGAAAATAAATATTTGATGACAATGATGCGGCACTTCTCGATGCTATATATATAATTATAACTACTTTTATTACAAAGAATATATAGAATAAAGTTAGACTTAAGAGCATCGAGTTGAATGAAATATATATATATATATATGTATATATCTTACGCTGATTACTCACAGACAGTGACAGAGTTGAATACTGCGCCTGCTCTTTATAAATATTTATTCGGCTGCTAATTAGCCATAAATTGTGGTCTGGGGCCAGTTACAGGCGGCCCATGCCCGACATTACCAATTTCGACTGCTGCCAGAATGGCAACAGAATCGAAGTTGAGGCAGCAGCAATAACTAGGCAGGCAGGCAGGCAGGCAGACGAGACGAGGCTGATGAGAATCTGTAGATGACGTCATTGTTTTGATTTATAATCAAATTTATGCACAGCCATAAATCGTTGCCAATAGATTTGATATTTGATAGTCCAGGCAGGCAGGTGGGGCCACAACTAATGAAATATACTATAACTAACATATTATAATAATAATAATAACACACACGCACACCCACACACATATAAATATATATATAATACTGAATTGGCTCTTTGCAGAAATGGTACGTCTTCAAGAACGTTAGCGAACTGTTCATTCTGGTGCCGGCGCTGCTCGGTCTGAAGGGCAATCTGGACATGTGCCTTGCCTCGCGTCTCTCCACGCAGGTGAATCTGGGCAACATGTCGGGGCGGTCGAATGTGGTACGCATGATAGTTGGCAACATTGCCTTGGTGCAGGTCCAAGCAACAGTTGCCTCCTTTCTGGTTGCCATGTTCGCAATGAGCGTCGGAGCAGCCATGACTGGCAGCTTTTATTTTGAGAACGCCATGCTATTGACCGCCTCGGCCATGTTTACCGCCACATCATCTTGCTTTGTTCTGGGTATGTCGCATCTGGTGCATCTGGCTCTGTCAACAGCTGTAACTAATATTCCATTCCATTCATTGTTCACAGATTTTGTGCTTGTGGCTGTGATTCTATTCTCGCAAAAGTATAACCTAAATCCGGATAACCTGGCAACGCCGCTGGCTGCCTCCATTGGAGACGTTGTGTCGATCAGTTTGCTGTCGTTCATTGCCTCGCTACTCTATGAGCATATAAGTATGTAGTGCCCTCCCACCTCTCTCCCTCTCTGACTAACTGACTTGCAAATTGTTTCTTGCAGAGACCCATCTGTGGATCACTTTCATTGTGGTCACCTGCTACCTGGTGCTGCTGCCCATGTGGGTTGTTATTGTGCTGAAGAACGAGTATACGCGTCCGGTGCTGAAGAGCGGCTGGGTGCCGGTGCTGTCAGCGCTATGTATAAGCGGGTAAGGGTCACCACATCGCCTCGCTTCCAAGCTCTAGACTGAAGTGCACTTGGGGGGAACATGCGGCTGAGTTCTAAATGGGGCCATGATAAGCACAATTTTTGCTTCTATTTTCATCAAGAGACTCCATCGACAACTCGAACTGAGTTTGTGCAAATTCATGAACAGCTTAAGGGGTGTGTGCTAAATTTGGCAACACATTGATTGATTGTTTTTATTTTTAAAAAAGCCTTAGCTTTGCCTCTGGCAATTCTAATTGTTTAACACTTGTCCTTGACTCTGACGGTCAGTTGTTAGACTCGCCTTCTCCTCTAGTGCCCTCTATTTATAGACTACAGTTAGGTTAAAGTATGAAATATACTTTTCGATCTATTAATATATATTGTTACCTCTCTTGCAGACTGGGTGGTCTCGTTTTGGACGCCGCTGTGGAGGTATTCAACGGGTTTGTGGTCTTTCAGCCGATCATTAACGGCATTGGCGGCAATCTGGTATCAGTGCAGGCCAGCAAGATATCAACGATGCTGCATCAGAGCTCAATTATTGGCATTATACCACCGCACACGAAGGTTGTCGAGTGGCCGTGGCGAGCACTCTTCAAGGGCGGTAAGTGATTGTCCAAAAACAACACCCATAAATCCATCAAAACTCTATAATCCAACTAACTATCTATCTGTATCTACAGTGCCCTATGCAAAAACGGCTCGCATTCTTATCGCCATGTCCGTGCCGGGCAACATACTGTTCATTTTTGCTGCTGACTATATCAACATGAACACAACCACAGTGACGTGGGTATTTATGCTCTCCTATCTGATAGCCAGTCTGATACAGGTGAGTCCCACAGAGAGAGATACTAGAAATGGTAAAGGGTTTACTTCAATGCGAATCTCTTGCAGGTCATGTTGCTGCTGTACATTGCGCACATCATTGTGCACGCTATGTGGAAGTGGAAGATCGATCCGGACAATTCGGCTATACCATATCTGACAGCGCTGGGCGATCTGTTGGGCAGCAGTCTGCTGGCAGTTGCGTGGCTCTTCACCATGGCAGTTGGCATGCAGTACGGCTCCAATATGGACACATTGAATGCGCCCAACTAGCGACGCCGCTCCTTTACTCCTTCACCCTTCTTCACATGGTTAACAGAAAGACAAGACACCAAGACAACACCAAGATATGCATGCATACGTTACAATAGCTGTGGGGCGTCTTCGGTTTTGATGGCGTCCAGTTTCTTAGTTAGCACACACAATAAAAAGTAAAGTAAAGAATGCAAATTGCCAGTATATATACGATACGATATTGCGCATAGAACAATGCAATACCAAGAACTGTAACTGTAATGTACCTAAATTCTAACATAGAAACACACTACGTATCTATGCATACACACAAAGCAAGACACCAAAACCACACACACACACACACAAATACACTTGTATACACACATATGAACACACACACACACAAACCAAAAGAAACCAAGAAACAAACAATTACCTATGCAAATATTTTCAAAATATTTCGAATGTTTAACTGAGGATGAAGAAAGAAACCTTTTATGTAGCTTTCACATGGCTTTTGCTTGTGTTCCTTTGCTCTATCAAGATATTATGTACAATTGTATTGTAAATTTTGAAGGTCTGTCGTGATCGTTCTTTACTCTGGCCTGGTCAGACGAGACGCACGGCAGGGCGCAGTGTAATATTTTTTAAGGCTTTTAGGACAATATTATACAATTAAAAAGAAGGTATGCTCCCTGTTATAACATGGGGCAGCTACAGCTAAAAGTGCATATGCAGCGTGCATAATAGTGAAACCAAAATAACCAAACGAAATACCGGAATTATTTCTACTATACATACGTATGCCTATTCTTATATTATACATATTATTTCCTTTGTTTCCTTTGAGCGCAGATTTAATTTACGTTAAGAAGCAGCTAAGCTACAAATAACTTAAATTTAAATTAGTTTAGTTTTAAATCGGCCTACTTAATTTTAATATAATAAAATGTATAGTATTAGCACAGATTTGATTCTTGCAAATGTTGCTTTATAATTTTATAAACCCATTTTTTTTTCTACTATTAGTATCATTTTTCCCATGCACCTGCCCCAAGAAAACAGAAAAAGAAAATAAAACAATATCCGTATTTATTAATGCCGCAAAGTTTTTTTTTTTTGAATGTTAAAGTAAATTAGTTGAACATTATAAATACTATGTAACTATGAAATTGTTTGTGCGTTATGTGAAGCGAACAGGGAATGATGAAAGACGTTCTGAAAGGAAATGTGATCGATATTTAATTAATATAACAATAATTATAATATAATGTAATAAATTAAAATAGCATGATCATTGTGTAACACAAGAAACAATAATTACAATTAATATGTTGGAATAAACGATGAAGTTCGAAAACACAGTGGCGTGATATCTTTTATTCCCTATCGTATATTTCAAAAGGGCGCCAAACCTGGCAGTAATCGAACTCGATTTATCGATATTTCACAAAAAATACTGCAAATGGAAAAATAACTTTTGCAGCCCTGCTGATCGTCGCTTAAGCGCAGGGTTGATATCGCGATAACGATAACAGGCAAAGAGCGCATAGTGAAGCCATCTTCGAACAAACATACGAAATTTCAAAGCAACCGACGCGATTCAAGGCAAATTAAAAACATATTTTAATCAAAATATTATTATATAATTTGGTGGGTGATATTGTATCATCATCATGTATAAGCCGCGACGAACCTCGGAGTTTCACGAGGATCACCGCGAGGATGGCATGAAGCTGCGGCAATCAAGGTAAGAATCAATGAACAATAAGCATAAAACAATGTTTATTAACAGTGCCGCAATATTTGCAGGTCGCATTTGCGTACCACAAACAACGGGTTTACCCCCGTCTCGTCTACGAAACGCAGTATATCCGCCATGTCCACCCTTCCGACAATGTCCAGGAACAGTGTGACGCCTATGCGCCACCGACAGGCTTCTTCCGCGGAGCGCATCGTGGCTCTGCACAAAGACAAGAAGTGGGTGCAGGAGCAATCGCAGCTGATTGCCGAATATCTTGATGAAATCATGCAGTTCCGGCCTTTACAAGGGTTTTCCAAAGAATTCTTCAGTCGCGGAGCAGCTGCAATGCGTCAAATCACTTCCAAACAATTTGTCACCGTCGTGAATTCGTTTTTGCAATCAGTTTTCGGGAGTCGCTTCAATCTCGGCAACAATTACATAGAAGACATTACGAACGCGCTGCACAAGCTCAAGTATCCGTATCAGGTGAGCAAATCCTGGCTGATGACTCCAATGACGCAGTCTTCGTTTGGTCATGTGATCGTCATGCTCGATTTCCTGAAAGATATTGCGCCGCCGCTGCCAGACCAGTCCAGTCAACACCAGGATGCCGAGGACTTCCCATTTATGGAGACCATGGAGCAACCTAGTTATATGCACACCACCAATGATTCCATGGCTCTATCGAATACACAAGTAAACCAAAACCGAGCTGCAATCAATGAGGAGACCAGTCATTGGCTTTTCCTTAGTGCTGCCGAATCCTTTGGCGTGTGGGATACGCAGAACTGGGACGAGTACAATGTTCTGAAGAGCAAAGTAAGTGATAAGATCACGCAGTCCCTGTGCGACATGCCCAGCGTGCAGTCGCTTGAATCTGACTTTGTGCGCCTTGAGAAGGAGGCAAAGCAACTGGAGGAGCTGTTGCAGCAACCAGCGGACATGCAACTCGTCCAGCTGCAGCAGCTGACGCTGCAGGAACAGCAGATGGCCGACGAGTTGCACAGGATGAAAACGAACACAGAAGAGCACATCGAGAAGATTAAAAATTTGTCAGCCAGCAGCACTCAGAATACCAAATCCAGGAAGCTGCTGGCCAAGGAGCTGCAGCAACTGCAGCGCGAGGTAAAGGCGCAGAAATGCACGCCCGAGCAGTTCCAGCAGATGAAGGTGCTGCTCAGCGAACAGTTGAACGCGCTGCAGTTCCATAAGCGACAAATGCAGGACTTCAAGGAGCACGGCAATCACGAGCAGGTGCGACTCTCTCGCGCCAAGAAGGAGCTGCTGGACAGGGTGGAGAAATTCAATATGCACGCTCGGGACATCGACAAGGAGCAGCTGGATCTGGTGTTGCCACTGCCGCCACGGCAAAGTGATATACAAGATCGGACGAGGCGACTGAGCAAACTAGCGAAAGTACTCGAGAAGCGAAGCCAACAGAACGAGGAGCGTTGCATGCAGCTGCATCAGATCGAGACCGAACTGGCCATACAAAATGGGAAGCTCAAGGCGGACATCAACAGCCTGAATGCCCAGATCCAACAGTGCGAGCAGCAAATGACGAAGCTGTCACGACAGTTTAAGGACAGTGCTGCCCAGCGATCGAAGCATCTTCACGAATTGATTGCACATAATGCGGAAGTACGTGCAGCTCACGAGCAACTGCAGCGGAATCATGAGGCACTTGTCCAGCGGTTTCAGGCAAAACGCCAGCAGAACGATGATATCCTCAGTGAGGCCGAGCGAAGGCAACAGGAGCGCTTGAGGGCACAAAACGCATTCGTTGAGGAATACAAAAAGCAATTGGCACAGGGCGAGGCCAAGGTGAAAGAGTTCAAGGAGAGCATTGCCAGCAATAGCGAGAAGATAGCCCAATTAAAGCTACAACTGGAAGCTCTAACGCTTCCCTCAATTGAAGACGAAATTACTGCAGTACTGGAGGAACTCAACAGCAATTCATAAATCATTTTTTATAAGTTATAGATACTTTGTACATTATTAAGGTAGTCATTATAAAACTACTACCGTACTAAGGACTTACTCCTGCTGCAAGATTGGGATTCTGTCTGTTACCCAGTAAAGTTTTGAATATTCAATTGCTACGAAAATGATATTAGAAGTTTCTGTAAGTTAGTTTAAGTTAAGATTCCTTGTCGTCTGATATGATTTTTTTTATAATACAAAAGTTTTAATATAGTTAAAATCAAATTAAATAAAGGAAATTTGTAATTTTGTAACTCTGGTAATTGTTGTTGGTACGTTGAGTTGAGTACAGTACCGAATACATTCAATTTTCATATAGGTTTCCTATAATTCATTGATATTCTTCGCCGCTTTATCTTTGTTTCACATTAAGAGCGCTAGAGCGAGATAGCAAACGGTCTAATCTGATCTTTTTTTATGATATTAAAATAGTTATATAGTTTAAAACTACAAGTATTCAAAAAAGTGAAACTAATAGCCAACTAATACTTACACAGATGAACATATTGACATCCTTAGACAGATATAGATCATACCCACATTTAGATATTGAACTAATACAGATGAAACACATTGATTTAAATTACAATGTTTAGCTTCATTATTTATTCAATTCAATAACTCTGTTGTAAGTTGCATGAGGAGACGTACAAATGAAATGAATTTTACATTTTGATTATAAGTATTATTTTGGATAGGAGTGTGTAAATTCTTGTAGAGAATATTTCAAGTGGAATCTGAATTGAGAATATGAGATAGAGCGAGAGAGAGCTACAATGTGATAGAGCTTTGGATTCTCGATTAATATTATTGCCACGTTGTGTTTTCAAAAACATTTGGATTACGTTGTTACAAATTGCACTTGGTACTTGATTAGCATTAGATTGTACTAGTACAAGTATTATTATATATACGAGTACGATGAGTTACTGGTGCGGGGAGGAGACTGGGGGACTGGGCGGGGTTGGGCAGGATGTGGTTAACATACATACATATACATAATACGAATACACATAATATAATTTTTGGCCAATTTGAGTAATGCGAAACAGAAGATCAAATGCGCTGATACAACACTCTAATGCAATAAATAGGTGTGTATAGTTATAGCTTAGATAAATTTATACAGTGTTGTCTTTTCTTTGTGTGTGTGAGTGTGTGTGTGTCTGGCTGTGTGCTGCAGTGGTAGTTTCTTTTGTTTTTGTTGCTGTGCGATCATTTTATCAAACTATGAAAACATCCCCGCTATTACGATCCACAGCAGAGGATGAACTGCTCGAGAGCGCAAGGTCACCACCACATCCAGCACGAAATGACTGTGACTGTGATTGGGATTGAGAGTTGTTGCATGCCACTGTGGCATGTTCATCATCATCTGACTGACTGACTCTGTCCAAAAGTTCAGCCTCTCTGCCAATTTCAACAATACCCTGAGGCTGCTGATGAGGCGAGTTGCCGCTTGAGTCATGCGCTTCCACAAGATTATCCTCCTTGTCGAGACTTGTCGAGATATGTATGCTCACACCGGCCATATCAAGCTCCGTCTCATCCTTGTGGTTTTGGAATGTAACTGAGATCTCTTGCGGCGCACCATCAATGCCCTCATCAATCTGAGGACTTAGACTGCTGTGACCCTGCTGACTGCTGGCATCACCAGCAGTACCAACTCCGCTGCCGGAGCACGCTGCTCCTGTGCTATTTGCTGGCGGCGCAGTCGTTATGGAGGACCACCAACTGGACAATGCACCCTTTGCCTGCGATATGGCACCACCAACAGCACGGCTGGTGGTGTTCACTGCCTGATTAATTTTGCGGCCGCTTTCGCTGTTCTGCATCGTTCTATCAGAAATATGAAACATATTAAATTCCATTCTATACTGAGTTATGTCTTGTACTCACTGCGCCAGCTTTAACTTCATGTCCGCCACAGATAGAGTTCCGGCAAAGGGATGGCCAGCAGGAAGTGCATCGAAAAATTCGGGTTCAGGTCTCACATCATACCATTCCTGGTAGCATTGTGTGCGTCTAAAGGCGTTCATGAAATGCGCATTGAAATGATCATTGTCCTTAACATCTGCAAAACAGAGAAGCGATCATAAATATATACGTATCTTCTATGAATCTATATGTAATATATATTCATAGTCTGAGAATAATATGAAATGTATTTGTATAATCTATCAATCAATATATTCTTTTAGTCTGACCAAAGTGAACAGTACGAAGTAATGATTCCAAAATTTGTGAATTCGAGGAATAAATTATATACTAGAATTGATCTGTGACTATATCAATCAATTCTATCAGATATATTCGCGCACTTAGAATTATCCCTACTCAATATACATATATATTTTATACTGAATATATAGTTTTCCTTATGTTTTAAAAACCTACCGGGGTTCACAGCTGTGCGTAGAAGTGCCAATATATAACCCTGGAACTGTTCACGTATCCAAAACTCGCTGCCCTCGGCATTCTCCTTGGGGCTTTGTACGTGTTTCATTATGTAATCCATATAGCGTAGATCCTCGGTGCTTAGCACCAGCTGTCGCCGCAAATCGGGATCATGTGCTTCTAGATTGGCGGCTTCGATGTCGACCAGGACGTCAGCCAGCTGACGCTTCTGCTGAAAGAGTACATTGGAGGTACCGATAATATAGGAGAGAACCATGGGATCACTAAGCAGATCCATGTAGGGTAGCGACAAGTAGGGCAAGCAGAGATTGCCGCTGGCAAAGATGCTGACAGGAGCGCGATACTCGTCCGGATTGATGGCGCACAGCTCGGCAAGGTTAGCTGGGAATAGGGAAACAATAGGGAACGAATGTTAATAAAAATTTAGGGTTCGTGATTCAATAATATCCGCTTACACTTACATGCTAACGTGTCCACGCTGGCCTCGCGCGTCAAGGAGCTACTGCGTCCATTACGCTTTGCGCCGTTGCCAGCACTGGTGCCGCTTTCCGTTGAGTCGGCGCGCTGCAGCTCGGAATGCGTTGGCGTTGTGGTGGGGCAGCTGGAGTCCTGTGGCGATGTGTGCGGTGATGTATTGCCACTGCTATTGCAGCATTGTGAGCCCGCCGAGGCTGCCGAGGAGACAAGGGTTAAATCCTCCGCTTCTGGTGCAACTTCGGGCTCTACTTCAGTTTCGCCCACTTCCGCTTCGGCGGCTTCAGCCTCGCGCTGCAATGAATCCGTGAAGTCGGGCATGGGTGACAACGGTCTCGAGGTACGCACGCACGCCACCTCCTGGAAACCCTTCTCAAGCAGGCGCGGTATCAACGAAGCCATGCCCAGTATGAGCACACACATGCCACGCACTGGGGAACCAAAGCAGACGACTCGTCGCTGGAGCAGCAGCAGCTTGAAGAGAATGAGTGTCTTGTGGCGCCAGTGCAGCACAATTTCACGCAGCGAGAGTCCCACATGGAAATGGCGTAGTGGGCGGCGGGTCTCCTCGTCCAGCAGACAGGCGTTCAGTTGCTGATACGCCTTCACCAGTATCTCGGTGCAGCTGAAGTCGCCCTGGTCGAAGAAGGCGTCGGCAATGAGCGCCAGCTTCACCTCAATGTAGCCATAGATTGGCAGGCGTGCCAAGATGCACACCGACTTCTGGACCGTGCTGCGCGTTACATCTGCTGTGCGTATTTTGAGCTTCTCGACGGGAATTTGACGGTAGCACGAGACACCGTATATGCTGGCCGCCGGTTCAAACAGACTGGGAAGATTGAAGAATACTGTATCCTCAAGGAAATTGTGCGAACCATCCGGAAGCGCGAGTGTTGGCAGATACTTCCAGCCAGAGGGGCATTCGTTGCGACCGCTGGAACCGGCGATTAATGGCGGATAGGAGAACTCCACCTGACAGCCAAGTTTGTGATGAAAGCCAACGACCAGTATATGCAGTATTGGTGGCTTATTCTCTGGCTCGCTGGCCATGTTTACGAAACTTGCTCGAATTTTCCTATAGATGCGTCAGAGTCTTTGCAACGGGGATTGGAAATAGGAGAACACGACTGGACACGCGTCAAGAAGATTGGAAGAACGGGGAGTAAGGCGCGTCCTTGCTGCGTCACAGCTTCACAAAGCGAAACGATGACCAAAATGAAAACAACTCATCGACGACAACAACACATAAAATCACACGTACGTACGCATGTTTGTATGTATATACAGAGATATCTAATTTCGTTCTTCGAAATTTGCGAATGAATCTAAGAAACTATCGACAAATTTTTATGTGGCGGCCGACCGATAAAACGAAAAATGCTTATTGCAATTGAATGCGATAAGCAATTGACAAAACAGATGTGTGTGTCGATATCAGTGTGGCCAGTTATCGAATATAAGTAATTCCTAAAATATTAACGGGAATATGCTGGTTGCCTCTTATTATTTATCTGATTACATTAGGAAATTTGCAGGCCAATAAACATTTATTGGAGTACTTTAATCAGTTTAATTTATATCGTTATTATTTATTTTTTATATAGTTGCAGAAAAAGTAAACAAGTAAAATATTTTGGCAACGCGATAAGCTTGATTGCATTCAGGGAAATTAAATAATTTTAGGCATTAACATTTTCATTATAATTCCGAATTCCAGAATTTTTCGACTTTTAAATACCATCATAATTAATTGATCAATTGTAAATGGGTATTTTTAAAAGTATCAGGTATTACATATCTACAACCAATTATTTTTATTATTATATTATTTATACAATAATATACAAATTATTTTAGATATGTGTGAATGTGCATTCAAATGAATACATAATACATCCAGAAAGGTATTTTTTGGCTTTGCTTTCTTCAAATAATTCTCAATGTTCTTTTGTATGTTTTAGTCTATAATTTCATTCTTAAATGCTTTTATATTTTGCCGTTTTTCATTTCGTTCAATTTGGTTGAGTTTATTTTTAAATCGATCGTCGCATATATATATTCTAAACTTAGCACACAGCGAGTTGTTTGTTCGTTACAAAATATGTTTACTTTTGTTGAAACACCACGATAAACGAAAACAAAAATCAAGAATTATGAAAGGAACCAAATACCCACACACACATAATTATACATATTTTAAATGTCTAAGGCTAAGGCTTATCTTATTTATTAGTACTTTTAGATGGGATTAATCATTGTAATATGTATGATAGTGTATTGGTTTATACAATAATAATATTATTATTTATGAATCATAAGCATATTTACTAACATAAGTAAAGACTGAAGACGACAGAACCCCTAAATTAAAAAAATTTTAAGGGTACGAGTACTTATATTGAAAACTAAAAAGTATCAATAAATTTTATTTGCCAAAGGATTTGTTTGTTTATGTTTTCCGATAAAGTTTATTGAAATCACTTGAGTATCCGACCAACTATAATATCCAATTGGCTAAGTTATATAAAATAGTTGTTTGGCTTAAGGAAAGATGTAAGTACAATATAAATGCTTCTGCTAAATAATCGGTTAATATATTTTTTTTCTGAGAACCGAAAAGAGGTTGAAACCTATTATTTTTCCTGGAGATTCACATCTTTATTTGTATTAGGGTTCTCGCAATATTGAGACTGATTTGTTGGATTTTATAAAGTGCTACCTTGATCAAAAAATTGGGATTATATTATTAAATTGATGTTAGGAGGAGAAAAACTTAAGAAGAGCGAAACAGTTTTGTAATTTGGAAAAATAAACCTATATGGAGATCTGGCAACCCTTTCATTTTGCCAATCACATTTTTTTAAATTTAAAATTTTCATAGTTAATTTTTATTACACGTAATCGATTTCCTTGTAATCAACATCAACTCTTCCCCTTTCGATCGCTATCTGTGAAGCAAACAACACGTACGGCTTTGAAACTTATAAAACTTTTACTTCTAATCGAAATAAATCTTAAGCGTAATACACCATCCACTCCATTTGATTACACCAAACATCTGCCAAAATTATTGTTCACCACACAAATTAACTTTTTTAAAATATTTATTTATATACGTATTTCTGTTTCTTAACTGTAAGAATTTATTTTTTTAATTATTTATCAATTAGTTTTTTTTTTTTTTAAATTGCATTTTTTACAAACCGGATGGTTACACACAGTTTGTGTTCAAAAATCAGAAGGCTCGAACTTTCTTTAAATTTTTCAATTGATTTTTAAAGATAAGTTCGACTTACAAGTTTTAAGAGTCTTAATGTTGTTAACGAGCCTTGTGAATCTTGGAAGCAAAGTCACTATAAAACTGAACATTTATTTCCATTATCAAAAACAGTTATGGCTATAATTTGTATTTAGATCAGTCCAGCAGTATTCAATTTTCAAGGGTTTAAGGCTTTACCAATTTAAATGATAGGGTACTTAGAGTGAAGAAGCCTGATTGTGAAGTATGGCTTGGGCTTATCCCATTTTAATATTATTGGAGTATATCTGCATCTTAAGAACAAAATTGAATTGTATGTTTATGCTATAGTTATGTGCATCCGTTAGATCTCCTCAGAGATCGGCCCCCATAGATAGACATTTAAGCACATTGTCGTCGTATGTATAAGCTGCGCATAGATACACACACACACTCACACTCACTGTCGTGACGTCTGTGTGTGGGTGTGTGGCATCGCCAATGTATATAGCCATCAGTATGTATGTGTGTATTTGTGAGTGTAACGGCGAGACGAACTGAAACGAAGGCTAGCCGAGCGCATCTTCGCCCACACAAAAGGCCCCAAAATAGCACAATACCCGAAACATTGCTCGATATTTGCCTGGCTCGCTTGGATTTTTGTTGATGTTGAAGATGATGCGAATTGAAATTTGGTTGAAGGCAACAGAAATATATACATACAGACGGTAGGCGTATTGGATCTGGAATATGCATATAGTAGTACGTGTACTATACGCGAAACAAATTGCTCAAATATTTCAATATTTGCCACAGCTTCTCTAAGTTCAAAGTTTTTAATGTGCTTGCGATCTGTGGAATTGGCATATGGCATTACATTCATACGCAAATACATCCCACACACACACACTCATATATATATTTATATATATAAAACACATTTTTGTTGATCGGAAATTGATATAAGCTTGTGTGTACGATATACATATATACGATTTCTGCTTGCATCTTTGGCGAAATGAGGATTACGTGTCGGGGGATGCCGGCTGAACCATCTAACTAGGCCAGGGAATGGCGTTCGTTTCCCCTTTCGCAGTTGCATATCGGGCAAATACCAAGCTACATATGCATGCAGCTCCTACACAAGATTGTACCTCAACTACCTATAGATTTTTGCGCTTCCACACACACAGAAATGATTCTAATTTTACTTTTACCCGGTGGCAAGAGATCCGTTGCAAACAAAGCTAGACAAGGATTATGCATATATAAAACTCTATAAACCTTGAGCTCATCATAAACAATATAGTACAAATTCCTCAGGCTTATTTGTATTGTTATTAAACAAACAGAGACTAAGCTTCTTTATCATATATGTAAATTTTATAAATGTAGATTATCGAATCATGTAAAGGGCGGGCATTACAACGTTCTTTAGTGTGTATAGGTATTTATACTTTAAGAAAGTCCAGAAATCTCCACACACAAAATAGACTTTAAGTTGGTGGTTTGCAATATTGGCTGAGTTGAAGAATCATATCATATCATTATTTTACTATACATAGAGATTTATCCGAACCATCTAAAGGAAATAAATTCTTAGTAAACAACCAAATTTCAACACTTTATTTGAAAATTATGGAATGTAATTTGTATATTATTTTCAAACTTCATAAATTCTCTCCATATCTTTATAATACATTATAATGAAGCTCTCATTAAGATCCCTACCCGGATAGTATTGGACTGAAGTATACAAGAAAACAGACGTATAGAAAAACTTAAGACAACCTGGAGAAGAGCTGCTCCTCAGGCCTGACCCAAATTAGCAGAATGTGGGAAGAAAAAACTGATCGATCGAGGTCCTAAGTATCCAAGCGATATAAAAATGGGCTTTACTAAAAAAATAACATGAATAACACAATTTGGTTAAAATGTATTTGGGTTTGAAGATATTTTTTTTTATAAGTATACGATCGTCTTTAGTTAGTACTTTCTATATAAGGTTTTAATATTTAAGGTGTTCACAATTATTATGGCTCAGAAACCTTCATCTCATCATCATTATGAAATTACTGATCAGCTTATACAAAAATAATATAATACCTTATTGACAGTGAAGTTAGCTAAGTCTTTCTTATGCTACATATATATTGACAACTAAGATGATATATTGAAAGCTGTAGTTCAGCTATAGCTTTAAGATCTGCCCAAGATTTTCTTGTAGAAAAGATAAAGTAAAGCTTAGTTAAAAAATAACTAAATCAATTCTAGTCAAGCATACTATTTAAAAGCTTATATATACTTTCTCTTTAAGTTTATGGTATACATCTACTTTTCAAACAATCACAAAAATAACTCAAAAATTTCTGTGAATTCAAAACTGTTTAAAATACAGTCCAAACATTTTGTTGTCTTTAATCAATATAAAATACGTTTCTAAAAAAAAAAAACAGATAAGTAAATAAAACTTATATAGATGGGAATACTTCTAGAAAGTTGAACAGTATGGTAAATATTGTTGCCAATCTAACAGGTTAGCCAAGCAAGCCGACTGTGCTTAGAGGGTGCTACAGGGTGTGTTCGAAAAATGTTGAACGATTAAATCAATGAAAATCAAAAGCAGAACAATGACGAATAGATCGAACTTATAGACAGACAAACGGACGGCCGATGTGCAGTAAGGCCGGCTATTTGGCAGCCAATATCGACGTCAGCGTGCTATATAATATATATACAAGATATATATATATTTACATATGTGCGTGTATATATTATGTTTCTCTGTAGCGTAGGCGTTAAGGGCATGCACTGGGCTCTGGGTTGCTGCAACCGAGTTGAATTATTTATATGAACATACAATATGTATAGACATTGAGGCCCAGTAATATAGTTCTATGCTATATGGTATGCCGTATAGTTTATGTAAGTAGTGTATGCTACTCTGATCTGATCTAAATATTTAAATGTTTTCGCACCCAACTCAAGCAGAATTCATTCTATTCTGCTGGGTAAACTAGCCTAGATATAGACTAGATGACTCTGTATTGGTATAGCCTGAATACAGCTAGTTAAATATGCTGCATATACATACTATATATGCTACTATACGTGCTATATACGATGCAGATATGTATATGTATTGGTGCGGCAACAATTTAATGGCTCGGAAATTTATGTTCAACGATATTTGATTCCAAAAACAACTGCCAAAGAGCCGCCAACGCAACGATGCGATCGTTCTCCATATACACACACACACACACACACACACACACATCTAGATATGTGTGTAGTATATAGCACACAGCAGCCAATTGGAAGTATTCGTTTTGGAAATCTTTCGCACTGAATTCAAGTCTGTCTGTGTGTGAGTTTTGTTTATTCAACAAGTTTATGTTTCAGTCAAGAGCTGCGGATGGCGGCGGGAGGGAAGGCGAAGGCAGGGGGAAGGTGTTGGTGTTGTTGCCTAGTCGAGGCGTTAGGCCGGCACACAATCACATATGCTGCCACGTCGCCCACGCCATGATGCCAGCAAGCTCACCTGCACCACCCCTAACACACACAGTCGCCTCCCACCCTCTGCTCCTGCCTGCCCGCACTCCCCTGCTGCACAGTGCTTGCCAAGCATTTCTAGCTCGATTGCGTAGTCGTCGTCGCTGTGTGTGTGTGTGTGTGTTTCTGTGTGTGTCTGTCCCGCCCACCGCCTCTGCCGCCGCCACTTGTTGGCCATCGTTGGGGATCTCGCCAGTGGCCCGGCGTGGCATATAGCGCGCCTCCTCACGCCTTCTTCGCTTTCACAGTCTGCCAACGCACACACACACGGACACGGACACCTCGTATATAGGCATCCGTGCAGTGTGCGTGTATTGGTGCGAATTGCTTTTTCATTTTCCGCAAGCTGAAAGAAAAATTCTTTAACATAACGTGTAGCATCGCTTGGGATCGTCAGTCTGTTTAGTCGAACCGCAGCATTCGCTCCTACGACGTCAGCTGCTCGGACTTTAGTTGAGAGTTCAATTTGTTTCTTTTTCCCCTAAGTAAGTTGGTGCTACTTCTCGAGCCCCCGTGAGTCCTTTAACGGATTTACGCAAAGCATAAAGAAACCAAAAAAAAAGAAAAGAAAAGACAACATCGAAAAAGAAAAGGAAATCATAAAGAAAAAAATAAAGCGATAACTGAAACTGTCAACAAACTCTGGTTATATAATCCTGTGTGCGCTATACGACAATTTTTTTTTTTCAATATTTTTTTCAAGTGAACAACAGAGACAAAAGATCTTAAAGTGTGCTAAAATCAAATGAACAGACATTTGGAAAAAAAACTAAACTAAAACTAAACTGAAAAGATTTTTCGAATTTGAAATTCGAAATTGATAAATTTTTTTCTGTTTCATATTTTATTGTACAATTTTTTTGTTCAATGGCTGCGAAAGACTAAAAATAATTGCCCCTAGGGCGCACAACAACAACAGCAACAGCTAGAACGGCAACAGCAGCAGCAGCAACAACAACAGCAGCAGCAACAACAACAACAACAGCAGCAGCAATAAGAACAACAACAGCGGGGCAGGAATACGAAAATGAGAGCATGTTATATGATCTCAGATCTCAGCAGATCTCTAGCAGATAAAAAACATCTTTTGCTCGACTGAAATTATTTAAAAATAATCCCTGTGCGCGCGTATGTGTGCGTGTGTGTGAGCGAGTGTGTGTATGTGTGTGTGTTCGTACGTGTTTGTTAGCGCATGTTTTCTTACCTTGGCAAAATGGCCAACACACACAGAGATACTTACGCACACACAGACACACACACACACAGACAACGTATACACAAGCAAAGACACGCCTTGATAGCTCACACATGCACACACATAGATAGAGAGAGAAAGAGAAAGAGGTAGAGAGAGGTAGAGAGAGAGAGAGATAGAGAAACACCCACACACGCACGAATTACCAATTTGAAGCATAACCAAAATTGCTGCTGGAATATTTCTAATTATAGCACACGAAAGTGTTATATTCCCCTCACACAAGTGTTATATATTCAGATCTATACACAATGCGGTGTGAACTAGTTTCGAAATGCCTGATAAAGAGATCGATATACACAGATCGATTAATTGAGCAGAGCTTGAGCTTAGCACTAAAAGAATCCTTGAAGTGGGAAAGAAGACATTGAAGGATTGAACAGATCAAGATAGAAAGATTATTTAAATAACTTAGGGAAAACTTCGATTTATAGATGGAATATGAAAATATATTCAAGAAGAAATAAGGCATTTTAGATTAGCGAAGTAAATAAAAAAGGATTAATTAGCGCTAGAGCAAAACTTTGATTTCAGAATGGAATATGAAGATATATTTCAAAAAGAATTCTTGTAATCAAGAGAAAACAGAGCTTAGGCAAAACTTCATTCCTCATTTTATTGCAGTTCTCAACTCCTTTTAACGTTATTAAGTATACGTAGTATTGCTTAGAAAAGTTGCACATTCCCCCATAAAGTTCAGTTACATTGCATGATATATACTTGTGTATATATCTATTGTTTATATGTGCTGCATCTGTGACCCAATTTAGAATCAATGAAAATGCTCAAAATTCAGTAATTATGAAATCATATAATAGACGTATATATCGGACTATATATATATATTGTATAGACTGGCATTTCTTATAGACTGCATATCTGCCAGACATACATATATCTCTCGCACTGGCTATATAATTTTGACAACTGCAATTGACTTTTTGGCACATCTGTTTGTCAATCCGATTTCGACTTCGGGCCGCTTCGGTTCTACGGAGAGTTTTGTCGCTCTGTCTTTGATTTAGTGCCAAGGTAAAATTTTCCGAAATTTTCTGAAAATTTTATACTGAAAGCGTCGCGAAAGCTCTCTGCGTGTGTGCTTTTGAGGGAAATTCAATACGCGCCGTCTATTTTTAACAGTTAGCTAAAGAATTTTACACAAATCTCGGCAGAGAGAGAGAAATCAAGCAAATTCGTTGGTATATAGACACGTATTTACGCACACATCTGCAGCATATACATGTGCACATATAAATAGAGAGAGAGAGACAACAGTAAAGAGTGTGAAGAAGAGAGAGAGAGTAAGAGAGAGTGAGAGCGAGATATAGACAAAATAAAATTAAATAACCGAATTTTGTAAGAGCAGCAGGAGGAATTATGATAGAACTTTGTCGCCGGCTATATAAAAATAGTGATGTCTCCATGGGTGTGAGTGTGTGTGTGAGTGTGTTAATGTATATGTGTGTATGTGTCTCTTATGACAGCATAGCGACATAGCGACTAGAAATATGTGCTACAGATACAGCAGCACATTAAGATACTTATACAAAGAGAGATACAGATACAGATACAGATACAGATAGAGATACAGCTGCCGCCTTATGAGTATGTGTGGTGTCTAAATATAGCCCGATATCAAGGCGAAAACAACAATGGCAACAACAACGACAACAACTATGGGATGATGAGGAAAATGAGGAGCAGCAGCAAGGGGCGGGGGAGGCTGTTGCTATTTTGGTTTTTGGTTTTTGGCCATTGTTGTTGCTGTTGCCACTGCTGCCGCTGTTGCTGTTGCTGCTGCAATTGAACATTGGCCGTAAGCGTGCACACACACAAATACAAATACACACACACAGGAATAATAACCGTGACAGTAACAGTGAGAAGTAACTGTGACTGAGGCGAATGCCATGTGGAGCCTTTACTAATCTTCCCTTTCTTTCTTCTGTCATTCAGGTTTTTTCAACCCTAAACCGTAACCATGTCCGACGATGAGGAATACACGTAAGTACAAGTCCTGCATGGACAACAACAACAACAACAATAGCAACAACAGTAATATCAACAACAGTGAATCGTTAGATATGTGAAGCGAACATATTTATTAAGTATGCGCCGCGTGTGCACTCCCTTCAACTCGATCGTTATTCAATCAATAAGAGTTCAACTCTGTTGTAAGTGATGAATGAAATCTCAAGAGAAGATTTGTACAAATCGCAAAGCTAACTATAGTTATATGCGGAAGGGGAATTTAAGGTTAAAGATCTACACATGAAATGAGGAATATTCCCTCCTAACTTAACCTCACAGTATCTATCTCTATCTCTTTTTGTTGTGCGACTTTCGTTTTTGTGTGTGGCACATGTTTTATCTGTACTCCCTTTACACGTTCTCTACTTTCATCTATCACCTCTATCCCGTGGAACCCCTTGGACCCCAATGCACCTACCCACCACCCACAACATCATCCGAAATACCCGTACAAATATGAAATTCCCACTTGGTTTTTGAATCAATCAACTGCTAATGTTGTCGTATTGTTTCTCTTGAATTATAAAAAATAACAAACAACTTGACAACCTGACAACAACAACATCATCAACAACAACAACTACAACAACTTGTACACTATCCTATGCACCTGTGATATTGTTTTTTGCACAAACCGAAACCCGATAAAAAAAAAACAAAAAAAAACCACACGAATCATGAAACCGTAACCAAAACCGTTTCATTACGAACACGCCAGCAGTTCCGAGGAGGAGGAGGTTGTCGAGGAGACCAGAGAGGAGACGTAAGTAGTTTTTGTGGCCAGACCGTGCCGAACAGTTTCATTATTTTGAACTCGATTGGTGTTTTTACAATTATGATTTGATTTTATTTCATATCAAAATTTTCTATATGTGTCTACTATTTACATTCGTATTAGTTTTGTATTTGTCCTGTATATGTTATGTATAAAAAAAAAAAAAAAAAAACACAAAAAAATTTAAGAAAACACTGAAAATACCAAGTCAATGTGCAAATGCCCAAAATTATCCCACGCAAATGTGTTTTGTGTGCTCGTCTTTTTTGTAATTAATCCATTGTAATTGTCACTCTGTTCCTCATTCGTATATTGTCCTTATCATTTTTTGTATATTTCTTTTGTATCTTTTGTTTTTCGTTTTTGTTTTCTATGTTGTTGTACTCGTATCAAAAACAAACCTTCCCCCCCACACACATTCCGAACCAAGCTCTGTACAAACGAACTAACCCACATCTCCCACTCAAGCAACGAAATCACATTCCACCCAATACCAATATCAATATAACTGTACCTATACCGAACTCAACCCCCCTTTTCCCAGCGTACGACATCTCGATCAATTCCAGTACCCCGTCATGTATATATAAAGTTGATTCATGTTTCCTACCACCACCTACACCTTCCATACCACCACCAACCAAAAAAAAAATATATATATGTAAATACATATATCAAGCAGAGCAAATTCAAATTTCCAATTTATTTTTATATTTTTTTCGTATTTATATGTATTCGTATTCGTATCGTATTCGTAACACGTCTTACCCCCGCCCTCCCAACCAAAATTAGAATGAATAAAACGATTTGAAATTTCTGAGAAAAAGCTAAACAAAAAAAAAAAAACGTAAAATTTCGCCTATCGCTGGCCTGGCTTCTTGTTCACCAACTAAGAATAACCGACATGGAAAATTCTAAATCAAATTTGTTTTCTCTCTCCCTCTCTCTCTTTCTTCCGTTTCTCTTTATTATTACAGGAAGTAAGTAATTGCATTACCGCATCGTAAATGTATTCATAATGTTTGTTCCAAAAAAGAAAAAAAAAAAAAAAATTTCAAAAATTACCAAAATTAAAAAAAACAATTTGAAACTCGATACGAATTTTGTAGGGGAATGTGTGTAGAAGTGTAGAGAAAGCGTTCGATTCTCGAGCAGTTCCGGTTCAGAACAAAATCCAAAACTCTCTGACAAAGTTTAGGGTGTTTGGGTAGTTAAAAATAAAGAAAATAAGAAATCAACAAAAAAAAATAAGGAAACAAATCCCGGAATGTTCGAACATACTCGCCCAGTCAAAATTTCTATCAATTCATTTTCCAAATCAAAAAAAAAAAAAAAAAATACCGTTCAGAACAAAACCTTCCCTATTCGAAACTGTAAAAAGCAAAGCAAAATTATTTTTGATATGCTTCGACAACAACAAAACATTCTTCATGTGAGACCAGCTCCAGTTCCAGCTCCAGCTCCAATTCCAGCTCCAGTTTCAGTTCCAGTTCCAGTTCTAGTTTCCGTTACAGTTCTCCGTTTTTTTGAGTTCATGATACAATTGTACAAAGAGCTTTAAGTTCGTTGCTTGGAATTTAGTTTTAGATTACGATCAAACCAAAAAAAACTACAACAACAACAGCTACAACTACAACAACAATTTACAACAACATGCCAGAAAACAAGAACAGACAACAAAATACGTACTTACCTTTTATTTATTGTTTTTCAACTGTTTTCATTTCGTTTACAAACATGAATTTTTTTCAATAACTTTTTTTAAACATAAAATGTTTTTCTCTTTCTTTTCAACGAATTTTTTGTTTGAATCAAAAAAAAAAAAAAAATACAAACAAAATAAACCAAACTATAAATATTTTTGTTACATGTAAAATAAAAAAAAAAACAAAATACCAAAAAAAAAACCAAAACAAATCAAAACAAAACAAAAAAACCAAAAATATCTCTCAACCCAACACGTGTTTTGCGTACTTCATCGTGTGAATTTGTGCCAATCAATCTATATAAATAAAAACCGAAAACAATTTTTGAAACACAAAACCACCAAATATATCAAAACCACCTCCATGTTTGCCTCACGTATAGAAAACCACCTCAGACACCAGCCGAGTAAGTCTATGCCATACGAAATGTGTACAAAGTGAATTGTAAGCCCTAACCGTACTAAACTCTTAGCGATACGTTAAGCCCAATCTCCCATTTACCAGTACTCACACGACTCACACTCGTGTCCCCCCTAAGCCTCGGCCCCAAACTCACCCCAAAGCAAACTCACCGAATTCACCGAACTCACCACAGCGTTGAAGTGCTCGCTACGTGGAAGGTCTAGGCCCTTGTCTAGGTGACCCCACAAGTTACCTACGAGATATCGTAGCGAAGCACCCGCACACACATACTCAATTGGGGCTGTGTATGTGTGTGTGGACTGCGTGTGAGAACGGTCTTCCATTGTAATATATGAGTTACATAATGTTTAACACATCCACACCACCCCCTCGTTCCTCGCCCCCAGTAGTGTTAACACATTTTGCATTAGATTAGTGATAATACAATACTTCGTTAAGTTTTTGCGACTTCCTGCCTTCCTTTTGACTAGACTAGTCTCTCCAATGTACATATGTATGATGTACTGTACAATATATACACATATATATATTTACTGTATTATCTCTCTGCAGTAGTAGAGTAGTTTGTAGAAGTATTGCGCCAACGGGGGCTGCCCCCCTTGGTGCTCAGTAGATCGATATCTAATGCTTACAAGACAATGGCTACTAATTCTTGAGTTCTTAACCCAGTTAGATCAGTGCGGTGCACACAGTATATAGCGCATATATAGATTACATCATGTGGTGCTTGTACGGCAATCGGAGATTGCCAACTCGATGAAGTTCAAGACAAAGTTGAAGCTTGAAGCGATTGCAATGTATATGTTAATACAATGATGACGATGATGATGATGATGATGATGATGAAGATGATGATTATAGTTTGGCGTAATTATGCCATAATTACGCGGACTATAATCGTAGGCCCAGCCTAGATAGTACTACTACTCTTAGTTAGCAAGCTACCCGAGCTACATATATATATACTCTATATGATATGCGTATCTGATGGGCCGCTGTATTAATACGATCTTTGTTTGTCGTTCTCGCGCGCAGAGGTGAGGGCGATCCAGAGTTCATCAAGCGTCAGGACCAGAAGCGCTCCGATCTCGATGAACAGCTGAAAGAATACATCAGCGAATGGCGCAAACAGAGAGCCAAGGAGGAGGATGAGCTGAAGAAACTGAAGGAGAAGCAGGCCAAGCGCAAGATCTCGCGTGCCGAGGAAGAGCAGAAGATGGCCCAGCGCAAGAAGGAGGAGGAGGAACGTCGCGTCCGCGAGGTTGAAGAGAAGAAGCAGCGCGAAGTCGAAGAGAAGCGCATGCGTCTCGAGGAAGCCGAAAAGAAGCGTCAGGCCATGCTGCAGGCCATGAAGGACAAGGACAAGAAGGGACCCAACTTCACCATTGCCAAGAAGGATACAGGCGTGGTAATTATATTAAATTCCATAAATGCAGCTTGACTGATACACTTCCCCACTCCCCATTCTCGTATTTTGTTGTTTCTACCTCTTACTCTTTCTATGTATAAATCGTACTGTTTTCGATTCCGTTATCCGCATCCGTTACCATATATCCGTATCCGTTCGTTGCCATTTTTAAATTAAAACTCATTGTTACACACACACTCACACACACACACCCACACACACACACCACAATGTCTCTAATCTATCATTTGCAATACATGTCTTTCACTGTAAACCGTACCTGTTCCACACGTACCACCGTAACCACCTGCAATCCCCAACCAAAAAAAAAAAAAAAAAAAAAACAATACACGCACAACAAAATGATACCGTCACTTGAAAAAAACACAACGAAATGTGTCAATTTAAATGGAATGAAAATCGAAAATTGCACGCACATATAGTTGGGACTGTCGTCCGCCGCCATGGAACGTAACAAGACTAAGGAGCAATTGGAGGAGGAGAAGAAGATCTCGTTGTCGTTCCGCATCAAGCCCCTGGCCATCGAAGGCTTTGGCGAGCAGAAGCTGCGTGAGAAGGCCCAGGAACTGTGGGAGCTCATCGTCAAATTGGAAACTGAGAAGTATGACTTGGAAGAAAGGCAGAAACGTCAGGACTACGATGTGAGTAACCCCCCACTATTGCATATAGAGTATATATCTAAATATGTAACCCGCTTCGCTTGCAGTTGAAAGAGCTGAAGGAAAGACAGAAGCAACAGCTCAGGCACAAAGCCTTGAAGAAGGGTCTCGACCCAGAAGCTTTGACTGGCAAATACCCGGTAAGTTCAGCAAGAAGTTGGACCTTCATGGCAGCGATCTGACTGTTGTTCTTTCCTCTCTAACAGCCCAAGATTCAAGTCGCCTCCAAATATGAGAGACGTGTGGATACCCGCTCATATGACGACAAGAAGAAGCTCTTCGAGGGTGTAAGTATTCGGGTGCCTTGGTACCTGCGCGGGTTTGGGGCACTTTCAAGAATCTTCAGCAAGCAATCTGGGTTGTTCTTATTATTATCCGATATAGGGCTATAATACGGTCTATGCGGAAAACTTAGAAAAGACATGGCAAGAGAAACAGGAAAGATTTACTCAGCGCACAAAATGTAAGCGCCCAGTGATCAGTGTCTAATTGCGCTCTCTCTCTCCTCCGTACTTTCGTATCGTCTTCGTATCTGTTGTACCTGTTCTGTTGTACTATTTTGTACTCTTCTTGTTCCTTGTTCTATGTTCATAAAGGCACCAACCAAAGTGACCAATCGCCCCCTATCCAATGTCATGTACATCTGTCGTCCGTCAGTTCAGCTAAGATTGTCACTTAGTTAAACAGTGGGTAGAAAACGTTTTCGTACTCGACACACACACGCACACACATGGTGTACACATATCTGTTATTAGGCGGGGCCCGTACACACATGTGTGTATGCACATTTGTATGTGTAGCTAACGTCATCTCACCTAACGTCGTCTATTCTCTTTTATCTCTTTCTATGTTCTGTAAACTTATATTTTTATTATTGTCAACTGTACTTGCGTGTTTCGTTCTGTCCTGTCACATTCGCATAACCTAAAAAAATACACACATAAACGGTTACACACACCTTTGGGACACAGGGCTGGGATGCCATCAGCAAGGATGTGAACGAGAAGATCTGGAACGAGAAGAAGGATCAATACACCGGCCGCCAAAAATGTATGTAAACTTGACTCGACACAGCTCACATTGTGGCAGTTGCAGTGACTGCTTCAAATACCCGTAACTGCTACTGTCACAGTTACTGTAACTGCTACTGTCGCAGTTACTGTAACTGCTACTGTCACAGTTACTGTAACTGCTTCTTTCACAGTTACTGTAACTGCTACTGTCACAGTTACTGTAACTGCTTCATTCACAGTTACTGTAACTACTACTGTCACAGTTACTGTAACTGCTACTATCACAGTTACTGCACAGAAGCGTAAAACAACAGCGACAAAAACATGAATATACTCAATTAACAGTCACTTAAATTGTTCATTGTCGTCTCATGTCGTTTTCCAAGTCCGTGTTTCTATGTAATATATACTAAGATCGTGTTTACATCGATTCATTCTATATATATCACATGCTAATATTGCCACCCTTTTCAATCATATAGCCAAACTGCCAAAGTGGTTCGGCGAACGACCAGGCAAGAAGGCCGGTGAGCCCGAGACACCCGAGGGTGAGGAGGACGCCAAGGCCGATGAGGACATCGTTGAGGATGAAGACGAGGTCGAGGAAGAGGTCGTCGAGGAGGAAGATGAGGAAGCCGAGGAGGATGAAGAGGAAGAGGAGGAAGAAGAGGAGGAAGAGGAAGAGGAGGAGGAAGAAGAGGAGGAGGAAGAAGAAGAGGAGGAGGAAGAAGAATAAATTAAAAAAATAAATAAATTTTTTCGTAAAACTACATTTAAACAAAAACCAAACAAGAAAAACCAAAGCCAACAATTTTAATAAAAGTAAAAGAATGAACTAAATAGTTATTATTAGCTTATTCAAAATACTCAAAAGAAGCAAACATGAAAAGTACCACTTTTTTTTTATTGATCGAGAAATGTATATTTCTTCCAAATAAAACAACATCAAACAACAACACCAACCAAAAGAGAAATGAAGAATACATAAATATCATGAAATTAAAGTGTTATACCATATATGTCATATCAATGAACAATTTACTTTGTTTGTGTGTGTGTATGCTGTAACACAATGTAGTGTGTCGGGGTCGTGGGGCATGGCAGACAGATCTGAGATTGATCTGATCAGTTGCTTAGTGGAAACATTTGATCTCCTTATCAAAATGGAGTACGCTCAAGTTTCAGTTCCTTTCCGACTGCTGAATATATGGTATATACATATATCCAATATATATTCCTTTACTCATTTGCATAAATAAAACAAATTGTGAATGTGTTTTAGTAAAGTTGCGAAAGCGTTGTTTAATTTTCATCCATTTAATGACGTCACTCTTGGAGAGTAAAAGTACGTTCTAGCTTGCTTTTCAATTGCAATTTCAATTTGCCATTCGAATTCGGTTTCGTTTTCTTTTTCTGTTTTGGTTTCTTATCGACTCTTCAATTTCCAAACTCATACGTATACATATAAGAGTATGTTATATGCTACTTCGCTTTCTCAAGTTCTCAAGTTACGGACACTCTTCGCACTTAGAAGTAGGTATACAGTTACAAGTTAAAAGTTATCTAGAGAGATGGCCAAGTAACACAAGAAGCGAAAATATATACGGTTCTTTTTGCCAGTGTATGTGTGTGTGTGTGTGTAGAGCTTGTGTCCGTGTATGTAGATTTATAGCTTATATAGTTTCCATTTATAAAAATGATTTGGATTGTGGTTTCTCGTTTCGATTAGACATTTACAACATAGAGTATATCCCGTAGGCAACTATAATACATGTAAGTACATTCATATATGTATATATATATATAGAGTATATATAGTGTATATTGATGTCATATGTAGGTATATATAACTCTGTTAGCTCTTCAAGTATGCATTTATGTAACTAGGTATGTATATTTGTTGCATGTAAATGTGATTTGGTTTGCTTTCTTTCGGGGATTGGGCGGGCGTGTGAACGAACTTCAAAAGCTATGCACGAAGTTATCAACAGAGAGAGAGAGAGAGGGAGAGATGGAGAGAGAGAGAGAGAGGCTAAGAAGCGACGATAGTGCAAAGTGTTTTGAGAATTTTTGTAAGGTTTGTGTTTCTCTTAGGTACGCACACTGGTACAAAATGTGTATGCTAGTTTAAAGGCAGCGCGGGACTACTGGTCACATACAAGATACGTGAAACGTATGCATAAAGTACTTTAGGTTTCTGTATTCATATGTGTGTGTGTGTCTCTGTGTGTGTATTGTGTGTGTGTGTATGGGTATGTTTGACTAATCATTAATGGTGGTAATCGTGGATTAATGGGCGGCACTGATTTTGTGTTAGTTAACATTCGCTCTACATATATGTAGTATATGTCACATAGTAGATGCACACACCTATACATATGTATATGTATGTATGTAGTATAATATTTGACGCATGTTAATAGCTATAATACAGTTTTCACTTCACTTCAAGTAGTATATATGTGTGTATATATAGATATTTATGTAACATTGAGCTGAATCATGATAAATATCTGTTTTTTTTTATTTAGTTCATAAATAGTTGGGATCTGTCTCGGGCACAGATCTTTCAATAGTTGTTTATACAGATTAACACACATTGATTCATATATATATATACTTGATGTATTCAGTAGTTAACGTTTAGATATCGGAATTATACAGGAGCTAAACGCGCTTCTTAAACTACGATATATATTTGTTTTTTATACGATAAGCACATCAACTGTTTTTGTTTTTGCTTTTCTTTTTCTTTGCATGATATATATATTTATATTGATAGGCCGATATATGTGTATATATATTATGGCGCTGCTCTACGCTTAAAGGCCATCAAAAATATTTGGTTTTTCTTGGTTTTCTTCTAATTCTTCTTCTTCTTTCTGGTAAGCTACATAGGCACAACACATAATAGCGATCGATGATATAGTACACATGTTCAACTATTATAGAATACAAAGATCTTTCGATTCAAATTACTTAAGTAGAAAGAGCTAAAATAGTGTGTGAGAGAGAGAGAGAGAGAGAGCAAAAGTGTGTGTGAGAGAGAAAGAGGGGAAGAGAGATAGATGCGGAAGAAACTTTACAGCATTCGGAGGTGCACAATAAAGACGAGACTACATGACTATAATGGAACCTTTATGGGACTGTGCTGTGTTCTGTGGTGGGGCAAGGAAATTGCGGGGAAGAGAGGGGGAAGACAAATCGCTAGAGTCGCTAAGTTAAGTTACAATGTACAGGACTACGTTGTTTACGCTGCTTCTCCTTCTTCATCTTATTGTTCATCTTCAACTTCTTGATTTCTTCATCTACGTTTAAAACTAATTTCTGCTTCTGCTTCTGCTTCCTTCTATATAGATTATATATCAGCAGCATCGCGTTGTACTTTCGTTCAGTTTGTTTTGTGCCGACATGTTGAGCTTTTACTTTGAAATGGTTTGCCTGCTGTGGAAGAGTTGCAGACGGCGGTCGGAGTAGGTAGAGTAAGAAGAGAGAGCGAGAGAGAGAGAGTGATAAAGAGTGAGAGCAATGTAGATTGATTGATTGTATTTGCGATATGATTGACAACTGATTGAGTGAGAGCGAGAGAGTAAGCGCGTGCGACGTTAACGTAGCCTAAACCTTAACTGTTATATACGCAAGGAAGACGGCTAATCAAAGAGAATCCTGAGCCGGATCACGGGGGGGAATCATGGACATGAGGAATGGGGGGATATGGGGGTGGGAGTGCATGAGTCATTCCATTCATAGCAAAGGACACGAATGTATGCAAAGAAAAGGGGGCGAAACTGGAGACAGAGTGCCAAAGAAAGACGGAGAGAGAGACACAGACAGAAAGAGAGCGAGAGAGATAGAGAGATAGAGAGAGAGAGCGAGAGCGAGGTGTAGGGGCCTGTTAGCTGCGCGCCTACAGATCAAAATAAAACTCAACAAGCATTGCCTAAAACTGGTTAACCTTCAGCTCATTGCCCTGCAGCTGGACAAGTCGAAAGGCTTCGCGTATGGTGGGCGTCATCAGCAGCTTTAGATTCTCCTCAGCCTCGTTGGGCAGCGATCGCAGCAGTTCCATGGATGCCACCACCAGTTGAGCCAATGCGGCCCGCTTGTAATTCGAATCCTTCAAGATGCTCGTTGCCCGTTGCTGTTCGATTTCCGGTGAAATAGATTCCGCTTCCGTCTTGGCCGATTGACGATTCGTATCGAATGGATTGTTGCGACATTTCGGCTGGAATTCACTAATCAACGTTGTCATCGTGACATTCTCATCCTCCAGTTGCACACACTTGCTGGGCGATGTCGTCGAGTTGGTATTGCCGCCATCACTTGATCCTCCTCCTCCTCCGCCGTCCACATTGGAGCCATTGCTGGTGGCCACATCCCCGTTGCCATTGAGTGCAATGCATATGTTGTTCTTGTTGGTCATGCTGTGCATGATGGGCACCTTCTGCTGCTGTGCCCGCAGCTTGCCGTTCTCGATGTCATGCAGCGCCGAGTTGCTCAGGTAAAGTTCACAGACCAAATTCCAAGCATCCTGCAGGCAAAACAAGTAGCGCACAAAGTTCTCCTTCTTCTTCACGGTCGTGGTATTCAGTCGCGAGCACGACTCCAATATGAAATTCAAATCCTCAGCACCCAAATTATAAACCACAATATCGTTGAGATGTGAATCGACCAGAGCAATGTAGTAAATCATCCAGGACGAGGTCATCTGTTTGTACAAATTCGCCGCATACTCAATATTCGAAACCTTCTGCATGAGAAACTTGAGACCTGGACGCGAATCAAACTCCAGGGCAGACATTAGATACTGTTTGACACATCGCAGCAGAATCTCCTTGGAGCGGAAATCCAAATCGTAATCATGACTGGGTGTAGCCGCGGAGGCGGCATAATTGTCGAAGATGCATGTGGACACTGCCTGGGGCACACACTTGAGGCGCGACAGCAGCAACTTGGCCACCAACTGGAGCAGCATTTGATTGGCCAGCAGTCCCACCACAAGATTCTTGAAGGGAATGCGTATGACAAAGTTATCCAGATTCGAATTGAAGCCATTGTTCAGCGGATACAGCAAGAAGGAATAGCTGCGATCATCCGTCAGCTGCGCCGACGAGCTGCTGCTGCTCTTGCACTGACTGACACCTCCACCTCCATTGGTTGCACCTGTGGCTGCACCGACTCCTGGCTGACCAGCAGCACCACCCTGTGACTGATTGGGTTCACGTTGATTGTCCGAAAGGAATACCTGCTGAGCCAGCGCATAGATGCGTGCCAACTCCTCCAAAGTGCTGTCCCGTCGTGCTGCCACCTTCACGTTGGCACAATCTCCATAGAAACTGTTCGACTTCTCGTGGAAGGCGAAGGAGAGTTGACGCAGTGGCGCAATGGTTACAGTGCAGGCGCGATGTATGGCCGAGCAGGCGATCATCCACTGCGACTCATTGAACAGCATGCCCGTGGAGAGTATGACATGCTTCAGGCACGACACCGATATCCTTGCGATGGACTCCTGCGACTGTGCCGCGCACTCGATCAACACCAGCAGCAGCTGCTTCAGTGCCAATGTGGCCGAGCTCGATATCTTTGTGGGCGACTCAATGAGATTGTGATTGACCGACACATTGCCAGGATTCGTAGCATTGCAGTTGCTGTTGCTGTTGTTGCTGTTGCAATTGCTGTTGTTGCTGTTGCTGTTGTTGCAGTTGTTCTGCTGCTCCTCGCTGGTTGAGCTGGAGCTGCTGTCGTACTGTATGTTGCTGTGCTGCTCCGCCGCCGGCACTTGCTCGGTGACAAACTTGAGTTTCGAGTAAATCAGATTGTCGGCGGGATGCACGATCTGTGCCAGACGCGTCTTGGTGCTCGCGCCCAGGCGTCTCTGCTCCGGCACAGACTTCTCAATGAACTCCACCACCAGATCCGTGGTCATGCAGCAGCAATGCTTGAAGTTCTTCTCAATCATTTGCCAGCTGGGCGCCGTCTTGTTGATGTAACGCAGCCAATCCTGTATCATGGGTATAAGCAGATGATTGATGCAATAGAAACCGAAATCAATGCCCGGACTGGAGAGTAGATTCTTGAAGAGCTTGAAGATTGTCTGCAATATGGGTGCCTGATGCGAATAGGGGCAAACGATGAGGGAATTGGTCAAACCATCCAGTAGCAGGAACCACACTTTGAGCACTCCCGACGGCTTGTCCATCTCATCGATCTTCACAATCGTGTCCTTGTCGATGTGCAACGATCGATAGGAGATCATATATTGCTCGTTCTTAGTCTGCAAATAGTCATTGCCAAAGTAAGTGAAGTTCTCCATCGAGCTGGGTATATTGGCGTCTATGATATGCGTATACGAGATGCCCTTGATCTTGTACGTCGAATGGAAGTTCGGGCACTTGGGCATGCTGTACATGAAGCCCAGTATGCTGGAGCAACGTTCCAGAAATCGCAGTGTCTCGTGCAGAAAGTCTGTGGGCCTAAACGAATTGTCATTATCTTCGCCACATGAATTGTTGTTGGGCCCCCCGCCGCCAGATATCTCCAGGTAGGACAACAAACAGAGTATACAATCGAGTCCGGCATTGGCGAAGACCAGCGTGTTGTCAGAGTCGAGGAACACACGGAATATATCAATGATGTTGCTCATGTTCAGCATGCGACTGCGTGCATTGCGCAAGGTGCCAAAGAGAGGCCTCCAGCCCGAGCGTATTTCGGTGCGATGCGCCTCCACAATCTCATACAGACAGGCGACAATCTGATCCTGCACATCCACATCGCAGGTGTCCATGCTCAGCAAATTCTCGAAGGGCTTCAGCAGTGCCTCATTGAAGTGGAAATACGGCAGCTCGGACTGCTCAACAAGCAGTGCCGTAATGATATCGTGTATGTACTCGATGGCGCGCTTCGAGATCAGGCGATCGCGGTGACAAGCAGCCTGCAAAGTAGGGAGTATATTTAATAACCCAAGAAGAAATAGAACTACTTCTATATCTGCACTTACGTCCATTAGATGCGGTCCCTGTGATGGCCCACACCTTGAGCACGTGCAGCAAAGGCCGTGAGCTGCGGAATACCTTGAGTGTCACATCCCCAATGCGATGCAGCAGCAGCGACATGGGCAACGAATCGAGCTTCTTCCAGCCCTTGCTTGGCCACCAGATGCGTGTGCCGGCGCTGCCTTTGCGTGTCACTTGGCTCTTGTACAGTTGATCGCGTGAGGCGCGACACAAATGCTTCAGGAATTGACACAACGATGGCAGACTAAGTCGCTCGGCTGCATCGCTAAACAGATTCTCGGCCTGATGGGAGAGTGCACAGAGCACCTTGGAAGTGTCCGCCTGACTGAGCAGTACCGTCTCGTTGGTGCCCGAGTAGACCTTCAATATGGATGTTATGTTCGTGTTGGGACTCTGTAGAGGTGCCTGCAAGAAGCTATACACATCCACACTGCAATGAAATCAATCAAGATCAACAGTCGGTGAATCGGTATAAAAGGTACTTTGAATATAATCGGGAAACTCGCAGGTTTTGAACTTCCTTTGGATTTAGAATTTGACTGACAACCATACAGAGTCTGCTTGTGACCTTTTCAAGCCCAGAACTGAGCCACCCCATCCAGACTCACTCTGTCTTCTAGCCATAGATTGTCCTTCCACTCTTTTACTACCTTTCCTTACTATCTCCCCTACTATCTCCCCCTTCTACCCCCTAGTGCCCCCCTCAGTTTCCCTCTGCCAGTTTATACAGCATTGCTCTCACCACGTTTCATCATCGTCAATGGGGATAGCGGACAGATTTAACTTATCCTGTGCTCCGCCGTTGCCATTGCTCAGCTTCTCGCCCGTCTCCAGATCGCGACGACTGCTGCCGGGGGAGGCGGCAATCGAAGGATTCTGCATGCTAAAGATCTCGTGCTCCAGCTGACTGACATGACGACACACAGCAAAGATGCTCTGCCAGCAATCGGCACTGTAGCTGCCCAAGTTGAGGCCCCCAGTGAGCACCACATCCATGGACATGGCTTGGCTGGCCGAGATGCGCGGTCCACTCGTCTGACAGACATTGGAGGCCAGTAAATTGAGTATCTTGCCGGCCAGATGCTGCAGATTGAGGCTGTTGCTCAGCGTGGCGGCCTAGCAGGATGAATCAAGAATTAGTTAAGGTAGCAATATAGATGACTCCACTCACCGAATGCAGTCCGTCCAGGCACATGGCGTAGAGCGCCTCGCCATTGGATTTGTTTGTCTTGGCCTTGACGCGCAGCGTGCGCTTGGAGAGCGCCACCAGCTTGTTGGAGGCGGTGCTCTGTAGATCACCCAATCCCGAGCTAAGCACAATGACCATGGAATCCCAGCAACAGGTGAGCAGGCGACGGCACAACTTCTTGGCTGCCTCGCGACGCTTATCGTGCTGTTCATCATCGCTATGCTTCACTGTAGCCGTCTGCAGGCGCTGCCACTCGGAGAGCATTTGTGTATTGGCCAATCCCCCGGCATCGCACAACATATCGACGAGCGCACAACGCGGTCCACTCCCCTCCAGCTGCTGCCTGCTCATCGACTCCAACACATTGCAAACGATCACGGATTGATAGAGTTCGCACAGCCAGGGCGAGGAGAGGTAGACCAGCACTCCAGTGTTCTGCACCGAGGTGACAAACTGCTGCTCCGACATGGGCACCAGTATGTCCTTGGCCGCCTGCTGTTCATAGTAGCCGGCACGCATCAGCTGCAGGCTGAGCAGCAGCGATGAGTAGATGGCCAGATAGATGCCATCGGCATTGATGGCCGTCAGATTGTAATCGAAGTCCGAGAAGTTCATGCTGTTCTCCTGGCACACAGCCGAGGCGAACTCCTGCATGGCCTCGTCCAGCTCGACACAGCTGCGTAGGCGCAGTAGCTTCGGCACCAGATCCTGTCGCAGTGCCTTGGCAAAGTCTCGCGCATGCTGGCGATCGTTGTCGCTGTCCGTGCGAATGGGTATGACGGGTGCCTCCAGATGGGAGTATGGCCAGCGATTTTCTACACGCGATGTCTCATCACTGGAGCTGCTGGGCTCATCATCCTCGGGGCCCTCAGTGTCGCCCGAGCCATTTGATGCTGCATCCTGTTCGTGTGGCGGATCACATTCACTCTCCGATCCCGACGATGTCTCGAAAACGTTCTGACGGAACTCCACAATGGCATCACGATATGGTGCCGGCAATCTGGCCATGCTCTGGTAGGTCAGCGGTCCCGAGTAGTCCGCGTCCTTGAGCAGATCATGCCGCGCATTCACCACCTGCACAATCTGATCGCTTATCATGGACTCGGTCAGTTCGCCGCTGCACAGCACCTGCAGGCTATCCAGCAGTGCCACCATGCACTCCACACTGGCCTGCAGAGAGGCCTCGGTGCCGCTGCCTGCACTGGCGCCATATGCGCACTCCTCCATGGCATCAATCAGGCTGGAAGAAGGGGGAATATATACAGATATATAAACATATATGTTCATCCTTTGCTCTGCTCTACTCACAGTCGGAACAGCGCCATCTCGTCGCTGCAGCCCTGCGCAGTGTTGCGGTCCACGTAGAGAATCACTGCAAGATCTATGAGCCGCTCGGGGCTCTTGAAGATCTCGCGCACGCATCTCAAGGGCTCTGTGCGATTCTGGGGTGCTGGTAGCAGCACCATGCGATGGAACAGCGCCTCCAGCATGGGACGCAGTGAGCCATGTGCGCCGGCAATGCGCAGAAGCTGAATCGCAGTCAAGTAGACACAACGCGCTTGTGGCCCGTCCAAACCGGGGCCAGTAAAGAAGCCACGTGCCTCGTTCTCGATCATGTGAAGGGCATCCCTGGAGGGGGAGATAAATGGTAGATAAATAAAAGATTGTTTGACTGCTCCATTTACTCACTTGTAGGTAAACTTCTTGTCCAGATTGATGCGCCCCGGCGAGCCAAGTGCGGCGGCCAGTGTGGGACAGAATTTCTGCCAGAGGAAGGAGGTAAAGTGCGGATTGGCGTGCACATTGCGTGGCAGCGCCGAGCTCAGGGTGAGTATGCACTCGGTTAGGTAAAGTGAGCTGGGATTCTCGCATTTCTTGTTCGGCGACGTATTGTTCACGTTGGGCTCGACGAGGCGACTACAAAGCCACTGCATGACCGGTATAACCTCATTGTACACAGCCGATGCCTGTGTCTGTGTCATCAAACCAGCTGGGGCTGTCTTCTTCACCTCCTCCGCCTCCTCGATGAGGAATGCGCAGAATGTGCGCAAACACTGCGAGGCAGCGGCAAGAGATGCCGCCTTTGTGGCACGCGAACCCATCTCCCAGCATTCGCCACAGCGCGAGAGTATCTCGATGAGCAGGCGCCCATTTAGTGTGCAGGCGGGCGAGCAGGCCATGGCCAGGAAGAGACGCAACACATTGACAACGGTGTCCTCGCTGCTCGTCGATGGCAGGATGCCATTTGTGGCACGCAGCAGCTGCGATGGCAGCCACACCGAGTCGTCCTCTGGCTCCAGGCCAATGTAGAAACGTTCGTCCTTAATGACGCGCTAAGCAAAGAAAAGATTTTAAGAAATTAAGACATTTCAAATGGAAGCAAGTGTGTTAAGGTAGGGAAGGAATACTCTCAGTTATAATCAATGGAATCCTAGGAAGGATTTGGAAGATTTATCAGATACCAGTTAACTCAAGGACATTTTAAATTTTTAGATACAAAAATCAAACAAATATAAATGAAGAAAGAAGAAAGAAAGTTGATTGAATTCTGGAATTGAAAATAATTCATCTTAGCAATAATTCTATAAAACATTTATTGCAGAGAATGTTGGAGACATCCGAGAAATACCTAATCAAATTTATCCCTGCTCAATCTACAATTATCTGTCAATTTCTGCAAATTGACACTTTTAAGAAATATTAATTTTTGATAATCCCTCCTCAATGCTCCGAATATAGCCCACTAATCCGCTGCGTTGATGGAGCTTAGTTGCCTTAAATGTTCGGCAGCCTTGACCTCAAATTGAGAGCCCATTTTCCATTTTACGAAAGTTGTGTGCAATGCAAATGGGGGTGGTTCGCCCAGGCCTCCAACTCCCCCAGTGCCTAAGCCTCTGGCAATTAGCTAACCCACGTTACAATTATTTTCCGTCACATTTCCGTAAGGAAACGTTCGGAAACGTTCGCACAATTAAGCCCGGGGTGACTGGGTGACTGGCGGGGTGACCCGTTCGATAATTGAGACTGACAGAGAACTTACATGGAGACCATTGAGGCCCATTGTGATGAACTTTGGCCGCTTCGTGTCCAAGGCCATTTGCAGGGCGGTAAAGCAAACGGAGCGCAGCTCATGCGATGGATCCCTGTGTATGCCATGCTGTCGATAAAGTTTATCTGCGAATAAAGGACAGATCGAAGAGTTTCAATGGCAACCAGAAAATAAAAGAGTGAAACAGTAAACAGTAAAGCGGATAAAGCTGTGGAGGGACAATTACGAGAACGATAATGGACTCCATCTCTTTCTCTTGGTGTGTGTGCGAGGGAGAGTACGGGCAAAGTCACAAATCGTTGCCTACTTTCCTGCTGAAAAAACAAAGGAAATGCCAACGGATGTGCTAAAGGGCGGACACGACAACAACAACAAAAACAACAGCAAGAACAAGAAGCACGACAACAAAAACGAGCACGACAAGCAGAAGTAGAAGAAAAGCACAACAACAATGGGAGGAAATTGCTTTCTTGCATGTTGCCTTTGTGATTTCATTACTGTTGTTGTTCCTGTGCTGCTGCACTCTTCCCACACACACACTCAGAAATGCATAGAATGTATATGTAGATGCAATATTATATTTACCGTATGCAATTTGCGCCGTTTGCCGCAGTGCATTGTGCTTGGTGCCCGTGGACTCCTTGATGATAAGCAGAAAAAGGTCTTCCATATTGGCGCCCACACACACTCACACGCATGCGACGCGCTGTCACACACACACACACACACACGTGCGTGTGCGTACACAACTCTTTCTCCCTCCCTCTGTCTCTCTCTCCCTCTATGCCTCCTGCTTCCTCTGCTGCTCTGTTGCGCCTCTGCTGAAGTTTAAGTTGTTGTTGTAGTTCCAGTTGTTGTTGTTCCTTTTGTTGTTGTTCAGTTGTAACGGCGTATGTTGGCGGGCAGAGGCAGGACTGTGATGGCTGCGCCTTTGCATGTCATCAACATCAACTCAATTAACAGCAGCAGTACCTGCACACATACAAACAAACATATTTATGTACATACATATCTATGGTATATATATTCAAGAAATTGGAGTAAAATCAATATGAGAGAAATGCATTTAACGGCACATATCGTGACCATATGTATTGTTGTAGGCCCAACTTGCTGCGTGACTCGTTGCGTGCATGTGTCTGTGTGTGTGTGTCCGTGTGTTTCTCTGTTGCTCTTGGCGACCACTTGCAAATCTCAGTTCCATGACTCACACGCCCACTTCACCGATAACAAAACAACACAAAAAGGGGCAGGTGGTAAGGAAGAGGGGAAGGGGGTGAAAAAAAAACACAATTTTGGCTCTTGCATTTCGCACCTTCAAAAAGTTCAAACACAGTGTGTATCCGTTTTCCTTGAAAAACTTTTGGTACATACACCCACACAGCGTCACACACACAGACACACACACACACATGCAGTGTGCACTGGCTGCAATGTTCCAAAATTCAAACTGAAACATCCTTTTTTTCATTCCATATGCGACACACTATCAACGGACCCCCGCTCCCCACCCCTTCTTTGTTCAGACACTCTTCCTGTACCGACACTCGCTGCACAATTTTTTACCATTTCCGTTTTATTTAGTTTTATGGCGCTTTTATTCTTTTGCTTTTGTCCACCACTTGTGGTTTTTTAAGGTTTTTTGTTCTTTTTAAGTGAATTTTTCCCTGTTTAGTGTGTGTAGTGTGCGTTCTGCGACGGCAAATGTGCTGACAACAACTGAAAACTGAAAACAATTTTCTTGTACGCTGCTGCTGCGCTGCTACTGCCATTGCTGACGTAGAATACTCCATGCAGATGAACCGTTACTGGGATCTATTGCGCATGCACCATTTCGCGCGCGCTCATTCATGTTTTCGTATGAGGTCAGCAACAATTTCGTACTACGTCACAAAATTAAAACCGATGTGTAGAATGCAGCAAACCTACAGTTTTAGAACTAGGCATACCACATTGAATTCCATGTAACTATTAAATATAACTTATATTTTAATTGAAATTTTATAAACTTAAACAGCTTTGTGCATATATTTGCCAATTGGCAGCTGTGACGTCACGCAACCTTTATGCCAGCAACAGCTGATATCGAATTGGAAAATCGATAATAAACATTAAAAGAAGTGTTTCTTTTGAGATTTAAACAGATCGATAACGAAAGTACCAAACAAATACTAACTTAATTCAAAAATTTAAACAAACTACGCACTCGAGTCAAAGTTGCAACCAAATAAAGCATCCCTGACCACCGCTGGTCATTGCCACAGGTGGTTGATGCAACATGCACTAGCAGCCGCAGCACAAGTGCGCATGTGGGGGAACATTGATTCAAGCATTGATATTGGTATTTCGATTTGATTGGCAACTCGCGCTCGCCGCTTTTTCAAATGCAATTTTTTATGTTTATGTATTTCGGATTAGTTTAAATAGTTTAACTCGCGCATTAAATATATCAAAAAAAAGAATTACAACACAAATCGAATTGCATATCAAAAAACCATTCTTTGCTCTCTCAGGATGGTGAAGGCGCTGCCCAGGCGGCGCTGGCTGCCAATTCTTCAGGAGGCACCTACTTGACGGGTTTTGATTTCCAGAGACCGTCGTTGAGGAAATGATACGTCTCTATGCCGATGCCTTTGTTCACCTTTAAGCTGAAAAAGGGAGAAGGAAAGAAATCAGTTTCAGTTCTACACTTGGTACTTCCTCTTCCACTTACATATCTTCTGTGGATAGTGTGAGCAGTCCAATGGCCAGCGCATGCTCTTTTCCCTCGGCCATAATGGCAACCACTGTGCCCTTCTCTGCCGGAGTCATGCAGGCTCCCGGTGACGTTAGCCCGGGACACATCACATTGGCGCCGCTGAGGACAAAACGTATGGCACCTTTGTCCACCTGCTGCATGGTCACAAAGTAGGGGAATTTGTGTAGTAACCGCAACGTGGGCATCCATGGACCGTCCCGATGCCGAAAGAAGACCTGTTCGCCGGCTCCGTTTAACAGAAGTTCAATATGGTCGTGGCTAGTGATGGATTCATTACTTATATTGCCAATTAATACAAATGCTAGTGTTTACCATTTGGCAATGCGATATGAGTCCTTCTTGGGTAGTATTAAATCAATGTGCGTCTCCAACTTGGGATATGCCTCTAACAGCTTGGCACGTATGCCTTTCTGTACGGATGATTTGAGCTGTTGTATCGACGAGATACTGTCCTTTTCTTCAAATCTAATTGAGAATATATATTAAAATGCCGCTAGTTAGTTGCTTTAATTAATACATACTTTTTGAACATTTTAAGATGAGTCTATTTCCAATGGCCGCAGCTGGTTGATGGTTGCTGACAATCGGCACGAGCAGTGTGCGAAATTTGACAAACTAGCAGTGCTGCCACACAGCGCAAACTATCGTATGAGATAACAGTGTCGTATATCGATATTAAAAAATCGAATGTTTTAACTGTGGATTATTCAGCTCGTAATTTTAGTGCACTGAACTGGAAGTTCATCTGTTTTTTATTCAATAGTGGGAAAAAATTGAAAATACTGTCTTTGGTTGCTTTTTAATGCCAAAAAGTCAATACATTAGGTATTTTTTTTCAGCTCCATACAATTTAATTTTTCAAAAATTCTGGCAGCCCTGATTTCTTTGCAATCGTATTATTCCGTATGTTATCGATAGATTGTTTAAACGTTTTCGTTTGTTTTGTTTACAAAATAACAAAAGTTGTCAAAAATAAGTAGATTACTGAGGTTCATAATATGTTAGCATGTCGCTCTTTCCGGCTTATAGTGGAGATGATCAAAACCAAATACCCAATGTTGTGGATGCTGTCTCAGGACAACCGGCGCAATCAGCTGATTTAGGTAAAGTTCCTTGGTTTTAAAATATGATGTATTGAGATATTAATTGTTTCTTTTAGACAAGGATCCGCCTGTTGCTGATAGAAATTGGAAGAGCAATTGCAGTTACAAGTTGCCCACTGCCACAGCCCCTGATAGCGATGCTGAATCCATTGAAAGCGTCTCCGATCGGTCCCAATCCGATTCAGAATCGGAGTCAGAGACCGTGCAACCGATTAAGAGCAGCCTACCACCCCAGCAACGCCCATTGGAGTTTGATGGCAGTGTGGAGTACTATGTAGACAAGACGGGCAACAATGTGCAACGTAAATTGGATACGCTGCCGCGTCTCTCACGGCCACAGTACAAAATCCGTTTGAAACGCATTCAGGACAAAACACAAAGTCATCATCCAACGTCGTATTATCGTAGAAAGTCCGGCAAGCATTTGGCACGTATCAAGCACATTGCTTCTGACGTGGAGCCCAAGATGACAGATGAGCAGATCGATGAGATTCAGCGGCGTTTGCGGGAACTGAAAACTCTGGTGGCTAATGATCCCACAGAACTGCAGAATTGGATAGAGCTGCATCAGCTGATGGCGCACACCATGTGCAAGACCAATCGCCTGGCCGTGGCGGAGCATCAGTTGCACTCACTGGAGACGGCGCTGCAGCATCATGCGGGCAATGAGAAGCTGCTGCAGTTGTATGTGGCCACCGCGAGTGCCACATACCCAGACAGTCAGGTTAGTGTCCGAAGGGGGAAACCAGAATCGGCATCACTTATCCTGCTGCTTCTTTTCTTTCTTCTGTTCCTCTTCTTTATGTCCTTCTCTTGCTTCTCCCCTTAGGTGGCCATCAAACTGGAACAGCTGCTGGAGCGTGAGCCCTACGAATATACTCTCTGGATAGCACTGATCATGACCACACAGGGCACCATGGCGCGCTGCAATGTGCCCGATGTGCTGAACCTCTATGAGCAATGCATGCGTCGCATGCATCTGGGCCCGAAGCATCAACGTGTGCACACGGACGAGGTGATGCTGAAGCTCTTCCACAACTGCGTGCTCTTCCTGCGCCAATCCGCGAACTGTGGACACATGTTTGCGCTGCTCAAGCTGGCACTGGAGTTGAATGCGCCGCACTTGAGTTTCGATTGCTTTGTGGCCAGTGCCGCCGACGAACAGCCACTGGTGGAGTACGAGGAGCTGGTGCTCCGCTCTGGCATGCCCATGCCAGAGATTTGGACACGTATTGAACGACTACGTCAGGCTTACAACTTTCTGCCTTATCCACAACTGCGCGGCCCTGCCGCCGAGGATGCACTGAGTGCTGGCCTCGATCCACAGCGTTGCATCTACGCGGACGATGTGTGTCACTATATTTATCCACTCAAACTGAAGGAGAACACGCTGCATCTGCTCCTGCTCACAGTGCAGCTGACCAAGTTGCCCTTTGTGCGCAGCAATTCTCTGGCGGAGCGTCTCTGTGCGCGCATAGATCAAATCGGCGACTCGGAGGCGGTGGAAATGTTGCTTGCCAGTCTGGGGGATCGTCACAGCTACGCGCTGCCGCCGACACGCAGCAACATGGACTACATGGACACCATGCTGCAGCTGGCCAAGGAGCTGTATGTGTGTCCCACCTTTATGCCCAACTCCATCGGTCACGAGCTGTACGAGAAGTGCCTGAGCGGGCTGCTGCTCAAGTGCAGCGAAGTCTTCACGGATGCGGCGGATGAGCACAAGCGACGTGTCTTTCTGGTGCTGTGGTTCCGCTTCGAGAGACTGCGTCTGCGGCTGCTCAAGCTCAGTGGAAAGCTGAGTGAACAATATGTGAAGGAGGCGCGGCAAAGACATCGCCAGCTGCTGCGTGCCGAGGCGAATCGGCAGGTGAAACGTTTCTACACGGAGCTGGCCATGTTTGAGTATGAGGCGCAGGCAGAGGGGGAACCGAAGAAGGGCGCCTGGAGTCGTGTGCTGGACAATATTGTGGATATGCCGGCGGGGGATGAGACGGACAAGGTGGAACAGCAGCACGCACTGGTCATCTATGCGGAGATGCTGTTGTCCTGTGGGGAGCACAAGCAGGCGCTGCACATGCTCAGCTGTCTGGTGCGGCAGGGAAGGGCACAGGAGTTGGCCCAGGAGGAGCTGGTGTCTCTCAGTCAGCAGCAACTGCAGGATGCACTGCAGCAGGTGATGAACGACTCCTCTAGTCGTGCTATGCCTCTAGAGGATTACTTTAGGCCACATCGGTTTGTGGTGCTCATGCACGCGCACTGCCTGCTGCTCTATTTGCTGGAGCAGCCACAGACTGCCAATGAGCTGCTGGAGGAGCAGCTACTCCTCATGGAGAAGTCAACGAAGCTGGAGACCACACGGCGTCGTTATCTGCGCGAACAGCTGCGCGAATTGCAGTTGCTGTTGCTGCAGCTACCCCAGCCCGGACGCATTTCTGGCTCCGCTTCAGGCAACAGTCTGGTTGGGGTGCTGGAGAAATCCTTGCAAGAATTTCCACGCAATCTGCTGCTGCTGCAGCGCTGGTCCACGCTGCTTACTCTGCCGTGGTACAAGGTGCGTGGCAGGCTGGTGCACACCAAGGCGGGCATATTGGCGCTGCTGCACATGATCATTGCCTCACGGTGTCGCTTCATGCAACAGCAGCAGCAGAGTCTTGCCCAGGCAGATGACTCGCTCTCCACGCAGCAGCAGCAGCAGCAGCACTTGGAGTTTCTGGTTAGGAATCGTGTGCTCAGCATGTTCGAGACATTCCTACCCACGAATCCCAGTAGATCTGAAGAGGAGGCAGAGCAGTATGCGGTGCTGAGGAGGAACTCCTTGTACTGGCGTTGCTACCTGCGCAGCTTGTCCAACGAACGCACCAGCTTCGAGCGCAGCAAGGCCTGTCTCCTGATGGCCCTCGACGAGTGCCCCTGGGATAAGGCACTGTACATGGATGGGGTCACCTATGTGCCCCAGGAGGTTGCCAATCTCCAGGATGTCATGACCGAGAAGCAGCTGCGCATCTATGCCATACCCGAGGAGCTCAACGTGCTGCGAGGCGCGTAGCAAAGCTTGAGAATTTTCCCACAAATTTAGGATTGCATCATACAACATATTTTTTTTTTTAATAATGAAAACATTATTATATAAATTAATAAATTTAATTTTTATAACATTTAAATTGTGAAAATTGTTGTAGTTTTTTATTGAAAAATACCTCCGTAATTTCTTTGTAAAAAGGTTATTCGTTATTTTTTTAAAAATCTGTTAAGAAATTTCCCTCATAAATTACCCACAAAAATAAGTCTGGATTTTTTTAAAAACCGTTTGGGTAATTTTGGATGATACAAAATTGAAAATACTAAAATATTGCAGACATAAAATTATCTTTAATACTTGGGTAAGTGTTTTTATTTTATACAAAAGTTTTACTAACGAAATTTTAACAAATTCTTAACATGTATTTTTTAATAAGTTTTAAAAATGTCCCAGCAAATTTCCCTATAAGCTTAGGGTTACCTTAAAGATTGACATAACTCAAATCAAGATTTAAAAGCTCAAAAAGCTTTTCAGAGTTTACTTTAACCGATTGGCCGTTAAAAAGCTCAATTTGAGTGTGACTCAAGATTTCTTTGGGACATGGCAAAGAGTTCAAGATGTTGATTTTAATATTGTTTTATTCATAATACCATATTTATCTGTAACAAACAGAATATTAATAATAATTTATAGCAATAAAATAAATAAACAAATAAAAAAAAATAATAACAATAGTAATAATAATAATAATTCTTATAATATTAATAAAATAAATAATAATAAAATTAGTTATAATAATAAGAAAATTAATAATAATAATAATAATAATATAATAATAATAATAATAAAATTCAAAATAATAATTATAAAATAAATAATAATAATAATAAAATTAATTATAATAATAAAATTAATAATAATAATAATAATAATAATAATAATAATAATAATAATAATAATAATAATAATAATAATAATAATAATAATAATAAAAATAATAATAATAATAAAAAATAATAATAATAATAATAATATAAATAATAATAAGAATAACAATAATTATAATAAAAACAACAATAATACTTTTAATAAAATTAATAATAATAACGACAATAACAATAATAATAATACTAATACTAACAATAATAATAGGAATATCATTAGTGATAATAATAATAATTCTTTTGTTTTTAATTTTCCGTTTACAGAAGAGTTGACTCTCTACATAAAACACCAACCTATTCTCAAGACAGTCCCGAAACCATTTAAGATGTTTCTTTCAGCTTCACTTCGCATGGTATAAGAGAGTCAAAGACAAGGCAAGAAGCAAAGCGCGCGCGATGTTTGTGACAGGAGAGAGCAAAGTTCAGTAACATTGCGTATACGCCATGCAGTCAAAGCTCGCAAGCTTGCGCTCAACTTCTTGTCCATAAAGTGCTATGCCAGCGAGAAGGGGAGAGAGAGGGGGGGAGGGGGCAGAGAGAGACGGCGAAACTTAAAGCTCCTTCGGAAGCACTTGGACAATTGTCTCAGCCATATGACATTAACGCCTCCGCATCCTGGCCACCTCTGGCTGTGCTGGCGCTGCTGGTGGCCTCGGCCAAGTTGGAGTCGCTGCCGCAGTCGCTGCGCTGCCGCTGTCAGCGACATCGTCGTGGGAGCGCTTGTCAGTCAGTCATCGCTAGTCGGTCGACAGCAGTCCAAGTCCAAAGACGTCGCCGCCGTCGTCGTCGTCGTCGTCGTTGTTCGGCGCAGTTTGTAATTTATTTAACGCGCGACAAAAACACTCGACGAGAATTCTCGTAGGTATAGAGACACAGATACAGATACAGCTACAGCTACAGTTGAAGATATAGCTACAGTTGCAGATACATTCATAGATACACTTTCGGATGCAGTAATAGTTGCAGTTGCAGATACAGATACAAGTACATTCCTAGATACACTTACCGAACAGTTGCAGATACATTTGCAGATACATTTTAAAAGATAGATAAAGATACTTTAACAGATAAAGATAAAGACACATATACAATTACAGATAAAGATACTTTTAAATATTATAAGATAAATTTACATTTAGAAGTAGGTTCTGTTAGATACATTTTCAGATACATTTACAGATAAATGTACAGATACATTTATAGATACATTAACAGTTATAGCTGCAGATACAGACACAGATAAGGATACAAATACCGTTACAGATACACTACAAATACAGTTACAAATACAGGAGGCTTCAGCTGATTCTGTTTAGATACCGCGTAACGTTCCGTTTACAAACACACACACACACACACATACACACACCCGTATGCATATTTGTGTTTATAATTTTGTTGCCTGGCCTGTCTAGCCTGTTGTGTAAGTGTGCGGGCAACGCCAGCGTCGGCAGAGGCATCAGCAGCAGCAGCAGCAGCTTTGAGTTCGTAGACTAAACAGCAAAAGTTGGCGCGCACTCTTCAAAGCTCTCTCTCTCTCTCCTCTCTCCCACCGTATGTGCTCTTTCTCTCCACCTCGCGCTCTCTCTCCCACTCGTTGACTTTGCGAGTCAGCTGCGCAATTGTTGGCGTGTAATAAAAATAAAGCAAACACACACACAAACACACACACACACTGACAGCCAAACGGAGGCACACACATACAGAGACAGGCACTTGCATGCATATTACATATGCAAATTAACTGTCCTTGTATTAGTTTAGTGCGAACCTCTTTACCGTTATCCTTTCGACGTCGACAGCGACGTCAACGTCAAGGTCTTCTTTTGGCAAGCACACACACCCACAGGCAAACACAACACACACACACACACACATAGCTTTTTGCGCCCGCTCTCCCACTCAAAGTGCTTTGCTCGCTCGCTTTCTCTCTCTTCTCTTCTCTTTTCTTCTCCTCTCTGACGCTAAAGCTCGTTCCCAGCAGCGACGTCGACGGCATTAGCGGCAGAGCGCGGGCCTAGCTGTGCCTGCCTGGCTGATTAGTTTAGTTTGTGATTTCAATATAATTAATTTGTGTTTTTGTAGCGGTTCGCTCGCTTGTCCGCTCTGGCTTCGCGCTTCAGCTTCAGCTTCGAATTCGATTGTTGTGTTTCAGTTTCTGTTTTCTGCCTGTTCCGTTCACAGTCGTCGCCGTTGCTGCCGTCGTCAACGTCGCCGTCGTCGTCACTTTTTGTGTTTTCGTGTTTTCGTTTTCGTGGCCGCGCGTTGCTTAAATGCGGAATCGAAATCGTCATAGAAATCAACAACAACAACAGCAACAACATCGTAAGCAACAACGGCAAAATCAAAAACAAATTCGAATCGGTAAAAATCAAACAAGAAACACAATTATCGCATTGGAATTTGAATCGAGTTGTAGTGGGAGGGGGCGATCGCTAATCGAGGTGGCAATCGATACACGTTGAATTGTAAATCGTTAATCGCGTGTGCAACAACTAAGTTGGCAACACTAAAAATTAAACCAAAAAAAAACATAACGCATTGGAATTTGAATTCGAAATTGCCAACTTAGTTGGCAATACTGTCAATTATTTATTTTGTTTGTTTTGTTTTTGTGGAATTCCTATTGGAACTGTATGGATGTAAAAGAAGGTGTCAAAGTGGGAGGGGGCGATCGGTCATGTTTCATCGCTGATCGGGGCGGCAATCGTACATATATCAAGTATTGTAAATCGTTAAACGCGTGTGCAACAACATATGTATGTACATAGTTGGCAACACTGTCAAACATTCCGTTTTGTTTGTTTCTGTTTTTTTATGTGTGTGTGGGAGGAATCAGCTGAAGATAACGCCATCTTGGCAAGGAGAGAGAGGAGAAGTAACTTAACGAAATTGAGAGCTGAAGCAACAACAACAACAACAACAATTTAACGCGCCACTTGTGTCTGTTATGTGTGTGTTGTACGTGCCCATGTGCGCCTTCTCGGCATGAGTGTGTGCGTGTGTGTGTGTGTTAATTTTTATATGGTAGACAAGTCAAAAAAGAAAAATTAACATATTAATGAATTTCCAGTTTAATTTTGAGGTTTATTCGCTTTCGTCTCTCGTCGACATTTTGTTTTTGTTGTTGTTATTGTTTTATTATTTATTGTATTTTCTCATCGTCGCTTTGCCTTTGTTCGGCAAATTGCCGCCAAATCAATCAAACTATCGCCAGAATTGGGAGTATGTAACAATAACAATAACAATATGAGCAGCAACAACAAAAACAATAGCAGTAACATTAGCGCTAAAAGAACGCGAGATTAAAAGCAAAAGGCAACAACAACAACGAACAAAACGCACTCATTAAAAGTCTAATAAAGTTTTTTCGGTTATTGTTGTTGTTGTTCGTTTTCAAGGTTTTATTTTACGTTTTTTTTTGTTGTTACTGTGCGTGCCCGCGCTTTGTGTGTGTGTGTGTATGTGTGTGTTGCTCGTATATTTTTATTTTATTTCATTTTCGTTCGATTTTATTTATTTTGTTGTTAGTTTTGTTTCTTGTTTTCGCTGCGCTGCCAACGCTGACTGTGACGTTCACTGCGCTGTGCTGTGTGGACGTTTAAAAAGTTATTAATTTCAATAATAATTAATAAAATATTCACACACACACGCACAAACACACAGAGACAGAGCTGCATGTGTTTGTATGTATTATTATTATTATTTTGTTGTCTCCTCAACGAACACAAAAAATATTGCTGACGTCGCATCTGCCGCCGTCGACGTCGTCGTCGTCGTCGTCTCGCATACAAAACAGAGCAAAGTTTGTGTTGGGCGCAAAGAGAGCGTGAGAGAGGTAAAGAGAGAGAGAGGGAGGCGAGTCTAGGCTCGTACACGCATACAGCAAGTGCTCACCAAATACGAGCAGAGGCTGAGGGCAGCGGCAGAGGCAGCGGCAGAAGCAGCGACAGCTAAAAGCACAACACAAAATTTCTTAGCTCCGTCGCCGCCGCCGTCGGTGTTGTAAGCGCAGATAAGCAAGTGGGTTGCGCCTTGTGCTCGCTCTCTCTTTCTCTCGCTCTCCCTCACGTTCTTCGTTCTCTCTCGGTCGGTCCAGAATGTTCGCGACAGCTTCCACTGGCCGCGCTTTATCATTATCAGCATCAGTATCGCTCAATGAATTGAGCTTTCGCAATCTGATCGTTAGGGACGCCGACGCCGGCAGCGACGTTGACTGCGACACAACAAGTGTGCCCTTAATGCGCGTCTCTCGCAGATTACGCGTTCAACTGCAGTCAACAGACCTGGCAGCGACGCCGGCAGCGGCAGCGCGCTGTGTAAACAATTAATAACGAAAACAATGTTATGCAGTAACTGCAGCAGTAGCGGCAGCAGTAGCAGCGACAGCAGCCGCGCTGATAGAACGTGCTAAATTGAGTAACCAACACACACATACACATATATACACACACACATGTTCGCACACGTCTACCATTGTACGTGTGCCTATCTTTCTCTCTGTGTGTGTGTGTGTGTGTGTGAGTACAAAGTTATTTTTGGTTTAGCGACGACGCGTCTCAGCCGCAGCAACGGCTACCACCTGATGTCGCCATCAACGTCGCTGCCGCTGTCGCCGTTGCACAGTGGGCCGATCGCGAAATGCGTTCTTCGCCAAATGATACCCTTGCAAAGGGTATTCATAGGGTATATTCATTTTTTTTTAATTTGGAAGGCATTAAGTTCGACAGTTTAAAGTATGTAGAGATTGCTTTTATGGCCCACTGTGCGTCGCTGTCGCTGCCGACGTTAGGCCAGGTCGAGGCAGCAGCTGAGAGCGTAGTTTAGTGGGAGAGTGAGAGAACGGAAGAGAGCGAGGCAAAAAAAGCAAGAGCACGCAAACAAACGGTAATTTCCGCGCTTCGAAGGACATTTGTGACACATAGAGAGAGGGAGAAAGAGTGCGAATGTGCGTGTGTTTGTGTGCATGTGTGTGTGTGTGTTTACTGTGGAACAGGTGTTCGTACGATTCGCAATTCTCGCTCGTGATTTATCAGTTATTCCTGCTCGAGGTATTCAATCATGCGACGCTCTTTCCCTCTCTTTCGCTCTCTCACGGAAATTGTCACATCTCTTGCTCGCTATTTATAAACTAGTCGTCACACACACTCACACACACACAGATGCAGAGGCGAGATCAATACGTAACGAGATGACGCCGACTGCGCAGTCAAGCTGAGTGCGCCGTGTAATTAACTGTTGTTTCACCGTTAGATGTAAACAAATTTCCAGAGAGAAGGCAGAAGGAGAAGGAGGAGGCATGCACTCAGTGGGGGTGGGGGTGGAGGCAGACAGCGAGAACAAACGAGGCAGCAAATTATATAATTTATTTATTGTTTTGCGCGCTCACTGAGCATCTTTTGTTCGACTTGTTGTTGTTGTTAACGCTGTTGTTGCTCATTTGCTAATCTGCGTCTTCGTCTAGCAATTGGCTTTGCCTTTGCCTTTGTTTTTGTTTTGTTTTTGCACTGACATTGGCTTTGCCTCTTTGTCTTTGAATTTGATTTTGGCTTGGCCTCTTTGCTGTTGGCTTTGCCTCTGCTTCTGCATTTTCCTTCTTGGTCTTTAACTCATCGCTTCTGTCTTTAGATTTTGCTTTGCCTCTGATTTTCTTTGGCTAGCTAGAGAAATATCGATGTTACGTCGATGAACATCGATGTGAAAAATCCCAACAAACATCGATACTTCTTCAGATCTACTTTGGGTTTTCGTCTTTTCCTCTGACTCTTTTTTTTTTTGTTATTGCATTTGCTTCAATCGGAGTTCTTTAAACTAGGAGAAGAGTATTGAACTGTCGTGTGTGGCCCACTGTAGCTTTTTTTTAGTTGTTTCGCCTTTTTTGTTTTGCTTTCTTATTTGCATTTTTATTTTCGTTCACACACACACACACACACACAGAGACACTTGCATAAGTGCATTTACATACAACACATTTTTGTTTGTTCGCTCTGCTTTTATTGTTCGTGGCTGCGACTGCGACCCAGGTGATTGACCTAGGCCCAGTATCAGTGTCACTGTCACTGTCACTGTCACTGTCGCTGTCGCTGCCATTGCCACTGACAGTTCACTGTCACTGCGACTGCGACTGCGACTTCTGATGACGTTTCTTCTGCTGTTGCTCTTTCTCTCTTTCTGTACCACTTTCTTCCTCTCTTTTGCTTTCTTTATCACTGTCTTTATTTCTCTTTCGCTCTCTTTTTCTCTCTCTTTCTTTCTTTTTCTTTCTTTCTTTTTCATTCTTTCTTTTTCTTTCTTTCTTTTTCTTACTTTCCTTCTCTCTCATTCTTTTTCTCTCTTTCTTTCTCTCTATTTCCCTCTCTTATTTGTCACTTCTTCCCCTCTCTTTCTTTCTCTTCTTCTTTCTCTTTCCCTCCCCCTATCTCTCTTCTCTATCTTTCTTCTCTTTTCCCTCTCTCTTCCTTTCCTCTACTGCTTCTTTCACTCCTTTCTGTTTACTTGTGTATGCATGCATGTTCATGTTTGTGCTTGTTTTTGCGTGTTCTTGCTTCTGTTCGCGCTGTTGTTTAATGGAAATTAGGCGGCACTTTTATTATGTTCTGTCTCAAGCCTCCCCTCCCTCCCACTCCCACTGCCTTTCTGCTGCTGACTACCACTCTCCCCCTCTCACTCTTTCTCTTGCTCTTTCTTGCTGTAATCGCCCACTTAAGCACGCAGCAACATGCGTAGACACACACACACATACAAATGTACTTTTCATGTCCCTGCTGTGCGTGCGTGTGCGTGTTCCTGGAGCTTTTCTGCTTTTTGGCAACAATTGCAACAAGAACAACAACAATGGCACACACACACTCTCTCTCTCTCTCCCTCTCTCTTGTATATTTAATTTGCGGCCCTTGAGAGTTTATATACATACACACACACACAAACGTAGATACGGAAATGCATGTGGCAAATCAAAAATGTCTGATATTTCAAGTCAAACTTGAAGTCAAAGCTCAACGAAGAGAAGAAGAAGAAGAGAAGAACGAACGCCCGCTCCTTTCAGCCTCCCGCTCTTTCTCTCTCTCCCCCCCTTCCTCTCTCTGCCTATGCTTTGGTGCTAACTGAACGAACTGAACGAGAAGACGCAGCTGCAACCGGTTTTTACTTTACAAAAGCTTTTTGTTGTTGTTCTTTTCTTTTTGTTGTTGTTTTCACACACACACACACAGCAACAGGTGACAACAGCAGCGAAAAAATGATTAGGTTCATATTAAAGTATTTTTTTTGTTTTTGATTAGCAACAAAAACAAAGCGAATGCAAATTAAAATGCAAATAAAGACATAAAAAATGAAATAAAATAAAACGAAACGAAACAACGCGGCGCGACGTGCAAAATGTAATTTAAAATGAATTAAAAACCTATTTAAATGTTTGACAACAATAACAGCAACAACAACAATTGGAACTACTCTGGGCACAAAGTGCAGAAATTGTTATTGTTTTTTTTTTTTTTTGTGTTTACGTGTGCCGAAGTGCGATTTTGTTTGTTTCAATTTTTTTTGCAAAAGCAGAAAAATGTTTGAAAAAGTTTATGCAAAAACAAATAATTATTTTTTATCGTTTTGTGTTCTCTGCAGAGTTCAGAATGAGTTGAGTGTCTAAATAAAAGGCAACAACAACAAAAACAAATGCAACAACAACTGTTACAACAACAACTGAAACAGCAAGAGCAACAATTACCTCCGCAACGTAACAGCTGTACAAATATTGAAAACAAAACACACACAACAAGAGAAATACAACAACAACAAATTACGAATATCTTTTTAACAAATAAATACAAGAACAACAAGACACAAAAATAGCAGCAGCTGCAGCAGGAGCTAAAATAACAAAAAACAACAGCAACCAAATAAATGCCAAAAAAACAACAGAAAATAATAAAAATAAAAAAATAAAAAATAAAAACTAAAAATTAAAAAAAACAAATTTTAACTTATAAATAAATGCAAATAAATGCAAAGGATATAAATGCATAAAATTAATAGCGAAAAATAAAAATAAATAAATTAACAAATTAAATAAATAAAATAAACAAATTAACTAAATAAATAACAAATGCAAAAGAAGAAACTTTGATAATTCGAAGGAGCCTGTTTAATTGACGCATGTAACCTGAATACACCCACAAAAAATAAAACTGCAACAACAACCACTGTAACCAGGCAGGCAGCAGCAGAACTGAAACGGTAACTCAACGCGACGCCACCCACAGCAGCAGCAGCAGCAGAAGGAGGCAGAGAGAAATCAACAAACAAATTTGCGGCGTGAGCAACAGACACACGCACACGCACGCACTCACACACACACACACACAAACACAGAGAGAGAAAGAGGCACAGACAAACACTGGCCTGGGCGCTCTCTCTCTCTCTCCCACACTCTCCCTTTGTGGCCTCAGCTGACGTCGCAGCCTCAGTCAAAGCTTAGGGCAGAGCAAAGCTCAGCAGCAACAACAACAAATAATAAGAAGAAGGCGCCGCGCACTTCATGCAGAAAAATAAGAAACAGCGCAAAACATGTAAGTGAAATTGATTTTTTTGTTGCGTATACATTTGTATGTGTGCGTGTGTGTGTGTGTAGGTGTGCCTGTGTTTGCTTGTGTCCGTGTGTGCGTAGCGCATTGTTGTTTGCCCTTGTTGATACTTTTGTTGCGGCAGTTCCTAACCTACATAAATATTTTATATTTCATGCTGGCCCCCTTCCTCCTTCCCTGCTGCCTTTGTTGTTGTTGTGTGCGAGTGTAAAGCTGCTGTCATTGTGTGTGCTGCTACGCAGCTCCCTCTGCTGCTGCGCTGCTGCGTCTGCCATGGCTAAGCCTCAAACAACAATAAAAACATATACAACACCTAAGTGCCAGTGGAATGTAGAGAGAGAGAGAGGGGGGATAGGAAGGTGCAGGGATCGCCATAGTAACTGTTACTTATCTTGGTGAGAGATGGCGAGGCATGGGGGAAATGAGGAGAGAGAGCAGGGCGAGGTGGAGACAGATAGCAGCAGAGAGCGAATGTCTACGGCTTATTGGGGCAATTCCATGTTAAATGTCTCTGGTATTCACGCGTATTGAAGATTATAATTGCCATACATGCACACACCATGCACACACACACCCCTACACACACGTACACCTGTATACACACACACCCCTACACACACTCACACATAGTTACAATGTAAACGTGTAATGAAGCACGAAGTTCAATTGTATTCGCATATTCTGATTGATGATGGTCGCAAGAAAACGCGAGTCTCCCCCTCTCTATTTTCCTCCTCCTGCCAACACTCCCTGCCTCCTCCTTATCATTTCTTTCTCCTCCTTTCGACACGCGCCTTCTCCATTTGGTATTCCAAGCAGAGATACAGACACAGATACACAGAATGTATTTGCATCTCGTAATTAAAATCGCATAATTGAATAATATAAAATTTGCTCTGGAATTACACGGGGGTACAGGGCAACAGAGAGGGGTATAGGGGATGAATCTTATGATGAAGAATCAACAGGAGGCAGTTCTACTTTTATTGAATTAACAATTTTATCCCTTATCTTATAAGAATCTGGTGTAGTTGCTTCTTCAAAACTTCTTCTAAGTTGGTATAATGTCTTACTCTATTCAAGTATGTTTCTATGATGTATTTATGCCTTTAAATATATTTACAGGGTATTTATGAGTAATGTTGGTTAACTAGAATGTCTTTTTGCAAGACAATCAGGCACTTCTTAGTAGCATTCTATATAATAAGTATTGTTGCATAAAGCATAATTTTTCGAGCCACCGAAGTGAAAACAAAGCATACTTTTGGCCGCTTTGCTGCAGAGAAAATTGATCGAAATGTGAGGATGATGATCTTTACGAAATTGTATTCCATATTTGAAATCTTTGCTTGTATTTCTCCAAATGTATTCAAAACAATGCAAGAGAATTTTCGTTTGTTCTGTATATGTATTTGAAGCAGTTTTTACATAAATATGTTTAAATCATGCACAGAGGGTATCTGGTGAACGATCAAGGTGACAACCTACGAACCCTTGTTTTTTACTCGTTAACACCGCAGAAATGTCTATTATTTATTTAACACTCCAAAGCAATTACAAGGGAACAGCAACAACAACATATTTTTCTGTCAAGTTTTCAATCTAGGATGTTGATAGTGCATCATCATAACAACAAGTGACAGATTTAATTGGTTCGTCAATGTAACATAATTATAGCAACTTTCTCTATACTCTGCAATAACTATAGCTCGGGTAGTTTGACAGATGTGACTGAGAGAGAATGAAATAATTTTTAATTATAGTATGAACTTAATGAAATCTTACTTCTGCGACTCTTTTTATACCCTTCTTGCTCAGCATCACAAGCCAAGTCGATTAAGTCGTGTCTGTCTGTCTGTCCGGATGTCCGGATGATCAGTTGAACACGCAGATCTCAGCTATTTAAAAAGCTAGGGACACCAAATTAGGCATGAAGGTTTCTGTTTACCAGGTGCAGATGAAGTTTAATTCAAATCGAAGTCGAAGTGTATCCCACTGTCTCTGTTTATGTTTAGTGTACAAACTAGATAATATTTAAACTTAAATTATGTGCTCTCTTGGAATTTATTTATTATTTTTGTTGGGAAGTAGCAAAGTTGGTAAGAAAGTGTATATACCCAGCGAAAAGGGGCGTCGCAAATTGCACTTGTAATTCAACTTTCATGCTAAGTATTTGTGCGTTCTGATGTTGTTTGTTTACTTAAGTCTCGAACGGATTGTAAAAACAACTATTCACAGCCTGAGGGTGTGTCTGTGTGTGTGTGAAGTGTACATATTTTGATGTAATCTAAGTTCAACAACATAGATCACTCGATGCTTGAAGGTAGCTTCAGGAAGTGTTGATCGAACACTCGATCGATGTTGAGATCTCGAGTGATTGTTTCATCGCTTCACCATTTTGCTTGCTAATCAAATTTTGCACGTATTCTCTCTATATTTAAAACAGGAAAATATAATTAACCTGCGCTCTCTTTTATTATTATCGTAAGACAAAAGAAAACTTGTTTGATTTCTGTTCTGTTTCGCGGGTTGATTGACCCGCGCCCCTTTGCGATCCGTTTAGCAATCTGTCAATTAATCTTTTTGAGCGGGTATTTCCATAGACCTCTCTCCCTGTCTCTCTTTCTCCCACTCCCACTCCCTCTTTTTGTCAGTTTCGATTTCCATTTCAATGCGGAAAACGAAAACAGAAAATGGTTCAAAAAAAGAAATATAAATCGTAAACGACACGACAAAAGAAATGGCAAAAGAAGAGTAAATATAAATATAGTTCTGAGATATCATCTGGATACACACACACACACACGTACCCCCTATATCTACTTGTGTGTACGTGTGCTTGGTATCTTGTGTCTGTAGTGTTGGTATTATTTATAGGCAGCACTTGCTCATACGATACATATTTATATATACTATATAGGTATGTGTGTGTAGCATACTATATATGCTTGCGACTATACTATACGATTATGCCATATAGAACTATATGTCTCTGAGAAATAAACGCTCTTGCGACCCCCATTTGCCCTGCACCGCAGAAAGTCCAGAAAGCGTTTATCGCCTCTAGAATTTTACGAGCCCAATCATAAAATCTGCAAATACCACAACAACAACATCAAGCATATAGACTTGTAAATACTCTAGAGTTACCTAGCAACAGGTCTAGCAAGTACAGGGTATGTGCTCGTCGTTGCACACATGATCTTTCCAATTGTTTCTACATGTTTCTGCGCTATTTTGATACAAAAACCTTGCGCGAAAATAGATCTACAAAGAAACCCGACAAACAAAAATACAAAAAAAGAAAGAAAAAAAAAACGAACAAATATTTCGCTTACCTATAGAAAATAATAAAAAATAACAATTTATCTACTACACAAAACGCAACAACAACAACAACAGCAACATCAAGACGCATCATACACAAATAAATGATAAATAAACTAAATTGTCTTGGGGGCAGTAAAAACTATAAAGAAACAACTGATTTGGGATACACAATAAATTTAATCGATCAGCAACAAAATTCAACAAATTTAATGAGTTTGTTGTTGTTGTCTCTCTTTCTCAATCTCTCTTGTTTTTTCATCATCATCAAATTGTGCTTGCATTCACCTGTTGCTACAACCTTTCTAGCCTTAATGGTTGTAGAAAGGGTATATTTAGTTGGGTATATTACAAAACATTGTAGTGTATTATGCACGCAACTTGAGCAGTCGTTTTTTCGCTTACCTGTCTGTATGAACACCTAATTCATATTTTTAACAAGAGTTAGAGACTTTACAATTTGCATAAAGATGCTTATCTACTTATGGAACGTTTAGCATGATAAATTCTTCTCAATTTGCGTATATTACCTCTTTTTTCTATAAAATGTCTGTATGAGCATCTTTTTCTCAGATATTACAAAAGCTAGGGACATCAAATTTTGGACAGAGACTCTTGTTTACTCAAGAAAGCAATTAAGCCTAAAGGTATCTTTGATTGTTGTTTCTCTTGCCTCGTGAACATTATAAATGACCTAAAATCGTCTATTCTATCTGTGTTTGCATTGAAAAGAGATTAAATAGAGTTTATTATTTATTATTATTATTAAATAAATATAGTTAAATAGATTGCAATGAATTATGAAGTTACATTGTGTATTTCTGCTTTTCTGTCTGTATGAACACCTTTATCTTAGCTATTACAAGAGCTAGGGACATCATAGTTTGCATATAGGCTGCTGCCTACACAAAAAAGAAATTAGGCATTAAATAATTTTAATAGTTGTTATTTTTGACCTTTCAACATAAAAAAATCACTTAAATTCATCCATTTATCTATCTTTGTTCTAAAAATGAATCAGAAAGGTTTTATTAACCTTTCAGGAAACATATTCTAAAGATATGACTGAATTATGGAGTAATATTCTGTACTTTTCTTGGTTCGTGTTTGTATGAGCGCCTATATCTCAGCTATAACTAGAGTTAGAGACATGAAAGTTTGTACACAGGTTTGTGTATACTCTATTTTGAATAAGCATAGTTCAAATTTCGGGTGACACATTTCACTAAGCTACAATTGATAAAGTTCTAAGAATATAACATTGTGTGTGTGTTGTAGGGTATCTAGCAGTCAAGTTAAACTTTTGATCAAACATTTTTTGTTACTTGTTACCAATTTCTATCTCGCATTCTCTGTCTCTCTTCTGCAGCTGCCCGGTCAACATGAGCGCACTCGATGCCTACCTTAAGCGACCGACAAAGGCGCCTTCAACCCGCACCAACTCAAGTCAATCCAGCGATTCGGCATCGGCGGACGTTGAAGATCTCAAAACAGACATTCCCTACTTTGATGATCCGCAGCCGCCAGACACAGAGCAACTGCAGCAGCAGCTGCAACAACAGCAGCAACAACACCAGCAACAACAACAACAACAGCAGCAACAACAGCAGCGTTTCGCGTCCCCTTGGTCGCCGGACAATGACGATGAGGATGAGGATGCGACGGAGTCGCAGTCGAGAGATAACGAACTGGAGCTGGACGAGAGCTATGCGGACTCGGACTATGCGACCGGGGGCAGTGCGCCGAATAGCTACTACCAATCTCCGACGCCCTCCAGCAGTGACATTATGTTGCGCCCGCCATCCAGTTTTCAATACAATTATCCCTCACCGGGACCGGGTCCAGGTGGTGGTGGTGGCGGTGGCGGATTCAATGCACTGAGTCCTGGACCCAGTGGCAGTGCCAGCAACAGCAGCGGCACCAGCAGTGGGCGACTCCATGCATCCTTTACACATTCCCAGTCGCAGCTGCCGCCGCCAGCGCCATCGACATCGTCATCCGCATCGTCCAGCTTCTATCAGAGCATGTGGTATCCAAATGCGCCTTACAGCAATGCGGCAGCACCTGGTGGAGGCGGCTATGGACGGTATGGTAACTTTGGTGTGCCCATGGGAATGCCAGCGGGTGCATTTGGTATGCTGCCTGGACATCCCGGGCACCCGCATCATGGGCATCCGCATGCACATTCGCAAATGCAGCCGCATTCCTCGCACGGGCATCCGCAGCATCCACATGCCTCGCATGGACATCATCCGCATCCGCATGAGACGATGATGGAGATGTTTCAGCTTTCAAATAGGTAAGCAATCATGCCGTACTCTCTCCCCCTCGGCTCCTTGTGCCAGAGGTCACCCCCCGTGGCTGAGCTTGGTGACCCGTGCAGCCAATTTGGCCACAAATTCAAGCAGCTTCGTGTGGCGTCTCTGATTGCCGTGTTGACGTCGCCAGACCCACGCCCACAACCCACGTAATGCCTGCCCCGCCACCAACACCGCAGCTAATTGGCCAACTTACAGACCACCTTCCCTCCCTCCTTCGCTCCTCCTTCTGCCCGGCAATCTCCCGCGGTGTTTGGCGCGATTATTTTTGTATTTTTATCAACGTTGTTTTCGTGTTTATTTTCGTCTTTCAATGGTTGCCCAAACCGCCGCGCCCCCTCCCACCAATTGCCCAGCTGCGCTGCTCAGTTGGCCATTGACAAAACAAGCAGCCCCTCTAACCCTCTCTCCACCCCCTCCCCCCATGCCTTGCTGCCTCAATCTCACTCACCCACTGCACTTGAAGATTGCAATTGTTGTTTGTCTTCGTCTTCTTCTTCGTTGTTGTTATTCTTGTTATCGTCTGGTGAAATTTATGGCACGCGTGCATTGGTAGCTGAATGGGCCAACAACAACAACAACAACAACAATAAGACAAGGAACAACAACAACAAGTACAACGGCACCCTAGCAATTTTGATTGGCAGTAGGGAGGAAGGTAGCGGGAGAAGGCTACGCAATGCTGAATACCGAATTGATTTCCTTATTTACCATATATACTATATATATATATAATACGCAATAGAGGCAGATACCAAAAAGGGGATACAGCACCCCCTGCTGCTAGGTGGGGTGCCCTCAATTGGCTGTGCATCTCCAGGGACTGAATAAAATTGCTCGATATAATTGTAATTGCTGTCTCCGATACTTGTGTGTCTGTGGGAATTACCCGATGGATGGATGAATTGAAAAGTAGCTTATATTGTACTTCTCTTTCTCTCTATACAAGTCATTATCTAATCGGACTGACTCTTAAGTAGCTGAGCTTAGCAGACATTTTTATAATCTCAGCAAATCAGGAAATTACGAAATCGAAACTATTAAAAGAATGTCTGAAGAGCTGAAGAACTTTGTGGAAGGAAAAGGAATCTTTATGCTAGTCATGATTAATGAATAGCACTCAAATATATAAGTGAATAACACTCAAATATATTAATGAATAACACTGCAGTATGTAATGAATAACACTCAAATAAAGTTATTGAAAAGAATGCCTGAAGTACTGAAGAACTTAATTGCAGGAATTAAATAATGAATAAAACTTAAATAAAGTTAACTTAGGTGGATAAAATTTCAAGAAGTATTTGTAATGGACGAATGTAATTCAAGCATAGATCAATTCAGATGCATCCTGTATACTCTATATACATATATTCTTTAAGAATAGACAATGTTATACAGATTCAATTGTTTAATTCATATTCATATTATATTTTTTTTTTTTTATATGATGCATTCGAAGAAGAATATAGAAAAACCATACAAAACTGCATTGATTTCTGCTTGAGTAAAAATTTATATAAATTTATATTTTCAATAGATTATTCTAGTTTATTCAATAACAGATTATTCAATTCGATTTCACAGTTATTTAATTCTCAAGTTTATAGAAATTTGGTAGCTTAAGTCGAGTTTCACCCGTGTTCCTTCCTTATTAGTAATTGAACCAGCGACCCATAAAGTTGAAGCTTTAACAACATCTACGCCTGCACAGTGTATATATATTCTTGTTCAGAGTCAGCTATCGATGCGATATAGCATAAAAAGCTGGATTTCAGTGATTATCTCAGGTAGAACGACCAAAATTGCGGATAATATACATATACATATAATTGTTATACATAGATCAAGTTTATTTTAGAATTTAGCCACGCCCCTTCTTAATTTTTGGTGCGTTCGATAATTATAACCAACCCAACGATTCCTATAAATTTCTTAAGGCATCTTTACAGTGTAGGGTATTCTTAACTTAGTCTGCATAGCTTCCAAGGGTATTTAGCAGTCGGTGCTGGTGCTGGGCTGCCGCACTTTGTGGGTTTATGCGTGTCCATGCAAGCTGTCAAGGTTACGCCGGCCATAGGGCCACAAAGAGTGCGACAGAGAGCGAGCACTAGAGCGAGAGCGAGTGTGAGTGCGATAGGGCGAGGAAAGAGGACGCAGCGAATGCAAGTGCAAGTACAGTAATCGACGTCGACGTCGCAGTTGGCGCTGACTTCGGCACCGCCTATCGCAGTGCGCAGTTACATTGTTGCGCATTCAAAACAAATGAACAAACAGAAGGGAGAGAGCGAGAGAGAGAGGGAGAGCGAGTGCCGTGTGAGAGTGCGAGGAGGTAGATTGAGGAACTGCAAATGCAACATGTTAAATAAACAAATACCCCACTCACACACGCACTCGTATATGTGTGTGTGTGTGTGTGTGTTTATATAGCTCGCATTGATAGAGACAGAACGAAGCGCAATCAGCTACAAAGTTGGCGCGTCGAGTGGCGTCAAGACCTTGCACTTCCTCGTCTGACCACTTGGTGTGACCCATTGAGAACAAAGTGAACGTCTCAAGGGCAACATCGTCATAATAGTGAGATACCATATACCATTATCTATACCACAAGTACCATGCACCCCCTGCACCCCACACCTTCCCACGGCTCACCCACTCAAAGGCAGAAGGACAGAGGGACAGAGGGCAGTGCAACCCTATTGCAAACTGATAATACATACATTATACATATATGTTACATATGTACATGTAATACTGCATAATACTGCCAGCTTCATCTCTTTGAAATGAAACTGAAAATGCGCAATTGCATATGGAATCAGTTCTCTCTCCCCCGGGTTACATGTCAAGGTCGGATTTGCAAAGGGGAGGAGCAAAAAAGCAAGAACAAACTCAAGTATAATCCCCAGTTCGCACAAACAGCTTATGCTCATTATGCAAACATCGATACATCTCTCATTAAAACAAGAAGGGCAGAGATATTTTCGAGTAAATCATTCTCTAATGAACTCAAGATACTGTTAGTTTCAGTTCTTAACTTTAGCTGTTAAGGCGTCATGGCTTGGGTGCAAGGTACCAATTAAAACTGGTTTGTAATCACAGTGATATAATACTCGCAACAAGATATTGGCCAAATTAATTGTCGTAAACGTTGCTTTATTGCATGTTGTAAAGCATTGTTTACGATATTGATTTATCACTTGAGAACTGACTATAAAAACCAAAGGACTAAAAGGGCGATAATAATAAGTTCAAATAATAAGTACTGCAAAAAGAAGAAAATACATACTTCATGGGTTTGGTAGAAAAGTGTTAATATTTTAGAGGAGATTCCTCCAGGAAGGGAATAGGAGAGGACTGAAATAGCTTGGGACTACGATATAACTAGGATTGTACTAGATTGGGACTAGGTTAGGACAAAGTCAGGAGTAGGTTAGAAAAAGGTTAGAAATAGGTTTGGACTAGGCTAGGAAAATGTAAGGACTAGGTTAAGTGTAGGTTAGAACTGGGTTTGGAGTAGGTTAGGACTAGGTTAGGAGAAGGTGAGGAATTAGTTATGACTGAGGTTAGGATTAGGTTAAGACAAGGCCAGGACTAGGTTATGAGAAGGTTAGGAGTTGATTAGGACTAGGTTAGGATTAGGTTAGGTCTAGGTAAGAGGTAGGTTCTAATTAGGTAAAGAATAGGTTAAGTCTAGGTCGGGAGTAGTTTAGCAGTAGGTTATGATTAGGTTAGGAGTAGGTTAGAACAAGGCTAGGACTAGGTTAAGAATAGGTCTGGACTAGGATAGGATAGGTTAGGAAAAGGTTAGGAGTAAGTTAGGACTAGGTTATGAGAAGGTTAGGAGTAGGTTATGAAAAGGTTAGGAATAGATTAGGACTCGGTTAAGATTAGGTTATGGGTAGGTTAAGACTGGGTTAGGAGAAGGTTAGGACTGGGTTAGAAGGTAAGGATAAGGTTACGACTAGGTTTGGACTATGTTAGGACTAGGTTAGGACTATGTTAGGTCTAGGTGAGGACTAGGATAAGACTGGGCTCTTCTAGGTATTCGACTTCTATCTTCAGAATGTTATTAAAAGTTGTACATCAATATCTAAGCGTTCCTGCCTGTTTGCCTCTTCAAGTGTTAAGAATATTAGCTTCACTACTCAATTCACAAATTCAATTTTTGTAATATAAATTTGATCACACTGAGCAATACATACATATCTATCTCTCTAGTTAGATATTTCACTAGAGTTATATGTATGCCCCATAAATGCCAACACGCGTTACAGGGTATCTACTATGTATGTAATGCCATTTCTGCTGCAGTTTGTGTGTGCGTGCGTTTGGCTGCTTTAAGTGTGCGCAGTTGTGTGTGTGTGCGTGTGTGTGCGTGATTGGGTGCACTTAAGTAAATATGTGTAGTGGGTTACATAGTAAGATATACATAGTTTTTGCGCCTTTCAGCTTTTGCAATGTGTTTGATTTCGTTGTTTGCCTGCTGCCTTTTGTTGTTTCTACTATTGTTGCTATTGTTATTATTTGTTGTTGTTGTTCTTGCTATTGTTGTTGTTGTGCTTTGCTGGTGCTTCTCCTGGTGCTGGTGCTGCTTCTTTCGTTTCGCACTTACGCGAGTATTGCGAGAACTTGCGAGTGCATTATTAAATTTTGCTGTACAGTTCTCCGTTTTCTTTTGCAATTGCGTTTTAAATAAATTACATCACTTGATTGCGGGCTATAGACAGCAGTAGCAACAACAACAGCAACAGCAACAGCAATAATAATGCAACAAAGTGGCAGCCATTGCTAATCGAACGCAATTTTATCATATTTCCGTATGAATTACTCATACGCCCCATGGGAAAGTACACAGACAAGAACTAGAAAAAGTCACAGAGTGGCAGAGAGGGAGGTGACGAGGGGCGGACAGAGATAGACAGAATGAAAGAGTTAAAGAGAGGGAGAGAGAGGGGGGCAGCAACAATAGAGAAATTGAACCAGGTAGGCGCCAAGAAACTCAGCGCCGTCGTGTTCTCTGCTTCGCTTTCGCACTTAGCCCGCTGCCAATGGTAGCGTCGACTGCGACTGCGACGTTGACTGCATTCTCTGGGCAGCGGCTCATTTCAGTTGATAATTATTGACAGCTATTGAGCCGTTTGTCATTCCCCCGTCATTCTTCTGCTGGTCATGCTTGTCTGTGTGCTTTTTAGTGCCTTGTCATGCGCCCCTCAATGGGTAAACAACAACATTACATTGAATCCAGCCCCGGCCCAACCACCCCCTGGCCTCTTGCTCACCTGGCCTCTGCCCCCTGCCCCTATTCCCCTATTGACTGCACTCGACTGGGGTTCTGGGACTGCAATATCAATTGCGAATGCGTGACTAATCACCGACGGCTTCCTGTTTTGTCTCTTCCATATACAGCGGTCGCGAGGCGCGCAACAGGGCGGAGAAGAACCGACGTGACAAGCTCAATGGATCCATACAGGAGTTATCCACGATGGTGCCACATGTGGCAGAGTCCCCACGACGCGTTGACAAGACGGCAGTGCTGCGTTTCGCTGCCCACGGACTGCGACTGCATCACGGTAAGTCAAGGGAGCGAGAATGAAATCCCATGAGGGTCAGCAATATAGAAATAAGGAACAATGGTATATATAGGGTGTATGTTTCCTGAACTTCTGGGGTATCCATACCCTAGAGTATTTGACCTTCTTGTAACTGAAATCCCAACAGCTTCACTATTAACAGAGCCTCTTTTTCCATGCGGTTTCTAGTCTAGTTTGTATAGTCCCTAAGTTTTGATAAGCCATTTTACCCTGAAGAATCCTAAAAAGAACTATTCGATTGTTTATAATCTGAAAGAATATGTTATATTACGGATGGTGCTGCATTTATCGATTAATTAATTGCAAAACAATCGAAACATTAAACGACAAACTTAGATATACTTCAAAATTTTGCAATCTTTACTTGTCATCATTTGAAACGTTGATTAAGTAATTCCGACATTATTCAATCGTCTTTAATCATTATTTAGAGTATCAGGGGAATACTATGTAGAGATTCTAATCTCTTTAGGTTATCTAAGAGATCTTAATCTCTTTAGATTCGCTTTAGTTCTTTAACTTTATTGTCGATAACAACATTAGACATTGAATCTAAAGCTCCCAATGTCAAAATTCTGGACGAAAGGACCAAATTATAAAGTACCGATATCTAAAACTAATCATGTTGAATCACATTTGAATAGGTGCAATATATGTATAGTGAGTAATTTGGGTTGGAATGTTCTATTCTATTCTATTTTTTTTTTTTTTTTTTTTTGCAAGGCTAATCGGATATCAAGCAAAAAACAAAAAAAAAAGAGACTTGAATCAATTGAAAAAAGAATTGTAGAAACTTTTCTATAAAGGCCTTAAGGTTTCTTGACTAGGTAGCTGGGTACTACTCGTATATATCTCTATTATATAACCTCTTTTTATCTCAGCATTCGGACTGATGCTACACGAACCGCGTCCGCAGTTTACGGACACGCTGATGAGGATGCTCGATAGCTTCTTTCTGGCGCTCACTTGTCACGGTCAGATCTTGTTGATCTCGTCCAGCATCGAACAGCATTTGGGACATTGCCAGACAGATCTGTACGGGCAGAGCATACTGCAGATTGCACATCCCGATGACCATGAAATGCTCAAGCAACAGCTCATTCCCACTGATCTAGAGAATCTCTTCGATGCCCACTCGGCGGACTCTGCGGATGGCGATGGTGAGCCGCGACTGCGTAGTAAATCTGAGGAGGATTACATTGATGAAAAATTGAAAGCTGACAAGCGCAGCTTTCGTGTACGGTAAGTGGGGCATAGAGGAGCAAGTGCGTCCTATAGCAGCTCTTCTTCATTGTCTACCCTTCATTGCAGACTGGCGCGAGCAGGTCCTCGCTCGGAACCCACCGCCTATGAGGTGGTGAAAATCGATGGTTGTTTTAGGCGCAGCGATGGAGCGCCGCGTTGTGTGCGCCCTAACACGTTTAGCTCCAGTTTGCAGCTGATACGACGGACTCGGGGGCGTGACGATGCCATTCCGCTGCACACGATAAGTGGGAACGATATTGTAAGTACCACAGCAACCCCCAAGGCAAGCACCTCCTCATCTCTTTCCTTTTTGTTCCAGATACTGACTGCGTGTGCGCGCATCATTCGTCCGCCCAAGATCGTGAATCGTCTGTTCGATGCCAACACGCTGGAGTACCGTACCAGGCATCTGATCGATGGACGGATTATCGATTGCGATCAGCGCATCGGCATCGTGGCGGGCTACATGACGGACGAGGTGCGCAATCTGAATCCGTTTACCTTCATGCACAATGATGATGTGCGGTGGGTGATTGTGGCGCTGCGACAAAGTGAGTGAAACCTCCTTTCTACCCTCGACCTAGTTCGACATCTACCCCTATCTACACCTCTACCCCTACCTCCACCTCTACCCCAACGTAAACCTCCACATCTGCCTCTAACTCTACCCCTACCTCTACCTCTACCTCTACCTCTACCTCTACCTCTACCTCTACCTCTACCTCTACCTCTACCTCTACCTCTACCTCTACCTCTACCTCTACCTCTACCTCTACCTCTACCTCTACCTCCACCTCTACCCCTTCCTCTACCCCTACCTCTACCCCTACCTCTACCCCTACCTCCACCTCTACCCCTACGTAAACCTCCACATCTACCTCTACCTCTACCTCTACCTCTACCTCTACCTCTACCTCTACCTCTACCTCTACCTCTACCTCTACCTCTACCTCTACCTCTACCTCTACCTCCACCTCTACCCCTTCCTCTACCCCTACCTCTACCCCTACCTCTACCTCTACCTCTACCTCTACCTCTACCTCTACCTCTACCTCTACCTCTACCCCTACCTCTACCTCTACCCCTACCTCTACACCTCTGCCTCCACCTCTACCTTCACCTCTACCTCCTACTCCACCCCTTACTCCACCTCTACCTCCACCCTTTCTCTAACTCTTCCCTTGCTCATACCTCTTCCAGTGTATGACTGCAACAGCTCGTACGGGGAGTCCACCTATCGTCTGTTTACGCGCAATGGCAAAATCATCTATCTGCAGTCCAAGGGTTTTCTGGAGATCGACAAGGAAACGAACAAGGTGCATTCGTTTGTGTGTGTGAACACGTTACTGGACGATGAGGAGGGCAAGCGACGTGTGCAGGAGATGAAGAAGAGGTTCTCGGTCATTATCAATACACGAATACCACAGTCAACCGTGGATGTGCCCGCCTCGGAGCATCCCGCGCAACTCGAGAAGGCAGTGCTGTGTCTGATACAGAATCTGCAGCATGGTTCCGACTATGAACTCGATCCGCTAGAGGGCAATGACGATGACGACGATGAGGATGGCATTGCGAGTATGGCTTCGTTTAGCCAAAATGCTTATCATCAGCTGCACGATCATCAGCAACAGGACCAGCAGCAACAGCAGCACCACCACCACCACCATCAGCAGCAGCATTCACATTCACACAATCCCTACCAGGATAGTTCAATGGCCCAGGCACGCTTGAGTGCTGGTCACGGCATTAGCAGTGCCAAAACTCCGCCCCTGGCGCTGGTGCCGCCCGAGACGGCGTCGGTGAAGTCCTCAATATCGAAGAGTGTCAGCGTGGTCAATGTAACGGCCGCTAAGCATCTACGCGGCATACACACAGTGTCAGCTCAACAGGTCAAGTCACCTAGCTCCAACTCTACGACGACGCTGCTGGACAGCTGCAATTGCCTCGACGCGGGCGACATGGACTGCGATTTCTGCCAGGGTGGTCCCCTCACTCCGGAGACCGTGGTGAGCGGCAGCACGTCGGGCAACCTCAAGCGCAGTGCCAGCAGTGTCAGTGGACTAGGCTCCCAGGAGGATGTGAGGCAGGCCAAGCGACGGTTTATGCCCAGCACAGGTAAGCAGAAGAGAAGGAAAAAAACAGTTAAATCAGTAACACATTTTATGTGGAGCAGCTTTCAATTTGATTGAATTGTACTTAAAATCGACCTGCCTGATTTTTATTGAATCGATAATTATAAATTCCAATTCAAATTAAATTGTACTTAAAATCGACCTGCCACCACATAATTTTGTGTGATTTTCATTGAATCGATAATTACATATTTAAATTCAAATTCAATTGTTCTTAAAATCGGCATGCCACCACAATTTAATTAGGTCTCATTGAATCGATATTTATTGAGTTGGCTTTTTTGAATAGTTCTTAGAATCGTCGCCCCACCACATAATTTGTTTACAAATCGTTTTGCTGACTTATCGATTTGCAGCCAAACGAGCTTGAATTAGTTGAAAAACATGTAAATGAACATGCACAAGAAATATCAACAGGTTTAGATGTATTTACATGCATACATACATATAGTATGTAATAAATCCCTTACTTCGGTCGTAGATGGGTAATCTCAAATGACATGGGGCGCTAAACAAAGAGAACTCTGTCGCGCTCCAAAGTCGAATCGTGACACCAGCATTTGCACCTGCTCGGGTTAATGATGCATGAACAAGCACTTCAGTTGGCAGAGACAGAAATAGAATTAGAAACAATAAAAACAATTGGCAGAACACGATCGAGCAGATGCAACTCTATATGTAATTATAGTAGACAGATAATTTCAATTGGGTTTAGAGAGTGTATTGTGCAATATGAATTCGATAATATACTGAATGGCAAAATATACTATATCGATAATATACTAAATACTTGAGGGTAAACTAACTCTAATTTGAATTGGGGTTAGAGAGTGTATTGTGCTACGATATATAAATTCGATAATATACTGACTGGCAAAATATACTATATCGATAATATACCACCAACTCGATGATATACTAACTCTATAGCCTGTAAATAAATTTATGTATTTATCGTTCGCTTTGCCAGCAGAGATCGAGGATGTGCTGAGCAGTTCCCTGGTGCAGATCGAGCGGAATCTGCACGAGCAACTCAATGTGGCGGCGCAGCTAAGGGATCAGAGCAATCGCTACGAGTTACCGGATGCGAGTCAGCGCATTGATGAAATCATGGTAAGTGGCAGCTCAATAAATATCGATGCATCGATAATTAACGTGTATTCCTTTTGTTGTGCAGGAGGAGCATCAAAAGCAGAGTAAACTCTATGTGAACATTAAGAGCGAATACGAGGAACAGTTGCAGCACAAAGCGAACACGGCCAGATCGGAGACGGACTCACAAAGTGACGGGGGAATGGGAGGAGATGCTCTGGATCAGCTATCGCCGCACTAGACGGGGATGCAGGATAGCAAGTACAGCTAAGCACAAATCGAGGGTTTCAGCTGATGTGATAAACGTGACAGCCAAACACCAAAAGCGACCAGCGAAAGAGAGAGAGAGGAAGAGAAGCTCAAAGGGGGAAGAGAATAGTAAGGAGAGGAAAATTGGAGAGGTGAACTCAACTTAACTCCATGAACTACTCCCATTCACCTCCACCACACACACACTGGCAGACAGACTGACAGACACACTGATTGGCAGATATATTTCAATAGATAGCATATGGCTATGACAGACGGAGACAGACAGATAGTCAGACATATAGACAGAGACAGAGATAGAGATACTACTAAGTACTTGAGAATGGGAACTCGGATCCCACGGATCCTTTATCTATATTATTATGACACAAACCGAACCAATGAGTGAGCATGTAACAAAACTACTTTAGAATTGGGTCGTGGACTCGCCCGGCGGCTGTTTATTTAAATTGTTATACTTACTATAACTATATGCAACTAATTTTTTTCTGGTTTTTTTTTTTTTTTTTTTTACTATCGCATGTAGTGAGCACACATACACAACGACACATACACGCATACAAAGGTCATAGTTGGTAGTTGAGAATAGTGCAAATGTGTTTGTTAATTCATATAAACTATGGTCACGCACACACACACACACACCAACACACATACAACAATTATTAGCTACCGTATACATGAATGTATATGTATAAGCAGACACACCCACAAACATGTACACACACACACAGGCACACATGTGGCCGCCGCCGTCCATGGCTATGAGGCATAGACATGGGCCCGGCCGAAAGAGGGGTCCGTACTACAAACTAAACGTGATAAAAGACTGTTAATCTTAATGCTAGCGTTACGAGAACTACCAAGCTAAACTACAACTACAACTACAACTTAAATCGGTATAATTTAAATGGCATTAGTTAAACGAAGAAGAAAGGAAGTTGAAGAAGAAATTTTAAACGAGTACTATATATAGTATATACATTATATATATAAATATTAACTAAATGTTTTAAATGTCTTATGCTCTAAGAGATCTATGATAAGTGCCCTGCCCAGCCCATCCCCACTCCTCCTCCTACCTACCTCCACCTCCCCCATACTCCCCACACAATTTGTTTTGTGAATAGGTGAATAAATGTTAGTTAAAAACTATAAAATATTTTTTGGAGCGCAAAGAGGAAAAGAAGATAAAAAAATACAGAACTCACCAATTTGAATGCAAAAAACGGTTTTCAAAGCTAAACTACGAATTCTATTTGTTGTTTAACTCAGGGCAACAATAAAATAAGCGCCAAGTACAATTTACAATAAAAAAATTATATATATATACAATACATACATACGTGTAACTTCTATAGTCTATATTATATACATACATATATTAAAACTAAACTAAATTAAATTGAATTTGATGTAACTGAACGAAGAAACACACACACGCGATTGTTAAATGTTTGTTATGCATTTGTTTTATATACTACACACAGACACACACACACACACACAAACACACACATACAATATTCTTTCGTTTTTTCTATACTGTTTTTTATTATTATTAATTCCAATTACTATTAGACTAATTAAATAGTGAAATAAACTTATGTACCTACATACATATATATGAAATGTTTATTTGTGTGTGTATACTACATGCATACTAAACTTAAGTAGATCCATTATATATGTTACGGACACGTGTGAACACTTTTAGGGGGCAAGAGAGCAAGTCAACTATATTATCTACAACAAAAATGGTAAAACTACTTGTACTTGTGTTTGTTAACCGCCACAAAAAGAAAAAATTTAATAAATAATAACACAAAAAGATACATATGGTGTCAGTTTACTGGGCAACTTAGTAAATAATAATAAACAATATTTAAATATCAGTAGGAACAGAGTAGAAGGAACAGTCTGTTTCCAGGAACAGTTTTGTCAGGTGGCAACGCTCTGCGGTATGCAAGTTGTTATCGATCCACTGTATTAATGCAAGTAAACTACTTCACAAGTTATCGATATGGATACAATCGCATTCAATGCGAATATAGTCGATGTCTTAAGCCTAGATTAACGCCAGTCGATGAGCGCAGGACAATTTTAATCGATGGCTTCACATCGTCGCCCAGTGGCAGCAACTCAAAATGACGCAGCATTTTAATCACAATTGTCTTCAGTTCGAGCAGCGCAAACCGTTGTCCAATGCAATTGCGGGGGCCGGCACTAAAGGGTATGTAGCTGGACACGCTCCTCGCATCTTGCAAAGCGTCGATCCCTGGTAAGTGTCGCTCGGGCCAAAATCGAACAGGTTCCTGGTAATATTCCTCATCACGCAGCATTTGCCAGAGCAGCACAATCACATTAGTGCCCGCTGGAAGCACTGCATCACCTGCCAGGTAAGAGTATTCAACTAGTGTATAATATACATATATGCCTGAGCTTTACTCACCCACAACCAAATCATTTTCCAGGCAACGTCCCACAGCGGGTATTGGCGGATAGAGACGCAGTGACTCCTTGACCACGCAGTGCAGATAGGAGAGTGCAGCAAAGTCACTGTAGACCACAGGCCGGGACAAATCTGCACCATAGTGTGCCTGCAGCTCCTCGAAGAGACGCTGCTGCACTGCAGCATGTCGGGAGAGAAGGTACAAGCAGAAGGAGGCCGCCGAGGTGGTCGTGTCGTGACCCTCGAAGATAAACGTGCTCACCTCATCGCGTATCTGTGCATCTGGCAAAGGGGCTCCCTCCAGACTGGCCTGCAGCAATGTGTCCAACAAGGCAGCACGCTTGGGTTCCTGCTCCCGCTCCGTTGGCTGCGCCTCCTCTGGTTTTCGTTCCTCCTTCCCCCTTAAAAGCTGCTGGCGTCGTCGCTCGATGATCTCGTCTGTAAACATACGCAGACACTGGACACCATCAATTTGCTTGCGATATCCACTGGGCCAGCACAGTTTGAACAGCAGAGGAGGCAACAGATGCGGATGCATGAAGCGCGTTGCCAGCACGTTGGTCACACTGTAAGCGAGAGAGAAGAGCGAGGTAGCCACTTCACAAGAATGATCCCAATTTAATCTAGTTACTCCTTCACAGCCTGCACCACCGGCGAGTCCCTGTTCAGTTGTGCATCGATGCTGACCCCCATGGCCGCTTCGCTGATGATGTCCAGTGCGGCCAGACAAATGGAGGGATAGATGTTAATCGAGGCGCCATCAGCATGTGGCTCCAGTTGTTTGACGAGCACATTGCACTGCCTGTCAAAGACCTCAATGTACTGCTCCAAGATGCTGAAGTGGAATGTGGGCGTGATGATCTTGCGCATTGCATGCCATCGCTCGCCGCGGCTCAAGAGCAGTCCGTTGCCCAACCAGCCACGGAGTGCACCGTAGACAACACTCTTGCGTAGCTGCTGCTTGTGTAGGAGCAGTGCATCCACTAGGCGGGGATCTGCGGTAACCAACACCATTGCACCGCAGGTGGTGGCCACAAAGCTGCGTCCAAAGCGCTGCACATATTCCCTGAATTTCTCGTGTAGATCTGCAAGAAGTCATGGAGGTCAGTGAAGTCCGATGTTGATTGGGATTCACTTACTCTCTGGATGGAAGTCACGCATCTGCCAGAGGGCACCCACAAGGGGCACCTGGGAGACATTAGGTGCCAGTCCATGTAGCTGACGACGATGGTGTCGCTCCCGCAGCGCTAGGAGGAGGAGCCATCTCAGGGGTAGCAGCAGCAAAACGAACCCAAACAAAGTTACCCACATTGTAGTGAATCCATTAGCTGAATATCTGTGTTAAAGTATATCGTATTGTATATCGTAATCTCTTATATTCGATCACTCTAAATTTGTTGTCATGATATTTGCCATAAAAAGTTTTAAAACTTATCGAATAAATCCTTTAATTTCTATTTATATTTATTTGTTTATATTTATGTATATTGTATTTCAATTTTGTTTATGACGATTGTTAGTGCAGTTTCTTGATTTCACATCAAAATTGCATAATTAACACTAGAAAAAAATGTTGGGCAACTTGCCTAGGATTTCTGAATCGAATTGAAATACATCGATTAAATGAGTTGTTCAGTTGTTCGTGTTCAGCAAATGAGACTCTAATTTACTCGGTATGCGCGCAAACAACAATAAACTGAAACTGTTTCATAACAACGACAACAGTTAAAGTGTGCAGTCAAAGGTGGTCTAGATAAAATACCCTGTAATATTTATATAAATTGCAACGACATTTTCATTCGATAGACGTTGCCCAGAAGTTTGAACCATGCAGCAATCGATAGGGGAAATTGAAGGGGAATTTTAAAATGATGCATATCGATATTAAAATTTTGCGATTAATTTTATAAACGATTAATTTGTCTCAGCGAAATAGAGAGAAACAATTAAATTATTTGTATTTATCAACGTATATACCCAATTTATAAATTTCCGAGGGTATCTGCAAAGAGAACAGTTCAGAAAGAGAGAGCGAGTGAGTCATTATGAAAGAGAGCGAGATAGAGAACAGCTGTTTTCTTATCTGACGCGGCCACCGATGCAAGTCCCAAGCTGTGCATAGTAATTATATTTGTTTTTTTTTTATTGTAAGCACCTAAATTAAAAGTTAATTTATTTATGACAGATGGATTCCAGTTATGGAGAGGGGGACTCATTGCAGCCCGCGGCGACGCAGGCAGCGGCAGAAGCTTGTAGTTCTGCAGCACTTTGCTGATGGCGCTCCTCATTTCGAGCACACGCGGGCCCGCTGAGAATAACAGTACATTGGCAAAGGGATTTCTCTGGTTCCGCTGCTTCTGCTGAGACTGTTCTTCGTGCCTTCTGTGTGCCTCATACTCGTGGGGGTCGCGGAGCAGGGCATAGATGCCCACGGTGATGTTGGTGCCAGCAGGAATCAGTTTGCCTCCTGCAGTTGGTAAGTTGAAGATTTATGAATGATTTGTGATAGGAGGAATACTTACGAATTTCCACGAATTCTTTGAGATTGCACCTGAGAGGGGACACTGTTGGATGCAGCGGCTCCTTGACCACACACTCCAAGAACTCGAGTTCGTTGAGGCAGTGGCGCACTGGCAAGGAGTCTGTTTTCTCGTGGTCAAGTACCTTGTCACTTTCGTTGCCCAGGGCTTCCAGCTCAGATGACTGGCCTGAGGTATCGTAGAGGCAAACCACTAAGTCGTTGATAACTTGATTGGGATCCTCGATGATAAGCGTATCCTCCTCTCTGTCGCAGTCGTTGTTGAGCTGCAGCGTTAATTGTTCCATTTGGAGATCCTCACGTCGCAGTCCACAAACTGTTGTGTTAAAATCGTGCAGTGTCTGGATCAACACCTCCTGCCTCTTTCGCAGCAAACTATAGATCCAGTCCATGCGCTGCACAGTCAACAAATCTGTAACTCTAGTGGGACAGTAATTAGGCAATTAGACCCTCGATCCATTGTATTAGAATACTGACTTAAGAATGTCATGTGCATCGATCATATACGGATTTGGATTCATCTGTACATTTACTATAGTGGCCTTGGCTGTTGCTGTGGAATGGAGAAGATTATTTATACTAGCAAATGGGAGGATAATTTGTCGAGAAGAGATTCAAGGAAGGATACTGAAGGATGCTCGGTACAACACCATATAATATATGTTTCTATACAACTATATTTTATACATTCATGGTTGTTCAGTGAAATATCTAACATTTTTCCATTTCAGTGTAAAAAAATTGTGTGAATTCTGTTGCTCACCTGGAAAGTCAATAAGTGGGGAGACTTTAAAGGAACTTTCTCTGAAGACGTCACGGGCATCAGTCGTTAAGAACTTGGTCGGATGATCGCACATCCAGTTGCGATACTTGCAGCCTTTTTTGGGAACATTCGCCAGCGCATATCCCATTATGCCTGCACAATCAAATCAAGGATAACTTCAGCTGTCGCCAAGTTCGACACGAACTCACGTTCGTCTTGAATGCCTTGATTGCCTGAGACGTTCACCACGGACCCAGGCCCTGTTGGCGGTTCGGGCAGTTGGTCATGATGCTTCTTGCGTCGCAGATAGTCCCACAGCGGGCAGACGATGAGCAGCAGCAGCAAAAGTGTCGGCCACAGCATCTCCAAACTGTCACAGACGAGTGCCAAATGTAACTGAAAGTCTGATTTGAAGATTACAAAGCAAGATTACAACTCATTTGTTTCACATTTCAGTTTCCAGATTAACCACACTCACGTGTGTGTGTGCGTGCGGGCCTACACGTGTTGTGCGTGTGTGTAGATGTGTTGTGCGGGTGTAGAGTGCAGCTATAAAGCAGAACACTCTAAAATGTTGTTGTTAACTTTTAAAAGGCATTCAAGTTTCTTCATGAAACTTGTAAAGCGTGGAAGAAGAAGAATCTACAAATTGTTAGTCTTATACGTTATATATAAATGTATAAATCTATAAACCGTACATTATATTATATTATATATTTCATGTATAGTTTAATTGTCGGCCCACTTTTTTTATAATTATTTCTGCTTTTACAGATCTAATATAAACATTGGTCTTCGATATTGCATGGAATGCCTTGCCTGCTGTCACGTCTTTGAACTCTTTTTTTAAATACTCAAACCGCCAAAAAGATGGTCACACTCGTAACGGGTCTAAGGCATCAAAAGTTTCAGTTTTTATTTGCAGCCTAAAAGTATGCAATACATGCTGGCAGTTGTAGTTTTATCTTTGCATAATTCAAAATTTCGTTAGAAGATTATAAGTAATGTAAGAAGATTAAAATGACTGGGTGAAATATAATAGATTGCAATAATTAACAAAAATTTGTTATTATTTACTTAAAATATATTTCGTATCACATATTAAATTGTTATACCTTCTCTGTAGCAGACAGAAAGAGTTTGCCCAGGCAACACAAGGAATACGTTCCCGATCAGTATCAACAGACAAATCAATGTTTGAATACCTATATCATAATTAGACATCATAAGAGCTAGCACCAACAAAGTGAATGACTCTACATTGTATACAAAAAAATTTCATTCTACTGAGCTCGAGTTTGTTTAAGAAGTTGGTCATTCCCTTTTTTCTTTCCATCCATAAATTGAAGAAACGTGTGTTTAATAATTATCACTTTACAAATGATATCGAATACTTAGCACAGAAGTTATTTCAAAAATAATTATAGTGGGTGCACAGTTGAAGCTGTTCGTATCCGTTATGGGACAGTCGAGCACGCTCGACTATATTTAACCCGCGTGTTTTAATTGATTAAGTGATGATTTGCATTAGCAATGTAAACATTTACAGCATTTAGAGTTCGCAATGCTTTCCACGAACGTTTCAAGAGTCTTACTAAAACCGGATTGCTATCAAAGTAATACATAAATTTTACCACAGTTGATAGAGGAAGAAGTTATGTTAAGATTTGATAAATGATATACGTCTGTTAATAAACCTTAGTCATGGGTTTGGCAAACTTACCCGAAATTTTGTTTGTGATTTTGTTAAAAATATTTGAGATTGTGTTTTTGCAGTTGATGATATACAGCCTGGTTTTCCCAGGCTTCTTGCTCTGCTGACGCCTGCTGGGAACGGGATTGAAGTGTAAATTCCCGCCAAACAGCTTTTTTTGCTGGCAATGCCGCTAGTTTGGCTGCGCTGCCAGGCGAGGTACGATCGAAATGATCGTTACAGCGACCCCTTTTTGCAGCTGGACTAGGCAGGCTTCTGTGTCGTCGTCGTCGTCGTCGTCGTCGACGTCGCTGCAGACGTCGCTGTAGACATCGCTGTAGCTGCTGCTTAGCCGATCGGCAGTTGAGCGCGAGCGAGGCGGCCGTCCAGTTCGTGTGCGGATCTCGGTGCGGATCGGTCATGTCAGTGCGAGTAACCTGTGCGATATTCACGCTGATCGGGCTCTGTGTGAGCAGCAGCGGGGGCTACTTCAATCTGGAGGGTGCGTAGACACTTCTCACACTCGCTCTCCCTCTCTCTTTGTCTCTCTCTCGCTCTGTAAACTTGCTCTGATCAATACTCGCTCTACTTCTCTCCCTTTACTCGCTTGTCTCTCCAAACTCTCTGATCTCTCCCATCTCTCTGCTCTCTCTTGCTAATTTGCCTTGCATATTCCCCTCCCACTTTCAGTTGGGGATCCCTGCCCCACAGTGGATTACCGCAGCAGCTGCCAGCCGCCGGAGCAGTGCTCTACACTGACGCGCTTCCTGCAAAGTGGACGACTGCGACCTGAGGCGATACTCAATTGTGGCTTCACTGTGCGCGGCGAGAAGATTTGCTGTCCGATCGATACATCCGGTGAGCAGATGTTGCGCATTTCCCCAGGCGACGGCACAAATTCAACAACCACAACAACAACAACGACGACAACAACAACCACGACAACAACAACAACAACGACGACAGCAAAGCCAACAACAACACAAAATGCACCTTGGCTTAGCCTGTTTAAAACTAATCGCGAGTACTTGCAGCGTTCGGTGGCCCAAACCAATCCCTACCCCACGAGGGATAGCCTGGTGTTTCCGGACACAACGGGGGCAAGGGACGACGAGTGCCGCACGCCGCTGTACGAGGGCAAATGCGTGGCCATCTCGCAGTGCGACAGCGTTGGGAAACTCTTATCGCAGCAGCGACTGCGCGACGAGGAGGTGCTCAGCTGCCGCGATGGCACCACGGAGGAGATCATCTGTTGTCCCATCAATGTGCCCCTACAGCCGCGTACACAAATTGCCACCGAGTCGCGTGTGGGCGAGAGCCAGAGCCAGGCAGAGCTAGCTGCCAACAGGGTAGGAGAAGGTGCTGGCACTACGACGACTCCAGTGGGCGCCTCCAGTGCTGCGGAGTTGCTGGCGCAGTACAAACATCTAGCGGCGCTGGCCTTTCCCAATGCTGCCGTCGATGGTTATGTGCATCGCTGCACTGCGGTGCTGCTGACGCCGCAGCTGCTGCTCACCTCCGCCGGCTGCAGACGGCCAAGTCATGCGGTCTTTGGTGTGCTAGATTTGAGGGATTTGGATGAGGATGAAGACGATCTGGTGGAGATTATGGTGGGTAGAGACGGGGTATAAAATTTTCTTTAGCTTGTTTTACTCTCATTCTCTCTCTATTTTTCTTCTTCTTTCTGTTTCTCCCTTTTGCAGAACGAGGCCATCTATAAGGAGGACTTGGCTGTGCTGCGCCTGCAGTATCCACGGCCACAGCACGAGGCGCCCATCTGCAGCCACTACGAGCAGACACGCAGTCAAGTGCGGGGTCAACTGTTGGTCAGCGGCTGGGCCAAGAGTGACGGTAGGTGTCAACTCTCTCTCGCTCTCTCTCAGACTCTTTTCTTACCTTCTTTTATGCCTTATTTTGTGGCTTCTTTTCTGACTTCTTTCCTGCTTCCTTTTGTGCCTCTTTTCTGTCTGTCTGCCACCATTTTTTGCCATCTTTTCGGCTCCATTCTTACTTCATTCTAGCCTTTTTTCTATCTCCTTTCTTGCCTACGTTCCAGCCTTCTTTCTTGTCTCTTTGTCTGCCTCTTTCCCACTTCTTTGTCTCCTTCTCCGCCTCCTTTCATGCCTTTTTTCTTGCCCTTTTTCGTACCTCTTTCTAGCCTCCTTTCCTGCCTCCTCATATGCCTCCTTTCCAACCTTCTTTCTAGCCTCTTTTCCTGCCTCTATTGCTGCCTCTTTTGCCGCTTCGTTGTCTCCTCCTCCTCTATCTCTTCTTTTGTGCCTCTTTTCTCTCTTTCCGCCTCCTTTTATGCCTTCTTTTATGCCCTTTTTTCTACCTCTTTCTAGCCACCTTTCCTGCCTCCTCATTTGCCTCCTTTCCAGCCTTCTTTCTAGCTTCTTTGCCTGCCTCTTTCGCTGCCTCTTTTGTCACTTCTTTGCCTTCCTCCTTCTTGTCTGCTTTTGTGCCTTTTCTCTCTCTCTCTCCCTCTATCTCTCTCTTTCTTACTCTCTGGCTCCCTTCCTGCCTCATTTTCTACCTCCTCCTATGCCTCCTCTCCTGCCTCTTCTCTCTCTCTCTTATTGATCTTCATCTCTCTCACTGATCTCTCTCTTTCTACTTCTCTCCCCTTCTCCCTCCAGCCGGCGATTGCCCACTGTACGAGCTGCCCATGCGCCTGCTACCCTCTGCCGCCTGCCAGCAGCTAGGCAACGTCAGCAAAGTGTCGGATCTGCCTGCCAGGCACATGTGCCTAGAACCCATTGTAGCCATCTCAAACATTCTCCAAGCGGACTCGTGTGCACCGTGTCCGGCAGAAGTGGGCGGCGTCTTGCATCTGCTACGTCCCAATGGAACACGTTGTGTCATGGCCGTTGCCACGCCTACATCTACGCCCACGCATAGTGGCAATTGCAGCAGCTCCTCACCGGTCATGTACTTTAGCACCTTGTTGGATCGGCAACTCGTGGACTTCGTCAATCGTCAGCTCTAAAAGGAAATTCAATTTGTGCTTCCTCTTTTAGTGCGTAACTCGGAGTGTTTCCACTCTCCCCCCCATTCGCCTCTATTGTGATTAGCCTTAGTTAGTACGCGTGTAATAAGTTTCATTAAACCTAAGTTAAATATACAAATACATTCATTATTGATTCGGATTCCAGAAATAGAGTAGCTTTCCCAGCCTTTAAAACTGGTTCTCAATGGAATAAACGTCTTGAAACAATATGCGAAGTGAACGATATCTGAACAATATCTGAATTATAATAAAAACTTCATATGCAGGTTCTTGTATACCCTACGCAATGCAAGTTTTACAGCTTTTTTGCAAAGTTTGATAACCCCGAGAGAGGTTATCGACGCAGCTTTGTGTACAGTCTCAAAAAATGCATTTTTGCTCTCTATATTCTCTCTTTCTTTATATTCATACACAATTGTGTTCATAAGAATAGCACCACCCTAAGGCATTTTGCTCTCAATTTTGAAACTAGTAAGAAAGCTACATTAAAGTGAGCTCGACTGGAATATACCCGGTACCTAATGATTTATCTTTGGTCTACTGAAATTATTTCTTTGATAACTTCTAACTCATTTACGATTGTAATTGAATCTTGCAGATATTATTTGTATGATGATAAGTCTGGTACAAACAAAAATTTAAGTTTTAGTTTCAGAATTACGTTAATTATATGATTTTAATCAATTTACAAAGACGCAAAGGGATGTCTACACATTCTAAAACATGCTTAATGTACTTACAATAAAAAGACATATTGTCAGTAGATTTGGAAGCCTTAGCACTTATAGTCTCTGAGATCTAGGTGTTCATACAGACAAATTTGCTTAAATTGTCTCGTCTAAAAAAACAAATCAAGAATATTTACAAGTTTTCAGTGTAGCAAATACTTGTTTGTTCTATACTACCCTTCTTATCTATGAGCAATGGGTAAAAATATGTAGTTACTGCTTTGTTACTGTTTGATTTTTATTATGTTGCCTGGTATTCCCCCTATATTACATATATATCTCTCTCTATCTCTTTCTTTTTGCATTTACTAGAGCAGTAATTGAGTAGATTTAGTAAACCTCTCAGTAATATATATTTAAACAGCAGAAAGTTCGTTCTTAGACACCTTACTCTTGCTATACTCTTCTCTTAGTCTTATCTCTTATATTTCTTTGACTTCACTTTTTTCCCTATGAAGTTCAATCAAGTGAAAATATCTTATAGTAAGCTACATTCTGCTATATGGAGTCCACACTGTAGCGACTGCAATTATCGCCAAAAAACGAAACGAAGAGGCAGCTCTGGGGACAAACCCAAACTGGAACTGCCACTGACACTGGCAATGAACGGCGATGCTTTTGCAGTGCTTCTCTCTCGCTCTTCCTCTCTATCTCTCTCTTTGTCTTCCTCTCCCTCTCTTTGCTATCAGCTCCGGGGTTGTGTGTATTCCCCTTGAATCATAGTTGCTGTTATTGTTGTTGTTGGTTTTCTATTCACTTCAACTATTGCAAATATTCAAAAAAGGGTATACTTACTTTGTGTTAATGTATGTAACAGAGAGAAGAAAGCGTGGCAGGCTCTATAAAGTATATATATTCTTGATCAGCTAAGACAATTGAGCCATGTTCGTTTTTCTGTCTGTGTAAACATACAGACTCCAGTTGTTTTCAGAGCTAGAGACACCAAACATGGCCGGAAGGTGCCTTTATACCAAGCGCAGATAAAGTTTATATAGATAGCTGATTATAAAATCATTCTCTCCTCAAAACCTCAACCTGATCGGACCACATAAAGTTAATTAAGTAAGCTGACTATATCTCCTTACTCTCCTCAAAGTTTCAATCCGATCGAATCAGATTCAATGTATTTAGTTAGCTGACTATATAATCTAACTCTCTTCAAATTCCAACCCTATTGGATCACAAAGAAAGAAGCTATGCAATTTCCCTTAGTGCCCCAAAAGAAGGGTACCCTACTGTCGTTCGCGCCCGATTGTAGCTTTTGTCTGGTTTTAGGTTGTTTATTCACTATGTTATGCACAGCGCCAATCTCTGCCGTGCTTCGCTCTCCGTTGCCCTCCTCCGCTCAGCACTCGCTGAAAAAAAACCGGTTCAACGCTATCAAGAAGAAACAGCAACACAATCGACGCTTGACCACGGTCGCCGCTCTGGATCCGAGTGCGCGTCTGAGTCGACAGGGGCAACTGGGCTTTGGGTTCTAATCTCAGCTTCAGTTGTCCAAGCGACGCGTTGCCGCGCGGTACCACGAGCCGAGACAAAGAGAGAGATAGAGAGAGTCGAGCAGAGTAAACCAAGTCGAGCCTGAGTCCGAGTACGAGTCCGAGTATCGCGTCGAGTCGTGACGAGTCTCGTCGCGTTAAAGCATCGTCCGGCACCGGTTTATATATTTTTTTTTATTTTTTTGCTGTTTTCTTTTGTGAATTATAAATTGTTCTTGGTATTTGTTTGCCTTTTTTTTTTCCTTTGTGCTCTAAATAACTTCAGTTTTTTTTTTATTAAATTGTTAATTTATACATGTGATTTATATAAACAAAAAACAAATAGAAACTGCAGTTGAAGCTGTTTGGCGCTTATCAATCGCAGAGCTTTAAACGTTGCGTGTCAAAGGTTCGTCTGATAATAAGCGCTCGACCGAAAAAGTACTTAGTACAGAACAAAAACATTATTATCATCATGTTATATACAATATATATACATATGTATATAGAGAGAGAGAGGGAGAGATCCGTGATAATGAAGGCTGACGAGCTGCAGCCGGAGATTACGTCAAGTGCAATTCCCTTTTGGGTCGAAACGTGTGTAAACGAGCTGTGACGTCATCGTTGTTATCTGATTTATAATACTAAATACTAAATCGATGCTTATCACACAGCCATCGAATCTAGCCAGATAATGTAAAGTCGCATGCGAATTCAAATCTACTATATATATAGTATAGTATATATAGACTCGAAATCTATTGAAGTCTTTTCACATTTCTTATCAGAAGAGTCAAGTAAAGTTAGAAGAATTAGATCCAGTTCATGTTCTTTTACAATCTCTAATGTTTTTTATCTTTTTTTGAACATATTTGGCATATCTCTTATCTCTTGTGAATCATGATTCACAGCTCTCTCTTGGGGAAACTTTCAAAGAATCATTGTAACAATTGAATCATATCTTGCTGGGATTTTCGCGTTATAAACACAGTTTCGGTTCTTTTTTTTTCTTGTTTTGTTATTGAAACACGGGTCAATTGTAGATGTTCTGCGCTATCTGTCCGAGAGAGCTGAGCGCTCCCTTGCAAGACATAATCTGGAAAAATACTTTTCTGTTTTGTTTTGGTTTCTTTTTTTGGTATTAAAGTCTGAATGTCATTTTGCTATCTGCCCAACAGGCAATTAACCCAATTCCGTGCTGAAAACTAATCGAAATACGCTCTTGAATATGCATGAGTTTACAATAAACAGACAATATACTTTATATACAATAATATATATGAATATGTAGTATAAATGGCATTCGGTAGAATCTGCAGTTGATAATGCGGATTAAGAAGAAATTTGCATCGTTAATCTTTTAATTAAACTTGTTCACTTTTTTCATTTACAATATGTATGTAGATGTGATTCCCAGTATTTTAACCAGTTTACCTGATTGAACCTTATATATATAATGTATATACTTGCAAAGTCAATAATCGGTCAATAAACTCCAAATTTATAAGAGAAGTAACTGCTGTAGATAATGTCGAAGTTTGAATGTATATAGGTCGAGAAATGTATCAATAAAATATTTATGTATACTGAATGTGTATATATATCGATTTTTAGGTGCATTTAGAGGGAGTAAGATAAATAATTTATAAAAAAAGTAAATTTTAAAATTTTGCTATTAGTAAATCAAGAAAATAATTGATTTAAATGAAATAATTTAAATAAATTAAATATATAAATTAATACAAAAGATAAAAAAGAATAAAATGTAAAATATATTAATCAAATTGATTGTCTAATTATTAAAGCTCTTAATATTCACATCCAATATATAACTTAACAAATATATCATATAAAAGATGCTTGGAGACTTTTAGGGAGAGAGAGAGAATGATTTGCATAATAAATCGAATTAATCTTTTTAACATCGTATAGTACAAGAAAGTATAATCAGTTTGTCTCCATGTGGCTTACTCTCATATAGGTTGTTAAAATATATATCTCTAAACTCTCTCTATATCTCGCCTTGAGTATTTCCTAGGTATTTAATTTAGTCTTGGAGCTGAATCTTGAAACAAATGGGTGACCATATCGAGTTTGCTATCGTTTTCAAGCCTTTCTACTGAGAACAGACTTACTATCAATTCACACTCATGATATATAGCTTAAAGTATTCTATATAAACTCTATATATGAATATGCATGTTTATACGAGTATGTCAATAAGCCTTCAATCTGTCCCGAAATAATTGCAGTTGCTAGCACAGGGCGTCGTCCTTTGCGTCCAGCACAATGAGGGTCCGTCGTAGAGGTGTCTGTACCCGACTGGCCCGCCTGCTGTGTGGCCTGTTGCTCATTCAACTCTCCAGCTGTGGTGAAGGTATGTAAAGTGACCATACATAGACCAATCATTCAATCATTCAGTCATTTAATCATTCAATTATTCAATTATTCAACTATTAAATCATTCAATTATTTAATCATTCAATCATTCAATCATTTAATCATTCCATCATTCAATCATCCAATCATTCGATTATTCAATCATTCAATTATTCAATCATTCAATCCTTCAATTATTCAATCATTCATTCAATCAATCAATCATTCAATCATTCAATCATTCAATCATTCAATTATTCAATTATTCAATTATTCAATCATTCAATCATTCAATCATTCAATCATTCAATCATTCAATCATTCAATCATTCAATCATTCAATCATTCAATCATTCAATCATTCAATCATTCAATCACTCAATCATTCATTTATTCAATCATTAAATCATTCAATCATGCAATCATTCAATCAATCAATCAATCATTTATTCATTGTATTCATTGCTTGCAGAGGGAGATCCGTGCACTGTGAAGCCGAACTTGCCCGGCGTCTGTCGACTGTCGTCACAGTGTGAGCCGCATGTTGACAAATATATCAAGAGGGGCATACTCACGGGCCAGGAGGTGCCTTCGTGTGGCTTTGGAACGCTGGAGGAGATTGTCTGCTGTCCCGTTGCAGAGTGTTGTCCGGGAGATACACGGTAAGTGGAGTGTGGAGATGTATTTGGTTAAAATTTATTATGTTGCTTACTGTGATTGTCCCCCTCCTCCACCGCACCTCGTACGCCCCACAGCCCGTTGCCCACTCCTTGGCTACGTGATTGCTGTGCCAGTTGTTGTTGCTGTTGTTGTTGTTGCATGCTTCACAATTTTTGGGTTGGCAAGAATCTATCATTATCTAATTTCCATGCAGCCCAAGACAGGTGACCACCAGAGCCACAACTCGCGTCCCGACCACCAGATCCACCACGACGACGACACCAACGACCACCACGACTACGACGACGGAGAATCCAATGCTGAACAAGGATTCGTCGTTCTTCGACTTTCAGCAATTGCTCAATCCAGTTCAGCCTGAGCCGCAGCAAGAGCAGAGATTCCAGCCTGAATTCCAAGTTCCGATGCCTAATCAAAATGCCAACGTGCCTGTGGTCACCCACGAGGCAATGCGAGCACCGCCGTCGAGCGTAGAGCAAGTGCCTCCATCTCGACCCCGCTGGATAAACACGGGCTGGACAGCGGAACCAGTGACGACACCGTTGCCAGCTTGGCAGGGGCAATTCCAGAGCATGGGACCCTTGGGGCAAGCGCCGGCCACGGATCGTGAGCCAAGGGTGATCAATAGACCGATATCGATGAGACCTCAGCAGAGACCGGGCATGGCAGCTGGTCCACGACCTGGTCGTTTCCCTGAGCCGCCACAGGATCCTGATGATTTGGTTAAGTTGGTCAACGATCGATTGCGGCAGCAGGGCATGAACATTCAGCCAGCCCGAGAGGTCAATGCCTTCGATCGCCGACCAGTGCCAGCAACAAGAGCAACAACAACAAGAGCAACAACAACAACAACTACAACAACTACTATGTCGCCAATCGATTTGGATCCCTGGGCACCATTTCGTTTCCGGGAACGTCCGCAGGATGAGATCGATGGCAATGAGCTGGGCAACGGTTCAGCTGAGTTTGGGTTTGTCATGACTTCGAAGGGGCACACACACACACGCACACACACCCCCACACACACACACACACACACTTAGATGTGCATGTACAGCTTGAAGATTGACAGTTCCTCACTCATCATTTCCTTCGATTTCCTCTTCTTTTTCGTCTTGCAGCGGCGACACAACGACATCGCGCACCATTCAACCCACGCCCACAACCCGCGTCAATGCCGGCCCTGATCCCAACCGAGCAGCCGCGAGAGGTGAGTAGCCATCAAGGGAATATGGTTCAGATTAGGTGTAATAAAAGGTGAACTGAAATTTCTAGTTAATTTTAATTAACTTTATAATGTTTTTATGATATGAAGGATCAGAGAAAGTGGAAAACTTGAAAGAAAGTTACTTCAGGTTAGGTCTTAATAACTTTGATACGGTTTGTGATATATACATAGATATACATATGGTATATATACGAGATGTGTTCAAAAAGCAAGGTAACTTGACGGGCCAAGTTTCAAGTGTATAGAATTTTTTATTTGTTGGTGAGAGGCGTAAAGGTTATAAGTATTTTGCGTGCTCGGCAATTTTGACCAAAGGAACCGTCGCATGAGCAGCGCTCAAGAGCTGTTGAATGACGTCAACGATGACTCAGATTTACTCAAAAGGGTTATAGCTGGTGACGAATCATGGGCATATGGTTATGATATCGAAACCAAAGCCCAATCGTCCCAATGAAAGCGCCCAGGTGAGCCAAGACCGAAAAAAGCACGTCAAGTTCGATGAAAGGTCAAAGTTTTGCTCACTGCTCACAAATCTTAAAAGATTTATCAGATGTTAAGAATTGATAATGAATTAATAGAGAATATTCTAAGGACAAGAGACTTGTTTATGAATTCCATCATGAATTTATTTATTTCATTATATTCCTATATATATATATTTGCATATAAATTACGTAAATAAAATCTAGATGTTGTTTACCATATTCGATTCCCTTGGTTCAAATCATTCTAGTACTCTCTAAACTCAATCGACTATCTTCTCCATTATAGCCTGTCGCAAGTACGAGGAGGGAATGAGAGAACCCTCCCTCACGCCGCACATTCTGAAGGGGCTTCCAGTGGACGATGGTCTATATCCGCATATGGCGGCCATTGCCATCAACTCGTTCGGTACGATTAGTTTCCGCTGTGGCGGTTCATTGATCTCAAGCCGTCACGTACTGACGGCGGCGCATTGTGTGAACGATGTGGATTCGCCACCAGTCTATGTACGCCTTGGCACCGTCAACATCGAGAAAGTGAATGACTTCTACAAGGATGTCAACATAACGGTGAGCAGTGGCCACTACATGATGGAACTTTAAATGATTCAGTCTCTCTCTCTCTCTCTCTTTTGGATCCACAGAACATATCCATACACCAGGAGTACTCGAGCATCAGCAAGTACAACGACATTGCCATACTCGAACTGGAAGAGGATGTTAAGTTTAATCTGTACATATATCCAGCGTGCCTGGAACTCGACACCGCCGATCCACCAAAGTCATCAAAGCTCTTTGTCGCCGGTTGGGGCGTTATACATCAGCCCAGTAAGATAGTCGAATTCAGATCAACATAAGAACTCTAAGATCATTCAAAGATCATTCATACATTCAGCTCGTGCTACCTCCAAGATACTGTTGCGTGCCCCGCTAGAGATAGTGCCACTGCCGGAGTGCAACGTCTCGATCCTTGCGCAGCCAACTAGCCAGAAATACCTGAAGGAGGGCGTCATTGATACACTGATCTGTGCCGGGGACACGCTTCAACAAGAGGCCGACGCCTGTCAGGGTGACTCGGGGGGTCCGCTCTCCTTGGAGACCGATATTGAGAACAGCAAATTCACCATATTGGGCATCATCTCAACGGGATTTGGTTGTGCCAGCAAAACCCCTGGACTCTACACTCGCGTCGCATCCTATCTGGACTACATCGAGAGCATCGTCTGGCCAAATAACGTAGTCCCCAATTTAGTTTAGCTGTAAATGCGAAGCAAGTCACTTTTAAATATAAAGCTCATACTTACCTATAAATCATATACGAGCACAACAGCTGATTGTAATTCTCGGAAACCGTTGGAACTGAACTCAGGTTGCACTTTACTGTAGTATACACGAGTACTATATACAACCATATAAACCAAGGGCTGAACATTAAAAGCTGATCTCCAAGTCTTACTCATTCTTTGGCATATTCGATTCTCTTGTTCTTTCTAGTTCTTTGAAGCAAGCTACTTACTCTGAATTATTACTTTTAAATCGTACTAGGCTGGGTTCTTTTTTTTGACTAGCTCTAGGAACTAGTTCCAGTGTTGTGAAATTATTGAGTGTCGGTTTGTTTATGTCTAGCTCTGAGGGAGACAACTGAGATTCAACATTGTTTACGTACATATTTCTTATTAGCTTTAACATTCGAGTCGCCATGTCTGTCTGTCTGTATGAACGCCTCGATCTCAGTAATTATAAGAGCTAGGACCACTAAATTCGGTGTTCTTAGGTCTTATTGTTAGACTTAAATTAAGTAAGTATTAGAATGCGGTCACACTCCATTTCACACCCGAAAATCGAAAGAAAAGAATTGCAAGCAGATTTTTAACAAAAGAACTTTTTTATGCTCATAATTACTATACAAATGCGTTCTGTGAACTGGATCGCAATGGAAAGATAAAAATAAATAAAAGTTATGAAAGAAAATTGTTGACTGGGCGAGTAGGAGAAGCATTTGGATAGCGGGTATATATATAAGGTAAAGGTTAAATACCTGCCTACATCTCCGATTTTGTTTAAATTTTTTTACGGTTAGGGCTATATTTATCATGAATTTAGGTGAAAGAATTATTTATTATTACGAGGGTCGTTTGATAAGTCCGTGACTTTTTGTATTTGCCGCGCACCTGCTCTAAATACAACACTGCTCCTGTCAGCAGTTATCGATTAACAGCTGACTGTAAAATTTTGAGAAAGCTGCGTTTTTTGGTTTGCGTTTTATAGGCATTGAAAGCAGACGATCTCGTGAATTTTAACGAAAATGGAGATCGAGGAGCAGTGTTGTATTTAGAGCAGGTGCGCGGCAAATACAAAAAGTCACGGACTTATCAAACTTCCCTCGTTAGGTATATTTATTTATTATTTGGCGGTCGTTTTTTAATTGAATTTTGAAGATAATTCAATTTGCATGTATTTTCACCTAAAATATTGATAAATATAGACGTTATCGGAGATGTAGGCAGCTATTTAACCTTTACCATCTATAAATATAGCACAGTTGAGCACGCTTAATTTTTTCTTTCTTAAATATAAATTCAAAGTTCATTTGAGCTAGATTAAAACGCAGTTTAGTTTTCTTGTAACTGATTGCAGTGTTGTAAAATGAGCAAGTGTCAGTTTGATGAGGTTCTCAAAAGAAAGGGATTCTGCCTTATACAATTACAAACTTGGGGAGAAGGAAAATTAAGAATAATGTGCAGCATCAGTCAATGGGTCAGTCGGTCAATATATTCAAATATAAATATTTCAGACACACCCGTTAATTACATTTTCTCTTCATAAAAAAAACCCTTTAGCTCCTTCAATTCAAACAGGCTATAATATTGCAGACCTTTCAAATTTCTGGTGGTTCCCCGTTTACCTAATTTTCTGGTTCTGGTTCCTCCTCTAGAACAATCAACCCTGATTCATCATACACACAAAGAGAAAAAAAAGAGAAGAAGATAGAGAGAGAGAGAGAAAGGCAAGCAAAGAGCAGCTGTCACTTGACTAAGTGAGCTCTCTTCAAGATTGCCTCTCTTCTGTTTGTCTCAGCCGCATTGCCAGCTGCGAGTAAAGGACAGCAAAAGCTCACAGCAAGCTTCAAAAATGAAAAGCTCTCGAGCTTTAGCTTTCAACAGTCGTTTTGGCCGTTACAAAATGCCTTTGCCGGCGTGCTGCCGGTCGGTGCCAATCCCCCTCTCCTCCGAACTGTGCTGCCTGTGTCCCTCCAGCTGAAGGCGGCCAGGCAGGCAGTGAAGGCAGAGGCAGCAGGCAGAGGCAGCAACTGCTGTTGGAGCTGCTTCTTAAATGCTGCTGCTGCCGTTTGGGGCGCCTCAGTTGGTCGCGAGACTGCGTTGCCGTTAGTTCGTTCCGCCACAGCAGAAGAAGACGACGACGACGACAGCGCTCTAGTAACAATATTTTTTTTCAAGTGTATTGCTCTGTTTATTCATTGTTGTTGTTGCTGCTGCTCGCAGTGCTCGTGTGCCCCGTGTGGTATGCAACGCTTTTTGGCGCGCCCAATTTGAAATCTTGTTCGCGCTGCAGACGATCAATGTAAGTTATGATGCATGTTGTGCTTGAATGTGTGTGTAAATATGTGAGTGTGTGGGTGCAGGTGTGTGTGTGAGTGCAGGTGTGTGTGCGACTATTTAACGGGCACATTAAAGCACTTGCCTTATCGCTGGCCACATTTATTGACGCACTAATCACAAGCTGGGAAATTGATTTGAGCTCGACATCTGCTCGAATGAACAAACGAACGACCCTCGCGATAAGGCATTGCGGAATGGATCGACTGCACACAGAAGCCCCTGGCTGGTTTGTTGTTGTTGCAACACAGAACAGAATAGAATAGAATAGAACAGAAAGGCCAAAGAGGTGCGCGATAAGAACTGTGAACCCCAACGGACAACAGGTGCCCCCAGCTCGGCAGTATTAAACTATGAATTATCTTCGAGTTCACTTTGGAATTTAAAGACAACTTAAAGTTTACAAAACATCTGTCTTGGAATCCAAATCGCAAACACAATCAAAATTCGGGGAAAACTTACCAACGAATTCAGTTTCTTTTATTTCATTTGCTTCTCTTGTGGTGGGCGTCCTTTTCGTTAGAAATGAAACTGAGAACCTTTAGAGAGACTTGCGACACAAGGCGAGAGAAAGTGAGAAAGTGTGAGAGGGAGAGAGGAAGAGGGAGTTTGAGGGAGAGAGACCCTCCAAATTAAATTCCAGAATTAGCTCAGGCAAAAAAAGTTTGTTGAACTGAAAAAGAAAAGTGTCGCCTTAAACTCAATTCCGGAATAGTTGAGGAAGTTCTTCCTGGAGAAAAAGCATTCAATATTAAAGTAATATTTTACATATTGATAGTTAAATTTCAATTAGATTTCGCTTAATCTCAAAGTTAGTTTTTCATTTTATTCAAACATATAAATACAAAAATTTAAAGGTAATTCTTGTATTGATTTTCAATGAAAAGTAAGACAATATTTTCCGAAATATCTTCTCTTAAAATATTTTTTGTTTGCAGTTCTATAAAGTCCTCAAAATCGAGAGGGACACGAGAGAATTAAATCCATTTTATGTATTTAAAATTTGAAAAAAAATTGAATTTGTAATTTTCAATAAATAAATTCAAAACTCAATTAAACTTATGGCTTCTACTAGAGTTCTACATGAAACTCTACAAATGTTTCAATAATGTTGTCTTCAAACATTGCATTTGCAGATTAAAAACTAAAAAATTGTTATATTGTTTTTTCAGTGAAAAAAAACGTATCAAATTAACAGCAAAAGTACGATTCAAGATATTATAATTTTTTTAATTTTCCATATCCTTTTAATAATCCAACAATGAGAAAAGTGCCATTTCTAATGCTTTTTACTATAAGCAAAGTCTGAAAAAACTTGTAATAAAAATAAATTTGTTTTTTCTATTAAAAATTGAAAGCAAAAGTGAACTAAACTTTTTAATTTGGCTTGAATTACTCTGAATTGTCTGGCATCATACATAGTTCAAGGGCTTTGTATTGCTTAATTGCAAATTTTACTCGCACTGTTCTTAATGAGTTAAATAGTTTATGTACTTTATATATAAACTACAATAATGTTTCATAATTAAGCTTAACTTCTTAATTTGCCTTGAATTACTCTCAATCGCTTGGCATAGTTTAGAGAGTTTTGTATAGAAACAACTTAAAACTGAACTATTAACTAAACCAAAACATTTTCTCTGTTCTAGTAACTATAAAGTATATACGTGTATATGAACTGTATACTATAAAATTATATAGTCAAGAGACTTCTTTCTTTCCCAGCAACATTTACAAAGAAATACATAATATTATATATTCAAGTCTTGTACATATCTAGGTGTGACTTCGCATTGGATCGACTTCATTATCTTTTGTATGCTTTCACTCCATTACCTGAAATACCCATTGACAACTGTAGCATGCGATAATTGTGTGTTGTGCGAGTGTGTTGTGTATATATGTCATGTGTGTGTGTGTGTGTGTTAATTATGCTTGAAATTTGGCGGAATTTTCTATATATTTCATTTGGGCACCGCGGCATATCGCAATAATTGGCAGACGGAAATTTGTGTTTGCGCTCCAGTTGCACTTGATACATTGACAAATTGACAAGCTCACAATATGACAAACTGACACACACACGCACACACTGACAAATTGACAAGGCAAGTGACAATGTTCACGCTCAGGCGGCCAATCAATTAGGCATTATCAAGTGCATTTTAAAGCAATTTGTTGGTATTAAATTTGGCACCACGAAACGGGTGAGCAAGAGGGGCACAGGGGGCAACTGTTGCTGTGTGAGGAGGGGGACGAAGGGGTGGGGAGAAAGGCCAATGGGTTGGCTGCGTGGGCGTCCTTCGAGTGTTGCTGCTGCTACTGCCACTGGTGCTGGCGGTTAGAAAATGTGGCCATAAATGTGACACTAAGTTAATAAATTTATGGCCAAAACACACCCAGCTGATGTGTGTGTGTACTCTATGTGTGTGTGTGTACTCTGTGAGTGTGTGTACTCTGTGTGCTTGTGTGTGTGTGTCACGACACGGCAGCGGACATCAGCGAGGCGGATGCCAAAAAGAGTCGAACATTGTGTGTGTTGTTGGCATATTAATAATATTTTTATTGGCCGCTATTTGGCTTCACTGCATGTGTGTGTGTGTGCTGGTATGTCTGTGTGGGCTAAATACTGCTCTAATTTGAGCTGACAAATACAATCGAGCGCAAGTTGTGACCTCTTTTAATTAATAAAGCGCCGATAAGAGCAGCACAAACTGCTGCAATTACTGCGGCTCAGCCGAACCTGCATATACCCTATACAAATTAGAGTGGAGAGGGGGGGCAGGATAAATTAGCCTTGACCAGAGTCAAGCACATAATTAACAAACTGCCAGCAGAGAAGTTGAGGCAGGTCGCAGGTGTTTATGCTGATTAGCTGAGATGTCTTCTCCTTCCTCCTGCCACAAAACAAGCAACGAGCAACAAGCAACACGAAACAAGAAACGAGAGACAAGCAACTTGCCTTTTATGTTATCTCAATCTTGCCTCTCTCTCGCTCTCCCTCTCTCTCCCTTTTCTATCTCTCTTCTGCTAATGACAAAACTTCGTCGCGGCCATTGAATATTCATGTGCGCAGTGGCATTTTGCTGAAAGCAATCACAGATGCCCTGTGTGAGTGTATTCAGCATATTCGACTTGCCAAATTGCATATAAATATTCATAATTTATTGCTACATTTTTATGCGTGTGTGTGTGTGCGCGCCTGCCAATTCTCTATAATATGTATAGCCTACTTTTCAGCGCGCAACTAAAGCGCATTTTATTCCCCTGACAAATGTGCATTGCCCACATAACTGTTTGACGAAATGTACTTTATTTTGGGTTTGAAATGCATAGAATTTTATTATATTTCTGTAATGATCAAAACTTTTCAAATCGGTGCACTATAACAGACTGTAGACTTGCTAGTTTAGAGTCCTATTTGTAAGTGCAGAGGTACATGTAGGCCACCATTTTGTAGCTGCCATTTTGAATTTTATAAAATATGTAAATTTTTCCAAGTATTATACGTTAGAAAAAATCAAATTCATTGCAATTCATTTATTACTTTTTGTTCATTATTCGGCAAAATTTATTTGTAATTTAGCTACTTTGCGGCTAAAAATGCAGCTACGAAGTGAAATAAAAATAACTGAGAAAGGTAAAGAAAATACTCATAGTCGTATTTACAGTTTGAACTGTAAGTAGATTTGGCAAATGGCAATTGAAATTGGATTCCTGCTAAGTGATGCAAAATGCAAAAATAAATTCAAATAAAATGAAAAACCTGAGAGAATTTTCATGAAGACTAAAGTGCATTTTCATTCGCAAATGTAAAAAGAGTTTGCAAATTACACTTATCTATAGGATACCCTGTGTGTGTTTATGTTATGTTGTTTATGATTAATGATCATACGATAATGATAAACTTTCGTTAATCGATTATCGATAGATAATGCCAATAGCTTGTTATGTACGCACTTCAAAACGATTTAGCACAATTAGATAACCAAGTGGGCGCCCGCTTTGTCAACAGCTCTACCTTTGCCTGTCAGCATTGACCTTTGCCCCCACCCCCCTACTCCTACACACTACAGTGCGGGTCAGTTCAATAGAAGTGTTTCCTCATTCTTTAAACTTACTTTTCTTAGGAAGTTATTGGCTCTTTCTGCTGCAAACATTGTGACAAATTAATGGTGGCTCTGCTGAGCTTGTCTGCATGTGTGTGTGTGTGTGTGTGTGTGTGTGTGAGCTTGGGTCATGCAGCTAGGAGCAAAGCCGACTTAAGCGCAGATTTCTCTGGGATACTTTGATGTTGCTTTGAGGAATGCAGCAATAAAAATGCCAGCAGAGACAGTGAGAAAAGCAGGAAAATCAGGGAAAGCAGGAAAAGCAGGAAAAGCGAGAAAAGCTCTGGCCGAAAACTAAGCGGCTAATGGCGTTAGTTACTTAGTGTTCTGTTGTCTGTGCGGAGTGGGAGGTGTTCGAGCAGCTCGAGATTTGTATACGCCATGTGTGCCCGTGTGTGTGTGTGTGTGTGTGTGAAGCATCTTTTGTGCTTGTAATGCACATAAATTTACACAAGTTCATTTTTGTGTAGCGCGTAAATCTCCGCACAAATCTCTCATTTCGCTGGATAATACAGAGCTGTGAAGAGCAGAGAGAGGCAGAGAGAGGGGGGAGAGGGGGAAGCAAATGGGATAAGGGAGAGGAAATGGCAAGCAAGCCAGTCAGGCAGGCAGGCAGGCCGAATTGCTGCATAAGAAAACGCTTTAAGAAACGAAAAGACAAACAAAACTTAACGGTTGTTCACACACACACACACTCACACACACACACACACTGCCATTTACAAATGACACATATATATGCTTATATAATACTCTCCATAGTACGGCACTTAACTCTGATAAAGAGTCATCTGAACTGACTATGTTAGACATAATTCTCTGTCCTCCCTCGCCTCCATTTCGTGTGTGTCTTCTGGGTTGAAAGGTCGTTGACAATGGTATAACAACTGAAAATTTATGGTTTGGCATTAGGGAAATTTAATCGATTCGCTGCAGCACGTGTGTTGGTCTCCCCCCATCCCCCTTCCCTGCCCGATTCTTGAGCAAAGTGTTCCCCAGTTCCGCGTCTTGCATTCCCCCCAAAGGAACAAACATGGACGCGTGCCTGTGCCTACATTTCGTATAGCTCCTTCGCTTTGCCAAACATTCGCTGCCAGGAGGGGAGGGGGGGGTAACCAGAGGGGTCATGAGGGGGGGGCGCATCATAAAACTCTCCCATATGCACGCACGTTTACCTTATGAAATTTTCTTAATGAAAAAAAGAGTAGGAAGCAAAATGAATGAGGCACAACCGGATGAAACTGCAAATACACTTTGCAACAAGGAACAGTTGATATACTAATAGTTTTGATGCTACGTTTTTTATGGGATGATCTCTCCTAAGACTGGATTTCATAAGAATGTACTGTTTACTTAGTTTTGTGATTGTTTTGGAACGTACAATACAAATTCTTAAAAAGGAAAAAAAAAATAAAAGAAAGAAGAACACGAAATTATGATTTTAACTGCAGTTAATTGCAAACTGTTTCTTAATTAACCTTAATAAATTGATTTTATTTTACTATATTGAAGTCTTAAATATGTCTAGGGGTATCTAAGGAATATCTTAGGAATATCTTAAGAATATATTAAGAATATCTTAGGATTATTTGAGGAATATTTTGGGAGCATCTTAAGAATATCTTAGGAATGTCTTATGAATATGTTAGGAACATCTTAAAAATGCCTGAAGAATATTTTAGAAATATCTGAGGAATATTTTGGGAATATCTTGGGAACATCTTCAGCAAAATATATATAATAATATGTTGGAAATATATAGAAGTTTTATAAGCAATTTCTTAGTAGTAACTTAAAAATATTTCCATGAATTGATCTATACATATTTTTTAAATATTTCCCTGTAAAGTAGGTTAACTATTATGAAGTTGACAAAGGTCAAAACACAAAAGGGGACTTTTTAAAGTTAAAATATTGCTTAAATCAAAAGAACTCTTTCAGCAAGGGTATATAATATGCACTTGACTGTATTTATAAGCCAAACATAAGTACATCTTCCAGCAAACCACATGACTGCCGAATACCCTACCGAACCTCTATCCTGCGAGAGCCTTAAGCTAAGTGAATTATGCAAAGTAAAACCAAAAAAATGCAACTAAAAATCATAAATACTTTTGTACTGCATATTATAATTCCTTTAACAAATTGTTGGTATACTCTGCTTAGACAGCTGCCTTGGCAACAGGGTATACAAACAAAGTGAGTCCAAAGTTTAGCATGTGAAAAGTTTTCGCTGTGCGTGCGTGTAAAGCGAGTAAATTATTTCTCATTGTTGTTGTCATAAATGTTGTTGCCACTGCTGTTGTTGTTGTTGAAGTTACTGTTGATGTTGCTGATGTTGTTGCTGATGTTGTTGTTGTTAGTGCAGTTGAAAATGCCTGTTGCTGCGGCTGGCAATTAAAAATGTCGAGAATGTTGTCACAGCTTTGTCAACGCGAAAAGTTTCGTCAGGCGTGGCCAATATTATATATGGTACAATATATGCTTGGTACCACGATATATACATATGCATATATATATGATTGATAGTATATACATACATATATATACTTACATATGTGTCTATATACTCAGTTAATTGCCGCTGTGTTTGTGTGCTCATGTTTACACATTTATCGCGTCGCTTATTTGCTTTTGATAAATACCTGAGCCATTGACGACTTTCATTTCTGCAGCGACTGATGAGAGTAAATTCGTGATACACTATAAATACCCTGTAGAGCGGGCTGTCTGTTTAACTACCAAGGCTACAGTCGGGTGTGCCTGATTGCCTTATAACCGCAACACATAAATTAACGTTGTAGCTTTGGAATCACGCCTGCAATTGGTTTTTTACTATTAAGTAGGGCGCAAGGGGCGTGGCTGCATTTCAAAACTAACTTTAGCTGCGTGCATTAGCAAGATATGTTGTCATCAAATTTGGTAGTCCTAGCTTAAGTATACACAGAGTTAAAGATGGTCATACAGACACAAACTCCTTATGCTAACACATTTTCTACTTCTTCACTTGGTTCATTGCTCATACGCCCTTTGCAACCTTCTAGATGTTGCTAAACAATCTTCCTTCATGATTTTCTTAGCCCTTAGTGAGAACATTCCCTTTGCTCTGCCTTCAAATCAATAAAAGCAGCGCAAGAAAGTCAACTGTAATTGGAAATTCAAATATTTCTCATGCTTAATGAGACACCCGTTAATGCCAGCTTGTTACACCAATCTGTAAGCTGTGTCACGCCAGGTTGAGATACTTAAAAGAGATTTCAATTTCAGTAGCTTTGCGGAGGCTTCTCTGGCAGGTCTTGTCCGACTTTTGCCTCACTGTCTCTCGCCTCGAATCTGATTAGATTGCGAAAGTGTTGAGTGCTTCTCGTTTGCGACAGTGCGCGATAAAAAGTATCGCACATCGAAGCAGAACAGCAGAACGCAGCGAGCGGCAGCTTGTCAGCTAATAGAGCCGAAATTAGCGAGCCTAATTGAATTAGTCGCATGGCAGCAGGCAGCAGGCAGTTGCAAGTTGAAAGTTGAAAGTTGCTCCTCACTCGCTCGCTGTCAAAGAGTGGGAGGAGGGGTGGGAGGGTAGCGGGTGAAGCACTCGAAGAATCGTGCTTGGGTGGACTCGCTGCGTTGTCAATTAGCCTGTAGACTTGCTTCAATTTCAAGCCTTTTAAAATTGCCGTCCGCAAATCGTCCACTTTTACTTAAGTTGCCCCAGGCTTTCTCCCCTCCCTCGCCCCCGCTTCCTTCGTACTGCTGGTCTACTCCCCACTGTAGCGAGTGCTCGAATTCAAATGAACTCATTAAACTTAATGAATAACAGCGTTGTGGCATTAAAAAATGAAGGCTGCCAGCAACATTTGATGGACTTAAAACGAAAGGCAAAGCCGCCAGAGTCAGGCCAGCTCAAATCTAATAAAAAATCCATCGGTTCTCGAAACCAGAAACCCAAAGCGACACGTGCCAGTGCTTTTTATGCCAAAGCTCTTCGCATTAGCCACGAAGTTTGAAAACTTTAGGATAAGTATCTTTATAAGTTTTCAAAAATATATGTAGGAATAACAACTAAGAAATCTTTTATAAAGATAATATATAAATAATTCAGTTACAAATGGATTAATCTGTAAGTTACTGCTTAAAGCTTCAGTTATAGAAATAAATCTTATAGGGATATCAAAAAAAAAAAAAAAAAAAATAAAACGTTAATCTTAAGTTTACACACAAAATTATTTTCCTCTTGATCAAACACAATTATTAAAGTCTTTACTACTTTTGGAAATGATGGAGTAAAACGCGAGGCGATTTAGTTAAAGTTTAATAATGCTTTTATTTGACATAAGCGCGACGGCGTTGTGAGTCGTTTGAAAGTTTACAGAAGAAGAAGGAAGTTAAGTAAAAACAAAAAAGAACTGATTCAGATCAGTGTGACCAAATTTCAGAATATGGTTGTTGCCAAATTAACATAATACTTTTAGTATTTCAATAATATGAATAAGGAAGATATCACATTACGACAAATACGAATGATACATTAAGCTTAAAGCTCTTTACCTACTCAAATACATTAATCTTAAAGCTTACATTCACTTGAAGTCTTTGCAAAAAATGCGTGTGGTCTTCACGTTAGGCAGGTACAATTAATCTTCTGTAAGGCTTCAGGTCTTACTGCGAGTCAAGACAATCCAGAAATGTGCCTTAGTATTTAACTTGAAGATGCCAACCTCGGGCAATGAGTTTGTTAAACACACGATGAGCTTTGCAAATCTACTTAAAGTATTTTAAACCTTGTTTCATATTCATATTCTTGAGGAAATTGCGGCGTTTCTGTGCTTCAGAACACCAAACGGATATTGCTATTTTATTTCGCGGGCCTAAGCATTCTACTTGTGCCCCCTCTTTGGCTCTTCAAATTGGACTCATTCAGCTGCTTTACTCATTTACTTAATATGATGCCAGCCGCGACTTGTTCCCGCTGCTTCTCCAACTCCCACTGCTTGCTCCCCTCTCTCTCTTTTCCTGTTTCTCTCGTTGTCGTCGCCGTGTCGTGTTGTTGCGCAGGTGTAAATTTCGACCGCAAGTTTCTCACACGGGAAGCCATAGAGCTGGCCGCACGCGCCGCCTGTTTTCAATTGCCCGACAGCGTGACTTAAGCTCCATCGATAGGCAGCTCACGAATTATGTGGCAAGGGAGTGTAAGCCCCCTCCCCACCTCCCTCCAGCCACTACCAAGAACTCTAAGGGTTGTCCAATTAAGTCGCATGGGGTTGCTTGCCTCACCGCCTCCTTTCTAATGCTCAATATTTCATTTTATGCTGTCGACTTTAGCACTGAAAAACTTCAAAACGTTTTGCAACGACAAAGGGCGACGGCATTCCCGGAAGTTCCGGTGAGTTTTCGTTGGCCAGCTCGGGAAGAAAAACTCTTTCAGCATTTTGGCATTTTGTCACTTTTGTGCGAGGAAATAACGAGAAAAGGTGCGCAAATTGTGATCCTTTTGGAATGAATTTAGTCTAAAGGTTTAAAGTGAAAGAAGAATCTAGTTGACACAGTTCTTTACTTTTCATTCTATCGAGGTTACTTGAGATTTCTTTTATAGTTATTTACGCTCAAAGAAAATTAAAGAATTAGTGACAGATTTTCTAAGATATCTTTTATAATTATTGACATCACAGCTTATAAATTAATTCATGTAGAAAAGGTTGCAGATTTATTCTGTTTTTTGCCTTTTACTCTTCAGCTTTTATATCTTTCTTGTCCACTTTTCTTATTAGAGAGAGATTAAGCAATTCTTTCCGTCTAGTTTTATTCTTTCAATTATATTGAAGTTCTTTCAAGATTTTATTTTAAATTATTTACATCATAAAAAGAACGAGATTCCTTAAGATTTGTATCTCTTAAGTAGTTAATAATTCTTTACTGAATTTATGGCTTATTCCTTACTGCTTATACATATATCTTTCCTCTCCAGTAAACTTCATCTGGGTAATTTTAGATTTCTTCTTCATTAGATCTAGTTTCCTTAACACTAACTTCTTCTTACTTTGTCACTTCCTCCTCAATAGTCTTTTTTTTAAACTCATCTCTCTCAACTCTTCTCCTGCCAATTTCTCAACTAATGCTCAACATATAGTAATTATACTTGACGAAGAATGAATGAAGCGAACTCGTGACACTCAAAGAAGTATTTCATGGCATTTTCAACTGCATGATTAACGTCATAAAGCGTGTGGAGATTATTCACTCGTGTCCGAGTCGAGGATGCTTTGCGGTGCTAGAGTATCTTTTTTTGTGCCGTGCCAATGTCAGTGATTGCATGCACATTGCGCATACGCCTAGGTTGCCAGGTGGATTTTAAATGAATATATAGAGAGCAACAAAATTAACACATTCTCACCTTGGGTGCGTCCTTATTGCAGACACTGTTGTGCGACTGCTGCTGCTGCCTCTGCTCTCCTGCTGCTGTCGTTGCCATCGTTAATTCCCTCTGTTGCCCTCCCTTCCCTCCCTATCTTCCCTTTCCTTCTGTGTACTCTCAAAATGGGGCACTTCATTTTTAATAGCAATTTATTAGGCACGAGCTTTACTTTTGCCCTTGCCTGGCAATTAATTCGTGCGACATTTATTATGTCGCGTCTTTTTAATCTGACAAATTGGTGACTCATGTTGCCTCCCTGCTAATCCTTGAGCGGAAAGGAACAGATAAAATTTAAATGAGATTGCAGCGCACTCAGCATCAAGCTGCCTCGCCTCCCCGCCCCTCATGCTCATTTTTATGCTCCGTGCGTGGCTTTTTTTTGTTATTGTTCAGAGGAGGAAAAAAAGCCAAAAAAAAAAAGAAAGAAAATAAACCGAAAAATGCAAATGTGCTTGACGCACAGGCAAACAAGCGAATATATGTATGTGTATATATTTCACACAGCCTATACAAAAAGTATTCGTACTGATGTGTAAACAAATGTCTAAGCCCCCTCCGGCACTTCCCCGCGGCAGCCCACAAAGTTCAAGGATATCGAAGAAGCGTCAGCGCATCGAAAACAACAACAACCAACAACAACAACAACAAGCTGCGAACCCAGCGAACCGAAACCAAGTCAAGGTAACCCTGCCCCGGGTCAAGAGTCAGTCGAGTTTAGTTGTCGCTAAGCCTTACAGTGCATCACTCACACTTTCACACACACACAGTATCTCTCTCTCTCTCCCTTTCTATCTGTCTCTGTGTCAGTCTGTCAAGACAATACAAGAATGGGTATGTCAGTGAATTCATACCCTGCGCGGCTGCTGTGAAATTTTATACGAGTACAATGCGTCGGTCGCAGCAAATGGATTTCTTTTGTGCGCTGAACTTTTGTTCAGATTGCGCAAGATTTGGATTAGCAAGTAAATGTGTTTTTTTCTTCTTCTTTGTACATGATTCTTGTAGTGCACTACACACCTGTCTGAGGGTGTTTCGTAGGCGAAAAAGGGTTCAATTTGTAAGGTTAAAGTGCGAGTACGTGCATGTGCGAGTACTTACTGTATACTTATCAATTTAATAGCCTCTTTAGCTGTTAAAGAATCAAAATTTGGTCCCCTTAATGCTTAAAACTGTGTAAGCATAACAATGTGATGGGGATTCCAGTCCCATTTCATATTCTCAATTACTTCTGGCTACTAAAACTTAAATAAAAGCGACTTACTTCGTAAGAATATGGTCTTCTTAATATTATAAACATTTTAATAATGTAGCTTTCACGTCGAAAAGCTGATATAGTTAGAGCTGATGATTGTTTTAAATGCGCCAACAGTTTTTTGGTTACAATATACATATATGGTCACTCTAATTTTTAAGATAGTGTAAATATAAAAAACTTGTTGAGCATTCTAGTCTTTTTTCAGGTGCTCAGGCACTTCAATTTACTTAATTTTAGAATAACAGTAGTTAAATAGTATGAATATGGTCACCTTAATTTACTCAACATTACATGCAAATACTTTAGAGTCGTACAACTAATACGATATGAGAATGTGGGTTCTCAGCTGCCAAATTTTTAAGTAATTTTACTCACACTGTGAAAATAAGGTCACCCTAATGCAAATGAGACTGATCCCATACGCAAATAAGACTACTTGTTCGATTGTCATGTCAATTAAAACATCAAGTTGCTGAATTCCTCACAACTTTCTTCATTCAGTGACCATATGGTCACCCTAATCATGATTTATAATCAAACTTTCAACTCGAAGTCACAATTCGAAGTCACAATATTCCTGCCAGGCAACGGCAAACGTGTTTGACAGACTTGATGGCTTCAGAACTGCGAGAAAAAAGCTGCAGCTGTCGGAGAATTCAATTGTTCCACTCAGAACATGGTGGGGAACCGCTGAAGAGCTATGCAAATGAGGTTTGCAATGAGTTTGCCACTGGAAAGGGGACTGTAACTTGGGAGCAGGGAACAACCGTCCTAGGCTTAGGCCCAGGGACTCTTTGATTCTCGGGACATTCGTGCATTGTCTGCGAGTTGAGGGGCCGAAGAGCTGAGTGAGTGAGTGAAAGCGTAGCACAAAAATCAATACGCTCCGTCGTCGTCCTCCAGAGACGGGTCCGGCAATTAGTACGCAGCACCCATGAGATTTGTCAGGCATTTCAATTCCAATTTTTGTGCTAATTTGCAATTAGTCAAGTTTCGGCCAGAGCCAGCACCAGAGCCGGAGCCACAGCTAGAGCCGTAGCCTGAGTGTGGCCTCGTTTAGGGTTTCGGGGTCCATTGGGTGTGGCCCACTTAAAAGTTGCCCAGTGCTGAGATTAATCATACGCACCGTTAAACATTTCAACACAAACTCGCAAGTTTTGCTGCTTGTTCTTTGATTTAAGCCCAAGCGATTTGATTATGAACACACTCACACACACACACTGGCACACACACACAGGCACACACTTTGTTACAGTCTGTAAAAGAAGTCTGTCTGCCACAGGCCATTGACCAAAATCAATGCTGAGTCGCAATCCACGTACAGCCCACACACTCAGTGCAAGGCCCACAGCAGTGCGGCGCGTATCATTTCTTCAATAATTTAGCCCCTTCCCCCCCTCGTCCTAGTCTCTATTGCCCCGCACAGAGGGCTGTCATTCAACGAATTCGTATAAAATTCATGTCGCTTTTGAATTTTAGTTGCCATGGACAATTGGTCGCTCGTCAACGGGCGGGGGGCGATGTGGGGCGGAGGAACGCGCCGGCGGTCGGGGTCTGATTTGTTGAAAATTGCAGCACGCCGGCAAGTCAATGACCGACGCGTCGCCACCGATGACGGGCCTGGCCGAGTCGAGTCGAGCCGAGACTGAGGCAACCAACTGAGCAATTGAGGCAACGAGCCAAACGAACCGAACGAGGCGTCGCTGCTGCTGCTGCTGCCACTGCAGCAGTGGGCGTGCCACGTTGGGGCGTTGCAGCTGGCAGCTGGTAGCCGGCAGCCGGCAGACGTTGCCCGCATAGTCATCGACATAGACATAGACACAGATACACTTAGACATATACATGGACATCGGCATAGACGCAGACATGGGCATAGACAAGCTCAGCTAGAACCTCAAGCCGAAGCCCAACAACAACAGTAACAAAACGAGCCCAAACCCCCATTCCCGCCAGCTACCTCGCTCGGTCTTTGACTGCAAACTCGAGTTGAAACTTGTCAATTTCTAGAGGCGCCCTGAGCAGCCACCCACAGTCATCGACGTCTCCTGCGCTTTTATAGTTGTCTTGTTACTCAATGAAGAAGCAGAAAGCCAAACGGAACGGCGCAACTAAAGTAGAAAAATCGAATAAAACACCAAAAACTACTTAGCTGGCATCGATTTGCAGATACCCTAACTAAACAGCGACTTGAAAATGTTAGTTTGATTTAGGTTGCAAGTAAACTGACTTTGAGGTTTGAGAGTGATTTGAAGATAGCAATTATAATATTATTTCAATTTTATTAAATAATTGTATTTATTTAAATAAAATTGAATTTACCTTAATTTACAGCTTAGTTCTATAAATAATTTTTTTATATTTTTTCTGTACTTTTACTTCTCTCTGCATTGATTTACAAATATCGATTTTATAACTATCGGCACACCGCCACTTTCGATAAATCATTGATAAAGTGCATTAATAAGTGTTGAACAAATTGCAAATAATTTAAAAGCAGAAGCATATCTATCGACCTTAATTAAATCGATTTCAATCATAAACTGCTACTCAACACTTAAATCACCAAATATTCCCAAATACCCTAAACAAGAACAAACCATGAATGAAATTGACTCTACTTCTTAGTGAGGGTATTATAAAATCGATGCCTGAATTGCAAAGAATGTTGAAGAAAAGATCATCAGCCGATGGGCTTGCAAAATCAATTTCCGTTTACGGTTTGGCGTTAAGCTGTACGCACAAGCAAGTAGTCATAGAAACAGGGAGAGGAAGGCGGAAGCAGAAAAGGGCAGCAGGATGAAGCGCGGGAAGGGAAAGGGGAAACAAAAGGGGACCAAGGCATGCGGAGTGGGAATAGCAATGAGAATGCGAAATGGGAATGGAAACACAAGCGTAATTAGTTTGAGTGCCATAACTATTCTCGCAGTTGGGAGACGAGTCTGTCTGTCTGTCTGTCTATTCTGCTTATGCAGAAAAGTATGCAATTATTCGCACGCTTCTCTGCCATGTGCTGATGGGCAGGGCAGGATTGGGTCACAGAGCGGGGCTGGGACCGGGGTTCAACTGTTGCGCTGACACTGAGGACAATTGTCATGAGCGTCCATATTGCTGAGCGTGTAAATTGGCTTGATTGGCACTATTAAAATAATTAGCTCGACTCGAATTCCTATTGCTCTGTGTGCCCTTCCCAGCGCTCTATTCCCGATTGGCGTAGCGCACCTAGAATTTAGTGGGTACACGCCGTAAGAGGGTATACTGATTTCACAGGCAGTTTGTCGGAAATTATTACAATTTTTTTTTTCAATTATCTAAGTGCAGTTAAATTCTTCAATTCCCTAAAATGTACTTTTTCTTTCACATTTCTTTTTATCTTTTTTAATCTACTTAACAGTTTCCTTTTTACCAGCTACCTAGAGTATCCTGTCTTTCATACCTTCTACATTATCTCCCTAGTTTCCTTCTTTCACATCGACGGTGCCTGGCACTCACATTCAAATGATATAATTGCGCAATTAGGGCAAAGTTTATCTTTGGGTCGGCACCGAATCGCACCGAACTCTATCAACAATTGGCCATTTCCCGTGTGTGTGCTGTGTTTCCGCATCGACCCCAAGGCTTTAATTGCATTTCATGGGACGACGGCAACAACATCGCATTATATTGAACTCTGTCCGATTCCCCATTTATAATACATACTATATATGCTATATAGTATATAGTAAGCTATGCAGCAAATGAATGCGTCGATAACTACAAGACATGACACACTTTATGGCCTACTGGCATTTCTGAATGGGAACTGCGGCTAATTGCCATTGAATAATTGAATACGCAATAACACGGGCATCGACATTATGAGACCAAACAGCAAACATGCATTTATGGTATACAGGGACAATACAAATGAGGAATTGTGCATTTACAGGTCGCTGGAACTGACTGATTCTAATTGTGCGCGCCATGCACAGCAAATTTTATGAATATTAGAAAAGGTTTTCTCACTTCAGCAATATTTTAATAAGCAAACAATGTCGTAAGGTTTCCAAATCTTTAGTAAATCAGAGTGTTATTGGATATAGAATAGATCTAGAACGAGCAACAGCTGGAAACACGAAACGTCAATGAAAATTCATTGAAAGTTTTCAGCAGCTGGTGGAGGTAATAAAAATGTGCTTCATCGCAAGTTCTTAAATTCCAATTGTTAAAAACATAAACACAGACACACGCATACCTTCACACACACACACACACAGACACATATGTTGTTGAATATAAAACGGGTAGACAAAGTGAGCGTAAATATTTTTTATAGTCATAAAGCCCGAGACAAACAAAGCAAAGAGAAAGGAAAAGGGGGGCTTCGTCTGTCGTCTGCTGAGTTAGGAGTCATGATGAATGAAAACATACAAAGATATGAGTATGAGTACATTTGAAACGGTAGGGATAAGGTGGATATGGATTGGATTGAGTATATATTATTGTGGCTCAAACAGGGAAGGATTCTTTGTCAAATTTAAATGATTTTCATTTGGCTTAAGATATTTGCAGGGGCTAAACTGAGCGAAGGAAAAAAATAGAGATTAATATCTAATTCGAAACCAAAGTAATTTAAATATTGACTTCATTCCTTTATACTTGCTAAATTACTGTACCATAATGAACTATTTAATTAAGTCAGGCAAGTGGGAAATGTACTTTGATAACTTTTCATGGGAAACAATGAAACTAGTAGCAAGTACATGTACTTAAACAAAGCCTAAAGGGTAATTCTCTTAATCCACATATATCAAATCAAAGCCCTGCCATAATCCTACTTATAACTGCAGAGCTCAAGGAATAATGCCCATAGTTTGCTTATAGTTAATTAAATCTGAGTTAATTCTTGCTTCATAATGAAATACAGTATAAAGTTAAGCTTGATTCGCACAAGACAATCGATTTTAAAGTTCAACTGGCTCTATTACTGTTGTTGTTCTTGTTGTTGTTGTCTTTGTTTTTATTTAAGTTCAGTTTCAAGGCAAACTCAAAGGTGTTAGCCCTTGGCGTAGGGCAGCCCGACGTGGGACGCAGCGACAGCGACAGTACTCGGTGGCCCCAGGCGCTGCTAAGTATGCTACACATACGCACACGCACACAGGCACACACGCACACACGCTTATATGTTATTATTTGGCACGGCGTGAGTGTTTGTGTGCCTGTGTGTGTGTGAGTGTGCGAAAACAATAAACATAAAATGCACAAGACACACACACAAACAGGCAGAGCACATGCGTGTGTGTGTGTGTGTGTGAATGTGGAGGCAAACTTAAGGCTTATCAATTTCAATGTCTCGCCCCGCACGCCCTTTTGCTGGATTTGCTGCTGCTTTATTTGTGTTCCCTTTCTACAGCCTCCTTTGCTCTGCCTCTCTCTCACTCTCTCCTCTCCCCTCACTTCCCTTCCTTGTGCTTTCTTCTGCCTTTTCTTTGCCACTTGACGCGCTCATTTGCCTGCCATAATCAGTCAATGCGGCGCGCACTTGTCTGCCAAAGACAGCAGGGGGGCAAAGGAGGGATCAGAGAGAGAGGGAGAGTAAAAGAGAGAGAATGGAGGGGGGAACTTAGCCGTAAAAGCAACTGATAAAAGTTCTGTTCGACTGCCTTTTACTGTGCGCTAATTTATGGCCAGCAAAACTTGAGGCAGTTGCGATTTTCATTTAACAATTGCCAGCAGCGCAGTGTGCGTGTGTATGTATGTGTGTGTGTGTGTGTATGGAGGCGTGGCAGCAAATTACCTACAGCTAACCCAGCTGCTAATAGGCCCTGACGTGCATATTTCATGACAGTTTTATGGCCAAATTATTTGGCATCGCTCTTAATTTTATGGCCCAGACTGTTGCGAGAGCGAATTGTTTAAGAAGATTAGAAAAGCGAGACGGCGAAAGGGGCGTGGGCGAGGGCGTGGGCGTGGGCTGTAGCGACAATTTGGCAGCGGCTTTCAAAATCATTTGTTTGTTAATTAAATATGTTTTTCAGTTTCTGTCCGCTGCGCTGCGGCTGCGCTGTGCTGCATTTGGCGGCAGCGCGTCGCGTCGCGTGTTGCTGAACAATTAATTCGCATTTATGTGGCAGCTTCTGTCCGTGGCGCATTCAAGTTTTATGTACCGTGTGCCTTGCACCACTAAAGGGGTGGCAGAGGGGCAGCTCTGTGTGGCTTGTGGTCCGTTTGTTGGAAATTGCACACGCCTTCTGCACCTCCCCCTGCCCACATATTACCCGTGCATAGAATTAATTGAGTTTTGTATAATGTCAGACAACAACAAGAACAACAGCAGCAATGGGAGCGGGCATTTTGTGCACATATTTTAGGATTCTCCATTTCCTTTTTGCGATTTGCTCTTCACTTGAAATGCATAAAATTTTGGACGCGTGGCAGGTGTAAATAGTTGCGAGAGTTGCGCGAAAATTTCATATTTTATACCAAGATATAAATCACTGTCGTTGTGCGCCAACTTGAGCGAGTATCAAGATCTGGCAACGCCGCGTCGATTAGTGCGGTTACACCACAGGTATATTTTAAATACTAGCTTGCATAAATATATATCGATATCGCTTCGATTGGAAATTGCATACAGAGGTATTTTAAAAATACAAACTGCAATTAATTTATGTGAGTTATCGATATTCACTGAATTATCGGACAGTTTGCCTCTACTTTGCAGCAGCTTTTTATTACTACAAAATCACAACTGAATCTTTTTAAATAACAAAACCCGTTAAAGCATTATTTATTTAGTAACATTTAAATGGAAAATTCATTGAAATTGGAAACCCAATCTGATTTTCGTCTTAACATCGCTGCAAGTCACTGTCAGACAGTCACTCTGTTCTGTTTTCGTGCCACTCTCGCTGCCATTCTCGGGTTTTATTTAGCATATTTTGCAAACTAATTGGATGACAGATATGTATGAACATGTTGCAATTGGATAGGATGGAACAAGGCCAAGGCCATCCATGATGATCGGCCACGGCCATTGGCAATGTGCAGAGATATATTTACCATGCAAGCAGACAATTCACAATGCCAGGATACGCTTTAATTAATTTGCAAATTGGTCCTCATTGCGGCACGTGTGTGTGTGCGTTGGTGTCCGTTATTGTGAGTGCTCATCACTTTGCATATCGAATAACCACAGATGCATAATGCCAAATTACATATCCCGCGCGGGTTTTTGAACTGGGAGAAATTTACAACGCGCTCAGTTTGTAATTATCAAAATTGGACTGCCTATCTTATTGGATATAATCGGTTTGTTTTTGCCATAGAGAATCGAATGACAAGTGAATGATTTGGTTACTCTGCATGTGGGAGTTTAAATTCAAGGCCAAAGTACTGACAACTAAAGGTTAAGTCATACACGAAGTAAAAATTAAAGCACTAGGAATTTAACTGTTTTAGTTATTTCGATACTTAAGAAAGTAATGAAAATAATGCTGCAAGTTAGAAAAGTAGTTACAAGACGCAACTAAAATAGTCTTTTCATCTCTAATAAACTTTCATATAATTTCTAATCAAGTAACTATAAAATACTTGAGTTTAATTGTCCAGCAAAGCCTTCATCTTACACTTACACAAGGTCTTAAAATAAATCAAGTCAAATTTGCATAAACTCATAAGACACACACAGCAATTGATTTTGAATGGGCTTATTTCAGTTCGAGTAGGTTTGTAACTGTGAAAATAGGCTGAATACGGAATGAAGAATACACTCTAAGCATGCTGTATGTGAAATGTAAACGAATGAAAAATTTGCCGGATTCTATACTCCATAAAATGAAGAATTTTGCTTGAAAACTTTGAAGATCTGCCAAGAGGTTTTAAACATTTAAGTTTAAAATTAAAAAAAAAAAAATTAGAATTAATAACAATGTATTTGCTCGGGTTTAATTATGTTCTACATGTATTATTTAAATCTGTTCTAAAGACTCAAAATAAAAACAAAGTATTTGCAAGTCAGTCACTGCTGTCACTTCGCCTTCTCTCTCGCCTGCTTAGACATTATTTTCCTATTAGACGCAGTTTTATTTATGTTGCGCACGCAGTGAGGGGCAAATCCTAGAAGGAGGCGTGGCATCATCATGTAAATCTGTCGGCTGCAGCTACTTAATTAGCAAAGTTTCGATGCGAATAAAATTGGTGTTAAACAATTAAAGCCACGATGAGTAGGCGAGGCAAACAACTTTGGGCGGCAGGTGAGGTTAGAGGGGGGCAAAGACAGAACAGAGAGAGTGGGAGAGAGAGGGGAATGGAGTGAGGTGGGGAGAGATAAAGACGGAGGTAGAGAGAGTGCAAAAACAGCAGCCAGCAAGTTCAGGACCTGTCAGAAGCGGGCACAATACAACAACCTTGAGACGCATAAAGTTGTTAGCCAGCACTTTGTTGTTGTCATCGTTGCGTTGTTGTTGCTGCCACATGGCATTTTTATACAGTTGTTGTTGTTGTTGCCAGCAGCACCTTCGTCTAGTGTGCGCTGTTCCGCATCAATGGGCGTTGGAGAAATCAGTATTAATTACTTGACTTCTTGTTGCTAACAAAGCCAGAGCCAAAACAGCAGAAACAGCAGCAATGCCACATGTGTGGCATACACACACACACGCACACACACTCGGCCCGAATTGTTTTGATGGCAACCCTGGCCATGCCCGTTTAATGGGCCACTAAATGGCGCATCGCGTCGCACTCTTTTAGTCCCGTTAAGCGCCTCTGATTGATGCACTGCCAATGTCAACACAAATCGCAGGCAAATGCTAATAAAGAGACAGAGAAAGAGAGAGAGAGAGAGAGAGGGGGAGATAGAGAGAGAATGCCACATATCGTTTGTTTCCTGCTTTGTCTGTGCAACTCCAACGAGCCGAGACAAACCAAAATTTCATCTGACATTTCAATGGGATTTTCCGCCTGCCCTTGGGCCATAAAGTTCGGTTTTTATGGCAGGCAGTTTTTCAATTAAAGTGCGTAGGCAAATCCCAAAACTGACAGTCAATGAGATTTGAGAGGGGGAGAGAGAGAAGGAGAGAGAGAAAGCGAATACAAGTTGAAGTATATATTTCTAGTGTCTAACGAGGAGATCTGCGAATTGATTTAGTGTTATGGCAAAGACGAAGAGTAACAAATGTTATTTATGCTCAAGTATGTTGATTTTGAAAGCATTTCTTATTAACAAATTTCAGCTAACATTAACAGAATATTTTTTAAATATCATATTATAATTTCTACAAAAAATTGTATGCTAAAATCCCTCAGCACTTTCTGTTAAAACTCACAAATATTCTTCTTACATGTTAAATTATTTCTTAAATACGAAAATTCCACGTAAATAAAGTTCAAACTCAGAATTTCTTAATGATTTTTATAGTACTATTTTGTAAATTTATTATGCATTTATTCTACCTCATGCATTTCTTAAATTTCACCTCAATTTGCTTTAAAATGTTGCAGATATTTCGCGTATCTGATTGTACAAATAATTGATACGAATTGCAGGGAAATGCAAAATAGACAAGGTAAAAACCTGCAACTGCCTTGGCCCGGAAAAGCTGTTAAGCCTTTTGGGCGAAAAGTTTATCTGGCCGCTTAACTAATTTGATAGTTGTAAAAAACTTTGTTATTTTCCGCTTTTTACTACGTTTTGCATACGCTTTGCAGTGGTTTTATAAGCTTATAGGCTTGCAGATACTATAAATCAGAAGTGTTTGCCTTATCCGATTGAACAGATACGAGTAAGTCTTTATAAAAGGACTTTTCACTTTTGAAGAGCTCTTTCAAGGACTTTTACTTTATGCAGTGGATACGATTGTTAATGATAGTTTGGCTTAGTTTAGTCTCACTTCAATTAAGCAGGAAACAGACTAAGAACTTCTGTTTGCCATTAACATGTTGGAGCCAATCTTCTCTTCATCATTCAGTTAGTTTTCAAGTCTATTTCGAGTTCTTTGGGTTAGTTCTAATTTGGGTTAGTGCTCATCTCTTGGCTTCCTCCTTCTAGATTGAAGGCAACCGCAACGTTGGTTTTTGGGCGGCGTGTGCGTTGTCTTTCGACATTTCGGGGCTAATTAACAAATACGCCGGGAAAGCAAGAACAAGAAGAAGAAGAGGAAGAGGAAAATGAAGCAGAAGCCACAAAAGTTAGCTCAAAGTTTTGGCAAATTGGCAACTGGAATATCGTTTAGGATGCCGCATCTCTACTAATTTTATTAGAAAGCATCCGCTGGGAGCTCGAACAGTTGACAGCAACTGGATAATGCATGAGGGAACACACACACACGCCCACACACACACACACACACCTACACACACATGCTCAACAAGTGTGGCAAATCACACGTTATCACGTGGGTATCGCAATGCAGCAGCAGCGGCGATGCTAAATGCAGATGAAGCTAACGAAACGCAACGAAACGAATTGAGGCGAAACTGGGACAGGATGCTCCTGGGGATACACCCGGGGGGAGCACCCTGTGGCCGTAATGCAGCCTGTCAGTGGCGTATAAATCATTGAAAGGCATAATAAACTCGACAGCCTGTCGGCGCATGGCACCGCACAAGCAGCGCCTCCGACTGGGACTCCGACTCCGACTGGGACTGGGACTGGGACTGGAACTGCGCCATCTCAATTGGGGCCGCACCACATGTGTGTGCTGTAACGATTGTGTTAGTTGTGTGTGTTTGTATCTCTCTCTGTGTGTGTGTGTGTGTGTGTGACCAAACGTAGCACAGATAAGCGAGTCGACCAGGCAGAGGGCAAAAAACTACTAATGTTTGATGCCTGCTTGGAACAGGCAAAGCAGAGACAGAGAGAGAGAGGGAGAGAGAAGTGGGGTAAGTATAGGGGCAAGAAGTAGGAAAGAAAAGAAGGAGAAGAATGAGGAGGAGGGTGGTGTTCAAATAAAATTAAGCGCACCAACAGTTCGCCAGTGCACGGGTCATCAAACTGCAGTCCAAGCACATAGCATAAAGTGCTGCAATACATACAGGGTGTGCCATGAGTGTCACAAATCATTACAAAAATGAGCAGAAACTACTTATTAATTAAATTATGAGGAGTCTTGGAGAAGAAACAGATATATATATAAAATAAATTTGTAATCTAATCCCCAATAAAAAAACAACTAAAAAATAAACAGAAATCGAAAGGTTTTCTGTTTATTTAAAAATAATTAACAATAAACTACGAAAGTTCATTTTAAACTTTACTTGAAGAGGCATTTTATTGTTTTAAGTTTCTTGTTTAAAAACAAGCTTGAAATCACTTAGCCCCTAAAGATCGGTCATCATGCAAGCGGCTGATGAGCTTCTGATGAGATATTTATTATTATTTGACAACAAAAATGTTGCATACACAAAAG